>OU342741.1:385187169-385809390 GCA_910589775.1 Avena eriantha
GTGTTCTTTCCACAAACCACATATGGATCCACCAGTGTCATTCCATGTGCGTTGTTCTCATGAACCACACCCAGTGTGATTGCATGTCTGTTCCTCTAAATAAAGCACACATGGATCCACCTAGTGTGATTGCATGTCTGTTCTTTTCACAAACCACAGATGGATCCACAAGTGTCACTGCATGTGTGTTCTTTTCAGGAACCAGAACTAGAGTCATTGCATGTCTGTTCTTCTAAACAAACCACACATGGATCCACCTAGTATCATTGCATGTTTGTTCCTCTAAAAAAACCACACATGGATCCACCTAGTGTGATTGCATGTCTATTCTTTTCACAAACCACACATGGATCCACCAGTGTCATTGCATGTGTGTTCTTTTCACGAACCACAACTATAGTCATTGTATGTCTGTTCTTCTAAACAAACCACACATGGATCCACCCAGTGTCGTTGCATGTCTATTCCTCTAAACAAACCATACATGAATCCACCTAGGGTGATTACATGTCTGTTCTGTTCAGAAACCACACATGGATCCACCAGTGTCATTGCATGTGTGCTCTTTTCATGAACCACAACTAGAGTCATTGCATGTCTGTTCTTCTAAAAAAACCACACATGGATCCACCTAGTGTCATTGCATGCCTATTTCTCTAAACAAACCACACATGGATCCACCTAGTGTGATTGCATGTCTCTTCCTCTAACAAACTACACATGGATCCACCTAGTGTCATCGCATGTGTGTTCCTTCCACAAACCACATATGGATCCACCAGTGTCATTGCATGTGTGTTCTTTTCATGAACCACAACTAGTGTCATTACATGCCTATTCCTTTAAACAAACCACACAAGGATGCACCTAGTGTCATTGCATGGCTGTTCTTTCAAGAACCACACATGGATCCACCAGTGTCATTGCATGTGTGTTCTTTTCATGAACCACAACTAGAGTGATTGCATGTCTGTTCTTCTAAACAAACCACACATGGATCCACCCAGTGTCATTGCATGTCTGTTCCTCTAAACAAACCACACATGGATCCTGTTCTTTTCATGAACCAGACATGGATCCACCAGTGTCATTGCATGTGTGTTCTTCTCATAAACCACAACTAGAGTCATTGCATATCTGTTCCTCTAAACAAACCACACATGTCTCCACCTAGTGTGATTGCATGTCTGTTCCTCTAACAAACCACACATGGATCCACCTAGTGTGATCGCATGTCTGTTCTTTTCACAAACCACACATGGATCCATCCTGTGTCATTGCATGTCTGTTCTTTTCATGAACCACACATGGATCCACCTAGTGTGATTGCATGTCTGTTCTTTTCATAAACCAGAGCTAGAGTCATTGCATGTGTGTTCCTTCCACAAACCACATATGGATCCAGTAGTGGCATTGCATGTCTATTCTTCTCATGAACCACACCCACCGTGATTGCATGTCTTTTCCTCTAAACAAACCACACATGGATCCACAAGTGTCATTGCATGTGTGTTCTTCTCATGAACCACAGCCAGTGTCATTGCATGTATGTTCTTCTCACAAACCACATAAGGATTCACCAGTGTCATTGCACGTGTTTTCTTCTCATGAACCACACCAAGTGTCATTGCATGTATGTTCCTCCAAACAAACCACACATTTATCCACCTACCGTGATTGCATGCCTGTTCTTTTCACAAACCACACATGGATTCACCAGTGCATTGCATGTGTGTTCTTTTCATGAACCACAACTAGAGTCATTGCATGTCTGTTCTTCTAAACAAACCACACATGGATCCACCCGGTGTCATTGCATGTTTGTTCCACTAAGCAAACCACACATGGATCCACCTAGGGTGATTGCATGTCTGTTCTTTTCACATACCACACATGGATCCACTAGTGTCATTGCATGTGTGTTCTTTTCATGAACCACAACTAGAGTCATTGCATGTGTGTTCCTTCCACAAACCACATATGGATCCAGCAGTGTCATTGCATGTCTATTCTTCTCATGAACCACACCCACCGTGATTGCATGTCTTTTCCTCTCAACAAACCACACATGGATCCACAAGTGTCATTGCATGTGTGTTCTTCTCATGAATCACAGCTAGTGTCATTGCATGTATGTTCTTCTGACAAACCACATAAGGATTCACCAGTGTCATTGCACGTGTTTTCTTCTCATGAACCACACCAAGTGTCATTGCATGTATGTTCCTCTAAACAAACCACACATTTATCCACCTACCGTGATTGCATGTCTGTTCTTTTCACAAACCACACATGGATTCATCAGTGTCATTGCATGTGTGTTCTTTTCATGAACCACAACTAGAGTCATTGCATGTCTGTTCTTCTAAACAAACCACACATGGATCCACCCGGTGTCATTGCATGTTTGTTCCTCTAAACAAACCACACATGGATCCACCTAGTGTGATTGCATATCTGTTCTTTTCACAAACCACACATGGATCCACTAGTGTCTTTGCATGTGTGTTCTTTTCATGAACCACAACTAGAGTCATTGCATGTCTGTACTTCTAAACAAACCACACATGGATCCACCCAGTATCATTCCATGTCTGTTCCTCTAAACAAACCATACATGAATCCACCTAGTGTGATTGCATGTCATTTATGTTCACAAACCACACATGGATCCACTAGTCTCATTGCATGTGTGCTCTTTTCATGAACCACAACTAGAGTCATTGCATGTCTGTTCTTCTAAACAAACCACACATGGATCCAGCTAGTGTCATTGCATGTCTGTTCCTCTAAACAAACCACACATGGAGCCACCTAGTGTGATTGCATGTCTCTTCCTCTAACAAACCACACATGGATTCACCTGGTGTGATCGCATGTCTGTTCTTTTCACAAACTCCAGCTAGAGTCATTGCATGTGTGTTCCTTCCACAAACCACATATGGATCCACCAGTGTCATTCCATGTGCGTTGTTCTCATGAACCACACCCAGTGTGATTGCATGTCTGTTCCTCTAAATAAAGCACACATGGATCCACCTAGTGTGATTGCATGTCTGTTCTTTTCACAAACCACACATGGATCCACAAGTGTCACTGCATGTGTGTTCTTTTCAGGAACCAGAACTAGAGTCATTGCATGTCTGTTCTTCTAAACAAACCACACAAGGATCCACCTAGTATCATTGCATGTCTGTTCCTCTAAAAAAACCACACATGGATCCACCTAGTGTGATTTCATGTCTATTCTTTTCACAAACCACACATGGATCCACCAGTGTCATTGCATGTGTGTTCTTTTAACGAACCACAACTAGAGTCATTGTATGTCTGTTCTTCTAAACGAACCACACGTGGATCCACCCAGTGTCGTTGCATGTCTATTCCTCTAAACAAACCATAAATGAATCCACCTAGTGTGATTGCATGTATGTTCTGTTCAGAAACCACACATGGATCCACCAGTGTCATTGCATGTGTGCTCTTTTCATGAACCACAACTAGAGTCATTGCATGTCTGTTCTTCTAAAAAAACCACACATGGATCCACCTAGTGTCATTTCATGTCTATTTCTCTAAACAAACCACACATGGATCCACCTAGTGTGATTGCATGTCTCTTCCTCTAACAAACTACACATGGATCCACCTAGTGTGATCGCATGTCTGTTCTTTTCACAAACTACAGCTAGAGTCATTGCATGTGTGTTCCTTCCACAAACCACATATGGATCCACCAGTGTCATTGCATGTGTGTTCTTTTCATGAACCACAACTAGTGTCATTGCATGTCTATTCTTCTAAACAAACCACACATGGATCCACCCAGTGTCATTGCATGGCTGTTCTTTTCATGAACCACACATGGATCGACCAGTGTCATTGCATGTGTGTTCTTTTGATGAACCACAACTAGAGTCATTGCATGTCTGTTCTTCTAAACAAACCACACATGGATCCACCCAGTGTCATTGCATGTCTGTTCCTCTAAACAAACCACACATGGATCCTGTTCTTTTCATGAACCAGACATGGATCCACCAGTGTCATTGCATGTGTGTTCTTCTCATGAACCACAACAAGTGTCATTGCATGTCTGTTCCTCTAAACAAACCACACATGTATCCACCTAGTGTGATTGCATGTCTGTTCCTCTAACAAACCACACATAGATCCACCTAGTGTGATCGCATGTCTGTTCTTTTCACAAACCACACATGGATCCACCCAGTGTCATTGCATGTCTGTTCTTTTCATGAACCACACATGGATCCACCTAGTGTGATTGCATGTCTATTCTTTTCATAAACCAGAGCTAGAGTCATTGCATGTGTGTTCCTTCCACAAACCACATATGGATCCAGTAGTGGCATTGCATGTCTATTCTTCTCATGAACCACACCCACCGTGATTGCATGTCTTTTCCTCTAAGCAAACCACACATGGATCCACAAGTGTCATTGCATGTGTGTTCTTCTCATGAACCACAGCCAGTGTCATTGCATGTATGTTCTTCTCACAAACCACATAAGGATTCACCAGTGTCATTGCACGTGTTTTCTTCTCATGAACCACACCAAGTGTCATTGCATGTATGTTCCTCCAAACAAACCACACATTTATCCACCTACCGTGATTGCATGTCTGTTCTTTTCACAAACCACACATGGATTCACCAGTGCATTGCATGTGTGTTCTTTTCATTAACCACAACTAGAGTCATTGCATGTCTGTTCTTCTAAACAAACCACACATGGATCCACCCGGTGTCATTGCATGTTTGTTCCACTAAACAAACCACACATGGATCCACCTAGGGTGATTGCATGTCTGTTCTTTTCACAAACCACACATGGATCCACTAGTGTCATTGCATGTATGTTCTTTTCATGAACCACAACTAGAGTCATTGCATGTCTGTACTTCTAAACAAACCACACATGGATCCACCCAGTATCATTCCATGTCTGTTCCTCTAAACAAACCATACATGAGTCCACCTAGTGTGATTGCATGTCTTTTATGTTCACAAACCACACATGGATCCACCCAGTGTCATTGCATGGCTGTTCTTTTCATGAACCACACATGGATCCACCAGTGTCATTGCATGTGTGTTCTTTTGATGAACCACAACTAGAGTCATTGCATGTCTGTTCTTCTAAACAAACCACACTTGGATCCACCCAGTGTCATTGCATGTCTGTTCCTCTAAACAAACCACACATGGATCCTGTTCTTTTCATGAACCAGACATGGATCCACCAGTGTCATTGCATGTGTGTTCTTCTCATGAACCACAACTAGTGTCATTGCATGTCTGTTCCTCTAAACAAACCACACATGTATGCACCTAGTGTGATTGCATGTCTGTTCCTCTAACAAACCACACATGGATCCACCTAGTGTGATCGCATGTCTGTTCTTTTCACAAACCACACATGGATCCACCCAGTGTCATTGCATGTCTGTTCTTTTCATGAACCACACATGGATCCACCTAGTGTGATTGCATGTCTGTTCTTTTCATAAACCAGAGCTAGAGTCATTGCATGTGTGTTCCTTCCACAAACCACATATGGATCCAGTAGTGGCATTGCATGTCTATGCTTCTCATGAACCACACCCACCGTGATTGCATG
The DNA here is from genome assembly GCA_910589775.1 of Avena eriantha. Taxonomy (NCBI): domain Eukaryota; kingdom Viridiplantae; phylum Streptophyta; class Magnoliopsida; order Poales; family Poaceae; genus Avena; species Avena eriantha. The sequence goes on from OU342741.1 coordinate 385,192,812, forward strand.
TCTTTTCCTCTAAACAAACCACACATGGATCCACAAGTGTCATTGCATGTGTGTTCTTTTATTGAACCACAGCCAGTGTCATTGCATGTATGTTCTTCTCACAAACCACATAAGGATTCACCAGTGTCATTGCACGTGTTTTCTTCTCATGAACCACACCAAGTGTCATTGCATGTATGTTCCTCCAAACAAACCACACATTTATCCACCTACCGTGATTGCATGTCTGTTCTTTTCACAACCACACATGGATTCACCAGTGCATTGCATATGTGTTCTTTTCATGAACCACAACTAGAGTCATTGCATGTCTGTTCTTCTAAACAAACCACACATGGATCCACCCGGTGTCATTGCATGTTTGTTCCACTAAACAAACCACACATAGATCCACCTAGGGTGATTGCATGTCTGTTCTTTTCACAAACCACACATGGATCCACTAGTGTCATTGCATGTGTGTTCTTTTCATGAACCACAACTAGAGTCATTGCATGTCTGTACTTCTAAACAAACCACACATGGATCCACCCATTATCATTCCATGTCTGTTCCTCTAAACAAACCATACATGAATCCACCTAGTGTGATTGCATGTCTGTTATGTTCACAAACCACACATGGATCCACTAGTGTCATTGGATGTGTGCTCATTTCATGAACCACAACTAGAGTCATTGCATGTCTGTTCTTCTAAACAAACCACACATGGATCCATCTAGTGTCATTGCATGTCTGTTCCTCTAAACAAACCACACATGGATCCACCTAGTGTGATTGCATGTATCTTCCTCTAACAAACCACACATGGATCCACCTAGTGTGATCGCATGTCTGTTCTTTTCACAAACCACAGCTAGAGTCATTGCATGTGTGTTCCTTCCACAAACCACATATGGATCCACCAGTGTCATTGCATGTCTGTTCTTCTCATGAACCACACCCAGTGTGATTGCATGTCTGTTCCTCTAAATAAACCACACATGCATCCACCTAGTGTGATTGCATGTCTGTTCTTTTCACAAACCACACATGGATCCACCAGTGTCATTGCATGTGCGTTCTTTTTAGCAACCACAACTAGAGTCATTGCATGTCTGTTCTTCTGAACAAACCACACATGGATCTACCTAGTGTCATTGCATGTCTGTTCCTCTAAACAAACCACACATGGATCCACCTAATGTGATTATATGTTTGTTCTTTTCATGAACCACACATGGATCCACCAGTGTCATTGCATGTGTGTTCTTTTCATGAACCATAGCTAGAGTCATTGGATGTCTGTTCTTCTAAACAAACCACACATGGATCCACCCAGTGCCATTGCATGCTTGTTCCTCTAAACAAACCACACATGGATCCAGCTAGAGTCATTGCATGTATGTTCTTTTCACAAACCACACATGGATCCATCAGTGTCATTGCATGTGTGTTCTTTTCATGAACCACAACTAGTGTCATTGCATGTCTATTCCTCTAAACATACCACACATGGATCCACCCAGTGTAATTGCATGTCTGTTCTTTTCATGAACCACAACTAGAGTCGTTGCATGTCTGTTCTTCTAAACAAACCACACATGGATCCACCAAGTTTCATTGCATGTCTTTTCCTCTAAACAAACCACACATGGATCCACAAGTGTCATTGCATGTGTGTTCTTTTATTGAACCACAGCCAGTGTCATTGCATGTATGTTCTTCTCACAAACCACATAAGGATTCACCAGTGTCATTGCACGTGTTTTCTTCTCATGAACCACACCAAGTGTCATTGCATGTATGTTCCTCCAAACAAACCACACATTTATCCACCTACCGTGATTGCATGTCTGTTCTTTTCACAACCACACATGGATTCACCAGTGCATTGCATGTGTGTTCTTTTCATGAACCACAACTAGAGTCATTGTATGTCTGTTCTTCTAAACAAACCACACATGGATCCACCCAGTGTCATTGCATGTTTGTTCCACTAAACAAACCACACATGGATCCACCTAGGGTGATTGCATGTCTGTTCTTTTCACAAACCACACATGGATCCACTAGTGTCATTGCATGTGTGTTCTTTTCATGAACCACAACTAGAGTCATTGCATGTCTGTACTTCTAAACAAACCACACATGGATCCACCCATTATCATTCCATGTCTGTTCCTCTAAACAAACCATACATGAATCCACCTAGTGTGATTGCATGTCTGTTATGTTCACAAACCACACATGGATCCACTAGTGTCATTGGATGTGTGCTCATTTCATGAACCACAACTAGAGTCATTGCATGTCTGTTCTTCTAAACAAACCACACATGGATCCACCTAGTGTCATTGCATGTCTGTTCCTCTAAACAAACCACACATGGATCCACCTAGTGTGATTGCATGTATCTTCCTCTAACAAACCACACATGGATCCACCTAGTGTGATCGCATGTCTGTTCTTTTCACAAACCACAGCTAGAGTCATTGCATGTGTGTTCCTTCCACAAACCACATATGGATCCACCAGTGTCATTGCATGTCTGTTCTTCTCATGAACCACACCCAGTGTGATTGCATGTGTGTTCCTCTAAATAAAGCACACATGGATCCACCTAGTGTGATTGCATGTCTATTCTTTTCACAAACAACACATGGATCCACCAGTGTCATTGCATGTGTGTTCTTTTCACAAACCACAACTAGAGTCATTGCATGTTTGTTCTTCTAAACAAACCACACATGGATCCACCCAGTGTCGTTGCATGCCTGTTCCTCTAAACAAACCACACATGGATCCACCTTGTGTGATTGCATGTCTGTTCTTTTCACAAACCAGACATGGATCAACTAGTGTCATTTCATGTGTGTTCTTTTTAAGAACCAAAACTAGAGTCATTGCATGTCTGTTCTTCTAAACAAACCACACATGGATCCACCCACTGTCATTGCATGTCTGTTCCTCTGAACAAACCACACATGGATCCACCTAGAGTCATTGCATGTCTGTTCTTTTCACAAACCACACATGGATCCACCTGTGTCATTGCATGTGTGTTCTTTTCATGAACCACAACTAGTGTCATTGCATGTCTGTTCCTCTATACAAACTACACATGGATCCACCCGTGTCATTGCATGTCTGTTCTTTTCATGAACCACACATGGATCCACCTAGTGTGATTGCATGTCTGTTCTTTTCATAAACCCGAGCTAGAGTCATTGCATGTGTGTTCCTTCCACAAACCACATATGGATCCAGTGTGTCATTGCATGTCTATTCTTCTCATGAACCACACCCAACGTGATTGCATGTCTGTTCCTCTAAACAAACCACACATGGATCCACAAGTGTCATTGCATGTGTGTTCTTCTCATGAACCACAACTAGAGTCATTGCATGTCTGTTCTTCTAAACAAACCACACATGGATCCACCCAGTGTCATTGCATGTCTGTTAATGTAAACAAACCACACATGGATCCACCTAGTGTGATCGCATGTCTGTTCTTTTCACAAATCACACATGGATCCACCCAGTGTCATTACATGTCTGTTCTTTTCATGAATCACACATGGATCCACCCAGTGTGATTGCATGTTTGTTCTTTTCCTGAACCACCGCTAGAGTCACTGCATGTGCGTTCCTTCCACAAACCACATATGGATCCACCAGTGTCATTGCATGTCTGTTCTTCTCATGAACCACACCTAGTGTGATTGCATGTATGTTCCTCTAAACAAACCACACATGCATCCACAAGTGTCATTGCATGTGTGTTCTTCTCATGAACTACAGCCAGTGTCATTGCATGTTTGTTCTTCTCACAAACCACACAAGGATCCACCAGTGTCATTGCATGTGTGTTCTTCTCATGAAGCACACCTAGTATCATTGCTTGTCTGTTTGTCTAAACAAACCACACATGGATCCACCTAGTGTGATTGCATGTCTGTTCTTTTCACAAACCACACATGGATCCACATAGTGTGATTTCATGTCTATTATTTTCACAAACTACACATGGAACCACAGCCGGTGTCATTGCATGTATGTTCCTCTAAACAAACCACACATGGATCCACAAGTGTCATTGCATGTGTGTTCTTTTCATCAACCATAGCTAGAGTCATTGCATGTCTGTTCTTGTAAACAACCCACACATGGATCCACCTAGTGTGATTGCATGTCTGTTCCTCTAATCAAAACACACAAGGATCCACCTAGTGTGATTGCATGTCTGTTCCTCTAACAAACCACCCATGGATGCACCTAGTGTGATCGCATGTCTATTCTTTTCACAAACCAGACATGGATCCACCCAGTGTCATTGCATGTCTATTCTTTTCATGAACCACACATGGATCCACCTAGTGTGATTGCATGTCTATTCTTTTCATGAACCACAACTAGAGTCATTGCATGTGTGTTCCTTCCACAAACCACATATGGATCCACCAGTGTCATTGCATGTCTATTCTTCTCATGAACCACACCCAGCGTGATTGCATGTCTGTTCCTCTAAACAAACCACACATGGATCCACTAGTGTCATTGCATGTGTGTTCTTCTCGTGAACCACAGCCAGTGTCATTGCATGTATGTTCTTCTCACAAACCACACAAGGATCCACCAGTGTCATTGCGTGTGTGTTCTTCTCATGAACCACACCAGTATCATTGCATGTTTGCTCCTCTAAACAAACTACACATGGATCCACCTAGTGTGATTGCATGCCTATTCTTTTCACAAACCACACATGGATCCACCTAGTGTGATTGCATGTCTGTTCTTTTCACACACCACACATAGATCCACCCAGTGTCATTGCATGTCTGTTCCTCTAAACGAACCACACATGGATCCAACTAGTGTGATTGCATGTCTGTTCCTCTAAACGAACCACACATGGATCCAACTAGTGTGATTGCATGTCTGTTCTTTTCACAAACCACACATGGATCCACTAGTGTCATTGCATGTGTGTTCTTTTCATGAACCACAACTAGAGTCATTGCATGTTTGTTCTTCTAAACAAACCACACATGGATCCACCCAGTGTCATTGAATGCATGTTCCTCTAAACAAACCACACATGGATCCACCCAGTGTCATTGCATGTCTGTTCTTTTCATGAACCACACATCGATCCACCAGTGTCATTGCATGTCTGTTCTTCTCATGAACCACACATGGATACACCAGTGTCATTGCATGTATGTTCTTTTCATGAACCACAGCAAGAGTCATTGATGTCCGTTCTTTCCACAAACCACATATGGATCCCAAGTGTCATTGCATGTTTGTTCTTTTCTTGAACCACATCTAGTTTCATTGGATGTGTGTTCTTTTCATGAACCACACCTAGTGCCATTGGATGTGTGTTCTTTTCATGAACCACACCCAGTGTCATTAGATGTGTGTTCTTCTCACAAACCACACATGGATCCACCAGTGTCATTGCATGTGGGTTCTTCTCATGAACCACACATGGATCCACCCAGTGTGATTGGATGTTTGTTCTTTTCACAAACCACATATGGATCCACCAGTGTCATTGCATGTCTGCTCTTTTCACAAACCACATATGGATCCTAATTAACCTTAGGAGAGCCCTAACCTTAGCCCCCCATTAGGTGGCCGTTAGACTGAGTCTTCTATAAGGCACGCCCTAACACAGTTGTTCTGCTTGATGATAGTTACATACCATTCGATCGGGACGCTTGGACGATTGGGATGGTCTTCGTGAGAGCGATCCGCGAGTAGGATGTTCTGCGGCATGATTGGCCACGCTTGCTATGGACAAACTGGCAACATTGGGCGGTCCCCTATTGCGAGTGTCATGACTCACGAGTTCAGTGGGCCACATCCCAGTGTCATGTCCCCATTACTGCTCTTCCTCCCCATACTTCTCTTCCTTCCCCTCGAAGCCACTTTCTCCACTTCACTCCCATCCTGCCATAGCCGCAAGCCGACAACGCCTCCATCCCAATCCCCTCTTCGGCAGCCACCCCCTCCCATCTCGCCATGGGTTCAAGGGGAGACGGCGAGGAAACGTGTTGTGACGACTGGGACGGTGATTTTGATGTGAGTCATCTCATCTCTATCTCTATCATACGTGGCCAGTTATCTATTTTTTGAGCTAGATCTACTTTGTTTACTCATGCGCGTATGATGTGTTAGGCCAACCAGATGATGTATGACTCCGACTATCACAGTTTAGTGGATGAAGACAGTCCTCTACTATGTAAACATGGACATGTGCCCGCTAAATTTGTAGCGTTTGAAGGACAAAATGAAGGCATGAGGTTTCTACGGTATCAAGGACATCGTGCAATGATGCAAGGCGGAAGTTGCGGTGTTGTCAAATGGGTAGACCCAGAGTGGCCCAAATCGATGTAGAAAACGCTGGACAAACTATGGGATATGACTGTTGAGTTGAAAGAATCCGTAGTCAGCTCACTTCTTGACAGTGTTGAGATGAATCTATGGGACCCAGTTGACACAACCAAGCTTAACCGAGATCTCAGGAGGGTGCAAGACAAGGTTAGCAAAGTCGAGAAGGAGAGGGACGTGGCGTTGGCCCTGAAGGCTAAAGTAGAGCAAGAACTCACTCAAGCAAGGAATGATATTCACCAGGCCAAAGTCCTACAGTTCACAACTATGATTATTGACAAGTGCATGAGGAAAAATACAGATAAACAATTGAAGTTGTGCAAGGAAGATGCTAAAAGGAAGGAGCAGACGATTCGATCCTTGCTCTCGTAGGAAGATGCGCATCGGGCTAAGATTAGGAAGATCAAGGAGATGTGTGATAACTAGTTCTAGTATTTAGCTTGAGCTCCATGCATTTTTAAGTTGTAATAGTAGTACTTGTTGACCTAGCGGTCTGAACTAGTGGTCCCGGAGTCCTGGGAGGAAAAAATTGCTCTCCCGTTAGTCTGTCTTAACCCTGCATCACTTCCTTTTATCTGATCATGGTGGTATTCTGAAATTGGTGGTTTGTTTAAACGTAATCTACGTGGATTGTGCAGCATGCAAATGACACAACCACAATTTATAAAGTGGAAGCACGTACACCCGGTTAATGGAGATCCGGGAGCTTTGCCAGATGCAGGGGATGCAGGAGCAAGGAGGCAGTGAGATAGACGGGCTCAAGCGTCTGGGCATTATCGGTTGCCATTGCTGTTTATGTTGCCAGGTCATTGTGCAGCATCTGAAATAAGTTGCTGCTTCATGGAGTGTGGCAGCTTAAATAATTTATTTTTGTGCCACTTACATTTCGTCGTATTTGGAGACCTCCTACCACTCAGCAATCGTGGAATCGGTGCTGCGTGTTTTTAGATAGAAGAGGCACAATCAAAATTCCAGATTCAACTACTGACTCGGGCATTTCCAAACCCTAAGTCGCGGTACATTTTATTGAGAGAACATGGATAGATTGTTTCGCCCAGCAACGTGCCACACAGAGCTCCAGAATTTAACAGAATTGCATATATAGGTTCAAGTTCAACACATTACTATGCATCTTCATTGCCAGCAGCCTTCTTCCGCAGCCTGGGTGCCAAGCCTTCACGTCCACTGGCTTCTTCATTTCCTGCCTTCTTCCTCTTCCTCGGTGCCAATTTTCTTAGCTTCACGTACTCTGCATCGCCGGGACAATGGGCACCAGAATCGTTTCCAGCATCATCTTTCCACTTGTTTTTAATTTCTTCGGGCAGCAAAATGACTGACCTGACAGTCATGTTTCTAACCTTGCGGCGCTTCATGTCAAAGAAATAAGACTGTTGCATAACTACCCAATATCTACAGAGTAAATAAAACAAAAATTACAATTCAGCACAAACATGCAAACCCCAAGCAAACTTTGCTTACCAGGAGCTAATTGGGTTCAAGCAACCACCCTGTCCAAGAATAGAAGGGCGACTCCCAGTTACAGCAGCTTCCACATCCAGTACATCACATTTCAGCTCAAACATGCAAGCCGAAGCATACCTTTTCATCAACCCAATTAGCTGACTATCACACGTTAGAGGAACCATGATGCCACGTTCATCCATGAATCTAAACTTTGCAGTTTGCTTCAGCCATAATTCATCATGATTACGCAGAGCAGCAACCATACCAGATATAGTGCAGATCTGCGGAGGCGCTTCTTCCATCGTGATACAATGGTCTCCATACCACTTGCCCGTAGAGTCGTACCTGAAGAGGCTTACCGTAACCAGGTAATGGTGGTCCGCGGAGATCCCACTTGACAGAAAACTGTGGACAAAATATGTTTGTCAGCGTTGGGCTAACAAACAATTTGAGGTTCAGTAGCCAGCTAGTAGTTATAATTAGTGCGAATAGCAAAGAGAAGGGTAGCTTGTAGCCAGAACTTCTTATTTCTTGATAGTAAGATCTGCCATCCTCCGAGCTGCTCGGCTCGTTGGCGGCGGAGGCGGGCTAGAGCCTCGAAATGGCGGCTACGACATGCGCCATTGGAGCTCGGGATGAGCGACTAGGCGCAGCAACTAGGCGCAACAACTTGGCGCCAGAAGTCAAATGTCCGACGGGATAATCCTGCTTGGAGGGTGGACTTCGACGCTGCCGGTGCTAGGGGAAAGGTGGGAATGGATTTGTGAAATTGGTCAATGCATCCAATCCACTTAGCTACTGGATTTGCCTAAGAGGTTGCCGCGTTGGCACTCACGTCACGAACAGATGACTGACATGAGGGTCCCGACCGTCTATTTCACGGGGCAGTTTAACGGAATGTTTGAATTTGGCAGGGGTGAGATGAGTTTGCCTCGAAATGGCCCCTCTCAGTAGTTGGCGGCCCAACTTTTCGAAACGCGGCAATATCAGGCAACTTAGGTACCGCCATGCACTGGCCTGCGAACTTTGGTATCGTAGACGAATAGGCCCGTCAAGACGGGAACAATCAAGTTGTTCCACTTGCATTTCCTTTCGTGGAGAGCGAGAACACCGAGAGTTGGGTATGGTTTTTCAGGCAGCTGAAGATAGAAATTTTGAGGGATGTACCGAATGTATGCGTCCTTCATGACAGGCATTCGGGTATACTCAGCATGATAAGGAAGCAGACTTAGCCTGCTCCTGATGAACCAACTCCATGGCTAGACATGCAGAGTCGTTGGTGCATGCAAAATCTAGGGGCTAACTTTTTCTCACAGTTCAGGAACAAGGCCCTGATGAACCTATTCAAGAAGCTTTGCAAGCAGAACCAGGTGTGGAGGTATATCAAGTGTTGGACCTATCTAGATGAATTCACAAAAAACATGTTAGGCAGAGGAAAGCAGCTAGAGCAGCAGCTATGGCGGCTCATGTGGCCGTGATGTCTACGCACTTCTATTATTGTAGACAGTTGTTGGGCCTCCAAGTGCAGAGGTTTGTAGAAAAGCAGCAAGTTTTCCCTTAAGTGGATCACCCAAGGTTTATCGAACTCAGGGAGGAAGTGGTCAAAGGTATCCCCTCTCAAGCAACCCTGCAATCAAGATACAAGAAGTCTCTTGTGTCCCCAACACACCCAATACACTTGTCAGGTGTATAGGTGCACTAGTTCGGCAAAGAGATAGTGAAATACAAGTGGTATAGATAATTATAAGTGGTAACAGTGATAGAAGATAGCTTGATGGCGTGGAAGAGACTAAAGGCAAACTGAAATAAAGATGGAAGCAAGCAAACATGTAACGATTCTAGTTGCAAACGGTGTTTCAATGCTAAGAAACAAGGCCTAGGGATCATACTTTCGCTAGTGAACACTCTCATATAAATATATTATCTTCATGATACTACCCTGAACTACTCTCTGGTTGGACACTTGATACATTGCAAATGTATCTATAATTTTTGATGTTCCATGCTTGGTTTTATCTACTTTCTTATGTTTTGTTCCAACTTTGGAGTACCTTTTATACACTTTCCTGGACTAGTCTATTAACAAGATGCCACAGTGTCAGTTGCCTGTTTTCTGCTGTTTTTGGTTCCAGGAAGTCAGAAAATGAATATTCTTGGAATTGGACGAGACAAAAGCCAAAGTTACTATTTTCCCGGAAGACTCACGGAGCTAGAAGGAGAGTCGGAGAGGGGCCATAGGGTGGCCACACCACCCCTAGGCGCGAGTCCACCTAGGCCATGCCAGGGCATGGTGTGGGCCCCCTGGCCGCCCACCGACCTTGCCCTCTGGCCTATAAGAAGCCTCCCGAGGCATAAACCCTAGATGGCCAATCAGAAATCCACGAAAAGTTCCGCAGCACCGCCGCCACCGAAGGGGAGATTCGGGGGACAGAAAATCTCTGTTTGGGCACCCTGCCAGGACGGGCAAGTGCCCTCAGAGCCATCTCCATCGATCTCCACCGCCATCTCCATCACCATTGCTGATTCCCATGATGAGGCGGGAGTAGTTCTCTCTCGAGGCTAAGGGTTCTACCGGTAGCTATGTGTTCATCTCTCTCTCTCTATGCATGATCATATTGTGATCATGAGCTTGTAATCTATAGATCTACTTTGCTACTCAAGTGCTTTAATGAATCTCCGCTCTCCCCATGTGTGTGAAAGTGACAGCGTGCACACCATGGTGGCACTTAGGCTAGAGATTACAAATACTTGTTATGAGTTATATTTGGAGTTGGATGTCTTTGTGAAATTGTGGTGTTTTTTGGACTCATCTAGTACTCAAGGTGACAGTGTGGGGTTATCTAGATGGGAAAGGCTTACTTTGAGGTGTGCTGTTATAGCCCTACCGTTGATTAGAGTGTCCAACCGGAGAGTAGTTAAGAGTAGTATCATAAAGAGAAGATATTTATATGGGAGTGTTCACTAGTGAAAGTATGATCCCTAGGCCTTGTTTCTAAGCATTGATACACCGTTTGCTACTAGATCTGTTACATGTTTGCTTGCTTCTATCTTTATTTCAGTTTGCCTTTAGTCTCTTCCACACCATCAAGTTATCTTCTATCACCGTTACCACTTATAATTATCCATACCACTTGTATTTCACTATCTCTTCGCCAAACTAGTGCACCTATACACCTGACAAGTGTATTGGGTGTGTTGGGGACACAGGAGACTTCTTGTATCTTGATTGCAGGATTGCTTGAGAGGGGATACCTTTGACCACTTCCTCCCTGAGTTCGATAAACCTTGGGGGATCCACTTAAGGGAAAACTTGCTGCTGTTCTACAAACCTCCGCACTTGGAGGCCCAATAACTGTCTACAAGAATAGAAGTGCGTAGACATCAAGCTATTTTTCTGGCGCCCAATAACTAGTTATACCTTTTACCTTACCTCCCCGGCAACGGCGCCTTATACCTTTTACCTTACCTCCCCGGCAACGACGCCAGAAAAATAGCTTGATTTCTACGCACTTCTATTCTTGTAGACAGTTATTGGGCCTCCAAGTGTAGAGGTTTGTAGAACAGCAGCAAGTTTTCCCTTAAGTGGATCCCCCAAGGTTTATCGAACTCAGGGAGGAAGTGGTCAAAGGTATCCCCTCTCAAGCAACCCTGCAATCAAGATACAAGAATTCTCTTGTGTCCCCAACACACCCAATACACTTGTCAGGTGTATAGGTGCACTAGTTCGGCGAAGAGATAGTGAAATAGAAGTGGTATAGATAATTATAAGTGTAACGGTGATAAAACATAGCTTGATGGCATGGAAGAGACTAAAGGCAAACTGAAATAAAGATGGAAGCAAGTAAACATGTAACGATTCTAGTTGCAAATGGTGTTTCAATGATAAGAAACAAGGCCTAGGGATCATACTTTCGCTAGTGAACACTCTCATATAAATATATTATCTTCATGATACTACCCTGAACTACTTTCCGGTTGGACACTCTAATACATGGTAGGGCTATAACAGCACACCTAAAAGTAAGCCTTTCCCATCTAGATAACCCCACACTGTCACCTTGAGCACTAGATGGTCCAAACAAACACCACAATTTCATAGAAACATCCAACTCCAAATATAACTCATAACAAGTATTTGTAATCTCTAGCCTAAGTGCCACCATGGTGTGCATGCTGTCAACTTCACACACATGGGGAGAGCAGAGATCTATTAAAGCACTTGAGTAGCAAGGTAGATCTATAGATTACAAGCTCATGATCACAATATGATCATGCATAGAGAGAGGGATGAACACATAGCTACTGGTAGAACCCTTAGCCTCGAGGAAGAACTACTCGCTCATCATCATGGGAATCAGCAACAGTGATGGAGATGGTGGTGGAGATCGAAGGAGATGGCTCCGGGGCACTTCCCCGTCCCAGCAGGGTGCCGGAATAGGGACTTTCTATCCCCGAATCTCCCCTTCGATGGCGGCGGTGCTGTGGAACTTTTCGTGGCTGGAGGCTTGACGATTTAGGGTTTTTGCATCGGGAGGCATCTTATAGGTGAAGAGGCAAGGTCGGTAGGCGGCTAGGGGGGCCACACCACCTGGTGGCGTGGCCAAGGCTAGCCCACGCCACCACATGTCTTCTGGCTCCGTGAGTCTTCCGGTAAAATATCGACTTTGGCTTTTGTCCGGTCCAATTCCGAGAATATTCATTTTCTGACTTTCCTAGAACCAAAAACAGCAGAAAACAGGCAACTGGCATTGTGGCATATTGTTAATAGGTTAGTCCAAGAAAGTGTATAAAAAGTACCCCAAAGTGTGGCCAAAACATAAGAAAGTAGATAAAACCAAGAATGGAACATCAAAAATTATAGATTCGTTAGCAACATATCAGGGCGCGGTAGCTACACAGACAGTAGCTGGAGTAGCACCACCCGAGGAAGAACCAATTGCTCTTTGCGATTTGCCAGGATTTGACCAACCCGATACTAGGAGGAGGCCTGGCAGAAGGACTAAGAATTTTCAAGAATGGATAGAGCACGAGCTTGTGGAGAGGTGGTCTCTGTTGCATGACACTCATGGTGCTAGGTTTGGTATCATGGCTACAAATCTTGCCGAAACTTACAACTTCGTCTTGAGAAGAACAGGGCTCTGCCATTAACGGCTATTGTGGAGTGTATTTTCACCGGAACGTTGAAGTACTTCAGAGACAGACTCCAGCTTGCTTAGATGCATATCATCAACAACCCAAACACGAGGTACTATTCAAAGATAATGGATTACATGAATGACAAAATGGAAAAGGCTCGGTCTATGCACATCGTTGCCATCGGTAATCAAGAAATAAGATTTGAGGTGTGCCTCCCTTCCAACATGATCGGATCTGGAGAAGAGGTAAAGACACAAGAGGTGAGGATAGGCAATGAGGCTTGGCCGACGTGTGAGTGTACCTGCAACAAACCCAAGTTGCTGCATCTGCCTTTCTCTCATGTACTTGCTGCGTGCGGGCGGTTAGGTATGGATGCGAGATCGTTTGTGTCTCCTTATTTTCTTAAGGAGTCGATGATCAATACATGGACTGGCGAGATGATTGTATATAGAGCATGGGGAAATTTCAACAAAGTAAACCATGGTGAAAGGATTTACATCCCAGATCCTGGACTAATGCAGACATGCAGAGGAAGGCGACAATGTGTCCGCATCTGTAATGATGTGGATGAATCCGAAGCCCTAGGCCCTACTAGACAATGTTTTCTATGTAATCAGTTTGGTCAGAGAGACACCAATTGTCATATCTTCGGCACTGGAGGAGCAGCTCCTCGTGGACGTGGCAGATATGGCAGGCAAGGAATAAGAGGCAGAGGAAGAAACTAGAATTTGTAACTCGTATAGAACTATGTTTTAAATTTGTAATTTGTATGGAACTATATTTTAAATTTTTAATTCGTATGGAACCATGTTTTAAATTTATAATTCATATGAAACTATGTTTGAAATTTGTAATTCGTATGGAACCATGTTTGAAATTTGTAATTCATATGGAACCATGTTTGAAATTTGTAATTCGTATAGAACCATGTTTTAAATTTGTAATTCGTATGGAACTATGTTTGAAATTTGTAATTCGTATGGAACTATTAATGCTAATATAGATATATAGCACCGGTCAACTTTATTGGATGCGGAACCAGGGAGCTTGAAGCACCTTATCACTCGCACTCCCATGTCTAACACTATGATACACCCTCATTGGCTGCAGAGGTATGAGACATTTATTTCTAGTTGGGGTTCAAATATTTGAGGGCCAAAGTAAACAAATTGTAATTATATCTCAGTATGCAGGTTGAAGTGGGCCGGGCTATTACCATTTGTGCGTCTGGTTGAGGCCACTCATACGCAGGAGATAGAAGGATGACACCATGGCTTCCAGACCACGTGCATGGCCTACGCCGGGTCGTTGCTCACCTGCTTAATGGATCGATGGCGGCCCGAGACTCACACTTTCCACTTTTGCTGGGGAGAGATGGTTCCTACACTACAGGATGTCTCATTCTTGCTGGGCCTGCCATTGGCTGGAGTGCCAATGGGCTCGGTGGATGCACCGACGAATTGGGTCCAAGAAATGGCCCAACGATTCTATGGCATTCGTGATGGAGTTCCGGAGTTCACGTATGAAAATCATGGACCCAAATTTGATTGGTTGCAGAACTATCAGGTTCGTTTGCTACTCAGTATGTTCGTATTTGACACACCTATTCTCATATCACACGATGCTAAAACTTGTTCTATTAACCAATGCAGATACAGAAGTTCGGGTACCCAGCCGTTCCGATGACTGAGCCACAAATTACGTGCAACCTGGAGGTGTACTTAATGTGGCTACTTGGGAAGGTGATGTTCACCGAGAACCACGTCTCAACCATCAGTGTGCGCTACATCATGTATGCTAGAGAGATCGCGGAGGCGACGTGCTAGAACGACATCACACAGTGGAGTTGGGGTTCTGCTACCTTAGCAGCAACGTACCGAGGTATGTGCACGGGCTGTACGCTAACCAAAGAAAGATCTGCCTTGCTAGGATGCCCACTATTGCTGTAGTTGTGGTCATGGGAGAGGTTCCCTATCGGCCGCCCGGAGGTAGCAAAGAATCAAGCGGTAATCATCCCAAGACAGGCCCCCGTTGTCTATGAGTGTTATATGCTGTTTGACCACGAGAGAATTGACATGCCTACATTCGGTACACATTGGAAACGTCGCAAGATAAGTTAAAAGGTTCAGTTAATTGCATTGTCCATATTGCAATATGAAGGAAACTAAAAACTATTTAATCCAACAGTGTCGTTTCGCGGGAGAACATGTAACCCGCTGCTACTTGGCGTTCAGTGAGCAGTTCGACACGTTGAAGGAGGAATCGGTCATTTGGGAGCCGTACACCACAACTGAGACAGCCGCAAGATATTCCTGCAGGTTATCTATTATGTGCACTAGAGATGAGGACTACTGGCTGACTAAATCGAAGATCATCTTCGATTGTCAGGTGGAGGAGATGTTTCAACAGTGTGGGTACTTCCCGGTCTTGTCCCCACGTTCCTCTGCCGCCCGTGCCTCGGCAGCTCTTTCTCTTAATCTCTTCCTTTCTACCTCACGGGCCTCCTTGCGCTCGTCTTCCTCCCTTCTCTTCATGTTCAGCTCGCGGTTTCGAGCTTGCTCTGCTCGAAATTCTTTCATTTCTCTCTCCCATTCCTTCTTCCTGTTAGCGTCCTTCCTTTCAGCACGTTCCTCATCAAGAAAGATCTCCCTTGCACGTCGGCTCCTGTCCCCAATCTCCTTCACGGCCTAGGCTGGCTGCTCCGTGTCAATCCAATGGTACCACTTGCAAAGTGGAGGAGGAGACTGCAAGCAAATCAATGGAATGGATAAAAGAACACATGAGAACATGAATGGTTTATATTAACCATACTCTGAGAACATACGGGAGGCCTCTCATACAATGAACTTTCTTGCTGGGGCGGGCTTGCGTCGTAGTTGGGACACATGAAAAACTTCATGCCCATGCAGGTGGAGAAATCGTTCGACTCCTTGACCTTCGCGAGATGGCCGCACCAACAACACTCGTGTGTCACCCCTTGTGGCAACCTGGCATCTTTTATCTTCATAGGCCTATACTCTGGGTCCGAACAGGACACACTCATGATGGATAGGGGAAGGAAATGCGAAAAAAGAGGAAGAAAAGGGTGAAGAGATACCATCTCGGTGCCAGTATTTATAGGGGCAACTAGTAGGAATTGGCGGGAGAAAACAGTGAGAAGAAGTGACGGTAGATAAACGGCACGCAAGAGTGGCAGGAAAAATACTAGCGGGGAAAAGAACGGCGTGAAATAGTGGCGGGCTTCAACCGACGGGTGCTAAACTCTAAATGCCTGGATTAGCCCAATTGTGTGGATGATCCATGCAACCGTCGAATAAATGACCCCTCCCTTCAGTTTTTGAAAAAACGATAGGCACAGTCGATTTTTGAAAAAACGACTGGCTGCCTGACAGTTTTCTGACCGGCCCACCGGCTTTTCAAAAAACGACCGGGTCTGGTTGTCTTTTGAAAAAACGACACCATGTTAGATTTGTAATTTTCTTTTTTCACGTAATATTCGTGAAATTGATTTAAAAAGTGTATTATTTTTAAAAAATTAGCCCAAACCATAAGTTCCTCGCGTCACCTGCAAACTCCAGGAACTCTCTCTCGATTTTTCTCCACTGCGACCCATCAACGGGGTGTATCAACCTCTCGTCTTTCTTATGGTCTTCCATGTGCCATCGCAACAACTTGGCATGCTCTTTGGTCTAGAACAAATGTTTCAACCGTGGTATTATAGGAGCATACCACATCACCTTGGAAGGAACCCTCTTCATGCGGCGCTCGCCCTCAACATCACCAGGGTCATCTCGTCTTATCTTATACCGCAATGCAGTGCATACTGGGCATGCATCGAAATTCTCGTACTCCTCGCCGCGGTAGAGGATGGAGTCATTAATGCTTGTGTATATCTTCTGCACCTCTAATCCTAGAGGGCAGACAACCTTCTTTGCTTCGTAGGTACTAGCGGGTAGTTCGTTATCCTTTGGAAGCAACTTCTTCATTATCAGCAATTTTTCAAATCCTTTGTCAGTCACACCGTTCTCTGCCTTCCATTGCAGCAATTCCAGCGTGCTACCCAGTTTTTTGTGCCCATCTTCACGATTTGGGTACAACAATTTGTTGTGATCCTCTAACATCTGCTTGAACTTCAACCTCTCCCTTTCAGTTACGCATTCTTCCTTTGCATCAGCAATGGCCCGACTAAGATCATCATCGGGCAGATCTGATGCCCGTTCTTCATCTTCTTATTCATCATTGTCTTCTAAGTACCATCGTATTCAGGGGACATAGTAGGGTAGTCATTATCATTCTCTTCTTCTTCGTTGTCTTCCATCATAACCCCTCTTTCTCCGTGCTTGGTCCAACAATTATAACCGGTCATGAAACTAGACCAAAACAGGTGGCTATGAAGGACTCTTGAGGAAGAGTATTCCTTATGATTCCGACAGACACCACATGGACAAGACATAAAACCATTCCACTTGTTTTCCTCGGCCATAAGGAGAAAAGAATGCACGCCTTTAATGAACTTGCTAGAGAGTCAGTCAGGGTACATCCATTTCCGGCTCATCTACATTATATAATTAATTACATCAAACAGAATCATGATGATAAAATTAGTACTGGTCTAAAAAACAAAATTAAAGCAAACAACCAGGACTAAAGATATGATGAACCTTTAGTCCCGCTTGGATGCACCAACTGGGACTAAACGTGGATGTGGTGACAACATGTCGACACTATGTCCTCAGTGGGAAGCACTAAGCCAGTAAATGACGATACTATTTTGGGTGGGTGGCAGCACTATGCCAGGGGTGAGTGTCGACATTATGTCTTAAATGACCGACACTATGTTATGCTGCTTAATCTATAAATAGGTATGCATTCTTGTGAAGAACTACAAGATAGTGTGCGAGAGTGTCAACACCCGAATTTTTAATCTCAGATGTCCGTTATGCCATACCTCGCAATCCCAGGATTACCATTTTTGCGAGACATAACGGATTGGATATCACAGTACATCATCCATTACAAACCATACATAAGGTTTTACACAAATAAGGATCGCATGATCCAGTCTTAATACAACAAGCAGCGGAAATAAAGATAGCGTAGCGGTGGGATCCATCTTCAGGGGCACAGGCAATGCTGACGAAGGCAGATAGTCCTAGTTATCATAACCGTCCTGCTGACCATCATCTTGATAATCTCCTTCATAGTCTGGCCATGATAATAGCCAGGGACAAAAGCCATGAGTACTCTTTAAGTACTCGCAAACTACCACTAACAAGTAGTATAAATCTAAGTTAAAGTGATAACTCTATGTTTAACTATAAAGTTAAGTTTGAAACCTAAGCTGAGTTCAGAAGCAAAGAAAGATAAAGTAAAACTCTAGAATCACTTAAGTTGGGGAAATTATTGTCATAAACACAACCCTGTTGTGGTCAAGTCAAGATTCATCATTCTTTTCAAAGTCTTTAGAAAACATCTGACAACGAAACAGTATGGCCATTCCAACTGTCCATAACTGCGGACGCGGCTATTCGAATAGTTTTACACTCTACAGAGGTGGTACACTTTCACCACAAGATTCGATACATCTGTCAGGGATAACCCTGAATCATCATACTTAGTATGCAAATAATCAAACATAACCTTCCCTTTACACACCCTAGTATAAGCACCTCTCCTATGAGCATGGCCTCCCAACCATGACCATCAGTCATCTTGTGCACTGCATAGGTGGACAACATTGAGAGGTAGCCTCAGCTCAAACCTCTCCCGTGCGGGAACTAATACTAATGCATATAAATTTCTAGCTAAGCCTTACCCAATTCAGGTAATGTGGTTGTACGGTAAATTTTGGAATGGTATTGCATCCGAATCCAACCATCAGTTTTATAAAAGGGTTCAGGCTCATGCCTCAACATTTTCATCGTCATCAACCAATTGTGTTTCTCAACACATGTCAAAACATCTCAATAGAATGACTCATCATTCTAAGGTTTTCATAATTCATTTTCACCAAGTGTTCCCATCTAAAGTGACTCAAGTTTTTTTTGATCTACTCTAAACTACTAAGTTAAGAGTGTTCACTAAGGTGGTAAAGATGGGTTCAATCTCATGCCATAGAATGACATCTAAAGGTTTCTAAATAGGTCAAGTTTTATACTTTTTATTCTACCTTCAAAACAAGTAAAGAACTTTGTATAACCTAAGAAGGGTAAAACTTGTAACTAGGACTTGGGGTACAATTAGTTAAATAAGGGGGGTGTGATCAAAGTATGCTTATGGCATCTTTGCTAAACCATCTAGTTTGATTCTAGTTTGCTAAGTACTACACTTGCAAGTGCTAACTTGCAAGGGTTAATCTTGGATAGTGCTAGCTTGCTAATAGTAGCTGGCATTGTTAATGGTGGCTTGCCTTGGTTGGTGCAGTGGTTGAAGTTTTCTTCTTCTTCTTCTTCTTGGTAGAACTCCTCCTCCTCGAAAGCTTGGTCGGTACTATCGTCTATAAATACATAGGGAGTGCACAATCGCCAAACAATACTTAACTAGGCTAGATAGCATTCTAAGACACACAATTGATGATCTATTAACATCACAAGCATCACAAGTTTGAATCAAAAGTTTCCTTCTTTTTATTTTAGAAAAGTAATTTCTACTCATTGAAAAATTAACTAAAATTTAATATTCACCACCAAAATATGGGATCATGTGGACACATGTCCTGACCACATATTCTAACATGTGGGAATGAGATTTAAGGGATGTATTAATATTACTTTGGTTTAAGTTCATTATTTAATGATTTAACGTGACTAGAAATGCCTATATAGCATTATTTTGGTACTAGTCCAAAGTCACTGCATGTAAACCTTAATATTATTACATATTTGGATAGATATGGTGAAATGTGATTTTTGAGAGTTGGAATCAACTCAAAAGCTAACTTGGTTGATTTTATAAAAATGTTGCAAGTTGCAAAAGCTTCTGTCTTCTTATTTTTATTAGGAGAGATCTATAACACTAATTGAATTAAATCCAACGGGCTTGGATAGATCATCTTAATACCTTTCAAAAAAATTGGTTTCATGCTATTTGGATTTGTAACACTCACAGAATGGATTTTTGAAATACTGGACAGAAACTAGATTCAACTAAAAAGAAAAATCCAGATTTGAATAGGTGGGCTAGCGCGGGAAAAGGAATGGGCCGGCCCAGTGGCGCTCCGCGGCACGGGGCTCAGCTGACAGGGGGGTCCCGCGTGTCAGCGGCACTTAAAACGTGAAACGGTACGCGCGCTGTGGGTCGTGCGATTAGAATAGGAATCTACGGCTGAGGGTCGTCGTCGATGACGAATAGGTCGCTAGCGAGCTCAAACCCTAGCGGCTCGGTGAGGGTCTGCTGGGGGCGTACCAGGGCTCCAGCGGGGTCGGCCAGGCGGGCAAACGACGTGGAAGACGACGGCGAGGCGAGGCGTGGTCGCGGTGTTGCTTGGGGCGGTCGCAATCAACGGTGCCCTTCTCCTCTTGCCGCGGCTGCTCCAGCTCCAATTCCAGCGAGGCAGAGCTTGCCTTGCTCCGGCTAGAGGTGGGTGAGGTTCAGAGAGGTGAGGGGAGTGGAATGGTGTGGAGAAGAGAGGCTAGGGAGGGCTCCTTTTATAGGCTCGATGGTGAGACCGAGCGGGATGGGTGGTCGATGGTGGCGACATGGCTACGGCGAGGTAGAGGCATGGCTGGGGGTGGTGATCGATGGGCGGTTCCCTGGCGGTGTTCTAGAGCTTAAATGCGGCCGTAGGAGCGGTGGCACGCGGTCGGGGCGAGGTGGCGCTCTGCGCGGCAGAAGTAGCGGTGTCCATGGCGAGCGGTGGCTGTGGTGCGTTGGGCGGCGAACGGGCGTGTCCGTCGTGTTCCCTGTGTCGTGGCGGAGCGGTAGGCGCGAGCTGCGGTCGAGCGGCGACTTGTGCACGCGTGCCGGGTGCGGCGCTCTGGCGTGCGCTCGGCATGGTGCGGTGGCACTGGGCGCGGGCTTTCCACGGTGGTCCACTGCGGGGCTTGGCTCGGGCAGGGGACAGTGGGCGGCGGTGAGGTGCTGGCTACCTCCTAGACATGGAGAGAGAGGGGGAGGTGGTCTGCTGGGGTGAGGGAAAGGTTGGCCGGCGAGTTGGTGCTCGGCATGGCTTGGCCTTGCCACTAGGGGGTAGGGGTTGGGGTTTAATTGGCCTGGTTAGATCATTTACGGACAGAGGGAGGGTTTGGAGGAGAATTGGGTGCAAAACCCTGTTCAAAACAGTGAGCTAGAATTAGGGTGTAAATCATGCCTGCCATGTGTTTGATGAAATGGCCGCATGAAAATTCTTTTTGAATTTTGAGTTCAAATTTTTTGAGTGATCTCCCCTAGTGATAGGTAGTCTCTGGTTGCAAGGGTTTTGAAAGTGGAGCTCAAAAAGATGGGTTTTGAAATAGGGGTGATCTATGCATATGCATTAGATTCAATTTTAAATTGTCATTTAAATTAGTTTACAGAATGTTTTTAGCAGATCAAAAGGTGGGCCTTGGTACCTCATTATGTGTACTAGCAAGGGGTGCAAAGATCAAGAATTGTTTCTGTTAAAATTTGAGTACTAGGAATAGCCAAAGTAGGCATGAGAGTTAAATTTGCCAAAATGACCATTCCTCCTTTTTAATTCTTTTTTATTTGATTTTCTTTAGGAAAAGTTTGGGAATGGTGTAGATGATGTTTAAATCACCTAAGAAACATTTTACAAGCATTGGATCACTCAATCATGGCAATTCAAACAACTCCTAAATTAATTGCACACATATATGAATGCTTTCATATTAACTTTGGAAAAGTTTTTGTTAACCCCAAATTTGATTGATTTGATCTTGATAAGCTTGGATTGAAGTTTTGGGATGTTACAAACCTTCCCCCCTTAAACAAAATCTCGTCCCGAGATTTACAAAGAAAAATAGGAACTAAAGAGATCTGGGAACTCCGTCCTAATGTAATCTTCTCGCTCCCAAGTAGCTTCCTCCTCGGTATGGTTGCCCCACTGAATCTTGAGAAACTTGATACTTCTGGTCCTGGTGGTTATGTAGGCTTCTTCTAAGATACGGATGGGCACTTCCCGATAGGTCAGGTCCTTGTTGATTTCCACAGCTCTGTGATCGATGTTCTTGGAAACCTCAGTCTTCTCCGGCACTTCCAAGCATTTGCGAAGTTACGAGATATGGAACACATTGTGGATGGCTGACATCTCTTCAGGCAGTTCCAACTGATACGATACTTCTCCTCGGTGGTTCAGAATCTTGAAAGGTCCGATATATCTGGGGGCTAACATTCCTTTCAGACTAAAGCGTTGAGTTCCTTTCAAGGGTGAAACCTTGAGATATACAAAATCTCCGACATTAAAAGTCAGGTCTCTTCTTCTTTTGTCGGCATAGCTCTTTTGTCTGGATTGGGCGGTTTTGAGGTACTCACGGACTTTGTGAACTTTCTCTTCTACTTCTCAAAGAATGTCCGGTCCGAAGATCTGACTCTCTCCTACTTGCGACCAATTCAAAGGGGTACGACACTTTCTTCCGTATAGGAATTCAAATGGTGCCATCTGTAAACTAGCTTGATAACTGTTGTTATATGAGAATTCTGTGAAAGGCAGGCAGTCGTCCCATTTTGATCCATATTCCAACACACAAGCTCTAAGCATATCTTCTAGGATTTGGTTGACTCTCTCAGTCTGTCCATCTGTTTGCGGGTGATACACGGTACTGAAGTTCAACTTGGTTCCTGCACTTTCTGCCAAAATCTTGAGGTAAACTGGGTTCCTCGATCTGATACGATGGTCTTGGGGGTTCCATGTAGACTCACAATCCTAGCAATGTATAGTTCTGCTAACTTTGCACTCTGGTAAGTGGTCTTGACAGGTATAAAATGGGCTACCTTGGACAGTCTATCAACTATGACCCAAGTTGAGTCATTTCCCCTACTAGAAGTAGGTAAACCGGTGATAAAGTCCATTCCGACGGAATCCCATTTCCATTCTGGAATCTGCAATGGTTGCAACAATCCTGCAGGTCTCTGGTGTTCTGCCTTGACTCTTTGACAGATGTCACATTTGGCGATGTAGCTTCCGATCTCTCTCTTCATCTTGTGCCACCAAAATTGCTCTTTCAAATCCTGATACATCTTTGTTCCTCCGGGGTGGATAGAATAAAGAGTATCATGAGCCTCCTTCATGATAACTTCCTTCAGCTCCGAATCTGCTGGAACACAGATACGTCCTTTGTACCACAATACTCCTTCTTCGTCTTCGGTGAATCTAGGTACCTTTCCTGTACCAATACGACGTTTGATTCCGTCGATACTTTCATTCCCCTTCTGGGCTTCCTTGATTTGGCTAATCAAAGTGGGTTGAAGTTCAATGTTTGCTAAGAATCCTTGGCTAACTAATTCAGTCCTGAACTGCTCCAACTCCTCATACAAACTGGGTTGCTTCTCCTTGATCATGGTGTTAAGCCTACACGGCAATCTGCTAAGAGCATCCGCTACCACATTGGCTTTGCCGGGGTGATAGTGAATGTCAAGGTAATAATCCTTGATTAACTCTATCCATCTTCTTTGCCTCATATTCAGCTCCTTCTGAGTGAAGATATACTTCAAGCTCTTATGATCTGAGTAAATCTCACATCGATTTCCCTTCAAATAATGATGCCATGTCTTCAGTGCTAGAACTACAGCTGCTAGTTCAAGATGGTGGGTCAGATAGTTCTGCTCATGCTGCTTCAGTTGTCGAGACAGATAAGCGATGACTTTGCCTTCTTGCATCAATACACATCCTAGACCAATCTTGGATGTGTCACAATACACATCAAATGGCTTGTTGATGTCTGGCATGACCAAAATTGGGGCTGATATCAATCTCTTCTTCAGCTCCTAGAAACTGGCTTCACATTTGTCTATCCATTCAAACTTCTTGTCCTTTTTCAACAATTGGGTCATGGGTCGGGCTATGCTCGAGAATCCCTCTACGAACTTGCGGTAATATCCCGCTAATCCGAGAAAAGAATGGACTTGGGTTTGAGTGGTTGGGGCTTTCCATTCTTTAACATCTTTGATCTTTGTGGGATCAACAGAGACTCCTCCGGCTGACACAATATGTCCTAGGAATCCTACTTCTTTCAGCCAAAATTCACACTTGCTAAACTTGGCATATAATTGATGCTCTCTCAGGGTTTCTAGAATGATTCTCAGATGTTGCTCATGTTCTTCTTCTGACTTGGAGTATATAAGGATGTCGTCGATAAACACAACTACAAACTTATCCAAGAAATTCATAAAGATCTTATTCATGAGATTCATGAAATAAGCAGGGGCATTGGTTAATCCAAAAGACATAACTGTATACTCGTATAAACCATAGCGAGTAGTAAAGGCGGTCTTCGGAATATCCGTTGCACGAATCTTAAGTTGGTGATAACCAGTCCTAAGATCAATCTTTGAGAATACCTGAGCTCCGGTCAACTGATCAAATAGATCCTCTATCTTTGGCAAAGGGTACTCGTTCTTGATGGTGACATCGTTCAATTTTCTGTAATCTGTGCACAGACGGTTGCCTCCATCTTTCTTGTCGACGAATAACACTGGTGATCTGCATGGCGATGCGCTTGGTTGAATCAGACCTTGGGCTAGCATAGCATCCAACTGCTTCTTTAGTTCCACTAACTCTAATGGGTTCATGCTATAGGGTCTCTAGGCTATAGGTCCGGTTCTGGGGATTAGTTCGATAATGAACTCAATATCCCTATCCGGGGGCATACTTGGCAATTCATCTGGGAATACGTCGGGGTATTCATGGACTACTCTGACTTGGTCAATGGTGGGCAAGGCTACACTCTGGTTGCACTTGAATTGACGGGGTAAGGTTTCAGAGATATGCTCTACTGTGACTCCAGAACTACTGGTCATGGTGATGGCTTTCTTAGCAGAGTCTATCAATCCTTTATGCCTTGACATCCAGTCCATACCTAGTACTACTTCCAAACCTTTGGTTCCAAGTACAATTAGGTTGGCTTAAAAATCTATCCCATGTATTCTGATAGGTACAGCTTTGCAAATTTTTCTAGCTTTGGTTGTTGAACCGGGGATTTGAACTATCATGACATGCTTCAGGTTGGTTGGACGAATCTTACTAGTGCATGCAAATTCTTCGGTGACAAATGAATGCGATGCTCCCGAATCAAACAATACTCTTGCTAAAACTGAGTTGACAGAAAACATACCCAGCACTACATCTGGTGCTTCCTAGGCTTCTTCTGCATTCATGTGGAAGAGACGGCCATTGAGGTTGTGAGGGTTCCCTGGGGCAAATCTCCTTCCTAGCTGAACACGACGCTGCTGCTGAGCTGGGGCATTCACATTGGCTGCAGTCTTCTTGGGACACTCATTGGAGTAGTCACCCTTCACTCCACACTCGAAACAAGTGATCTGGGACTTGTCCTTGATTGCAATAGGCACAACATTGCTGCTAGTTCTAGGTGTAGTGTTGTTGTTGTTGTTCTTGGGAGGTGCATGGTTGAAATTGTTGGTATTACCGGAGTTGTGATTGTTTCCTCCGGACTTCACATTGCCTCCGCTACGGTTGGGGTAGCTTGGGTGAGAATTTGGGAGTCGGTTGTTCCTTGGTGCATATCCCGGTGAAGGGTTGGGATGGTACTTCGGGTGACTGTTGGATCCAGCCTGCTGCATCATACGACGCTTGCGGTTGTCATTTTCCTGGTTAATCTTACCTTCCATCTGGATGGCAGAGTCGACTAGCTCTTCGAGATCCTGGAAACGGATATTGACGAGGACAGCCTGCATCTCATCATGCAGTCCGTTCAAGAATCTTTCCTTCTTTTTGGCCTCCGTGTTGATCTCATCAGGTGCATATCTGGCAAGTGACAGGAATCGGTCACGGTACTCCACCACAGTCATTCTTCCTTGCTTCAATTTGTGGAACTCATCTCTCATCCGGTTGACTAGACCCTGCGGCACGTGGGTGCGGCTGAACTTGACTTTGAATGCTTCCCATGTCATCACTTGACCATGGTTCATATTGCGGATGCTATTCCACCAAGCTCTTGCATCTGCTGCTAGATAGTGGGTGGTGAAGAGCACTTTCTCATTTTCATCAACTCTTGCAACTTCGAGGTTGTTCTCCATGGTCTGTAACCAGTCATCAGCATCTAATGGGTTCTCAGATTGGTTGAAGATTGGGGGATTGGTGTTCTGAAAGTTTCTGAGTTTGGATCCCTGGTGATCCTGATTTCCATGCCCTTGGTTGTTGAGAGCCATCTGGGCGATCTGTTGAAGTGTTGCTAAGTTGTCTTGGCGTTCTGCCATGCT
Organism: Avena eriantha; assembly: GCA_910589775.1. NCBI lineage: Eukaryota > Viridiplantae > Streptophyta > Magnoliopsida > Poales > Poaceae > Avena > Avena eriantha. Next base: position 385,219,170 of record OU342741.1, read on the forward strand.
TGCTTCACGGTCTGCGATGAGATTCTGCAAGATCTGCAGCATTGGGTCCTGAGATAGATATAGGGATAAGAGGGAAATTCTAAGGTTCATGGTTTTGAGTTTTCAAAGCTAAAACTTTGAGTTAGACTCAGGTTTCTCAACTAACTTCATTTTCATTCATGCAAGCAAGCACACGATACAACACACACCACAACAATCAAAGGGAAACAGATGGTTTGAATAACCATTCTACAAGCTAAGATACATTGAGATCGATACATCTCATGCTACGACAGTGCCCTAGTACATCTACTCATCCTCGATGAAGTCAGAGTCCTCATCATTAGTGTAGAAGTCCACGGCATCCTCCGCTAGAAAATCATCATCGTTGCTGAGGTAAGAATCCATGTCTCCCTGGATGTCTTCACCCTCATTTTCGTCTTCTTTTACTACAAGCTGAGCTTCCTGCTCCTTGACGGTCTTCTCGAGGTCGGACACCTTCTTGCAAAGATGGGAGATGGTGCGATCCTTCTTGGCACGGTCTTGGGCCTTCTGGTCGGCAATGGCGCGTTTCTGGTTGGCTAACTCTCTGGCATTGTCCAGTTCCTGCTGTCTGTCGTGAAGCAAGAAGTCAAGGTTCTCCACTTGACGTGTCAACTCGGGGTGGCCCGGCATTTCCATTGGCAATCCCATGAAGTCACGTCTTGCATAGTGGGCAAAACGAGTTCCTTGGGTCTTGTTGACGTTGAGGGCACATAGACGTGCGAGAGCTTCATGCATTACCCTAGCTAATCCATCTAGCCAGTTGTTCTCTCTCACGGAGAACTGAATTCTTCTAGAAGTTGGTGCTTCGATGCTTCCTCTAAGATCTGCGGTGACTAGCCACTGTAGGTCTCCTCTTGGGGGTCCTGGAAGTTGAGCTCCAATAAACTCCGGGTGCGGGCGTCCCAGTAACTCTGACAGTGAATCCAGATCCCTCTCGAAGATCAGCTGACCTCCGTTGCCCAACTGGTAAAACTTGCTGAACTGGGTCTCCATCTACAAGAATTTAGGATGAGGAAGTTAGTGAGGTGATCAAGTGTGTCAAATTTTAAGTAGTAGTGTAAGAATTTTTGAGGATCATGAAGTTTTTGATAAAGAATCCACAAGGGTAAGAGAGGAGATAGTTTTTCATAAATACTCACTTTGGTTTGGAAACTAAGTTTTTGTTTGACGTCCATTCTAACTAGGGTCTCCTATGGTCAGGATGGCTCTGATACCAACTTGTCAACACCCAGATTTTTAATCCCAGATGTCCGTTATGCCATACCTCGCAATCCCAAGATTACCATTTTTGCGAGACATAACGGATTGGATATCACAGTACATCATCCATTACAAACCATACATAAGGTTTTACACAAATAAGGATCGCATGATCCAGTCTTAATACAACAAGCAGCGGAAATAAAGATAGCGTAGCGGTGGGGTCCATCTTCAGGGGCACAGGCAATGCTGACGAAGGCAGATAGTCCTAGTTATCATAACCGTCCTGCTGACCATCATCTTGATAATCTCCTTCATAGTCTGGCCATGATAATAGCCAGGGACAAAAGCCATGAGTACTCTTTAAGTACTTGCAAACTACCACTAACAAGTAGTATAAATCTAAGTTAAAGTGCTAACTCTATGTTTAACTATAAAGTTAAGTTTGAAACCTAAGCTGAGTTCAGAAGCAAAGAAAGATAAAGTAAAACTCTAGAATCACTTAAGTTGGGGAAATTATTGTCATAAACACAACCCTGTTGTGGTCAAGTCAAGATTCATCATTCTTTTCAAAGTCTTTAGAAAACATCTGACAACGAAACAGTATGGCCATTCCAACTGTCCATAACCGCGGACGCGGATATTCGAATAGTTTTACACTCTACAGAGGTGGTACACTTTCACCACAAGATTCGATACATCTGTTAGGGATAACCCTGAATCATCATACTTAGTATGCAAATAATCAAACATAACCTTCCCTTCACACACCCTAGTATAAGCACCTCTCCTATGAGCATGGCCTCCCAACCATGACCATCAGTCATCTTGGGCACTGCATAGGTGGACAACATTGAGAGGTAGCCTCAGCTCAAACCTCTCCCGTGAGGGAACCAATACTAATGCATATAAATTTCCAGCTAAGCCTTACCCAATTCAGGTAATGTGGATGTACGGTAAATTTTGGAATGGTATCGCATCTGAATCCAACCATCAGTTTTATAAAAGGGTTTAGGCTCATGCCTCAACATTTTCATCATTATCAACCAATTGTGTTTCTCAACACATGTCAAAACATCTCAATAGAATGACTCATCATTCTAAGGTTTTCATAATTCATTTTCACCAAGTGTTCCCATCTAAAGTGACTCAACTTTTTTTGATCTACTCTAAACTACTAAGTTAAGAGTGTTCACTAAGGTGGTAAAGATGGGTTCAATCTCATGCCATAGAATGACATCTAAAGGTTTCTAAATAGGTCAAGTTTTATACTTTTTATGCTACCTTCAAAACAAGTAAAGAACTTTGTATAACCTAAGAAGGGTAAACCTTGTAACTAGGACTTGGGGTACTATTAGTTAAACAAGGGGGGTGTGATCAAAGTATGCTTAAGGCATCTTTGCTAAACCATCTAGTTTGATTCTAGTTTGCTAAGTACTACACTTGCAAGTGCTAACTTGCAAGGGTTAATCTTGGATAGTGCTAGCTTGCTAATAGTAGCTGGCATTGTTAATGGTGGCTTGCCTTGGTTGGTGCAGTGGTTGAAGTTTTCTTCTTCTTCTTCTTGGTAGAACTCCTCCTCCTCGAAAGCTTGGTCGGTACTATCATATATAAATACATAGGGAGTGCACAATCGCCAAACAATACTTAACTAGGCTAGATAGCATTCTAAGACACACAATTGATGATCTATTAACATCACAAGCATCACAAGTTTGAATCAAAAGTTTCCTTCTTTTTATTTTAGAAAAGTAATTTCTACTCATTGAAAAATTAACTAAAATTTAATATTCACCACCAAAATATGGGATCATGTGGACACATGTCCTGACCACATATTCTAACATGTGGGAATGAGATTTAAGGGCTGGATTAATATTACTTTGGTTTAAGTTCATTATTTAATGATTTAACGTGACTAGAAATGCCTATATAGCATTATTTTGGTACTAGTCCAAAGTCACTGCATGTAAACCTTAATATTATTACATATTTGGATAGATATGGTGAAATGTGATTTTTGAGAGTTGGAATCAACTCAAAAGCTAACTTGGTTGATTTTATAAAAATGTTGCAAGTTGCAAAAGCTTCTGTCTTCTTATTTTTATTAGGAGAGATCTATAACACTAATTGAATTAAATCCAACGGGCTTGGATAGATCATCTTAATACCTTTCAAAAAAATTGGTTTCATGCTATTTGGATTTGTAACACTCACAGAATGGATTTTTGAAATACTGGACAGAAACTAGATTCAACTAAAAAGAAAAATCCAGATTTGAATAGGTGGGCTAGCGCGGGAAAAGGAATGGGCCGGCCCAGTGGCGCTCCGCGGCACGGGGCTCAGCTGACAGGGGGGTCCCGCGTGTCAGCGGCACTTAAAACGTGAAACGGTACGCGCGCTGTGGGTCGTGCGATTAGAATAGGAATCTACGGCTGAGGGTCGTCGTCGATGACGAATAGGTCGCTAGCGAGCTCAAACCCTAGCGGCTCGGTGAGGGTCTGCTGGGGGCGTACCAGGGCTCCAGCGGGGTCGGCCAGGCGGGCAAACGACGTGGAAGACGACGGCGAGGCGAGGCGTGGTCGCGGTGTTGCTTGGGGCGGTCGCAATCAACGGTGCCCTTCTCCTCCTGCCGCGGCTGCTCCAGCTCCAATTCCAGCGAGGCAGAGCTTGCCTTGCTCCGGCTAGAGGTGGGTGAGGTTCAGAGAGGTGAGGGGAGTGGAATGGTGTGGAGAAGAGAGGCTAGGGAGGGCTCCTTTTATAGGCTCGATGGTGAGACCGAGCGGGATGGGTGGTCGATGGTGGCGACATGGCTACGGCGAGGTAGAGGCATGGCTGGGGGTGGTGATCGATGGGCGGTTCCCTGGCAGTGTTCTAGAGCTTAAATGCGGCCGTAGGAGCGGTGGCACGCGGTCGGGGCGAGGTGGCGCTCTGCGCGGCAGAAGTAGCGGTGTCCATGGCGAGCGGTGGCTGTGGTGCGTTGGGCGGCGAACGGGCGTGTCCGTCGTGTTCCCTGTGTCGTGGCGGAGTGGTAGGCGCGAGCTGCGGTCGAGCGGCGACTTGTGCACGCGTGCCGGGTGCGGCGCTCTGGCGTGCGCTCGGCATGGTGCGGTGGCACTGGGCGCGGGCTTTCCTCGGTGGTCCACTGCGGGGCTTGGCTCGGGCAGGGGACAGTGGGCGGCGGTGAGGTGCTGGCTACCTCCTAGACATGGAGAGAGAGGGGGAGGTGGTCTGCTGGGGTGAGGGCAATGTTGGCCGGCGAATTGGTGCTCGGCATGGCTTGGCCTTGCCACTAGGGGGTAGGGGTTGGGGTTTAATTGGCCTGGTTAGATCATTTACGGACAGAGGGAGGGTTTGGAGGAGAATTGGGTGCAAAACCCTGTTCAAAACAGTGAGCTAGAATTAGGGTGTAAATCATGCCTGCCATGTGTTTGATGAAATGGCCGCATGAAAATTCTTTTTGAATTTTGAGTTCAAATTTTTTGAGTGATCTCTCCTAGTGATAGGTAGTCTCTGGTTGCAAGGGTTTTGAAAGTGGAGCTCAAAAATATGGGTTTTGAAATAGGGGTGATCTATGCATATGCATTAGATTCAATTTTAAATTGTCATTTAAATTAGTTTACAGAATGTTTTTAGCAGATCAAAAGGTGGGCCTTGGTACCTCATTATGTGTACTAGCAAGGGGTGCAAAGATCAAGAATTGTTTCTGTTAAAATTTGAGTACTAGGAATAGCCAAAGTAGGCATAAGAGTTAAATTTGCCAAAATGACCATTCCTCCTTTTTAATTCTTTTTTATTTGATTTTCTTTAGGAAAAGTTTGGGAATGATGTAGATGACGTTTAAATCACCTAAGAAACATTTTACAAGCATTGGATCACTCAATCATGGCAATTCAAAGAACTCCTAAATTAAATGCACACATATATGAATGCTTTCATATTAACTTTGGAAAAGTTTTTGTTAACCCCAAATTTGATTGATTTGATCTTGATAAGCTTGGATTGAAGTTTTGGGATGTTACAGAGAGCAGGCACACCATTACGGCGGAGCTACTCGAAGATGTCTTAGGATCCCGTCCTCAGATATCTTCGAGGAGCTCGCCATAGAGCCACTCCCTAATATGTGAATTGTTTTAGTTACCCGGTGTATTAATCTATAGCTAGAGAAGTTATTAACTCCAATATGGTGCGAGAGGGACACCACTACGGCGGATCTTCTCGAAGATGTCTTAGGATCCTATTCTCAGACATCTTCGAGGAGCTCGCCATAGAGGAGCTTCTCGAAGATGTATTGTGATGTCTTCTTATCAAGATTTTATGAATTAACCCTATCTTTGTTACAATTTTTTCAGTTTGCCGAAGGCAGGTAGAAGACGAAGAAGGGTATTTTGCCCAGCTAGTTAGAATGATGAACTCGTGCATGTGTGTGCTTCTAAAATCAAATTTCGAGACTATGTGCCAAAACAAGATATATAGATAGAATCCACATATTGTGATATTTATCTTGGAGTTCCTTACATTAATACAAGATAGATAGAATCTAAACATCGATCTCATATTATCATTGCAAAAATTACTACAAAACTAAATCCACAAATCCATCTACAAGATAGAGCATGAAATGAGCTAATATAGCAATGAGAGTTCAAAGGATGAAGTTGCTCACCTTTTAGAACCTTTGGATAGATGGGGCAGCACAAAATATATACAAATCTTGAGAAAAATTGGGCATGAACTCGAGCTTGTTGAATAAAGAAAGAGAGAGGAGCCACCTGCTTGAAATGGTGGCTCGGGCAGGTGGGGGAAGAAGATTTAGCCAGGCATTTAGTCCCGGTTTGTTTCTAGAACCGTGACTAAAGGTCCACCTTTAGTCCCGGTTCGCATAACAAACCGGGACTAAAGGGTCTGGCGCCGGACCCAGCCTGCTTGACGCCCTTTAGTCCCGGTTTGTTACACGAACCGGGACTAAAGGGTCCATTAAAACCGAGACTAGTGTCTGCCGCCCCCTGCGGCCAGATAGAGCCGTTGGGACCGGGGCATTACTCCTGGTTTTTAGCAGAACCAGGACTAATACCCCTGGACCAAAGGTCCGTTTTCTACTAGTGATAATTCAACGTAATTTGTACATTGGTTAAACACAAATTAAACCCTACCCTCGGGCTAACCCTAAGGAAAAGTCGGCGACAATACTTTCCTCGCTGCCTTCGGACGCGACGACACTAGCGAGATTCACTCGATGTCAGAGGAAATATAGATCACCTCCAGCTCCGCCACCTGCTTCTTCTTTTGACGGTCCTCCTCCCTTCTCACCAGCTCCGCGGTTGCGACCGCTCCCATGCACGCTTCCAACCGTGCTCCTCCAGATTTGTTCATGCAGCAAAAGACTAGACAGGTTGATTTTCTGGTGTAAATGGAGTGTGAATCTGATCTGGCAAGCATGGATGGTCCTTTATCTTCCCTTTCCATTTGCCATTGCATTTTATTTATATTATACGTCACGGACATTCTAACCATAATATGTGGTTTTGTTTCCTTTCTCAAAAGGGTTAAGTGGAATCTATAATTAAGTTCTTGATGTTCCTACGTATTTTGATCTTCCATCTAGGCTCTTCTATATGTTATTCATTTCATGCTTTAGCGGATCATAAGAACAATCATCCTTTCATTGGTTTCTTTCTTATCACGAAATAGCCTAATTTAGTAAGGTATAATTCAGTAAGGTAACGCAATGCTTTTAACTTTAAGATCTACCTCAGAGTATTGTGTTTCAAGGTCCATGTCTTCCGGTCGCCCAACATGCTAATGACTACATTGTGAGGTGATTTTGGTATCAACTTACAAGCAATTCTAAGCATTTACATTATTTGTGCCCTTGATCTGGTCCGGTATTGTCAAACGAAGTGCACTTCGTCACATTATTGAGCATGCCAATAATTATGTATATTTATATTAGGGATTATTAAGACTGTGGCTTTAGTTCACTCTGAAATTATTAGTGTGTCACTACGATCAATCGAATTATAGCAACACCATCAGAAATCGCGGAATTGTTATATCTATGCATTTAGTTTCATCTGTTGCTGGATGCTGCCGTTCGCCGTTCCGACTGCATCAGCCACCGTTTAGTTGACTCACATCCTGACATATGGGTCCATCACTTGCCACGCCAGCATATCGGAAAACTGATATATTTATTGGCCTTCTGACCTATGGGACCAAGCTAACGTGCGGACCTCTTCTGATGTGTGGGACCTCTTCTAACATAGGGGTCCCAACAATAGCCCTTCTGATATGTGGACCCACATCTGGCTTGTGTGCCTCTTCTGACGTGTGGGGAGTCTTGTTACGTGTGGGACCTCTTCTGACATTGGGTCCCAACAATAGCCCTTCTAACCTATGGGCCGACTTCTAACTTATGGGACCTCTTCTGACGTATGGGACACAGCAATTGCCCTTCTGACGTGTGGGACCTCTTCTAACATAAGGGTCCCAGCAATAGCCCTTTTGATCTATGGGCCCACTTCTGACTTGTGGGATCCCTTCTGACGTGTCGGACCTCTTCTGACTTTGGGGTCCCAGCAACAACCCTTTTGACCTATGGGCCAACTTCTGACTTGTGGGACATCTTTTGACATGTAGGACTCAACAATAGCCCTTCTAACATGTGGGATTTTTCTGATGTGTGGGAACCAGTACGTAGCACCTACTGACCTGTGGATCTTTTCTGACGCGATGGACCTAGCACATGACCCCATCAGCAGCGACAAAAAAAGTCAACACAGTCTATCCCGACATGGCCGCTTTGGGCATGCTGAGCAGTTACACAGGCATACCGGTCGCGTTCTGCTCATTCATTCCTACCATACTGTACGACTCACCATACGCTCGCGTGACCACGCGTCTATTTTTGTTGAAACATAATCTGAGGGAAAAAACCCAGTTTGAGTCAAGCATTAGCGAAAATGAGAACTGTATGTATGGTGTTTGTTTAATGAACTGGACGAGAACTAATGGAACAAATCTGAATACAAACGAGGTGTGACCATACACAAATCTGAACCGAATTCTTCATGTATTTGTAGAAAATAAAAATCTAAACCAAATTCTTCGCGTATTTGTAGAAAATAAAAATAAAATTTCACGAGGACTGCAAAACTGAGTACGAACGAGGTGTAACCATGAACAAACACTTCATTCAAGCATTAAGATAAGTGTTCCCTAAGATAATAATAGCACGATTATATATATAGGACTCGCTACTGAACTATTGTAGGTCCAGCGCCTCCTCGCGACTAGTCTGGCGCCTCCTAGCGCCTACTGCCGCACGCCTGTGGTAGCTCGTTAGCCACTGGCACCAATGCCAACGCAAGCTCCAGTGCCACCGCGGACTGCTGGGCCATCGGCACCTCCGGATAATCTAGTGGCACCACATCCGCCATCGGCAACTCCGAGAGGACCCTGTGGATGAAGTGATCATTGTTGGGGAACTGATCCCAATAGTTGATGAACATGTTGGCGCGGGAGAACACCACCAGCTCGTAGCCGCAATGGTAGACATGGCCGTAGAGGAGATGGGCGTCCCTAAAGTTGGTGAACCTGACCGTCAGCGTCCCATCCGTGTTATTGGAGATGCCATTCATGCGGTTCTTGTGGCGATGTCCGTAGCTGGCATCGAGGAAGGCGCACGGCATCTCCACTTCATCCTCCTTGGGGAGAAGGCTGATATCTACGCACTTCTATTCTTGTAGACAGTTGTTGGGCCTCCAAGTGTAGAGGTTTGTAGAGCAGTGCTTAGCCCACAATATACCGAGCCCATTGGGGAACCCCAAGAGGAAGGTATGATGAGCACAGAAGCAAGTTTTCCCTTAGTTATGAAACCAAGGTTAATCCAGTAGGAGCAAGGAAACACCTCAAAGGTGTTGCTAGCTGAATTTTGGCAGGGCGCACTACCGGTGCCAGTAGCAACGTGGAGACCTGCACAACACAACCACACAACTTTGCTCCCAACTTGCGATGAGGTTGTCAATCTCACTAGTTTTGCTGAAAACAAAGGATTAAACGTATCGAGTGGAAGAAGGTAATAGTTTGCAGAAAGTAAACATAAAGCAGTAAACAATTGATTGTAGATTGATCGTAAAAGAAAGGACCGGGGTCCATAGTTCACTAGTGGCGGCTCTCCTTAAGATAGATGACATGTTGGATGAACAAATTACAGTGGGGCAATTGACAAACATCGAGAAAGCAATATGCATATACTACTCATCTTGACTCCTTTGAGACTTGATTGGGCATTACAACATTATACATAGACCGTAATCCAACTGCATCTATGACTAATAATCCATCTTCAGGTTATCATCCGAACCCCCTCAAGTATTAAGTTGCAAGCAACAGATAATTGCATTATGCATTGCTTGTAAAGTAAACAATACGATTGTTCTATGAATAAAGGATTGTTGTTTTATCCCTAGTAGCAACAGCACATCTAGTACCTTAGATATTTCTGTCACTTCCCCAGATTACTAGAGACATGAACCCACTATCGAGCATAAATACTAACTCTTGGAGTTGCTAGCATCTACTTGGCCAAGATAGCTAATAACAACAGAAAGCATGCAAGATCACAAATAACAAAGACATGATAGAATAAATAATCAATCTCAAATAGCAACTCAATATCCATCGAATCCCCGCAAACACAACATGTATGAATACAAATAGATGATCTTGATCATGAACGGAGCTCACAAGATCTAAACATGATAGCACAAAGGAGGAGAACCAGCCATCTAGCGACTACATGGACCCGTAGTCCAGAGATGAACTACTCATGCATCACACCGGAGGCTTGCATGATGATGAAGAAGGCCTCCAGGGTGAATTCCCCTCTCCGGCAGGGTGCCGGGAAGAGCTTCATATCCCTCCCGATCTAGGGATGGAGATGACAGCGGCTACAGACTCTTTTGTGGAATTTGGATCGGGTACTTAGGGTTTCTGTATTGGAGGCATCTTATAGGTGAAAGGGGAGGCCGAGCGGGTGCCTAGGGCGGCCAGACTACCCCTGGCGCGGGCCAGGATGGGTCGCGTGGCCAGGTGGTGTGGCGGCCCCCTAGCCCCTCTCTGTCTTGTGTTCTGGCTCCGGGTGTCCCTCGGTGAAAAACTGACTTTGGCTTTTGTCCCATCCAATTCCGAGAATATTCATTTTTTGACTTTCCTGGATCCAAAAACAGTAGAAAACAGGCAGCTGGCACTGTGGCTCTTGTTAATAGGTTAGTCCAAGAAAGTGTATAGAAAGTACTCCAAAGTGTGGACAAAACACAAGAAAGTAGATAAAACCAAGCATGGAACATCAAAAATTATGGATACATTAGCAACGTATCAACATCCCCAAGCTTAACTCCTGCTCATCCTCGAGTAGGTAAGTGATAAAAAGAAAAGAATAATTTTTGAGGTGACATGCACCATCATAAACTTGATCAAAGTATTTGTAAAACAATGATAGCTGGGATCATAGTACTTCAATCATAACATGAAAGATAAATTTCTAGCAATAAGACAAAGCAACTATGTTGCAACATGAAAATGCACAAACAAAAGATTCATGAATAACAATGATTTGCATGACGTTTGTTTGTTTCACATAAAGAAAACATAGCATAGTGGCATTCAGCTTGTCCCTCATAGAGTAGCAAACATAAATGCATAAGACACCTTCAAAGTTCATAAGAGTGACTAGATACAAATAGTTTAAAAACAAGCAATATCAAAGCCATGCATCAATCAACAAGTCTTGGGACAATGCACATAGAACAAAGAATGGCCACTATGCTCTCAAAGTAGGTGCATAAAGATAGAAGGTGGAGACTCAACATATAAGTAAAAGAAAGGCCTTCATAGAAGGAAGTAGGGATTCAAGTCTCATAAAGAGCTTCCAAAAATTATGATACTTGTTAGCTTTTAGATCTCATTGCCCCTATAATAAGCATCTTGAAGTGATTAATGTTAAAGTGAACAAACTATGGTGTATATGCTTCACGAAGTATAAGTTGGAAATCTCATGTCCCTTGAATACGAGGGCCGCTCCTCATGCTACTCAAGTTTAGTTACCAGTAATTTCTTGTCATGGTAAGTCCATGTGTATCATAGAGAACTGCCAAAGGGGTACCCCTTGCCCGATGGTACGGAAGAATCCTCATATCAAAATGACAAGGCAAGCAGGACAACGAGCATCTCAGCAATCTTCTTATTTACCATGGGAATATGGTGTTTTTTTCTCTCTTTCCTCTTTTCTCATATATTTTGTTTTTGTTTTTCTCTTTTTTCTCAATATCTCACTCCTTTTTATAAGAAGAATGCTTCATAGACAACTCATTATGGTTACGCTACAGGTTTTCACCATGACAACATGGATTAGACCAGTGGCCCAGGCGTTTCTCTAACACACATACATAACTACATGGACTTACAAGCTCCCCTTTCATTTCACACCGACGACATCCATAGACAATAGAGCATGATATCAACTAGGTACAAAGTACAAGTGCAATGTTGAAAGCGTTCCCCATGATAGCATGGTTCTGCTAATCCCCAACATATAAGTGCAAGCATATACAACATAGACGACACAATGGTTCAAGTTTATTAAGGGCAAGAAAAGTAAAGTGTGCCATCAAGTTCGTGAGAGCTTTAATCACTAGTTTTCTCATAACAAGTTTAATTCAGAAGGTAGATTAAAACATGAATATACTTGGAATAGCAATTGCTAATAGGTAGGTATGGTGGAATCTTTGGAATAACTTGGTTTTAGGAGTTGGATGCATGAGTGGAAATCATACTTGATTATGGAGGCTAGCAAAACACTGGGAGCGACCAACTAAGAGAGCAATAATGGCCATAATCATGCAGAGCGACAAAACATCATTAATCAAAGCATAAAGTGATATTACAAGTCGAAAACTAAAGGATCATAAAGGCTAGGTGACTTGGGATAGTCATAACATGGTGTGAGCATGTGCCAAGTCAACCCAAATAAAGCATCAAAGGGTACTACCACAATACTATACTTTAATATGCTAAAACAACGGATGATTCTTCAAAGGCACATTAAGAAATCTCAATTGTTTATGACAAGTTATGCTACAGCAAAGAATACTAAGCACAAAGCCAAAACAATATCAAGCATGGCATGACAAAGCATAGGCCACAGTCAAAAATAAGCTCTCTTTACCACTTTAGCATGAACTTTTCCTACTCTTTTCCAATCCAAACCAAACTATTTTAAAACCAATGCATGAAAGAGGGGGTCCAACCAATTTATTCAGAAAACTAAGAAAACAAAGCAAACGAAAAACCAAAGCAAAAACAAAAAGAAGACGCTCCAAGAACAACACAACTCTGCATGAAACAATAAAAATGAAGTGTTTGGAAGAAACCTAGAATTTTTATTGATGAAGAAGGGGATGCCTTGGGCATCCCCAAGCTTTTCCGCTTGTACTTCTTAGATATTTCTTGGGATGACACATGTGGCATCCCCAAGCTTGAGCTTTAGTCCATCCTTCATCTCATTACTCATTCCTTCCATACACCTGAAATTTGTCCTTCATATAAAACTTCACACAATCCTTATTAGCAACATTAGTGCACTCAAGATAATAGGACTTCAGGTTCAGTTCCAACACCAATAAAGCTTCCATTAAAACACAAGCTACTGTAGCACTTCCCTCAAAAATCTCAATTCCCCAAAAGAACTCAAAAAGGAACCAACAAGAAGCAAATGCAAATAATGGCAGAAATCTGTAAAAATAGACCAGAAGGTAGAGATGAATTTTTTCGAAGACCTTATATTGCTCAAATCAAAACGTGATGAACTAAAGAAAGTTAGACAACAACCTGGGGCAGAAGCACAAAACTTCACGCCTCAAAAGGACGTACAGATATTTTACACAAATCTTTACGGTGAAGCACAAAACTCTGTTTCAGGACAGCAACTTTCCCAATCATTACTTCTCTCTCATTAAAGGTTACTCTTGGCACAAAAATCAAATAAAACGGATAAGGAGCGGTTATTACTGAAGTAATAACTTCCAAGACTCATCTAAAACTTTTGTGTTATTTCCCAATAACTAATTTTCTTTAACGCCTTTAAGTTAGGCGTAAGAAGCAAGAAAAAGGATCAAGTGTTCTCAAATGAAAAAGCATTAAGAGCAAATTTTGTTTTCATAGGAGAGGCAAAAGAAATCTTCTCTCTCTTCTTAGGGAAGTGTTCTATACCTTTCTTGAGTGGAAGTTGATATTTAATGGTGCCTTCTTTCATATCAATAATGACACCAACAGTTCTAAGAAAAGGTCTTCCCAAAGTAATAGGATAAGAAGCTTTGCATTTAACATCCAAAACATAGGAATCAACGGGGACATAGGCATTGTTAACCATAATAAGAACATCATTAATGCTCCCCATGAGTTTCTTTTTAGCATTATCATCAAGTGGGACATTCAAATAACAATCTTCCAATGGTGGCAAATCAAGCCTATCATAAATCCTTCTAGGCATAATAGAAACACAACTATCCAGATCACATAAACCTTTGAAACCAAAATCATCCACTTTCATATTAATGATGGGTTCCCAACCATCTTCTTGTTCTATAGGAATAGAAGATTTATGTTTCATGTTTTCTTCTTTAATCTTTATGAGAGCATCAGTAATGTGTTTTGTAAAGGCCATATTCATAGCAATAGCATTAGGACTTTTAGCAAGCTTTTGTAGGAACTCAATAACTTCAGAGATGTTGTAACCATCAAGATCAAAATCATAATTATCATCTAAAGTAGTAGAGCTATTACTAGCCTCAACACTAGTGGTAGTGATAGTAGAAACACTAATGTTTCTAGCAATTTCATCTTCTCTTTCCCACTTAGCATGCAATTCAGCTAATAGGTCTAACATTTTCATTAATTCTTACTTGTATGGCATTAGTGGCTGCAAAGGGATTCTCATTAGTTTCGGGTTTAGCAGCCATTTTATTAATCAAAGAAGATTGTGCTTCAGACAAAGATGATATATTTCTTTTAGCATTAGAAAGTTTCAATTGTAAACTAGGAATTTCCCTATTTAAACTATCAAGTTGATGGCTAATATTCTTCAAAATGGTAGATTGTTCCTCCATAGTTTTAGTAAATAATTTATTTTGCTCATATTGCATTTGCATGAAGTTCTTACTGGCTCGTTCAACTTCTAAAATTCTTCCTTCACTAGGTAATCCAAGTTTACCATTATAACCATAAGTATTATTAGGAGGGTAGGGCCTATAATTGTTATTACCATAAGTATTATTGCCAAAATTATTATTTCTTATAAAGTTCACATCAACTTTCTCTTCTTGAGCAACCAAAGAGGCTAAGGGAACATGATTTGGATCAATATGAGCCTTCCCATTAACAAGCATAGACATAATAACATCAATTTTATCACTCAAGGAAGAGGTATCTTCAATAGAATTTACCTTCTTACCTTGTGGAGCTCTTTTAGTATGCCATTCAGAGTAGTTAACCATCATATTATCCAGAAGCTTTGTTGCAGCACCCAAAGTAATGGTCATAAAGGTACCTCCCGCAGCAGAATCCAATAGATTTCTTGAAGAATAGTTCAATCCTGCATAAAAAGTTTGGATAATCATCCAAGCAGTCAGTCCATGAGTGGGGCAATTGTTTACCAAAGATTTCATTCTTTCCTAAGCTTGAGAAACATGTTCATTATCAGCTTGTTTAAACTTCATTATTTCACTTCTCATAGATATAATCTTTGCAGGAGGATAGTATTTTCTAATGAAAGCATCTTTGCATTTAGTCCAAGAATCAATACTATTCCTAGTTAAGGAATTCAACCATTCTTTAGCTTTTGCTCTCAAAGAGAAAGGAAACAATTTAAGCTTAATGATATCTCCATCTATATCCCTATGCTTTTGCATCTCACAAAGTTCAACAAAGTTATTTAGATGAGCAGCAGCATCTTCATTACCAATACCAGAAAATTGTTCTCTCATAACAAGATAAAGTAAAGTAGGTTTTATTTCAAAGAAAGTATCTTCAAAAACATGTGGAGCAATAGGTGTGCTCATAAAATCATTATTGTTTGTGCTACTGAAGTCACACAACTTAGTGTTTTCAAGTGTAGTCATTTTTGTGTGTTTTTAATAAAGAAAGCAAACTAGTAAAACTAATTTTTTTGTGTTTTTGATAAAGAAGCAAGCAAACTAAGCAAAAAAAAGTAAAGATATTGGTTATGAGGGACTCCCCTTGTGAAGATGTCCTTGACTCCCCGGCAACGGCGCCAGAAAATCGGTTGCTTAGCCCAAAATATATCGAGCCCTTTGGGGAACCCCAAGAGGAAGGTATGATGAGCACAGTAGAAAGTTTTCTCTCAGTTATGAAACCAAGGTTATCAATCCAGTAGGAGCAAGGAAACACCTCAAATGTGTTGCTAGCTGAACTTTGGCAGGGCGCACTACCATTGCCAGTAGCAACGTGGAGACCTGCACAACACAACCACGGAACTTTGCCCCCAACTTGCGATGAGGTTGTCAATCTCACCTGTTTTGCTGAAAAGAAAGGATTAAACGTATCGAGTGGAAAAATGTAATAGTTTGCACAAAGTAAACATAAAGCAGTAAACAGTTTATTGTAGATTGATAGTAAAAGAAAGGACCGGGGTCCATAGTTCACTAGTGGTGGCTCTCCTTAAGATAGATGACATGTTGGGTGAACAAATCACAACAGGGCAGTTGACAAACATCGAGAAAGCAATATGCATATACTACTCATCTTGACTCCTCTCAGACTTGATTCGGAATTACAACATTATACATAGACCGTAATCCAACTGCATCTATGACTAATAATCCATCTTCAGGTTATCATCCGAGCCCCCTAAAGTATTAAGTTGCAAGCAACAGATAATTGCATTCTGCATTGCTTGTAAAGTAAATAATACGATTGTTCTATGAATAAAGGATTGTTATTTTCTCCCTAGTAGTAACAACACATCTAGTACCTTAGAGATTTCTGTCACTTCCCCAGATTACTAGAGGCATGAACCCACTATCGAGCATAAATACTAACTCTTGGAGTTGCTAACATCTACTTGGCCAAGATAGCTACTAACAACGGAAAGCATGCAACATCACAAATAACAAAGATATGATAGAATCAATAATCAATCTAAAATATCATCTCAATATCCTCGGATCCCTGCAAACATAACATGTATGAATACAAATAGATGATCTTGATCATGAAAGGAGCTCACAAGATCTAAACATGATAGCACAAAGGATGAGAACGAGCCATCTAGCTAGTACATGGACCTGTAGTCCAGAGATGAAATACTC
This sequence comes from Avena eriantha, assembly GCA_910589775.1. Taxonomy (NCBI): domain Eukaryota; kingdom Viridiplantae; phylum Streptophyta; class Magnoliopsida; order Poales; family Poaceae; genus Avena; species Avena eriantha. The sequence goes on from OU342741.1 coordinate 385,235,780, forward strand.
ACGCATCACATCAGAGGCTTGCATGATGATGAAGAAGGCCTCCAGGGTGAATTCCCCTCTCTGGCAGGGTGCCGGGAAGAGCTTCAGATCCCTCCAAATCTAGGGATGGAGATAACAGCGGCTACCAACTCTTTCGTGGAATTTTGATCGGGTACTTAGGGTTTCTGTATCGGATCCTTCCCGATCTAGGGATGGAGATGATGGCGGCTACAGACTCTTTCCGATCTAAGTACCCGATCAAAAATCAACAAAAGAGTTGGTAGCCGCTGTTATCTCCAACCCTAGATTTGGAGGGATCTGAAGCTCTTCCCGGCACCCTGCTGGAGAGGGGAATTCACCCCGGAGGCCTTCTTCATCATCATGCAAGCCTTTGGTGTGATGCGTGAGTAGTTCATCTCTGGACTACGGGTCCATGTAGTAGCTAGATGGCTGGTTCTCCTCCTTTGTGCTATCATGTTTAGATCTTGTGAGCTCCGTTCATGATCAAGATCATCTATTTGTAATCATACATGTTGTGTTTGCGGGGATCCGATGGATATTGAGATGCTATTTCAGATTGATTATTGATTCTATCATGTCTTTGTTATTTGTGATCTTGCATGCTTTCCGTTGTTAGTAGCTATCTTGGCCAAGTAGATGCTAGCAACTCCAAGAGTTAGTATTTATGCTCGCTGGTGGGTTCATGCCTCTAGTAATCTGGGGAAGTGACAGAAATCTCTAAGGTACTAGATGTGATGTTGCTACTAGGGATTAAACAACAATCCTTTATTCATAGAACAAGCATATTGTTTACTTTACACGCAATTCGTAATGCAATTATCCATTGCTTGCACCTTAATACTGGAGGGGGTTCGGATGATAACCTGAAGGTGGATTATTAGTCATAGATGCAGTTGGATGGCGGTCTATGTATAATGTTGTAATGCCCAATCGAATCTCAAAGGAGTCAAGATGAGTAGTATATGCATGATTGTTTTCTCGATGTTTGTGAATTGCCCCGTTGTAATTTGTTCACCCAACATGTCATCTATCTTAAGGAGAGCCTTCGCTAGCGAACTATGGACCCCAATCCTTTCTTTTACCATCAATCTACAATCAACTGTTTACTGCTTTGTGTTTACTTTCTGCAAACTATTACTTTCTTCCACTCGATACGCTTAATCCTTTGTTTTCAGCAAAACCGGTGAGATTGACAACCTCATCGCAAGTTAGGGCAAAGTTTGGTGGTTGTGTTGTGCAGGTCTCCATGTTGCTGCTGGCATCAGTAGTGCTTCTTGCCAAAGTTCAGCTAGCAACACCTTTGGGGTGTTTCCTTGCTCCTACTGGATTGATAACCTTTGTTTCATAACTGAGGGAAAACTTGTTATTGTGCTCATCATACCTTCCTCTTGGGGTTCCCCAACGAGCTCGATATATTTTGGGTCATCAAGCTCTTTTTCTAGCGCCATTGCCGGGGAGTCAAGGACATCTTCACAAGAGGAGTCCCTCATAACCAATCTCTTTACTTTGTTATTTTTGTTTTGCTTAGTTTACTTTTGCTTTGTTTGCTTGTTTCTTTATCAAAAACACACACAAAATTAGTTTTACAAGTTTGCTTTGTTTATTAAAAACACAAAAAATGACTACTCTTGAAAATACTAAGTTGTGTGACTTCACTAGCATTGACAATAATGATTTCATGAGCACACCTATTGCTCCACCTGTTCCTAAAGCTACTTTATATGAAATAAAGCCTGCTTTACTCAATCTTGTTATGAGAGAACAATTTTCTGGTATTGGTAATGAAGATGCTGCTGCTCATCTAAATAACTTTGTTGAACTATGTGAGATGCAAAAGCCTAGGGATATAGATGGAGATATCATTAAGCTTAAATTGTTTCCTTTATCTTTGAGAGGAAAAGCTAAAGAATGGTTGAATTCCTTAACTAGGAATAATATTGATTCTTGGACTAAATGCAAAATGCTTTCATTGGAAAATACTATCCGCCTGCTAAGATTATATCTATGAGAAGTGAAATAATGAAGTTTAAACAATCTGATAATGAACATGTTTCTCAAGCTTGGGAAAGAATGAAATCTTTGGTAAAGAATTGTCCCACTCATGGACTGACTGCTTGGATGATTATCCAAACCTTTTATGCATGATTGAACTATTCTTACAGAAATCTATTGGATTCTGCTGCCGGAGGTACCTTTATGACCATTACTTTGGGTGCTGCAACAAAGCTTCTAGATAATATGATAGTTAACTATTCTGAATGGCATATTGAAAGAGCTCCACAAGGTAAGAAGGTAAATTCTATTGAAAAACCTCCTCCTTGAGTGATAAAATTGATGTTATTATGTCTATGCTTGTTAATGGGAAAGCCCATATTGATCCAAATAATGTTCCCTTAGCCTCTTTGGTTGCTCAAGAAGAGCAAGTTGATGTGAACTTTATAAGAAATAATAATTTTGGCAACAATGCTTATGGTAATAACAATTATAGGCCATATCCTCCCAACAATGGTAATGCTTATGGAAATTCCTACAACAATAATACGAGTGCACCCTCTGAACTTGAAGTTATGCTTAAAGACTTTATTAGTAAACAAACTGCTTTCAATAAAACTATTGAGGAAAAACTCTCTAATGCTAAAAGAAATATAGCATCATTGGCTGAAGATCAATCTTCTTTGAATAAAATGGCTGCTAAACCTGAAACTATTGATAATCCCTTTGCAGCTACTAATGCCATACAAGTTAGAATTGATGAAAATGTTAGACTATTAGCTGAATTGCATGATAAGTGGGAAAGAGAAAATGAAATTGCTAGAAACATTAGTGTTTCTACTACCACTACACCTAGTGTTGAGGCTAGTAATAGCTCTACTACCTTGGATGATAACTATGATTTTGATCTTGATGGTTGCAATATCTCTGAAGTTCTTAAGTTAATACAAAAGCTTGCTAAAATTCCTAATGCTAGTGCTATGAATATGTCCTTTACAAAACACATTATTGATGCTCTCATAAAGATTAAAGAAGAAAAGATGAAACATAAGGCTTCTATTCCTATAAAACAAGAAGATGGTTGGGAACCCATCATTAATATGAAAGTGAATGATTTTTATTCCAAAGCTTTGATTGTAGTGTTTCTATTATGCCTAGAAGGATCTATGATATGCTTGATTTGCCACCTTTGGAAGATTGTTATTTGAATGTCCCACTTGATGATAATGCTAAAAAGAAACTCATGGGGAGTGTTAATGATGTTCTTATTATGGTTAATAATGCCTATGTCCCCATTGATTTCTATGTTTTGGATGTTGAATGCAATGCTTCTTGTCCTATTACTTTGGGAAGACCTTACAGTTGGTGCCATTATTGATATGAAAGAAGGCACCATTAAATATCAACTCCCACACACGAAAGGTATAGAACACTTCCCTAAGAAGAGAGATAAGATTTCTTTTGCCTCTCCTATGAAAACAAAAATTTCTCTTAATGCTTCTTCATTTGAAAACACTTGATTCTTTTTCTTGCTTCTTATGCCTAACTTAATGGCGTTAAAGAAAAGTACTTATTGGGAGATAACCCAAAAGTTTTAGATGAGTCTTGGAAGTTATTACTTCAGTAATAACCGCTCCTTATCCTTTTTATTTTCTATTTGTGCCAAGAGTAACCTATAATAAGAGTGAAGTAATGATTGAGAAAGTTGTTGTCCCGAAACAGATTTCTATGCTTCACCATAAAAATTAGAGTAAAATCTCTGTATGTCCTTTGGAGGCGTGAATTTTTATGCTTCTGCCCCAGGTTGTTATCTGACTTTCGTTAGTTCAACACTTTATGATTTGAGCAATAGAAGGTCTTCGAAAAAATTCGTCATTACCTGCTGGTCTATTTTGACAGATTTCTGCCATTATTTGCATTTGTTTCTTGTTGGTTCCTTTTTGAGTTCTTTTGGGGAATTGAGCTTTCTCAGGGACGTGCTACAGTAGATTGTGTTTTAATGGAAGTTTTATTGGTGTTGGAACTGAACCTAAATACTTATTATCTTGAGTGCACTAATGTTGCTAATAAAGATTGTGTGAAGTTTTGAATGAAGGAAAAAATTTCAGGTGTATGGAAGGAATGAGTAATGAGATGAAGGATGGACTAAAGCTCAAGCTTGGGGATGCCATGCGTGTCACCCCAAGAAATATCTAAGAAGTACAAGCGTCAAAGCTTGGGGATGCCCAAGGCATCCCCTTCTTCATCAATAAAAATCACAGGTTTCTTCCAAATGCTTCATTTTTATTGTTTCATGCACACTTGTGTTGTTCTTGGAGCGTCTTCTTTTTCATTTTTGTTTTGGTTTTTCGTTTGCTTTATTTTCTTAGTTTGTTGAATAAATTGGTTGGACCCCCTCTTTCATGCATTGGTTTTCAAATAGTTTGGTTTGGATTGGAAAAGAGTAGGAAAGTTCATGCTTAAGTGGTAAAGAGATCTTGTTTTTGATTGTGGCCTATGCTTTGTCATGCCACGCTCGATATTTTTTTGGCTTTAAGCTTAGTATTGTTTGCTGTAGCATGACATGTTATAAACAATTGAGATTGCTTAATGTGCCTTTGAAGAATCATGCGTTGTTTTAGCATATTAAAGCATAGTATTGTGGTATTCTCCTTTGATGCTTTATTTGGGTTGACTTGGCGGATGCTCACACCATGTTATGAATATCCCAAGTCACCATAGCCTTTATGATCCTTTAGTTTTCAACTTGTAGTATCACTTTATGCTTTGATTAATGATGTTTTGTCGCTCTGCATGATTATGGCCATTATTGCTCTCTTAGTTGGTCGCTCGCAGTCTTTTGCTAGCCACCATAACCAAGTATGAGTTCCACTCATGCATCCAACTCCTAAAACCAAGTTATTCCAAAGAGTCCACCATACCTACCTATTAGCTTATGCTATTCCAAGTATATTCATGTTTGTATCTACCTTGCGAATTAAACTTGTTATGAGAAAACTAGTGATTAAAGCTCTCACAAACTTGATGGCACACTTTACTTTTCTTGCCCTTAATAAAATTGAACTATTGTGTCGTCTATGTTGTATATGCTTGCACTTATTTGTTGGGGATTAGCAGAACCATGTTGTCATGGGGAACGCTTTCAACATTGCACTTGTACTTTGTACCTAGTTGATATCATGCTCTTTTGTCTATGGATGTCGTCGGTGTGAAATTAAAGGGGAGCTTGTAAGTCCATGGATTTATGTATGTGTGTTAGATAAATGCCTGGGCCGCTAGTCTAATCCATGCTGTCATGGTGGAAACCTGCAACGTAACTGTTGGAAATATGCCCTAGAGACAAATAGTAGTAAGGACTATTATCATATTTCATATAGTTTATGATTAAGTTTTATATCATGCTATAACTGTATTGAGTGGAAACATCAATACACATGTGATATACAAAAAAACCAGGGGTTCCTAGTGAAACTCTAGTCACTAGTTCATTGGTCAACAGATGATCATGTTTCCTGATCATGTGGCATTTATGCCAGTTGGAAATGAGGTCATCTCATTCTGAGAATGAGATGATGAATCAATACCCAACCTAAACATCGTGATTCGATCATGTCACGAAGTTCAAGTTACGATGATTAGGAAAGGATCCTCGTAGACTATTCCTTAGACCGTGAGGCTATATCAATCACTGTCTCCCGAGAGTGCTTAGATAGCATTAAACGCCATCTGGTAAAACAGTGGTTATAAAGGTGTGTTCAAGTATTCGGAGGAAACTGTATAGGCAATATATATCAAGAGCGGGATTTGTCCGTCCATGTGACGGGAAGATACTCAAGGGCCCACTCGGAGAAGTTATATCCAATAGCTGCGCAGCGTGTGATTTGATCACGGGGATATCACTTGTCCGAACGAGTCAAGTAGCATTGTTCAGTAACGAGATTGAACACAACATGGTGATGTCATTGATCAGATCTCGGGCAATGCAAGTATCGAGAGACAAAGGGAATAAGACACGACTGTCCCGGTTCAAACGACGAAAGATCTTCGTGGAACGCACAGGGGTCACATGGCCATCCAGGTCCCTCTGTCGATCATTGGTGCCGGATTGTCCTGACCATGTCTAGAGTGTTCCCGAACCGTGGGGTATCATGCTTAAGGGATTGATGATGCTTAGAGAGTGTTTATAGGATCGGTATAATCACCAAAGAAAAGAAGGGAGAAAACCAGAAGGGTTTCGGTAAGTCCGGAGGATGTCTGGAGTGGAGGTGGAAGGTGTTCCATAGCCACGAATATTGAATAATGTGTGAATGAATGTTAAATGTTGATTTAATCATTTATTCATAATTATTTAATAAATAGAAAATCAATTAAAGGTCAAAAAGGCTTAATGGGCCAATTCCCGGAGGGGAGAGGGCCCATTAGGGAAAGGCAAGAGGGGAGAAGGGCCAAGGGGTGTCCGACGGCCCTATTGGGCCAGCCCCCCACGTGGGGCCCATGAGGGGGTGGCCGGTGGCGCCTGCCCCCACCTCCTCCTCTCCTTTAGTCCCACCTCGGGACTATGAGGGAGGTAGTACCTCCCCTCCCCTATATATAGTGGGGTGTTTGGCCAAGATAAAAACACCAATAATCAATAAAGGTCTCCCCACTTTTGGGAGGACCTCTAATTGATATTTTATCTCTCCCCCTCTCTCTCTCTCGTGACTGTGGTCCCAAGTCTGGACTATGCGAGCGAGAGACATCTTCACAGCGGAGCGCCGTCGCGCTGTGGGATTCGGATCCTGGAGCTCTACTTCCGCAACTGCTGTTGGATCGGGGAAGCGGGAGTCATCGTCAGGCACCGGACGTGTGTAACTCCCCGCGAGGTGTCGCACTTGAGGCACTCAAGTCATTGGAGCCAGAAGGAGCACAAGGACTTCATCACGACCTTGAGGTCGGCTTCGGCTCGTCTACATCAACCATGCTCTCCTGAGCGTTGACCACGCTTTTCGGTCTTCAAGGGTAAGTTCGCGAAAAGCCCCTCCCGTTACTGTATTACTAATAGATAGGTCCTGGCAGCTTCAGGGTTTCAGGGGCGTAGGGTAAAATTTATTGTTTTCATACGCGGAACCCCTACAGTGGTATCAGAGCTATATCTATGCGTAGTAATGCTAGTACGGGTAGAACACACGAGATGTAGCGTGTGGGCGTTGATCTTCTAGTTGTTACCCTGCCACGTGTACTTGCGCATACCGTAGTAATTCTTGATGAAGCGGCCCTCAACCGACTTTACGCGTTCATTTGCGAGACTGGTCCACGCTTGACATACGGCTTGTACCGTATAAAGTGTCTTAGAGGGGTGTTTGTCTCTCTTGCATTAGTTGGTATGCCATTTGCAACGGAGGGCCCCGGAAGGGGTGTTGTAGAGACAACTACTTGATCAACGTTGTGCTAGAAGTTCGTAGGTAAGAACGGTTCTTGTGCGAAAGCCCATTCAGCCACGTAAAACATGCAAAGATAAAGTAGAGGCGTCTAACTTTGTTTTGCAGGGGGGCGTTGCTTTGTGATATGGTTGTGGCAAAGGTAAAGTGATCACCTTTTGTTACGTAGTAGTAGATAGTCACGAAGGTGATGGACTACCATGCCGGGAAGACACCGGTACCCTGGTGTCTACGGCGCCAGAACCCTGGCGCCGGAACCCAGTGACGGCGGATGGAGATCACGACGTGAAGGACCATATCACATAGCATTTACATTCAATGTTATTGTTTGTATGTCTTATTGTGTGCTAGTATTAGATACTCGACGGTAGCCTAATAAGATGATCCGTGTTAAAAATTACCAACGATTGTGTTCCCCCTTAGTGTGCACCACCAAGAAAGTTCTTCGGTATGAGGCGATCCAGGGTCACAGGCCTGGGTGTCATACACATCTACGTTCACATACAGTGGGTGTAAGCCATGTTGCACGGCGAATACACTAAGGTTGAGTTTGCAAGCCTAGAACGCTAGAGAAGTGTGGCCTCGGAACACGGATGGTCTAAAGATCGAGCACGAGTCGCATGAATGATGTGACCGACGTTTAGCGTCCACCCTTGAACCCACATTGATGGCCGTGACGATCGGGGGAGATGTGGCTGATAAGGGTCATGTTATCACTAGCAACCCTTTTGGGGATAGGTGTTTCGGAGTGGAGTTATTATTAACTCATTTAATTATAAACTTAGTCTAAATTCCTTTTGCCAATAAATATAGAAAATGGTTCTTCCTGAGATTACCTTTCCTATAGACGATTGGTTAAAAGGACAAAAGCTCAAGTTAGATGGATCCAACTTTCCTACATGGGTCATACGCCTGTTTGATCTCCTTGGGGAGAACAATGAAGCTGACTACATGACCTGCGAGATGTATCTGGAGCCACCCTATTCTCATGAGACCCAGGAGTAGCGGAATCTGCGTTATCGTCATCAGGTGATGGCCACATTCATATCAGTGACCATGCGCCTCGGAATGGAGGATGGGCTATGGCCAATGGTGGGGACTCTCAAGCCCCGGATGGTCATGGCACATCTGAGAGCACATTTCGTGGAACAAGTGCACATGTGGGAGTATGAGTTGATGGGGGACTTCCTCTCCATAAAGATGGAGGAAGGCTCCTCACTAGATGAGCACTTATTGCGCCTCTACGATGCGTACATGAGTCTGGCATACTACCCGGACAACTGGTTCTCAAGCTCATTTGCGATGGGAGTTGTGCTACGGTCGCTTCCTCCAAGCTTCCAAGCACAAGTGAGGATCTGCATTATGAGAGGCAACACGGAAACACTGGATTTCCTCGAGTTCATATCACATTTCAGAAATGTGATAGATGAACCCAACGTCGCTGGAGTCGTCAACGACAAAGGTATATATTTGATATATAGTTTTATAAACGTTATAATCTTGCAAACACATTGCAGTGTTAAGTATATCTGATACTTGTTCTGTTTTACTGAAAATAGGTCCTTCTGCATGAGAGGTGCTTGCTGGAGTGGAGGTGACGTTGCGTGTTGATGGCGAGCATGATGATGATGGCCGACGACACTCTCCCTCGACATTTATCATTTAGTTTGTGTTTTAGGATGATTATTGTAATCAAGAGATTGTGAACTTCTTTAGTGTGTCTCACACTTCGTGAGACGGTTATTCATATGAGTTTGTAACAAACTGTTGTTCTGCTTTTATGAATGATTTCTATTTGTGTTCATATCTTGTTTGATTACATGTGAATTATCCTCATTGTTTGAAACTAATTGATAATGCACAAACATTTATAAAACATTAAAATGCCTTGTTTAAAGTATCCAACTTAATGATATATTCATTAATGAATGAAACCATTGTTTTAATTCAAAGTTATGTGATAATATGTGAAATTCATTCGATTTCTTCTCACATACATATCGTGCCTAAGTTTGGCAAAATAACTTGAACACCGTGTACTACTTGAATACAAACTGTTTAAAGAATTGTTAAAAATAAATACATATTCGATGTATTGTGTTTTAACGAAAATGGCAATTATCATTATATGATTGTTTAAATGTGTAAAGTAGTTTACCAAAGAAAAATGAATATGAAACTATTTGATTTGATCAAAGTGTTTCATCAATAAGAGGGTATAAATATAAAAGAGAATCAACTTACTATGAATTGATCAATAGTAATGAAATTCAACTTTATAAGAATGGCATAAAAGTAATTGTGAAATGCAAAGCGTTTTGAAACGTCGAAATACAGAGCATCACAATGTGATATTAGATATCAAAGGGGTTAAATAGAAGGCTCCAAATAAATCGTTGTAGTGTAGATGTAGAGACCATTAGTTAGAAATAGTTAGCACTCAATTGCAATGTAGCGAAGCATTTGAATTCATGAAAGTTTTGGGGTTATTCGATATAACCAAAACAATAGCGAATAAGTCCTTGTAGAGTATTCATTGGAAACTTTGAATACGAAGTCCATAGCTGAGACTAAAAGGAAAGCAAAATTTGTATTGCTTGGAATTTGGTACATTCTTGAGAAAGCTCACTTTTAGTGATGTTTCTCGATTATGGAGCAAATGGAAGATAGTGTAAAACACGATAAGGATTCAAAACCATGCATCAGAGTGTTGAGAAGCGCAACGGACAACGTTCCTGAACGATTCTCTTCACAAAAGGAAAGACTCAATGATATTGATCATTGTGTTTTTCCCCACTAGTGTTTTCGCTACATGAAGTAGGATTCAAAAATGAAATCCATATCTTGTATGGAAACATTTGTGAATCATTTGTCATGATTATTGGAATATGACATACCTACGAACTACAAAGGAAATAATGGTAAACTAGAATTATGAGAAATCCTAAAAGCAAAATTCCCTTGAGATTAGAAAGCAATTCGTTACTGAATTTCACAAGTAAAAGGAGTTACTTGGAATTTTTCGAAATGACTGCAAAGCCATAGTAGGAAAAAGGGGGTAAATGACAAAAGCACAATTTGTCAAGTATTGGATGAATTCAAATGAATTTGATTCATGTGTGCTAAATGTCTAGTGGATATAAAACTAGTAAAGTACTAGTATCTCATAGTAAATCTCCAAGTTTGATATTTGATCAAAGGATTTTGAAATTGTTCAAAATAGTGAGTGGATATGCAATTTGCATAAAATTGAGTGGGAGGTATGAAAGTCTTCCTGAAACAATATGTGATTGACATATTTTAAGTGGGAGCAATATAAGACTCAAAATTCAAATATGTAGGAACACATTTTGAGTGGGAGCTTATAGGAGTAATTCTTAAGTATGTAAAGAATGAAAGGCACAAATACTTATAAATAATGATTTATAAGATGCAGAAGTTGATAATAACTGTATTATGATATTATGTAGTATTCCTTAAGGGATTCTGAAAAGGGGTTTCGTAATAGAAGTTAATTAAGGAACCGGTCCTTAATAACTCAAATTAGGAATAGCATTAAGTTTAACATCAATGGTTGAAAGAAAGAAAAAGGATGAGTCATCCACTATGTTAAAGACATAGGTTCTATCTTAGTAAACCATGATGATAACTTAGCATAATATGTAATCCAAATAAGGAACGTTTGAAAGTGATTAAGTTCGAATCACGGAACGTTAAGCTAAGTTTGTCCGCAGTGTCTGAATAGAGAACTGTAGACATGTTTTCCAAATCCATAAAGGATGACATATCTTAAACCATAAAGAGTTATGTTATAAGGGAATATGTTGGAAACTCCTGTAGATACGAATTAAAGTAAAGTAGGAAGCGAGGTGAACAAAAACATCAAAAGTTGCACAGAGTGCACTAGTGTTTCGATGAATACATTTATAATAATAGATAAGGGTACCATCTAAAATGTTGTATAATGTTATGGCAGGGCTAATTCGCTTTTAATGTAGAATGATGTGTCCCAGGGCACAGTGCCCATGAGAAATCCCTCGAGGTTGATCTAACGTCACTGTAGGCTCCTGGAATCAGGCCTCGTTCTGCTGCCATACCAACGATGCATTCACACAGATGCTATCATGTGATGATAAAGTATTAAGGTCAATCAAAGAGATATTAGTAAGTTGCAAAGGATTTGGGACTGTAAAGTACAGACCCAAGACTCAACCTCTTCCATGAGCAAGCATGTTCAGGGTACCGGGTATATGGTGCCAATGATTAAGAACAAATGCAGCTAGTGTATTTGTACTCTAGTGCAAGTTGGAGACTGTTGGAAATATGCCCTAGAGACAAATAGTAGTAAGGACTATTATCATATTTCATATAGTTTATGATTAAGTTTTATATCATGTTATAACTGTATTGAGTGGAAACATCAATACACGTGTGATATACAAACAAACCAGGGGTTCCTAGTGAAACTCTAGTGACTGGTTTATTGGTCAACATATGATCATGTTTCCTGATCATGTGGCATTTATGCTAGTTGGAAATGAGGTCATCTCATTCTGTGAATGAGATGATGAATCAATACCCAACCTAAACATCGTGATTCGATAATGTCACGAAATTCAAGTTATGATGATTAGAAAAGGATCCTCGTAGACTATTCCTTAAACCGTGAGGCTATATCAATCACTGTCTCCCGAGAGTGCTTAGATAGCATCAAACGCCTTCTGGTAAAACAGTGGTTATAAAGGTGTGTTCAGGTATTCGGAGGAAACTGTAGAGGCAATATATGTCAATAGCGGGATTTGTCTGTCCATGTGACGGGAAGATACTCAAGGGCCTACTCGGAGAAGTTATATCCAATAGCTGCGCAACGTGTGATTTGATCACGGGGATATCACTTGTCGAAACGATTCAAGTAGCATTGTTCAGTAATGAGATTGAACACGACATGGTGATGTCATTGATCAGATCTCGGGCAATGCAAGTATCGGGAGGAAAAGGGAATAAGACATGACTGTCCTGGTTCAAACGACAAAAGATCTTCATGGAACGCACATGGGTCACATGGCCATCCAGATCCCTCTGTCGATCATTGGTGCGGGATTGTCCTGACCATGTTTGGAGTGTTCCGGAACCGTGGGGTATCACTCTTATGTTGGGTCCGCAGCATAGAAAACAAAAAATTTCCTATGGTGTGAACTACACGCCAAGATCTATCTACTAGGTACAAAGCAACGGGTGGACATACATCCAACAAGAACTTACCCTCGAAGAAGAGTTTTGTTAACGAGTAGGAACTCGTGGTTGATGTAGTCGTACACTTGTCGATCTCAAGATCGTGAGGAAGTCCGAGCGCCGCAACTCAGCAGCGCATCCGCACTCGCACACACGTTCAAGCCACCGGACAACCTCTACCTCCTTGCTCCAGCGATCCAGCGGAAGCAGCAACTCCTTCCAGACGAAATGCCACCGGGAACATGTATCTCGCTAATCCAAGACCATGGGGGAATAATTCTAGAGGGGGAGAGAGACCCTTCACAAGGAGGTGTGAGGATGAAGGAGGGAATGGGTGTCCTTTTATAGGAGGAGGGGGTGCCCCTCCTCTCCATGGCCGGCGCATGGGGGGTGACCCCTCACCTCCCCCATTCATGTGGTGGTAACCCCTCCACATTAAAATGCCTCTTCACATTCCCTTTTAAAGTCTCCACTTTAAATGCATTAAAATTCTCCAAGTTTAATGCTCTCTCATTTAATAAAACTCTTTTATTAAATTTATTCAGAATTTTGTTAATTACTTTAATAAACAAACATTCACATATAGCCCCATGCAATTTCACCCGAAACAATTTCCGGTTTCTATTGAAACAATTCCTGCACTTTGTAATTCTTTCGTCTGAAACATATGTGCTCCAAAATTGTGTCCGGTAACTCTTAAGTGGGTCACCCTATGGTTCGTGAATAATGCAGACATGATCGAGACCCTTCTCCGATCAATAATCAGCAGCGGGACCTGGAGATCCGTACTGACTCCTACACATTCAACGATGACTTCTCTGATCATGAGAACCTTTAACGCTTGTAACTAAATCCCTTTGTCTCGCGATATATTACATGTCCGATATTCGATCATCGGTATCCCCATACCTAGTTTTATATCGTTAATGACATGCACTCTTTTCTCGTTCCCGTGATATAACATTCTAGTGATCACATCACTTGCTTGCAAGCTATCTCAATGTGATATCACCGAGAGGGCCCAGAGTATATCTACCAGTCATCGGGATTGTCAAATTCCACTCTTGATCCATGGGCCTCAACATAACACCTTCGTAGTACTGAACCCATCTTTATAGTCACCCTGTTACGGTGTGACATTTGATGTTATCAAGATACTCTTCAGGTGTTAGCAATTAACATGATCTCATGGTCTAAGGATAAAGATTACTTCGTATGATGTTATAGCAATATAAACATAGTGACTTGATCGTAATGCTATACTTCGGATGAATGTTCATCACATCATTCCACCAATGGTGTGACCTTGTTATTAACAACATCCAATGTCCATGATGAGGAAACCTTGATCATCTTGTTAATCACCAAGCTAGTCTATAAGAGAGGCATAACTAGGAACCCTTTTTGTTTATTAAACACTCATGTATTGATGTTTCCGATCAATACAATTCTAGCATGCAAAATAAACATCTATCATATATAAGGAATACATAATAACAACTTTATTATTGCCCCTCAGGGCATATTTCCTTCAGTCTCCCACTTGCACTAGAGACAATAATCTAGTTCACATAGTGATAAATTTAACACCCATGGAGTTCTGGTGTTGATCATGGTTTGCCCTAGGGAGAGCTTTAGTCAACAGATCTGCTACATTTAGGTCCGTGTGTACTTTACAAATCTTTATATCTCCATCCTTGACATGCTCGCGAATGGAGTGGAACCGGCACGTAATATTCTTGGAATTCTTGTGAGACTTTGGTTCCTTTGCGTTGGCTATGGCTCCATTTTTGTCACAATAGATCACCATTGGTTCCAATGCACTAGGAACCACACCTAGTTCCATAATGAATTCTTTCATCCAAACCGCTTCCTGCGCCGCTTCTGAAGCAGCAACATATTCCGCCTCTGTCGTTGATCCAGCCACCACAGGTTGTTTGGAACTCCTCCAACTAACTGCTGCTCCATTCAAGAGAAATACGTATCCAGATTGAGACTTAGAGTCATCCGGATCGGTGTCAAAGCTAGCATCGACATAACACTTAGCGACTAGCTCTTCTTCACCTCCGTATAATAGAAACATATCCCTAGTTCTTCTCAAGTACTTGAGGATGTTCTTTACCACTATCTAGTGTTCCGAACCTGGATCAGATTGGTACCTACTAGTCAAACTAATAGCATGTGCCACATCCGGTCTTGTACATAGCATGGCATACATAATAGAGCCTATGGCCGAGGCATAGGGGATCTTATCCATCATCTCTCTTTCTTCCGCCGTAGCCAGACTTTGAGTCTTACTCAATGTCTTGCCTTCCAACATAGGTAAGAACCCCTTCTTACTTTCGTCCATATTAAACTTCTTTAATATCTTATCAAGGTATGTACTCTGCGATAACCCAATTAGGCGCCTTGATCTATCTCTATAGATTTTAATGCCTAATATATATGACGCTTCACCAAGGTCTTTTATCGAAAATTTGCTGTTTAGATAACTTTTAACACTGTTTAAAAGATCATTTCTAATCAATAATATGTCATCCACATATAATATCAGAAATGCCACATCGCTCCCACTCACTTTCTTGTAAATACAAGCCTCTCCATAAGTTTGGACAAATCCAAACTCTTTGATCACCTCATCAAAGCGGAGATTCCAACTCCGGGATGCTTGCTTCAATCCATAGATGGATCGCTGAAGTTTGCATACCTTATTAGCATCCTAAGGATCGACAAAACCCTTAGGTTGTATCATATACAACTCTTCTTCAATATTACCATTGAGGAACGCAGTTTTGACATCCATCTGACATATTTCATAATCGAAATATGCAGCAATTGCTAACATAATCCTAACTGACTTAAGCATCGCTACGGGAGAGAATGTCTCATCGTAGTGAACTCCTTGAATTTGTCGAAATCCCTTTGCGACAAGTCGAGCCTTATAGATGGTCACATTACCATCAGCATCAGTTTTTCTTTTGAAAATCCATTTATTCTCAACGGCCTTTCGATCGTGAGGTAAGTCCACCAAGGTACAAACTTGGTTCTCGTACATGGATTCCATCTCGGATTTCATGGCTTCTAGCCATTTGTTGGAATCTGGGCTCATCATTGCTTTTTCATACGTCGTAGGGTCATCCATTTCATCAACCATGAAATTCACAACAAGATTGCCGTACAGTTCAAGAGCTGCACGTGTCCTGCTTAACCTGCAAGGTTCGGTAGTTTCCTCTTTCGGAGTTTCATGATCAATATCATTAGCTCTCTCTTCATTAGGTGAAGTCAACTCCGAAACAACTTCCGGTGCTACGCCACTCGCCATTTCATGAAGAGAAGGTTCAATAACCTCTTCGAGTTCTACCTTCCGACTACTCACACCTTTCGCGAGAAACTCCTTCTCAAGAAAGGATCCATTCATGGCAACAAAAACCTTGCCCTCGGATCTGTGATAGAAGGTATACCCAATCGTTTCCTTAGGGTATCCTATGAAGACGCATTTTTCCGCTTTGGGTTCGAGTTTATCCGGTTGAAGTTTCTTCACATAAACATCGCATCCCCAAACTTTAAGAAATGACAACTTAGGTTTATTTCCAAACCATAATTCATACGTTGTCGTTTCAACGGATTTAGATGGTGCCCGATTTAAAGTGAATGTAGCTGTTGCCAGTGCATAACCCCAAAATGACAGTGGCAAGTCAGTCAGAGACATCATAGATTGAACCATATCCTATAAGGTACGATTACGATGTTCCGACACACCATTACGTTGTGGTGTTCCGGCAGGCGTGAGTTGTGAAACTATTCCACACTCTTTCATGTGTGTGCTAAACTCGTAACTTAGATACTCTCCTCCACGGTCAGATCGTAGAAATTTGATCTTTCTATTACGATGATTTTCCACTTCATTCTGAAATTCCTTGAACTTTTCAAAAGTTTTAGACTTGTGTTTCATCAAATAGATATACCCGTATCTACTCAAATTATCCGTGAAAGTAACAAAATAACGATATCCACCTCGCGCCGACACACTCATTGGTCCACACACATCAGTATGTATGATTTCCCATAGATCTGCCGCCCGTTCCATTGAACCGGAAAACTGCGTTCTAGTCATCTTGCCCATAAGGCATGGCTCACATGTATCAAATGATTCAAAATCAAGTGATTCCAAAAGTCCATATGAATGGATTTTCTTCATGCGTTTAACGCCAATATGACCTAGATGGCAGTGCCACATATATGTAGATATATCATCATCAAGTTTAATCTTTTTAGCATTAACATTATGAATGTGCGTAATATTACTATCGAGATCCATCAGATATAAACCATTCAACATAGGTGCATGACCATAAAAGATATTATCCATATAAATCGAACAACCATTGTTTTTAGATTTAAATGAATAACCACTTTGCATCAAACATGATCCAGATACAATGTTCATGCTAAGTGCAGGCACCAAATAACAGTTATTTAGGTTTATAACTAATCCCGATGGCATATGGAGAGGCAGCGTTCCGACGGCGATCACATCAACTCTTGATCCATTGCCGACCCACATTGTGACATCATCCCTTGCTAGTTGTCGCTTGTTCCGCAGCCCCTGAATCGAGTTACATATATTAGCAACTGGTCCCGTATCAAATACCCAGGTGCTACTGCGAGTACTAGTCAAGTACACATCAATAACATGTATATCACATATACCTTTGTTTGCCTTGCCGGACTTCTTGTCCGCCAAATACTTGCGGCAGTTGCGCTTCTAATGGCCAGTCCCCTTGCAGTAGTAGCACTCGGTATCGGACTTAGAGCCAGCTCGGGGTTTCTTTTCAGGCGCGGCAACAGATTTGCCACCCTTCTTTCCCTTGTGCTTGACTTTCTTGTCCTTCTTGAAACCGGTGGTCCTATTGATCATCAACACTTGATGTTCTTTCCTAATCTCCACTTCTACAGTCTTAAGCATTGACAGAAGCTCGGGAAGAGTCTTCTTCATGCCCTGCATATTATAGTTCATCACGAAGCTCTAGTAGCTAGGTGGCAGAGATTGGAGAACACAATGTATGCCTAAGTCAATGGGAATCGTTATTCCCAAGGACACGAGCTTATCGGCGTACCCAGACATTTTGAGTACGTGCTCACTAACGGAGCTGTTTTCCTCCATTTTGCAGCTGAAGAACTTTTCAGAAGCATTATAACTCTCTATGGCAGCATGGGTATCGAAAATCATTTTCAATTCTCCCATGTTATCAAAGGCATTGCCATTTTCGAAATGCTTTCGAAGTTCTGGCTCTAGCCCATACAGTATGCCGCAATGAACTAAGTTGGGGTCCTCCTGACGAGTCACATAGACATTCTTTTCCTCGTCAGGGGCATCAGGAGCTGGTGGGGGACCTAGCGGCGCATCTAGAACATATTGCTTTTGTGCAGCAGTGAGGAGAATCCTCAAATTCATAGCCCAGGTGGTGAAGTTCCTATCATTCACATCAAGTTTCTCTTTCTCCATGAACACATTGAAATAAAAAGCAGGTGGTGCCATCTACAAGAGAATTTGTAAAGTTTATTTAGACTAAGTTTAAGATAGATTGAGTTCCACTAATCCAAATTACTAATGAACTCCCACTCAAAAACGACATCCCTCGTGCCTTTTTGGTGATTACATGAACCAAATCCACTACACCAAGTCCGATCATCACGTGAGTCGGTGTAGCTTCAAAGGCGAGCATCTATATGGACATCATATCAACCATATGACTCATGCTTAACCTTTCGGTTCATGTTCCGAGGCCATGTCTGTACATGCTAGGCTCGCCAAGTAAGAACCTTAGTACTCGCGTGTGTAAAATTGTCTTACACCCGTTGTATGAAAGCGTAGAGTCGAGTACACCCAATCATCACGTGATGTCTCGAAACACATTTTATCTTGCTATCTAAATGAGGGATCATCTTACAATGCTACCAAAAGCGCCAAACTAGCAGTATAAGATGCTAACATCTAATGTGTAAAGTGAGATGATATGGTCCATGCATTTGATCTCTATCATTTGTATCGTGGTATGATCTCTATCATTCCTTTGTGTGTAAGGCCAAGGTCTATGGAACTTACACGTTGAATGTGTTGTAAGAGTATCTATCATACATCTACTTACAACAATACCATATCAATACACTAGCCCAGCAACAATCTAAACTAGATGCCTCTAATTTATCAATTGCAAGTTTTACGTGGCTTAGGGCTTTCGGAGATAGAACCGTTCTCACCTACGAACATGAACCACAACAAGGATAACTAAGTTATTAGCAACTCGTTGTAAATCAGATATTGACTATAGTAGGAGAGACAGACACCCGCCAGCCACTTATGCAAACCAAGTTGCATGTCAGTCGTGGAACCGGTCTCATGTACGATGACATGTAAGGTTGGTCCGGGCCGCTTCATCCCACTATGCCACCAATATCCAAAATACATAGAAGATGCAATAACATGATCATCATCGCCCACATATAAACATATGTGTACTACCCGTGCAAAGCACCTATGCATCGATCAGGCTCTGATACCACTGTTGGGTCTGCAACATAGAAAACAAAAATTTTCCTACGGTGTGAACTACACGCCAAGATCTATCTACTAGGTACAAAGAAATAGGTGGACATACATCCAACGAGAACTTACCCTCGAAGACAACGAGTTTTTTTAACGAGTAGGAACTCGTGGTTGATGTAGTCGTACACTTGACGATCTCAAGATCGTGAGGAAGTCTGAGCGCCGCAACTCAGCAGCGCATCCGCACTCGCACACACGTTCAAGCCACCGGACAACCTCCACCTCCTCGCTCCAGTGATCCAGCGGAAGCAGCAACTCCTTCCAGACGAAATGCCACCGGGAACATGTATCTCGCTAATCCGAGACCATGGGGGAATAATTCTAGAGGGGGAGAGAGATCCTTCACAAGGAGGTGTGAGGATGAAGGAGGGAATGGGTGGCCTTTTATAGGAGGAGGGGCAGGAGGTGCCCCTCCTCTCCATGGCCGGCACATGGGAGGTGACCCCTCACCTCCCCCATTCATGTGGTGGTAACCCCTCCACATTAAAACGCCTCTTCACATTCCCTTTTAAAGTCTCCACTTTAAATGCATTAAAATTCTCCAAGTTTAATGCTCTCTCATTTAATAAAACTCTTTTATTAAATTTATTCAGAATTTTGTTAATTACTTTAATTAACAAACATTCACATATAGCCCCTTGCAATATTTCAATATCACATGCAGAACCACTTTTTGCAATTTCACCCGAAACAATTTCCGGTTTCTATTGAAACAATTCTTGTGCTTTGCAATTCTTTCGCCTGAAACATATGTGCTCCAAAATGGTGTCCGGTAACTCTTAAGTGTGTCACCCTATGGTTCGTGAATAATGTAGACATGATCGAGACCCTTCTCCGATCAATAATCAGCAGCGGGACCTGGAGATCCGTACTGACTCCTACACATTCAACGATGACTTCTGTGATCGTGCGAACCTTTAACGCTTGTAACTAAATCCCTTTGTCTCGCGATATATTACATGTCCGAGATTCGATCATCGGTATCCCCATACCTAGTTTTATCTCGTTGCCGACATGCACTCTTTTCTCGTTCCCGTGATATAACATTCTAGAGATCACATCACTTGCTTGCAAGCTATCTCAATGTGATATCACCGAGAGGGCCCAAAGTATATCTATCCGTCATCGATATTGACAAATTCCACTCTTGATCCATGAGCCTCAATATAACACCTTCGTAGTACTGAACCCATCTTTATAGTCACCCTGTTACGGTGTGACGTTTGATGTTATCAAGATACTCTTCAGGTGTTAGCAATTAACATGATCTCATGATCTAAGGATAAACATTACTCCGTATGATGTTATAGCAATATAAACATAATGACTTGATCGTAATGTTATACTTCGGATGAATGTTCATCATATCATTCCACCAATGGTGTGACCTTGTTATTAACAACATCCAATGTCCATGATCAGGAAACCTTGATCATCTTGTTAATCAACAAGCTAGTCTATAAGAGAGCCATAACTAGGAACCCTTTTTGTTTATTAAACACACATGTATATGTTTCCGATCAATACAATTATAGCATGCAAAATAAACATCTATCATATATAAGGAATACATAATAACAACTTTGTTATTGCCTCTCACGGCATATTTCCTTCATCTTAAGGGCTTGATGATGCTTAGAGAGTGTTTATAGGATCGGTAGAATCACCGAAGAAATGAAGGGAGAAAACCAGAAGGGTTTCGGTAAGTCCGGAGGATGTCCGGAGTGGAGGTTGAAGGTGTTCCATAGAAACGGAGATTGAATAATGTGTGAATGAATGTTAAATGTTGATTTAATCATTTATTCATAATTATTTAAGAAAGAGAAAATCAATTAAAGGTCAAATAGGCTTAATGGGCCAAATCCCGGAGGGGAGAGGGCCCATTAGGGAAAGGCAAGAGGGGAGAAGGGCCAAGGGGTGGCTGGTGGCCCTATTAGGCCAGCCCCCCACGTGGGTCCCATGAGGGGGTGGCCGGCGGCGCCTCCCCCCACCTCCTCCTCTCCTGTAGTCCCACCCCAGGACTTTGAGGGAGGTAGTACCTCCCCTCACCCTATATATAGTGGGGTGTTTGGCCAAGATAAAAACACCAATAATCAATAAAGGTCTCCCCACTTTTGGGAGGACCTCTAGTTGATATTTTCTCTCTCCCCCTCTCTCTCTCGTGACCGTGGTCCCAAGTATGGACTGTGCGAGCGAGAGACATCTTCACCACAGAGCGCCGTCGCGCTGCGGGATTCGGATCCGGGATCTCTACTTCCGCAACTACTGCTAGATCGGGGAAGCGGGAGTCATCGTCAGGCACCGGACGTGTGTAACTCCCCGCCAGGTGTCGCACTTGAGGCACTCAAGTCGTTGGAGCCAGAAGGAGCGCAAGGACTTCGTCACGACCTTGAGGTCGGCTTTGGCTCGTCTACATCAACCACACTCTCCTGAGCGTTGACAACGCTTTTCCGTCTTCAAGGGTAAGTTCGCGAAAAGCCCCTCCTGTTACTAATAGATAGGTCCTGGCAGCTTCAGGGGTTCAGGGGCGTAGGGTAAAATTTATTGTTTTCATACGTGGAACCCCTACAGTAACCATAATGAGTTGTCTATGAAGCATTCTTCTTATAAAAAAAGAGTTAGATATTGAGAAAAAAAGGGAAAAAAGAAAAAAATATGAGAAAAGAGGAAAGAGAAAAAAGCACCATATTCCCATGGTAAATAAGAAGATTGCTGAGATGCTTGTTGTTTGCTTGCCTTGTCATTTTGATATGGGGATTCTTCCGTATCATCGGGCAAGGGGTACCCCGTTGGCGGTTCTCTATGATACACATGTACTTACTATGACAAGAACTTACCGATAATTAATCTTGAGTAGCATGAGGAGCGGCCCTCGTATTCAAGGGACATGAGATTTCCAACTTATACTTCGTCAAGCATATACACCATAGTTAGTTCACTTTAACCTTAATCACTTCAAGATGCTTATGATAGGGGCAATGAGAGCTGAAAGCTAATAAGTACCATAATTTTTGGAAGCACTTTATGAAACTTGAATCCCTACTTCCTTCTATGAAGGCCCTTTCTTTTACTTTTATGTTGAGTCTCCACCTTCTATCTTTATGCACCTACTTTGAGAGCATAGTGTCCATTAATTGTTCTATGTGCATTGTCCCAAGACTTGTTGATTGATGCATAGCTTTGATATTGCTTGTTTTAAACTATTTGTATCTAGTCACTCTTATGAACCTTGAAGGTGTCCTATGCGTTTATATTTGCTACTCTATGAGGGACAAGTTGAATGCCACTATGCTATGTTTTCTTTATGTGAAACAAACAAACGTCTTGCAAAGCATTTTTATTCATGAATCTTTTGTTTATGCCTTTTCAAGTTGCAACTTAGTTGCTTTGTCTTATTGCTAGAACTTTGTCTTTCATGTTTTGATTGAAGTACTATGATCCCAGCTATCAATGTTTTACAAATACTTTGATCAAGTTTATGATGGTGCATGTCACCTTAAAAATTATTCTTTCTTTTTATCACTTACCTACTCGAGGACGAGCAGGAGTTAAGCTTGGGGATGTTGATACGTTGCTAACGTATCCATAATTTTTGATGTTCCATGCTTGGTTTTATCTAATTTCTTATGTTTTGTTCCAACTTTGGAGTACTTTCTATACACTTTCTTCGACTAACCTATTAACAAGAGCCACAGTGCCAGCTGCCTGTTTTCTGCTGTTTTTGGTTCCAGGAAAGTCAGAAAATGAATATTCTCGGATTTTGGACTGGACAAAAGCCAAAGTCAGTTTTTCACCGAGGGACACCTAGAGCCAGAATACGAGATGGAGAGGGGCCAGAGGATGGCCACACCACCTGGCCGCGCAGCCAGGCCTGGCCCGTGCTAGGGGGTGGTGTGTGATACATTGCAAATGTATCTATAATTTTTGATGTTCCATGCTTAGTTTTATCCACTTTCTTGTGTTTTGTTCCAACTTTGGAGTACTTTTATTATGATTTCTTGGACTAACCTATTAACAAGAGCCACAGTGCTAGCTGCCTGTTTTCTGCTATTTTTGGTTCCAGGAAAGTCAGAAAATGAATATTCTCAGAATTGGACGGGACAAAAGCCAAAGTGCCTATTTTTCCGGAAGGGATCAAGTGCCAGAATACGAGACGGAGAGGGGCCAGGGGCCGGCCACACCACCTGGTCGCGCGGCCAGGCTTGGCCCGTGCCAGGGGGTGGTCTGGCCAACCCCAGCACCCCCTCGGCCTCTCCTTCCGCCTATAAGTTGCCTTCGGGACAAAAACCCTAGGTACCCGATCAAAAATCCACGAAAGAGTCTGTAGCCGCCGTCTTCTCTTTCCCTAGATCGGGGGGATCTGAAGCTCTTCCCGGCACCCTGCCGGAGAGGGGAATTCACCCTAGAGGCCTTCTTCATCACCATGCAAGCCTCCGGTGTGATGCGTGAGTAGTTCATCCTTGGACTATGGATCCATGTAGTAGCTAGATGGCTGGTTTCTCCTCCTTTGTGCTTTCATGTTTAGATCTTGTGAGCTCTGTTCATGATCAAGATCATCTATTTGTAATCCATACATGTTGTGTTTGCGGGGATCCGATGGATATTGAGATGCTATTTCAGATTGATTATTGATTCTATCATGTCTTTGTTATTTGAGATCTTGCATGCTTTCCGTTGTTAGTAGCTATCTTGGCCAAGTAGATGCTAGCAACTCCAAGAGTTAGTATTTATGCTCGATAGTGGGTTCATGCCTCTGGTAATCTGGGGAAGTGAAAGCAATCTCTAAGGTACTAGATGTGTTGTTGCTACTAGGGAGAAAACAACGATCCTTTGTTCATAGAACAATCGTATTGTTTACTTTATACGCAGTTCGTAAAGTAATAATCTGTTGCATGCAACTTAATACTGGACGGGGTTCAAATGATAACTTGAAGGTGGATTATTAGTCATAGATGCAGTTGGATGGCGGTCTATGTATTATGTTGCAATGCCCAATCAAGTCTCAAAGGAGTCAAGATGATTAGTATATGGATGTATTGCTTTCTCGGTGTTTGTCAATTGCCCCACTGTAATTTGTTCACCCAACATGTTATCTATCTAAGGAGAGCCACCTCTAGTGAACTATGGATCCCGGTCCTTTTACTTTACATACAATCTACAACTGTTTACTGCTTTGTGTTTACTTTCTCCAAACTTTTACTTCTTTCCAGTCGATACGTTTAATCCTTTATTTTCCGGAAAACACGGTGAGATTGACAACCTCATCGCAAGTTGGGGACAAAGTTATGTGGTTGTGTTGTGCAGGTCTCCACGTTGCTACTAGCACCGGTAGTGCGCCATGCCAAAGCTCAGCTAGTAACACCTTTGAGGTGTTTCCTTGCTCCTACTGGTTCGATTAAACCTTGGTTTCATAACAGAGGGAAACTTGTTGTTGTGATCATCATACCTTCCTCTTGGGGTTCCCAACGAGCTCTACATCAACACCGCCTTCAAGCATTTTTCTGGGTGCCATGCATTGAGCCATCAAGCATTTTTCGGGTGCCGTTGCCGGGGAGTCAAGGACATCTTCACAAGGGGAGTCCCTCATAACCAATCTCCTTACTTTTGTTCTTTTTTTTGTTTTGCTTAGTTTCTTTTTGCTTTGTTTGCTTGTTTTGTTCTTCAAAAACACAAAAAAATTAGTTTTACTTGTTTGCTTTCTTTATCAAAAACACACAAAAATTAAGTCTCCCTTAGTTGTCACTTCTCCCTTAGCTCACCATGTTGATCCCCAATTTCACCCTGAAAGACCTTCCAATTGGTAGTGGTTCCATAATTGGGAAAGATAACATTGAAGAATTCTATAATTGGGAAAGATAACAATTTCACCCAGGCACCCTCTCGGCCTCTCCTTCTGCCTATAAGATGCCTCCGATACAGAAACCCTAAGTACCCGATCAAAATTCCATGAAAGAGTCTATAGCCGCCGTCATCTCCATACCTAGATCGGGAGGGATCTGAAGCTCTTCCCGGCACCCTGCTGCAGAGGGGAATTCACCCTGGAGGCCTTCTTCATCATGCAAGCCTCCGGTGTGATGCGTGAGTAGTTCATCTCTGGACTACAGGTCCATGTAGTAGCTAGATGGCTGGTTCTCCTCCTTTGTGTTATCATGTTTAGATCTTGTGAGCTCCGTTCATGATCAAGATCATCTATTTGTAATCATACATGTTGTGTTTGCGGGGATCCGATGGATATTGAGATGCTATTTTAGATTGATTATTGATTCTATCATGTCTTTGTTATTTGTGATCGTGCATGCTTTCCGTTGTTAGTAGCTATCTTGGCCAAGTAGATGCTAGCAACTCCAAGAGTTAGTATTTATGCTCGATAGTGGGTTCATGCATCTAGTAATCTGGGGATGTGATAGAAATCTCTAAGGTACTATATGTGTTGTTTCTACTAGGGAGAAAACAACAATCATTTGTTCATAGAACAATCGTATTGTTTACTTTACACGCAATTCGTAATGCAATTATCCGTTGCTTGAAACTTAATACTGGAGGGGGTTCGGATGATAACCTAAAGGTGGATTATTAGTCATAGATGTAGTTGGATGGCGGTCTATGTATAATGTTGTAATGCCCAATCGAATCTCAAAGGAGTCAAGATGAGTAGTATATGCATAATTGCTTTCTTTATGTTTGTCAATTGCCCCGCTGTAATTTGTTCACCCAACATGTCATCTATCTTAAGGAGAGCCACCACTAGTGAACTATGGACCCCGGTCCTTTCTTTTACCATCAATCTACAATCAACTGTTTACTGCTTTGTGTTTACTTTCTGCAAACTATTACTTTCTTCCACTCGATACGCTTAATCCTTTGTTTTTAGCAAAACCGGTGAGATTGACAACCTCATCGCAAGTTGGGGGTAAAGTTCTGTGGTTGTGTTGTGCAGGTCTCCATGTTGCTGATGGCACCGGTAGTGCGCCCTGCCAAAGTTCAGCTAGCAACACCTTTGGGGTGTTTCCTTGCTCCTACTGGATTGATAACCTTGGTTTCATAACTGAGGGAAAACTTGTTGTTGTGCTCATCATACCTTCCTCTTGGGGTTCTCCAACGAGCTCGATATATTTTGGGCCATCAAGATATAGTTCTAACAATAAGAGATAGCAACTATGTCATAACATGAAAGGATAGAAACAAAGATCATGCATAACAATGCATTGAAAGACGTTTGTTTGTTTCGCATATAGAAAATATAGCATAGTGGCATTCAGCTTGTCCATCATGGAGTAGCAAAACATAAATGCATAGGACACCTTCAAAGTTCATAAGGGTGACTAGATACAAATAATTTAAGAACAAGCAATATCGAAGTTGTGCATCAATCAACAAGCTTTGGGACAATGCACATTATACTAAGAATGACCACTATGCTCTCTTAATAGGTGCATAAAGATTGAAGATGGAGACTCAACATAAAAGTAAAAGAAAGGCCTTCATAGAAGGAAGCAGGGATTCAAGTTTCATAAAGAGCTTCCAAAAATTATGGTACTTATTAGCTTTCAGCTCTCATTGACCCTATAATAAGCATCTTGAAGTGATTAAGGTTAAAGTGAACAAACTATGGAGTATATGCTTGGCAAATTATAAGTTCGAAATCTCATGTCCCTTGAATACGAGGGCCGCTCCTCATGCTACTCAAGTTTAGTTACCGGTAAGTTCCTGTCATAGTAAGTACATGTGTATCATAGAGAATTGCCAACAGGTACCCCTTGCCCGATGATACAGAAGAATCCCCATATCAAAATGACAAGGCAAGCAGACAATAAGCATCTCAGCATCTTCTTATTTAGCATGGGAAAATGGTGCTTTTTTCTCTCTTTCCTCTTTTCTCATCTTTTTTTTCTTTTTTCTCAATCTCTGTCTCTTTTTTTATAAGAAGAATGCTTCATAGATTGCTCATTATGGTTACGCTGCAGGTTTCCACCATGATTAGGCATGGATTAGACCAGCCGCCTAGGCGTTTCTCTAACACACATACATAACTCCATGGACTTACAAGCTCCCCTTTCATCTCACACCGACGACATCCATAAACAAAAGAGCATGATATCAACTGGGTACAATGTACAAGTGCAATGTTGAAAGTGTTCCCCATGACAGCATGGTTCTGCTAATCCCCAACATATAAGTGCAAGCATATACAACATAGATGACACAATGGTTCAAGTTTATTAGAGGCAAGAAAAGTAAAGTGTGTCATCAAGTTCGTGAGAGCTTTAATCACTAATTTTCACATAACAAGTTTCTTTCAGAAGGTAGATAAAATCATGAATATATTTGGAATAGCAAATGGTAATAGGTAGGTATGGTGGACTCTTTGGAATAACTTGGTTTTATTTGGAGTTGGATGCATGAGTGGAACTCATACTTGGTTATGGAGGCTAGCAAAAGACTGGGTGCGACCAACTAAGAGAGCAATAATGCCCATAACCATGCAAAACGACAAAACATTATTAATTAAAGAATAAAGTGATATTACAAGTCGAAAACTAAAGGATCATAGAGGCTATGGTGACTTGGGATAGTCTTAACATGGTGTGAGCATGCGCCAAGTCAACCCAAATAAAGCATCAAAGGAGAATACCACAATACTATGCTTTAATATGCTAAAACAACGCATGATTCTTTCAAGGCACATTAAGCAATCTCAATTGTTTATAACATGTCATGCTACGGAAAAAATCACTAAGAATAAAGCCAAAACAATATCAAGCATGACATGATAAAGGCTAGGCCACAGTCTAAACAAGCCCCTTTTTACCACTTAAGCATGAACTTTCCTACTCTTTTCCAACACCAATCGACTTATTTGAAACAACTCACAAGGATAATAATAAATAAAGATCAGTGAGCTTGTCTCAAAAATCGACAAACAAGAACTAAAAATTTCTAAGCTAAAAGCACAAGAAAACTAAGGCTAAACACTGTGCTAGCAAAAGAGAACACTCACAGAACAATAAGAGTGAAAACTAGAGTGTTCTAGGCAATGAATAACGGGGTGTGTCTCTCTCCAAAAGAAGTGTGTTGGGATCCAACCAACTTATTTAATAAAACCAAACAAAAGAAAACTAAAAACAAAGTGAAGACGCTCCAAGAACAACACAATTGTGCATGAAACAATAAAAATGAAGTGTTTGGAAGAAACCTGAAATTTTTATTAATGAAGAAGGAGATGTCTTGGGCATACCCAAGCTTTGACACTTGTACTTCTTGGATATTCCTTGGGGTGACACAGGTGATATCCCCAAGCTTGAGCTTTTGTCTATTCTTCATATTATCACATTACTCTTCCCTACACTTTAAAATTTCCTTTATACAAAACTTCACACAATCTTCATTAGCAACATTAGTGTACTCAAGATAATAAGTCTTTTGGTTCAGTTTCAACACAACTCAAACTTCCATTAAAACACAAGATACTGTAGCACTTCTTTCAAAAAGTTCAAATGATCAAAGAGAACTCAAAAAGAAATCGATAAAGAGGCAAATGCAAATAATAGCAAAAATCTGTTAAAATAGACTAGCAGGTGAAAATCGATTTTTTCAAATACCTTCTGTTGCTCAAATCGAAAAGTGTTGAACTAACGAAAGTTATCTAACAACCTAGGGGATTTATGCAGAAAATTACAGCTTAATCCGACATATAGACATTGTTCACGAATTTTTACAGTGAAGCATAAAAATCTGTTTCGGGACAGCACTTCTCCAAATCTTACTTCCCTCTCATTAGAGGTTATTCTTGGCACAAAAATCAAATAAAAAAGGATAAGGAGAGGTTATTACAGAAATAATAACTTTCAAGACTCAAGAAAACTATTGGATTATCTCCCAAGAAGTACTTTTCTTTAACGCCTTTAAGTTAGACATGATAGTTTCAGAAGATGCTCACGTAAGAAATATGAATTGAAGTAAAAGAGAGCTTCAAAAAGCAAATTCAAAGCATATTTAAGTCTAACCCACTTCCTATGCATAGGAATCTTGTAAAGAAACAAGTCATGAAATCACAAAGTAACAAGCATAGTAATGAAAAACAAGTGCAACTTCAAGACTTTCTACATAAAGAGGGGAAACTTAATATTATTGAGATGCATAAAACCATGTTTCCCTCTCTTATAATAACTTTCAGTAGCATCATGAATAAAATTAACAATATAACTATCACATAAAACATTCTTATCATGAGCCATATGCATATAATAATTATCACTCTCCACATAAGCATAGTCATTTTTATTAATTGTAGTGGGAGCAAATTCAACAAAATAGCTATCATTATTATTCTCATCACCATAATCATCAAATATA
This sequence comes from Avena eriantha, assembly GCA_910589775.1. NCBI lineage: Eukaryota > Viridiplantae > Streptophyta > Magnoliopsida > Poales > Poaceae > Avena > Avena eriantha. Next base: position 385,265,381 of record OU342741.1, read on the forward strand.
GGAGGCATATTGTAGTCATAATTAATTTCCTCCTCAATAGTAGGTGGACTGAAAATATCATATTCATCATTGTAATCATCACATATTGGAGGTATAGTATCATCATAAGCAATATAATAGCTCTCTTCCAAAGCTAGGGAACTAAAAAGATCATTTTCATAAAAACTAGCTTCCCCAAGCTCAGACTTTTCCATAGCATTAGCAATAATGGTGTCCAAAGAATCCATACTAACAACATTGCTATTAGAATGCAAATAAAGTTCCATAGGTTTTTTAATTTTCTCTTCAAACACTTCATGTCCTAACTCAAGATAAATACTATAAAGCTCTCTAATTTTGGTGTTGTTTTCCATTAAGCCTAACTAGTGAAAATAAAAACAAGAAACAAAAAGATATGATTGCAGAATCTAAAGGAAATAACTTCAAGCACTCACACCGGAGGATGTTAGTACTTTTTACCTTACCTCCCCGTCAACGGCGCCAGAAAATAACTTGATGTGTACGCACTTCTATTCTTGTAGACAGTTGTTGAGCCTCCAAGTGCAGAGGTTTGTAGAACAGCAGCACATTTCCCTTAAGTGGATCACCCAAGGTTTATCAAACTCAGGGATAAAGTGGTCAAAGGTATCCCTCTCAAGCAACCCTACAATCAAGATACAAGAAGTCTCTTGTCTCCCCAACACACCCAATACACTTGTCAGGTGTATAGGTGTACTAGTTCGGCAAAGAGATAGTAAAATACAAGTGGTATGGATGTAAGACAACGGTGCCAGAAAAGACTTTGATGGCGTGGAAGAGACTAAAGGTAAACTAAAATAAAGATGGTAGCAAGCAAACATGTAACAGATCTAGTTGCAAACGGTGTTTCAATGCTTAGAAACAAGGCCTAGGGATCTTACTTTCACTAGTGAACACTCTCATATAAATATCTTCTCTTCATGATACTACCCTGAACTACTCTCCGGTTCGCTTTCCCCATCTAGATAACCCCATGATGTCACCTTGAGCGCTAGATGGTTCCAACAAACACCACAATTTCATAGAGACATCCAACTCTAAATATAACTCATAACAAGTATTTGTAATCTCTAGCCTAAGTGCCACCATGGTGTGCACGCTGTCACTTTCACACACATGGGGAGAGCAGTGATCTATTAAAGCACTTGAGTAGCAAGGTAGATCTACTTGATTATAAAGCTCATGATCATAATATGATCATGCATAGAGAGAGATGAACACATAGCTACCGGTAGAACCCTTAGCCTCGAGGAAGAACTACTCCCTCATCATCATGGGAATCAGCAACGGCAATGGAGATGGTGGCTGAGATCGATGGAGATGGCTCCGGTGGAACTTCCCTGTCCCGGCAGGGTGCCGGAATAGAGACTTTCTATCCCCCGAATCTCCCCTTCGGAGGCGGCGGCGCTGCGGAACTTTTCATGGCTGGAGGCTCTCGTCTTTTGGGTTCTTGGATCGGGAGGCTTCTTATAGGCGAATAGGCGAGGTCGGTGGCCGGCCAGGGGGTCCACACCATGCCCTGGTGCGGCCTAGGTCTGCCCGCGCCAAGGGGGGTGTGGCCGCCCTGTGGCCCTCTTCGTCTCTCCTTCGGACTCCATGTGTCTTCCGGTAAAATATTGACTTTGGCTTTTGTCCTGTCCAATTCCGAGTATATTCATTTTCTGACTTTTCTGGAACCAAAAACAGCAGAAAACAGGCAACTGGCACTGTGGCATCTTGTTAATAGGTTAGTCCCAGAAAGTGTATAAAAATACTCCAAAGTATGGATAAAACATAAGAAATTAGATATAAAACAAGCATGAAACATCAAAAATTATAGATACGTCAGCAACGTATCAAAGGCCCAAATGCGCAGGGCATTGTCCTCCTTTAGATGGAGGTCAGTGTCGATGGGCTCCGGGACAACACACTGACTCTGCTCCCAGCACTTGATGGCACAGTCATAATTTTGGAGTGCGTCAGAGGAGAAGGAGACGAGCGTGTCGCGTGTTGTTCGATATGGGAATCCAAGGGAGGTGAGCCTTGCATACTCGAGGGCACATCCATAATTTTGGTTGTTAGAGGAGGAGAGGAGCCTAGAGATCGACAAGTCGTTCGAGATGGGGAACTTTTTTTAGATAATCAAGATGAGAAACTAGTAAGACAGCTGGCTGTGTCAATTTACAGGTAAAAAATCCATGATTTAAGTTTATGGATAATCGAGGTCAGGGTTTAAAAATTAATGTAATATTTAACTACTGATAATCTGGTCTATCCTAGATAACATGTAGTTCAAAATGTACGGACCAAACTATAGAGTGCATGAAGTTCAAATTTGAGAAAAACATCTGAATTAAAAAAAATCAAATGGCCGAAATCAACATGTATGTGACCCATAAAGAAGACACACCAAGACTCTAAACATGGAAGGCATCACGCGAATGGCTACCGAGTAGGAATTAACTTGGCTTTAAACCCTACTGGTCATGCTTAGTTCCAAAAACATGACACCCCTCCATGGATTGAGCCTAAATTCCGCACATAGCTCCCTCTCGGTATTTCAAATAACTTCTCCAACTAGAGATTTTTTAGTTATGTGAAGAAGTCTTAATTTTCCATTTTTTGAACCCAAAATTTCGAATCTTTTTAAGTTTTTTATAAATTAGGTGGAAGAATTGAGCACGTGCATGACCCCGATGTAACTGTCACGCATAATACATCACTATGTATGGCCATTCCCAGAATATGGGTATTTGTCTCGTGATGCAACCATATATTGTTCTTTTCTTTAAGTGAGCCTCTATAATCGTGAATTATAAATGTAGGTGCCCTAAGAAATGCACTAAAATTTCGGTAAAAATGGTTTGGGGTACCCCATAGGATACCTAAGCTGGATCCATGCTTAAGATCAAGTTTCCAATGACCCTTGCTTGGTTGCACACGCCAATAAGTTCTGCCTATTTTTTGAAGTCTCGCAAACAAAATTCAAAGAAAAAATGAAAACTTGTGCATGAAGTCCTTATATATGACCCACTACCCATTAAAAATAATTAACAAGACATACCAAAACTCTAGATATGGAAGGTATCACTCGAATAGCTATCGAGTAGGAGTTAACTTGGCTTTAAACCCTAGTGACCATGCTTAGTGCCAAAAACATGCACCCCTCCATGAATTGAGTCTAAACTCGGCACATAATTACTTCTCGGCATTTCAAACAACTTCTCCAACTAGAGATTTTTGTATTATGTAAAAAAATCTTGTTTTTCCATTTTGTGAACCCAAAATTTCGAAGATTTTCAAAAAAAAATCCAAAGGAGGTGCAAGAATTGAGCATGTGCATGGCCCCAAGACAATTTCCACGCATGCTACATCACTATGTATGGCTATTCTCGGGATATGGCTATTTGTCTCATGGTGCAACCATATACTGTTTTTAGGTGAGCCTCCGTAATCGTGGATTATAATTGTAGGTACTCTAAGAAATATACTCAAATTTCAGAAAAAAATGGTTTGGTATGCCCTATAGGATACCTAGGCTGGATCCATGCTTAGCATCAAGTTTCCAATGACCCTTGTATGGTTGCCCACACCGGCAAGTTCGGCCTTATTTTTCGAAGCCTCGCAAACAAAATTCAAAAAAATCAAAAAATTGGAAACTTGCTCATGAAGTACTTATATGTGATCCATTACCCATTAAAAATAATAAACAATACATATAACGACTCTAGACATGGAAGGTATCACCTGAATGGCTATCGAGTAGGAGTTAACTTGGCTTTCAACCCTAGTGGTCATGTTTAGTGCCAACAACATACATGGTACCCCTCCATGCATTGAGTCCAAACTCGGCACATAACTCCCTCTTGGTATTTCAAACAACTTATCCAACTAGAGATTGTTGGGTTATGTGAAAAAATCTCGATTTTCCATTTTCTGAACCCGAAATTTCAAAGATTTTCAAATAAATCAAAGGAGGTGCACGAATTAAGCGCGGAAATTGGCCAAATAAAATATCATGGTTGCTAGGTCACATAAAATGATGATCCCCACAATTTTTCCCTTTTATAATTTTTATGTAAAATCGCTTAGCTCATTTGAAATTTGGTCAAACCATAGAAACCCCATTGATTGGCTCAAAACCCCGCAGGGTTTCGCATAATCCTAACGCCCAATTATAGCCATTGATCGTAACCCTAGCACCCAAACATGGCTGGTGGATCGGGTCTTCTGGAAAGCCATTCACGAGAAGGCCACTTCTTGCTACGGTCTATTGGATCTATGCATGTGGACGGTTAAGATCAGGTTTTCTCAAGGCGACCCGCGAGCAAGGTGTTTCTGCGATCTTCTTGTCTACGTAAATGCAACATAATTCTAGGCTCATATTCAATGAAAACATTTCTAAAATTCACAAATGCTATCCACACACATCAAATACATGTTCCGTACACAATATAAAAGTAGTGTTCGCACACGTCATAGAGATGTTGCGCGGACCAGATACAAATAAAGTCCACGTGACTAGTTCAGTTTCAATGAAAAATCAATAAACGATGTTGCCGTGCCCGTTTCTTTCTGCTCCTCTTATTAGTATTCAATCCCTCCCCGCATTAAACAACAGTTGATGATGATTGAAACAAAAATGATCAAAATGCCAAATAAAACAAGTTTTAAGTTTACCTTTCATCTAAAGAATCGTACAAAGATGAAATTGGCAGGGATTTGTTATTTCTCCTGCAGTGAGCCGTAAGATCCTAAAAAACATCCTCAATCACCCCAGCAATATCTTCATATTCTAGTTCACCTCCATTATTTCTCTTTTCCTTCCCCTTCCATTTCCCCTTCCGCTTTTGCATACCCTTTTGTTTCTTTTCACCCCCGTCGGCACATCCACTTCTTCATCAACTTGCTGCTTACCGATGTTTTCCTCCACATGCTCAACACCATTTTCCTCCACACGCTCATCACCATTTTCCTCCACCTGCTGCACTTCCTCTAGGTCTTCATCATTAGGTTGCGCCCCTAGTGCCTCAACCTCAGCGGTGGCATTTTTCTGGACCTTTTTCTCCTCTTTCCATTTGCCATGTTTTTCTGAAGGAACAGCCCCATCTTCTGTTTGAGAAACCTCATCTTATGCCTCTAGGATGTGAACTGGGACAGGGTCAGCATCTTCAAAATGATGTGGAACTGAGTTTTTCCATAACCTCTTGATATGGCCCAATCCTGCACACCGTTTGCATTTCCTTTTCCTTGCTCATAGCGTTGAACCTTTTTTTGTGGAGGCTTTGATCTTTAACTCTCTAGGCCTACCAGGTGGCCTCCTAAGAACTGGTGGTTCAAGTTTGAACCCTGGATCAACTTTCTCCCAATCATTTTCATCACTCATAGGTGGTATGTTTTCTGCATAAGTTTTAGTAAACTTGTTCATGGAGAAATAGTTACGAACATAGTTCTCTATTTTAGCACAACTTCTCTTAGCTTTAAGATGAGGTACAATGCATAGTGACATGGTAGACCAGTAATCTGCCACTTCCTGCATGAACAAGTCTTGTTTCAATGTCTACAGTATACCTCTTTTTAGTTCCATGCTTATCTTTTGCATAAACCTGATCCAATGTACTGGAACTTATGACCATCGTCATCTTTATCATTCTCATTGCCCCGGTTCTTGCATTTAGTAACAAAACCACCTTTGGAACTATTTTATGACCTATAAATTTTCTTGTACAAATTCTTTACCTAAAATCTATCTTGACCATTATGCGGTGTCTTATTGCATCTAACAAAATAATAATTGGAAGTGACTTCATGCTCCTAATCTTAGCATTGAAACTTTGTGCCAAATTATTGCAAATATAATCCACTTTGCTTAACTCACCAAACTTGCTTATGGCCCATAGCTTGATGTGATGTTCTTCAAGGAATTCTTTCACCTTTGGCACTATATACACGTTCTGCATAAAAGTAGCATGCCTGCTTAGGGTGTATGTGATTACTTCAAGTGCACAGATCAATTTTAGCTAGTTTCGAAATAATATTATCGAACCCACGGAGAGATATTTGGTTTAGGTCATTATGCCCTTGTCACTATCTACCAAAGGATATTTGTAAGATGCCTTTGATCTAAAATAAAGGGTGTTTGAAAGGTTTGTATTTGGGTGCAAACAAGTAATAAAACAAGTAAAGTAAAACAAACAAAGAAAGCATTGGAGAAAGGTGTTGGAACTCAATAAGGCTAAAACATTCTCGGGGATTTAGGATACACAGCTAGCATGGAGTAATTAATCATAATTAGGATAACTTATTTCTTTCGTCATGATATGTATCGAGAGAGCTAAGTAATAAGATATTCACTATAAGACTCATGGGTAATTGCTTTCTTGAGTCAGGTAATGAGGTCACCTCTAAATAACCACTTCGATGCGTGAGAGAAATCACTCATATAGATCACCACAATTAAGTGGTTTTCCTATGGATATCGTAATAAGCTTAGTGAGTCTCTCTTAATTCCCATTTGACCGTGCAAGTTATAAGCCAATGTTTGCGGTCACCACTTTGCACTGGACATACTCCCATACACGTCCTAAGGGTATCACCCTCTATTTAGATCCGGAGGAAAATTATATGTGGCTGACTACACATACCATCTAGAGAGAGAGATCAAACACAACATCATAGATCAATGGATCATGGACCAATAATAGATCATCTTTATTACATTTCATAATAATGCTAGGTTTTCTCCATCTCCCCAGAACAAAGGGAACTACTCACACATGGAAGCAATCAACAACATCATCATATTCAAATGGATGGATAAAAATATGAAGATAAATCTAGTGCAAACCAGGCATCAAAAAAAATCTAGTGCAAACCACAATTGTATTTGGAATTACAACAAGATCTAAAGTATGGAAAAGGGGAATGGTGATGGTGATGGAGATGCAGCGGTTGATGATGAAGGGGATGATGTGATGTCCTCCGATGATCCGCAGAGTAGCAAGGATTTTCCCTTCTCTTAGTTCCACCTTCAGATCCCTCTTGGGTGTGGTATTTCAAGGCTAGTGGTTTCTGTGAATGTCGGAGCTCAGATCCGTCTTTGCATGGTGAGAGTATTTGACGAGGCAGACACTCTGACACATGGTATGGACGGGTGGTATGGGCAAGCTTCGCCCGTACTAGTGCTCGTTAAACCGTCTATAGCCTTCCTCCATGTTTCTATTTCCCAGGTGCGAGGAGAAATCAATTAAATGACATTTATCACTTAGAAATATCATATTACTGTATAATATCACAGTCCCAATTGATATGTTCACGAAATACTTAGTAATTCAGGATTCTGCTGAAACAAAGACAAAAGGTGTGCATAAGCGCAGTAAAATACTAAAATCCCTACTCTACTTATGCAAAAACAAGAGATAAATATGCTTCAACTTTGGACGCATCAACTCCCCCAAGCTAGACTCTTGCTCGTCCCCAAGCAAGATGGTGGCTTATGGACAAGGTCCTCATGTTCATGAGGCACGAGCCGTTACAATAAATGAGGCAAAAATTGAAACAGAATTATAATATCGGATATAGAACTGCACCGTGAGTTATATCACACCTTCACACATTACATGACTTAGAGGCTTCCACATCTTTCGTATCAATATGTTATAAGAAGCTTTTAAAGTTTGGCATATTATAGAATCATCAGGTTCAATTAGTTGAGCATTTGATCTGAGTAATGAATAATTCATGATCATTGCTTGAATAACTCCTCTCCCTTTTTTTATTCTTGTACCTATTTTATATTATTTTTGAATTCTTTGATGGCAAGGCCTTTCTCTTTTTGTTCAACAATAGCATCAGATCATGTTAATACTCTTAATGTCTCATGTTTGTTTAAACTTATGATTATAACATGTTATCAAAGTTTCCTTCTCATAATTTATCAATACTTTGTTGGTGTGGAAGATCCTAAAATCATAATAGTGATACAAGTATCATAGCACTCAACCTTATTCATACATCTAATACAATAATCATGAATCAAAGATAACTTCGAATATCATAAAGTCTCAAAACTCAACGGATATAATTCTTTCCTCGAACCAAAGGAGGTTGAAGATGATGCAGGTAATGCAGAAACTGGAATCACAAACTAATATGTGTGCAGGAATGTAAACATACTAAAACTATAAGATAGATTACAAGGTCTCATAGACCCTTCCCAAGCTTGGAATCAAGCCGGTGAGATCAAATAATCCCTCGTGAGCACCTAATCCTTCTTTGGGGTGTAGAAGTCCCCATCTTCTTCTCCCGCTTTGAGACTGCAAGCTTGAGCAATACAAGCAAAACGAGTGGAAAGTTCCGTAATGCTAATGTGTCGCTCTCTCATTATTTTGCATAGCACATTCCTGTCATCAACCATCTCAGCTATGATCTTAGTCAGGAGTTGGACTGTACCGTCGACGTCATCGACCCTCTTTTTAAGGTCTTTTCCCATCATCCAGCAGGATTCAACTCCCTCTCCAATGGTTTCAACACATGCTTTTGAAATCTTCTCAAAATATTAGATCTTATCTCTAATCTCATCTTGTTTCCCTTTTTCTGAGATGAGGAACTAGGAGAAGATTTGAGAGAGGATCCGCGAAGGTTATACATGTAAGGGTTAGGCGGGTGCTCTTCCTTTTCTCCATGTGTCTTAGCATCTCCAACTTGTGTACAAACATGTCCTCCTAGTTGATAAGTGACACCACTTGGGAACATTCCCGAGTTGAGAAAGGTAAATCTCCCTCTATTTCCTTTCCTTGGGTCTTTGCTGCCGATGCCTCCTCCTTCTTGGTCCAGATATGTTTGATGTGAAAAGGCTGCATAGTTTTGAACAATGAAATGAGATCTTATGCATATTGCTGGGAGATAAAGGTAGGCAAAGGATGAACCCTAGATTCAGAAGTCAAAGGAAAAAAGAACAAGAAAAGAGGAAGAAACTAGTAGAAAGAAAAGTTAATAAATAAGGTGTCGCAAGTCGGCATCGGCCATCAGTACGGGTGAGGTCCGTCCATACTGTGCGCCCGTACCAGAAGCTACCAACTTATTTCTAGGCGGTAATTTTTTAAATAGGTAATAGATCTAAGCAAAGAAAATGAATGAGAGAAACCGTGCGATTAATGACCAATGGTACGGGCGCGTCCGACCGTACTGTCCGCATGTACCATACTACAAAGTTAAGAAAAATAAGGAAAAAGGTACTACGCGTTTGACGAGTAGTGGTATGTACAGGTCTGACCATACGGTCCCCCATACCGAAATAAATGAAAATAAACATAAACAAAGAAAGGTATAGAGTTATTAACGACCACTGGTACAGACGCGTCTGGCCGTACGGTCCACCGGTACCGGATCCAAAAACTGATCAACGCAACCAAGAAAACAAAAGGAATAAGAAGAAAACAACCAAATGAACAGAAAAGACTTCAGGAATATAAGAATGAGACAATTTAGGATAAATAGGTGTCTAGTTACCTCGTCTTATAATTTGAGGTAGACATACTTAAAGGATCACAACCACCGTCATTAGGTGAGAACCCAACGCCTGCCTCACACTTTTCATTTTCCAGACACGCCTAGGCGGGGACGGTGACAAGGAGATAGGGGATGGCAGGGCGGGAGGGCAATGTCAAAAGGGGAGGACGAGAGTGGTGCACGACGGAACGGAGCTGAGAGCAACCAAATATGAAAAATCACACAATAATAGGGGCACTAATCCTTAAACCTAGGATGTATGTCATCAACGGTTGATGTGGTGGGACCCACCAGTCAAAAAAATTCCACGCAAACAAGTGGGCCGAACTGGACCCACATGTCAGTAAACGAGGCAAGAATGCAACAACTAAGCTAGAATGGACCCACATGTCAGCAAACGAGTGAACCGACATGTCAGTAAACGAGTCAAGCAGGCAGCAACTAAGCCAGACTAGACCCACATGTCAGGAAATGAGTCAACCAGACATCAATTGAGTCAGTCGTAACGGCGGGTGGCGGCATACGACAACAGACGGAACCAGGTGCACACACGTAACGTGTTCGTTAGTCATAATATCGAGCGAACTAACTCAAATGGAGACACTTAACCCTCTTTCCTCACATAGATATTTGTGCAATTCATCTTTCTTATTTTCTATTTCTTGATATTCACCCATTAGCTTTTGTTGATGCCTTCTGTTTTTTGCTCACCTTTTTCATGGCCACTCTATACAGTTCGAGAGGCCCAAGTTTTATACTATGTGAATTAACTCTATAATAGTGATTAATTTTATACTAATTAAGAACGTATGATTTTGAGATATGGTTACTTTTTCTTTAGACCCAATAAAGATTAATTGTTAGTGCATACAAACTATAACATTTTACAAAATTTTATAAGACTTCATATCCTTTCACATTTAACACGAGCATTTGTGTAAATGATTTCTCTATGGAATTTCTGGAGTATGTTACTTCATACGAAATGAACTAAGTTTACAACTAGATGAAAGCTTGTATTCAAATATAATATATGGTATCATTCACTAAAATGTGTCTATTTGTAACTTGAGTAAAATACTAAAAATGTTTTCTAACATATGTTTTGTAATGTGGTACAATGTTTATATATTTGTACATCAAGCACTTAAAATAATATAAGGGGAATAATTAGAGAAATGTATAGAATTTAATATTATTTCCTTGAATGTTATTTGAATCCAGCACCACTATCATTTTCGTAAGTGTTTACACACATACTTATAAATTTCTACAGCAACATGTGAGGTATCATCTAGTTTTTAAATATTTGTTAATATAAGAAGTGTTCCTATATTTTTATAATTGGTTAGAAATTTAAAGTATAGTCATCGGTTTGAAAATATGTTTACGGATTTAAAATGTTCACAATTTTAAAGAATGTCCATGAATTTGAAATTTGTTCATGAATTTTGAAAATGTCACGAATATAAAAATATTCAAGAATTTAAAAAAGGCTCAGGATTAAAAATGTTCACACCTTTTAAAAGTTGTTCATGATAAAAAATATTCCCACAATTTAATATGTTTGTGGATTTGAAAAAATATTTCAAGTTTGAAACTTGCCGATGCATTTGAGTTCTTCACAAAATAATAAAATATCATGAATTTATAAAAACAAAAGGGAATAAAAAGTAAAGAAAAACAACGAACATGTAAGAACAAAAAGAAAACCAATAAACCATGATAAAAACCAAATAAAAGAGTGTAGTGCACGCTAGAAGTACAATGATTCCTATACATTGCTCATAGCGAGCGATATATGGGAGATTGCCTTGAGGAATCCAGAGATGGTTCGAGTCCGTTTTACTTGTATGTTTTTTATGTTTTCTTTTATATTTTTTGAGTAATTTATTAAAAAGTTAAGATTTAGAAAATATTGATATTTTGAAAATGTTCGGATTTTAAAAGTGTTCCGATTTGAATATGTCTAGATTTTGAAAATGCTTGGATTTGAAAATTGTTTAGATTTTTAAAATGTTCAGATTTAGAAATTGTTCAGACTTTTTGAAAATGTTTAGATTTTGGAAGTGTTCGAATTTAGAGATGTATGAATTTGAATATGTTTAGATTTTGAAAGTGTTTAGATTTCAAGACTATTTTGATTAAAAAATGTTTAGATTTTTTAATTGTTCAAATTTAAAAATGTTCGAGTTTGAATATGTTTATATTTTGAAAGTGTTTGTATTTAAAGATTGTTTTGATTTTCAAAATGTTCAGATTAAAACTTTGTTCTTTTTTGATTTTTTTTGATTTTGGAAGTGTTCGAATTTGAAAATATTCAAATTTTGAAAATTCTTCATATTTTTGAAAATAATCATATTTACAAATTATTAAAAATATGAAAATATTCAAATTTGAAAATTGTTCAGATTTTGATAATGTTTGGATTTTTAAACATCATATCATATAATTTTAAAAGAGGAAACAAAAAAGAAAAAAAAGAAAAAAAATAAACTCACCTGTTAATGGGCGGCACCACCGAATGGAGTTCATTTATAATCTCGCTGGGGGCGACGGGAGACTCCGCGTCGCTTGAGGCGATCGATAGGAGCTCCCTTGGAGTACCACTTTGTCCCTTTCCGGACTGGGACTAAACAAAATATTTGCCTACGTTTGCTTATCCTTGTAGACCCCACAGTACAAGCCAACGAAAAGTCGGACCTAATGATATTTTTGGACAAAAATGACAGCTTGGACATGGGCGCGTGGCCTCTGTGGCGGAGGAAAGATGCCTGTTTCGTTTGTTGTATGAAGCAGGACCGACCGCTGGACTTGCAATGGATTTGATTAACCCACATGCATCAAGACATTTATCTGTTTCAGCAGAGAGATGGTGCTTTCAGCTGCTAAGACACAACAGCAAATTGGATTTAACAACGTTATCGGCACACATCGATACTAAATTACTAGTAATAATCCGTATATGTCAACTAGCCAGCGGTTGACATTCGTGCTCGTAGTACAATCGACCGAGTACGTCGTCGTAGTACACATTAAGCAGTACACAAACGCGAGTACCATCGATCGTCAACGCTAATCAAAGATGGTTCCGGCGGCCAGCCTATTTATACAACACAGGTCAGCTGCTGTGCTAACTACATACTCAAGCTAGCTAGCGAAGGGTAATTTGGAGATGGCGTCGAGATCATCATCAGCTCTTGCTGCCCTCAATGTCGTTGCGCTGCTTCTGCCTGTCCTGTGTGGCTGGCCGGCGACGACGGAGGCCCACACGCAGTTCGGGGCGTACAACAAGACGTGCCCCCAGGCGGAGGAGATGGTGTTCAAGGAGATGACTGCCATCCTTGCCAAGTCGCCCGACCTCGCAGGACCACTCCTCAGGCTCTTCTCCGTCGACTGCTTTGTCGGAGTAAGTAAAATGTGCCCACTCGACGGAGTGTGGAGTACAAACTACTCCTATGCTTTCTGGGAGTCAAGCTCACAGCAGTAGCTAGTGAATTAACAGTGGCCGCGCAGGGTTGCGAGGGGTCGATCCTTCTCAACTCGACTGCTAACAACACGGCAGAGAAGGACTCGCCGCTCAACAAGGGACTCCGTGGCTTCGACGTCGTCGACTCCATCAAGGCCAAGCTCGAGGTCGCCTGCCCCGGCGTCGTCTCCTGCTCAGACGTGCTAGCCCTCGCTGCGCGCGACTCCGTGCGACTCGTACGTCTCGGCTACTGCTTACTTCACTGTCACTTCTCGCTCATCAGCATCGCTCTTGCCCGTATCTGATATCTCCGCTCTGTCAGACCAAAGGGCCGTACATCCCCATCACGACGGGGCGGGAGGACAGCAACAGGTCCTCCGCCGCCGACGTGGCCCCCAACACTCCTAAGCCGGGCGCCAGCGTCGCCGACCTCATCGCCCTCTTCGCCAGGTTCAACCTCACTGCCAAGGACCTCGCGGTCCTCTCCGGCGCGCACACCATCGGCAAGGCGCACTGCTCCGCCTTCTCGACTCGCCTCTACAACTTCAACAGCAGCAGCAACAACGCCTCTTCCGATCCCACCCTCGACGCCAACTACACGGCGACGCTCCGCGGCAAGTGCAAGGCCGGCGACATCGCCACCCTCGTCGACCTCGACCCCAGCAGCGGCACAATCTTCGACCTAGGATACTACAGGGACGTCGCGGCCAGCCGGGGCCTCCTATCCACCGACGCCGCGCTGCTCCTCGACGCCGACACCAGGGCCTACGTGCTGCGCCAGGCCAACGCTACCGCCACCGACGAGTTCTTCGCCGATTTCGCCGCGTCCTTCTACAACATGAGCAAGATCGGCGTGCTCACGCACCACAAGGGAGAGATAAGGAGGCAGTGCTCTGTTGTCAACCCGCCGTCGGCCTCTTCCTCGGCGCCCCTCACGCACGCCTTGCTGCTCGCTACCTCTCTGTTTACCGCCTTCGCGCTGGCGCTTGCGCTCTAGAAACTCTCATCTGGCGCTCGTGTGATTCAGGATTTGTTTTTGGCATAATCGCATAATACCTCCAATTTGCTACGGAGTACTTTGTCCTCACTGATTTGTGATTGTAAGTACCTGATCGATGCATGCATCATGTCATTTGAGCATGCCTGCCCTGAATAAACGAACCGTCCGTTCCGGTTGTGGAAACAAATTTCAGAGCACTTATCTATGCGCTGCCCTAAAGCTAATTTTTAGATAATAGGCTCAAAGAGCCCGACTTTAATTAATAAAGCCTTCAACTGGCTAGGATACAGGGTACTGAAATTACAAGCTTGAACAAGAAAGTAAAAGACTAGCAAAACACAACAGGAACCACATGGAGTAGAGGAGACGAGGGTGACAGAGAGGTCCTCGAACAACCCTGTGCTACAAGTGTAGGTTTGGGCAATTGGCAGGAGTTAACCTGCGCCCCTAACCTACGCGGACATCACTCTGCACACTGTTGCAGCGACACCGAGACTTCATGTCGCATCGCCAACGGAGAAAACACCTTGAGCAAGCCAAAGATTGCTGGAGCAGAGAAGTAAATCACGAAAGGAACAATAGGACCGGTGAGGAAGTGGAACGACATCTGCGGTGAAAGCCATCTCATTTGCCACCCAAACCATGTCGCTGATGCAGGGGGAACCCTTCCCCCCTTTCCTAGGCGAGGGCGTTGTCCCGCCGTCAGCACTCACGCGAATCACAGCGGAGAACCAGAAGGATGTAGACCCTGGCCGAGACACCCCAACACCAAACATAGAACTCCTTTGCAGTGCAGCCATGGTCACGGACATGCCCACCCAAGTACCTACCTTCCCAAGGCAACGCCTCCAAGGATGAGAACGGCGCTGAAACATCGCCGCTGCCTGACAAGAGCCTAGGGTTTTCACCCGAGAATGAGGGAGGGAGGGACGGGGAAGACGAGAGACCTCAATGATGCATTCAAGAAGGTAGCAACGTGGAAGCGTCGTCGCCGTCATGGTTGATGAGCAACCAAAGGGTATCCCCTGGCCCTCGAAACGCACCGCCAAACTGCTCTCTTGCGAGAAGAGGAGTGATGGCTCACAAGTGCAGGGACCAATTGTAGTGCTTTTCAACATAGAAAGTTTGTCGTACCCACGAGGAACTGAAGGTATTGGTTAGTAAATTTGACAAGTCAAACAACAAATAAATGTAGCAGTTTTGGTGTTTTGGGATTTGTAGTGTGCAACAATTTAAAGTACCGAAAGTAAATGTCAACAACTAAATGCTCTCAATGAGAGAAAGCGTGATCCTCTATGCAGCAAGAGGACAAAATCAATATGTGTGTGTTCTTATATGTGACAAGTGTTCCCGAGGGTAGCATGGATATACTTAGCATACAAATTTCTACATAATATGGTGAATATCTTGTCAAGTTTTATCCCCTTAGGGCGGAGTCTAAATTAGGTGCAGTCATAGATATGAGCAAACACACCCCTTATGATGGGTCCTAGAGACATTTTCATGTGCAAACCTAGGAATCACTAAGACATAAATGTCCAACCATAGCAATTAGTTCATTGGTCCCCGACATAAATCCCTCTATGCAATTCAAAGAATTGGAAAACAGTTTCTATCATTCCGTCCCTTCCAACACTCATCATTGCATCAAAGTGTGCCCCTATGAGCCCATATAGGTGAAGTAATATGTAGTCGACGTTCGTATAAAACCATGATAGAACCACACAAAAGATAAAAACTTGACCAAATACTCATTGCATACTATATGGAAATCATAGCCAATTCATCATATGCCCTCAGGAACATGGGGATCTACTCACAAGTGACAAACATACTATTGATCAGAGGAATATGGATTACAACACAATATGAAAATATAATATCACCACCAAATAAAGACAAGTTGCCAATCACAATCATACAAATAGCCCTTAAACAATATTCAGGGTTTAATCAATCACAAACTATGAGAGGAATGAGGTGGATCTCGGAGATGGTGATGGTGCTAGTGCTGATGGAGATGTTGATGGAGAGGCCACCCCTATGCCAAGGAGGAGTGGTGATGACGATGGCGTTGATTTCCCCCTCACCGGAGACTCTGGTGTAGCAAGATCTGCCCTCTCTTGGAGTAAGAGAGGACTTTCGCCTCCGCCGCTGCCTCTATAAATCTTGGAAAAAATGTGTCGTAGGTTTACAATCGAGACAGAGGTTTGTGTAAAAGGAGGGGGCAAGACGATGCTCGAGGGCCAAATGGGCCTAGGTGGCATGCCTAGTAAGGGAGGGCGCGCTACCAGTGCTCTTTTGTTCCCCGTGGTTCCCCTCTCTTGCTTATTTGGCCCAGTGTCCTTCTCCTGGTGAAAAACTTATCAGGTATTTTTTTCTAAGATTTTTAGATGTCCAGAAGGTCCCTAAAACAACAAAATACGAAAAAGGAGGTTTTTTGCCTCCCAGAAATTAAATACCAATAAAGGGACTTTGTAAGAAAATCCCATAAATCATCTAAAACATGCATAAATAATGATGGATCATGGCAAATATCATTCTAAACATATCATATAATTCACTATTTTGATGATGCAATATGCACGTATCAACTCCCCCAAGTTTAAACCTTTGCTCGTCCTCGAGCAAATAAGCGAATAGATCATATCATGTAGCAATGATCTTATGGTTTATAAACAAAATACAACATTGTATCATCAACTTACGCACATTCACTTATATTAAAAAAATCTAAACCAACAATCATACAAATGAGGGCTACATAAACAAAAATTCTAGCAACTACCCCTTGCTTTTGAACAAAACTAACCATTGTATGTTGGACAATTGAACTAGTCTCATGTTTTCCATTTCACTTTACCAAAATAAACTTGCATGGTTTTTTGCCTTGCTATTTTAATTCTTCCACTTGCCTTTGCAATGAAGATAGACTTTCATAGACTATCTAGTTAAAAGAAGAGAACTTAACAACAAGATAGACATGAAGTTTGACTTTTGTCAAACACTTTCACTAGTTTTTAGATGGCATAAGTTAACGGTCTTGCCTCCTAGTAACCAGTATAAACCTTATTCATGGATATTTCAATCATGCGTGATTATAAAGGTGTGTTCAGGTATTTGGAGGTACAGTTGAGGCAATATGCGTCAAGAGTGGGAATTTTCCATCTACGTGACGGAAAAGATACTTGAGGGCCCACTCAGAAAAGTTGTATCCAATAGCTGCGCAACGTGTGATTTGATCACAGGGATATCACTTGTCGGAACGAGTAAAATAACATTTGTTGATAATGAGATTAAACATGAAATAGTGATGTCATTGATCAGATCTCGGACAAAGGAATACGACATGACATTCATGGTTTAGCGATGAAAGATTTTGTGGAATGCACATGGATTAACATGGACATCCAGGTCCCTCTGATGATCATTGGTATGGGAGGGTCCCGACCATGTCTGGAGTGTTCCCGAACCATGGGGTATCATGCTTAAGGGCTTGATGATGCTCCGAGGTTGTTTTGGTATCGGCAGAATCACCGAAGAAAAGAGAGAGAGAAAACCGGAAGGGTTTTAGGAAGATCAAAGGATGTCTGGAATGGAATGGAATGAGTTCCACATCAACGGGGATTGAATAATATGTAAGTGAATGTTGAATATTGATTTAATCATTCATTTATATTTATTAAATAAAAGAAAAAGAATTAAAAAGGGTCAAATACCTAATTGGGCCAAAATCTAGAGGGAAAGGGCCCATGAGGGAAAGACCAAAGGGAGGAAGGAGGAGGGGTGGCTGGCTGGGCCAAGGCACCCCATGTGGGGCCCACTTGGGCTCTGGCCGGCGCTGGCCAGCCTCCTCCTCTCCCCTCTTCTTTGTTTAGTCCCACATGGCTAAGGCAATTGCCTATGTGGGGGGGGGGTCCCCTATATAAAGAGAGGTATTTTGAGAAATTAAATACATAATAATCAATAAAAGGTTCCCTCTCTTTTGGGGAGGCCTCTAGTTGATTCTCTCTCTCGCCTCCCATGACCGTGGTCCCAAGTCCGGATCTCGGGAGCAGGAGTCTACTTCACCGCAGAGCGTCGTCGTGTTGCGGGATTTGGATCTAGAAACTCTACTTCTGCAACTGATGCTGGATCGGAGGAGCGGGAGTCATCGTCAGGCACTGGACGTGTGTAACTCCCTACGAGGTGCAACCCTTGCGGAACTAGGAGTCGTTTGATCCACAAGAGCTATGGAACTTCAACACGACTTTGAGGTCGGCTTCGGGTCATCTACATCAACCATGCTCTCCCGTGCGTTGACAACGCTTTTCGGTCTTCAAGGTTAAGTTCATGAAAAGCCCCTCCCGTTACTGCATTAGTAATAGATAGGTCCTGGCATTAGGGTTCTTGGTACCCTCCCGTTACTGCATTACTAAAAGATAGGTCCTGGCATTAGGGTTCTTGGTGTAGGAAAAAAATATTGTTTTAATGCGCAAACCGCTATAGTGGTATCAGAGCTAGATCTATGCGTAGTATTGCTAGTACGGGTAGAACACACGAGTTTTAGTGTGTGGGCGTTGATATTTTAGTTGTTACCCACCCACGTGTACTTGTGTATACCGCAGTAATGCTAAAAGAAGCGGCCCCCAACCGACTTTACGCGTTCATTTGCGAGAGTGGTCCACGCTTGACATACGTCTTGTACCATATAAAGTGGCTTTGGGGGGTGTCTATCTCTCTTGCATTAGTTGGTATACCATTTGCAAAGGAGGGCCCCGAAAGGGGTGTAGTATAGACAACTACTTGATCAACGTTGTGGTGGAAGTTCGTAGGTAAGAACGGTTCTTGTATGGAAGCCCTATCAACCACGTAAAACATGCAACGATAGAGTAGATGTGTCTAACTTTTTTTTGCAAGGGGCGTTTGATACATCGTAAACGTATCTATAATTTTTGATGTTCCATGCTTGTTTAGTATCTACTTTCTTATGTTTAGTTCACACTTTGAGGTATTTTTATACATTTTCTAGAACTAACCTATTAACAAGATGCCACAGTGCCAGTTGTCTGTTTTCTGTTCTTTTTGGTTTCAAAAAAGCAATTAAAGAAATATTCTTGGAATTGGACAAAACAAAAGCCAAAGTTCCAATTTTACCAGAAGACTCACCGAGCCAGAAGACGAGACGGAGAGGGGCCACAAGGGGCCCATACCACCCGGTGGCACGGGCTAGGCCCCTGGCGCGGCCGCCTCGGGCGCCAACTAACCTTGCCTCTTCGCCTATAAAATCCTCCCGGGATGAAAACCCTAGACACGAGATCAAAATTCCACGAAAAGTTCCGCAGCATCGCCACCACCGAAGAGGAGATTCGGGGGCCAGAAGTCTCTGTTCCAGCACCCTGCCGGGACGGGGAAGTGCCCCCGGAGCCATCTCCATCGACTCCACCGCCATCTCCATCACCGTTGCTGACTCCTATGATGAGGAGGTGATGACCCACAAGTATAGGGGGTGTATCGCAGTATTTTCGATAAGTAGGAGTGTCGAACCCAACGAGGAGCAGAAGGTGCTGGTTAGTGGTATGGATCAGGAATTCTCTGCAAATACTAAGCAAACGGATTTTTAGGGGTTTTCGATAAAGCAAGTAAACAAAGTACGAGTAAATAAAAGACAGGAGGAATAAATGCAGCAAGTGGCCCAATCCTTTATGCAGCAAAGGACAAGCCGGTTGTATTTCTTAAGATGACCAAACGTTCTCGAGGACACATGGGAAGACTGTCAAGTGCTTTCGCTTCATATAGTCGATTAATCTTCTTTAGCTTGCTAAGTGTTGTGTGGGTGAACCTATGCTAATGTACCGCCCCATCCAAGACTAATACATACTTGTGATTATACCCCTTGCAAACATCCGTAAGTACAAGAAAGTAATTAAGGTAGAGACCTAACCACAGCTTTAAACTCTAAGACCCTTACGTCCCTTGTGCAATGGTTTCCTAACGGGGGTTCAGGTTTCTGTCACTCCGGCAACCCCTACGATTAGTAGCCAAATACACAATGCATTCCCCTAGGCCCATATAGGTGAAGTGTCATGTAGTCGACGTTCACATGACACCACTAGAAGAAGTACACCACAACTTAAATAACAATCTATTGAATCTTTCTCGACGCAACTCCACTACTAACAACAAGACTTCTCCCATGTCCTCAAGAACAAAATGAACTACTCACAAGACATCATATGGATCATGATCAGAGATGGAATAATGATGTATAACAATCTGAACATAAACAATAATTCAATGGTTCACTCAATAGCATCAACTACAAAGAGTAATCAACACCGGGAAAGTTTCCCCTATGAACTAACGCAAGATTCAACCAATTGTTATAGCAATATGGAGATGGTGATGAGGGTGCTGATGGTGATGATGGTGGTGATGATGATGATGATCCCGATGAAGTCCATCTTGATGGTGGTGTTGATGGCGACGATCTCCCCTCTCCGGGAAGGAATTCCCCCGGCAGAAATCTGTCTGCCAAAGATATCTTTCTCTCTCGGTGTTTTCGGCCCCGCAGAGGCGGGGGAATCTTTCTGTGGTCGCTCCCCGAGTCTTAGGGTTACGGGAGGATAATATACGCTAGAGGGGAGAGGCTAGAGTGGGCCAGGGCGGCCACACCACCTCCAGGCGCGGCCTAGGCCTGCCCGCGCCATGGGGTGGTGTGGGACCCCTGTGGCCCACCTCCACTCCATCTTCTGGCATCCTTAGTCTTCTAGAAAAATAGGATTTTCCGTATATTTTCCCGGATTTTCTAATCTTCGCGAATTTTGCCTCCAAACAGCACCTTTTCTATCAGAATCCTGACTTCAGCGGTCCATGCTCCAAAAGTCATCAACCATGCAAAAATAGATGAAATAACATAAGTATCACCTCACAATACGAAATATATTAATGAATAATAGTGATTTAAGACATAGAATAGTGATGCAAAATGGATGTATCAACTCCCCCCAAGCTTAGACTTCGCTTGTCCCCAAGCAAAACTGAGCTCAATAAACATGGCCTCAGGTTTATGAAGTGAAGAGTCGATAAAAGAATACGGACAAGAAGCATCACATTCATCAAATACATAGATCATAATAGAAGACAACTCACTATTATATAACTCAACTTTCAATGAGTAAAGGAAACACAATAAAGATACATAAAGTGAATCATAATTGGTAATGGCAAACTTAGCTCTTGGTCGAAGAATAGTTGATAGTTTGCTGGAGTTCACAAATAGCTGGTTTTCTATGAAAGCTTTCAAAGTAGTAAACATCAATATAAGAGCAATGTGCAAAACAAGGAACATAAGAAACATGATTGAATAAATCATCATATGAATGAATGAAACACATCAACTCAAAATACCTGCTGAGATAGAAGGGAATAGGTTTACTGACTCAACTACAAAGTAAAAGAAAGGCCCTTCAAAGAGGGAAGCAGGGATTGGAAGTATCATAAAGAGCTCCCAAAAATTCTGATACTTACTAGCTTTCAGCTCTCATTGCCCCTATCATAGGCATCTTTAGGTGATTAAGGTTAAAGTGACACAACTAAGAGGATATGCTTGACAAGTTATAAGTTGAAATCTCATGCCCCTTACTTATGAGTACCGATCCTCATGCTACTCATCTTCAGTCACGAGCAAGCTCTTGTCATTGTAAATACATGCGTATCATTGAGAACCGCCAACGGGGTACCCCTTGCACATGACATAGGAGCTATCCCATAATCAAAATGACAAGGCAAGCAGACAGTAAGCATCTCAGCGATATTTTTATTTGCTATTTGCATAGATTTTATTGAGGATGCTTCATAGAATGCTCACTATAGTTATGCTGCAAGTTTCCACCATGATTAGGCATGGCTTAGGCTAGTGGCCCAGGCGTTTCTCTAACACACATATAAACTCCATGATCTAACAAGTTCCACTTTTATTTCACACCAATGAAGTGTTGAAAGCGGTCCCCATGATACATGGTTCGGCTAACTTCAACTCATAAAGCGCAAGCATATACACAACAAAGAAGGACCCAATGGTTCAAGTTTATTAAATGCAAGAAAGTATAGTGTGCCATCAAGTTCGTGAGAGCTTTAATCACTAATTTTCACATAACAAGTTTAATTTGGGAGGTAGACAAGACAAGAATTTACTTGGAATAGAAATAATGCTACTAGGTAGGTATGGTGGACGCAAATGGCATGGGCTTTGGTTTAAAGGAGGTGGATGCACGAGAAGAATACCCTCTCATTACAGGTTTTTGGCTAGCAAGCCTGGGTAGCAAGTACGAGAGTTGAAGGAAACAAACAAACATACAAATGATAAAAACAAACATGCAATCTTCCTTGGAAGCACAAAAGATCTTAACTAGAGAATACTAGACTTATGAGCAAATCAAGAAAGAAAGATGATGAAATTATTTTTCTTTAGAGTACTTCTATCTTTTTCTTTTCAACTCTCAAAAAGGTGTTTCTACTGACCGAGCCAGGTTTGCCAAAACCAACTAAATTAACTCAATGATCCCAGAGTGCTACCAATACTAACAACAAGATCAATCATATAACCACGAATTGAAAACTAATATAAGATATGCAAAAGAGTGGATGATAGAACTTCTCATTAATATTCCATAACGGAAACTCACACCAAGGGATACATATCTAACGAGAGAGGGGACACTTCCATAATGCAAACCATACTACATAATAACTCCTCTATTCATGATATGACTCTACTAATAAGGTAAAAAGATAGAAGATAGTGATATGATACCGCGACACTCCCCCAAGCTTGGAACAAACCAAGGGGATGCCAAACCTGATAACGAATTACTCCTTCGGTGGTGGTGCTATCCTCTTGATGAGCTCTTTGATCAGTTTCCCCAAGTCCTCAATCTCGAAGGTGAGATTATGAATCAGCTGTGAGTTTTGCTCAATGCGGGTCATGATCATGTTGGTTTGTGGATCCCAGCTCTTGTGATTCTTTTTCCATTCTTCCCTCTTGGAGTCTTCTTTTCCTGCATGGTCTTGCAGGTCTTCCTCCATGGGCTCCTTCCATTTATCCTTGGCGGACACCATTGTGCTTCTACACCTTCAAAGAGTAGGTCCTGGCAGAAACAGATCGAAACAAAAACATGACGAAAACACGATATACGAACCTCGGGGGATCCGGGGGTTATTTATTACGAAGTTTCATATCAAAAGGAAGGTACTAGGAGAAAACGAGTCGGAGGCGGAGTCCGGAGTGGCCACACCACCTGGTGGCGTGGCCAGGGGTGGGACCGCGCCACAGGGTGGTGTGAGCCACCCTGGCTCCATTTCCGTCTCTTTTTCGCTTCGTAGCTTTCCTTATTGACTGAAAACTGCAAAAATATAGTTGGATTGTATTTTCGTGGAACTTTTCTTACCAGAACCGTTTCCTATTTGAAAACGGGCTCTGCAGGTATCTGATTTTGGTACTTAGTGGATCCTTCCGGAGTCACCACTTGAATCATCAATATCTCCATCTTCATACACTTATTACTTGAGTCATAAAACCCTTCTCTTCCTTGTTACACCATTATCTCCACTTCCTGGAAATTTCTTTCACACAAAACTTCACACAGTTCTTATTAGCAACATTAGTATAAGTTGTGGCTCCCCGCTAAAACCACTACTAGAAAATCGCTGTGTTTTGTGCATTGCATCATCATGACCGCATGCTCATGTCATCATGCCACATTGCATTTGAGCATCGTCTTCATTATGCATGTGTTTGTACAAAACTAAATTTCGAAAAACCTAGTTTTGTTTGCTAAACACCCCGCCTTTAATTCAAATCGAAAACCCCGGGCTTGTCCGGAATATTTTGTTTCGTCTACAATCGGTTTTCAAAAGCCTCGTTTTAAACAAATAAATATTTATATTATTTTGAGGGGGCAGCCAAACCAGGCCCGAACCGGCCCAACCGGCCACCCCCAAAAATACCCAAACCTAGTGTAAACCCTAACCCAGCCCATCTCCCCACCTACCCTAATCCCTCCCTCTCTCCCTCCCAGCCGCCACCTCACCCTGGCCACTCCCTGCTCGCCACCTCACCCTCTGGCCCGCGTCCCCACCCACCTGGCTCCACCTGGAACTGTTGCACCCTGCGCCTTATCCACCCCGCATGCCCCCGCCCGCTTCCATCGTGCCAGGCCCCACCACCTGCCCCGCTTGGCACCAATCCCCACGCGGTCACCGACCGGGTCGCTCACCCCCACCACGCAACTCCACCAATTCCGCCCGGCCCCACCTTCCACCGACGCTCCCCACTCCCCTCGCATCTCCCCGCCTCTAGCGCTCGCCACCAACCGCTGCCTCTCTCCTATGTCAACCGCGCCGGCTATCTTCGGCTCCTTGTGCGGCCTCCCTCTCCGCCGGCCGGCTCTGACTCGCCGGTCTCCACCACGAACCCCGCGTCCTCCACCGCAGGGCCGCCGTCTCCTTCCCTGTTGACTCGCAAGGCCCCGTCGCCGCCTGCCGGATCCACCCCGCCGTCCTCCGCCGGCCTCCTCTTCCCTGCTGCTGAGCTCAACCCGGAACCACCCGAGCCTGCTGTCCTGCGTCCTCTCTGCGGGCCGCCGGCCACCGTCCTGCCTCAGGCCGGTCCTGCCTGCCCCGCAGATCCTGGGCCACCTCCCTGTGAGCGCCCTACCTCGCCTCTGTGGCAGTTGTCGCTGGGAAGCCGCCGCGCGTTCGCGCCGAGCCGCCCGCGACATCGCGCCCGAGCTCGTCGAACTCCAGCAGTGTTCCACCGCATCAGCGCACGGCCCGTAGATGCTCTGCCTCGGCCTCTCGGCCACCGTTTTTTTTCCTAGACAGGGTCCCTGCGCGGTCAGCATCCGCCGCCTGTGCTGCTACGTCTCTATGTGCATGTGCATGGCCGTCCATCTCGCCGCTCGCCCCGCGCCTCCTCTACAGGTAAAGACCAGTACGGGGGTTGTTGGCTCTATCCGAAGACCATGAGGCCCATGTATGCGTTGATCCCCTTCACCAAGATCTACTCCCGTTCGTGTCAACCGACGCTGCAACCGATGATCGAGATGAGACGAATACCCACCATGTGGAATCCAAGTTCGCCATCAGTAATCGAAGCCGAGATCCAAGCTCTCCGACCCGTTATCCGAAGAATGCCGACATTGAATCCAAGTTCGACACCCGGACCAGAAGACCACGAGACCCCAAACACCAAGACCTCCTTCACGGGCAAATCCGAAGCACCTCATCGAACCCTCGGAGCGCCAAGTCCTTCTTCCCGCCGAGACCCTGTGCGACAAGTACTCCTTCCTGGATGCGACGCCCGAGAACCCGGACGCCAAGGACGCAAAACGACAAGTTCTCCATCCCGGAACAACAAGATCGACCACACGGAACAGCAAGAGCTCCTAGTGCCGAGACCCGAGTCCGACACCGACAATCGAAACCGAGGACCCGACAAGATCTTCGTGACGACAAGAGCGACACTGACCAGGGCGAGTCCGATGAGCCGCCGACGCCAAACCAAGATCTGCGACGACCTCCGAAGACCGATCCCATCGAACTGAACCCCCAGATCCGGACCCCGAGACCCGACCCCGAACCCCCGGAATCCAAGATCTTCCGACCCCGATGTGTGCACCTTTTCCCGAGCCCTTATTTTATAAATGCTATATATAAAATCTCATGCATTTAAATTGTCATGCTTGCATACACGTTTATTTGTTTCGGGGTACTTTGTCGATTCACCTCATAATTAAATATGGAGACGATCTGCGGGCGATTCTAGTCTTATATTGTCTCCATTTAAATTTGTGTAGTGAACCGATGCCATGCTTTGTCTTTTTAAGACAACATTTAAATTGCGGGGTACCTAAACAACATGAACCTATTAATTAATTCTCGAGACCCCCGTTCCGCTTAATATTGCCTAATTGCACCGCATCTTTGCCATGCCATGCATCATATCATAATCATGCCGGATCTTCTGCAGTAGATTAAATATTGCATCCGGTGTTTCTTCTAGTGTTTGCTTCTTCGCGGATTAGGCCGATGAGTTGATGCGAGTATCGACAAGTTCTCCGGATATGAACCTCCGGCAGTGTTTCCCAGGCGAGCATCTCTCCCCCTTCTACCTATTTTGCATTTATAGTCTTTATGTCCTCCCGTTGATCTATTGCTATCCGTGTCTCGATGCTTTAGTGTTCCGTGCCAGATATATCCCGTGTAGCCTCTATATTTCCTGGGACACCTCCTATTACCTGTTGTTTGGTAGATAGTTGGCCTTGCGAGTCGTAGTTGCTTGCTCAGGTGCGATCTTGTGTTGTCGAGTACCACAGTTGTTGGAATGCTGGCAGATGTTTATGGTGGAGATGATCATGACTTTAAATACAACTATTAAATTGCTGGGATAACTAATGAAAGAGGCACCGGTGGACAATATATGCTATTTGGTTTTTCATGTCCACTTGTGTCCCGTAGGCCCTGAGTACTTGATACCTGTTCCTTGACTATTCGCACTATCCACATACGGGAGACTCTATGAATCCCCCTTAGCCAGAGCTTGATTCATTTCTTATTTCTTGGGGCCACAAACTAGTTTGGGGTTTTATTACTATCCTATACATATGCCATGCTTTAGCGCTTTATTTAAGATTGTGCGTGGAGCACCTGTACTGTTTAGGATCGTGACACGTTTTCGCTGTATCGACAAGCCCAGTCACACTTTCGGGTTCCCAGTCATTTACAGCCGTCCGAACAAACCTTGGGTCCATCTCGGAGCCGGCCAACTTCGTTGCGGGTAGCTTAATGGGGTGCCCCCCTAAAATATTTTATGAATCCTGTGATTGCTTTGTCGTGAAAGCCTCATTGGGTTTTGATTTGGTTTTTCCGAGGTTGATCGTGTGTGTGTTGCTATTTGTGCACCCCTACAGGGTAAATCTTTCTGAAAGTCGTGTCCACGGTTATGGACGACTTGGAGCACAGTATCTCGATCATAGACAAGCATAACTAAAGTAGTGCTATAAATTTGACTTAATATGTGACTAGTAATTCAGCTTCACTACAATGGAATGGATAATAAAAATGCCAACAACTGGTGGATCTGTGGTGATCTGTGTCGTACTATACCTGCCTAGTAAGTATTGTAACTCCAATGGAATGTGATAAAAGTGCCAACAACTGCTGGGTTTTGGGATTCCTCAGGACAATTATATCTGACTAGTAAATGTTCCAACTACAACTGAATGCTAACTAAAACTGCCTACTACTTATGCTATCAGGATAACTCATGCTATCTATATCTGATTAGTAAGTGCTTCAACTATAATGGAATAAAAAAAACTACCCACTGTGTGAGTTCCTCGGTTTTGACTTCCTCGTTTGGTATCGAGGGGGAAATGCCAGGATGGGTATGTTTGGTGTTACTACCAGGTTGGATCCGGATAGGTATTTCTTATCCCTCTCTAATAGCCGCCAGTTTTACTGAGTCTCTATAGGTTGTTTAGTGCTGCTGTGCTGCCGCTTCAGTCCACCATACCTAAGTAGGCAAGAGCCGCCGAATTCTAGCCTCGCCGTGTACTGGCCTCAGTACTGACGCTCCTCTTTTTCCTTTGCCCTCTGTCGGCACCCCTTTTGTTTTAGCAGGTTTGAGATCGACGTCGTTAGCAGGGTTACCCTTCCGCCTTGGCCTGGGCAGGGTTATGGACTCCATTGTTTATTCTTCAGGGCTCTTAGCCCCACTTGCATCTTGTCCGTACTCGAACGCTGTATTGTTTTCAAGGGGATTTGGATATTTATAGCGTATATCTGTATTCTTGACTCTTAGAGTCGTGCTGTATATATATCTGTTCTGTGGGTCCCATCGAGGACTGTTGTGTAATGGTATTACTTCGTTTTCCACCCGGACAAAAGTGCCTGGTGGGTGTCCTTGACTCGTTTCTATGCGGGTTTGGCGGAAAGGGCTAAAACTTGCATAGGGCCGATTCGAGGGTGTTACATAAGTGAAGTGATAAAACCTTTTGAGTCCAACCTCAACTGAAAACCATCAAAACATAAGCTAATGTAGCAACTCCTTCCGAAAACCCAAAAAGAATTCAAAAAGGAAATCGAATAAAGAAGCAAATGCAAGATTGGCAAAATCTGTCAAAATAGACCAGCAGGTAAAGATCAATTTTTTCGAAAACCTTCTGTTGCTCAAATAAAAAAGTGCAAAACTAATGAAAGTTAAATAACAACCTGGGGCAGAAGCACAAATAATTACAGCTAAATCCGACATATATATATCTCTCACGAATTTTTACGGTGAAGCACAAAAATCTGTTTCGGGACAGCAACTTCCCCAAATATTACTTCTCTCTTATTAGAGGTTGATCTTGACACAAAAACCAAACAAAACGGATAAGGAGCGGTTATTACCGAAGTAATAACTTCCAAGACTCATAGAAATAAAAACAAACTAAAAGCAAAAACAAATTGGGTTGTCTCCCATAAAGCACTTTCTTTATAGCCATTGAGATGGGCATGATAATTTTGAAGAAGCTCTCATAGGGATATGAATTGAAGTGAAAGAGAGCATTAAGAAGGAAAAACACACACACATTTAAGTCTAACCCACTTCCTATGCAAGGGGATTTTGTAAACAAACAAGTTATTGAAACCAAAGGCAACTTGTATAAGAAGGCAAAAGAAGTGCAACATAAAAACTTTCAACATAAAATGAGGAAACTTGATATTATTGTGATGCATAAGAACACTTTTCCCTCTCTCATAGTAAATTTCAGTATCATGCATAAACTTAACAATATAGCTATCACAAGGACCATCATAACAATGATCACTTATTCTAACAGAAAACGCAGAAATAGTAGCTCTCATAACACTACTTTGCGAAACAATATTAGAGGTATCCTTACAAAGGATAGGGTGTCCCTCTTTCTCATACTTGGTGACAAAGTCTTTCACATTTGCTATTATAGGTTTATCAACCATTTGTTTATCAGGTTCAACAGCCTTATTCATACTTTTATTAACCATACTAGCTGTCATAGAATGTTCCTTTACCTTGACTAGGAAAGGCATTTTCTCAATGTAAGGTTCAGGTAAGACATGATTAGTAGTATAAACTTCAGTATTTCCTGCAGGAACACTCTTAGCAACATCTTTATAAGGTTCATGATACTTATTCCACTTCTTTTTAGGCACTTCAATGTAGGAAGCAAAAGCCTTAAAATAAGAAGCAATAGCTTGAGAATCTAGACCATAAGAATTTTTAATATTTTGAAAGTCATCAGTTCCCATAAAAGATTCAATGCATTCATAATCATAATTTATACTTGACTTTGTACCTTTTTCATTCTCCCAAGCTTCAGCATTGTCTTGAATATGATCTAGAAGGTCCCATTTAGCTTCTTCTTCCATGCGAGTGAATGATCCAGCACAAGAAGCATCCAATAAATCCTTCTCATGTAGAGGGAGCGTTGCATAAAAGTTGTTGATAATAATATTGTTGGGGAGCTCATGAATGGGACATTTGAGCATTAGTAACTTTAGTCTCCCCCAAGCTTGAGGTGTACTCTCTCCATCAAGAGCCAAACGTTGTATATTTGATTCCGATCTTTATGAATCTCACTAGGAGGATAAAACTTTGAATAAAAGAGAGGCACTATTTCCTCCCATTCCAGAGCTTGACCATTCTTCAGTATCTTATACCATTCCTCAGCTCTTCCTTTCAGCGACAATGAGAATAACTTCTTCTTAACTTGATCTGTAGTAATACCTGCACACTTGAACAACCCGCATAATTCGTGTATAAAGAGTAAATGATCACCGGAATGGACAGTTCCATCCCCAACATATTAGTTATCCATAACACGATCAATAATTCTTGTAGGTATTTTAAAAGCATCATTCTCAGCAGGTGGTGGCTTCTATACTACCTTAGCAGTGGTAGTAGCATTACCAAATAAGAAACTCAGCGAATTATCCATGATGAAAATAAAGCAACTAACAGAGGTAAACAATACTTAGTCTTCTGGAAAATAGGATTTTCCGTATATTTTCCTGGATTTTCTAATCTTCACGAATTTCACCTCCAAACAGTACCTTTTTCCATCAGAATCCTGACTACAGCGGCCCATGCTCCAAAAGTCATCAACCATGCAAAAATAGATGAAATAACATAAGTATCACCTCACAATATGAAATATATCAATGAATAATAGTGAATTAAGACATAGAATAGTGATGCAAAATGGATGTATCAGGAGGGAGTAGTTCTCTCTCGAGTATAAGGGCTCTACAAGTAGCTATGTGTTAATCTCTCTATCTATGCGGTGATCTTATTGAGATCATGAGTTTTGTAATCTAGGATCTATTCTACTACTCAAGTGCTTTAATTAATCTGTGCTTATCCCCATGTGTGTGAAGTTGACAGTGTGCACACCGTGTGGCACTTAGGCTAAGGTTATATAAATACTTATCATGAGTATAATTTGAGTTAGATGTCTGTATGAGATTGTGGTGTTTGTTGGAACCATCTAGCACTCAAGGTGACAGTGAGGGGTTATCTAGATGGGGAATGCGAACTTTAAGGTGTGCTGTTATAGCCCTACATCATCCAACCGGAGAGTAGTTCAGGATAGAATAATGAAGAGAAGATATTTATATGAGAGTGTCTACTAGTGAAAGTATGATCCCTAGGCCTTGTTTCTAAGCATTGAAACACCGTTTACAATCAATCATGTTACATGTTTGCTTGCTGCCACTCTTATTTCAGATTGCAATTACCACTTATAATCATCCATATTACTTGTATTTCACTATCTCTTCGCCAAACTAGTGCACCTATACACCAGACAAGTGTATTGGGTGTGTTGGGGACACAAGAGACTTCTTGTATCTTGATTGCAGAGTTGCTTGAGAGGGATACCTTTGACCACTTCCTTCCTGAGTTCGATAAACCTTGGGTGATTCACTTAAGTGAAACTTGATGATGTTCTACAAACCTCTGCACTTGGAGGCCCAACATTGTCTACAAGAATAGAAGCATGCGTAGACATCAAGCTATTTTTTGGCGCAATTGCCGGGAGATAAGGTAAAAGGTACTCACATCCTCTGGCTACTAAGCTATATTCTAGTACTGCTGCTGGTGTGTGAGTTCTCGAAGTTATTTCCTTTAGATTCTGCAATTATATCTTTTTGTTTCTTGTTTTATTTTCACTAGTTAGGCTTAATGGAAAACAATAAAAAATTAGAGAGCTTTATAGTATTTATCTTGAGTTAGGACATGATGTGTTTGAAGAGAAAAATTAAAAAACCTATGGAACTTTATTTGTGTGCTAATAGCAATGTTATTAGTATGAATTTTTTGAACACCATTATTGCTAATGCTATGGAAAAGTCTAAGCTTGGGGAAGCTAGTTTTTATAAAAATGATCTTTTTAGTCCCCCAAGCACGGAGGAGAAAATTTACTTTGATGATACTATGCATCCAATATATGTTGATTACAATAATGAATATGATATTTTTAGTCCACCTACTATCGAGGAGAAAATTAATGATGATTAAAATATGCCTCCTATATTTGATGATTATGGCGATGAGACTAATAATGATAGCTATTTTGTTGAATTTGCTCCCACTACAATTAATAAGAATGACTATGTTTATGTGGGGAGTATTAATTCTTTTATGCATGTGGCTCATGGTAAGAATGTTTTATGTGATAGTTATATTGCTAATTTTATTCATGATACTACTGAAAGTTATTATGAGAGAGAAAAACATGGTTTTATGTATCTCAACAATATTAAGTCCCCCCTCTTTATGTTGAAATTTTTGAAGTTGCACTTGTTTTGCTTTCCTATGCTTGTTGCTTTGTGCTTTCATGACTTGTTTCTTTACAAAATTACTTTTTCATAGGAAGTGGGTTACACTTAAATTTGTTCCATATTTGCTTCTTGATTCTCTCTTTTACTTCAATTCATATTTCCTATGTGAGCATCATCGAAACTATCATGCATATCTTAATGGCTATAAAGAAAGAGCTTTTGGCAGACAACCCATTATATTTTTACTTTCAGTTTATTTTTAATTTGTTGAGTCTTGGAAGTTATTCCCTCAGTAGTAGCCTATCCTTATCCTTTTTGTGTGTGGTTTTTGTTCCAAGAATAGCCTCTAATGAGAGAGAAGTAAGACTTGAGAAAGTTGCTGTCCTGAAACAGATTTTTTGTACTCCACTATAAAAAATCGTGAAAAATCCCCGTACGACGGATTGCGTTGTAATTGTTTGTGCTTATTCCCCAGTGAAATGGATCGTATGGGCACCTAGAGGGGGGGTGAATAGGTGCTACACCAATTTTTAATTCTTTTTAAATTTTAGGCTTAGCACAAAGGGTAAATTCTCTAGAAAGAATATTGAGTGGAATTTCCCTATATGCAAACCTATCTACTAGCGAGTAAAGAGCGAGTGGAAGAGGAACGAGTAAACCGAAGTGAAGCACGCAGAGACACAGGATTTGTTTGACCGCAGTTCCTTCCTTGTTAAGGGAAGTACGTCTGCGTTGGAGGGGTGGGCGGTACTAAGACCACCACGCCACAAAAGGCCTCACCCTGTTCTCCGATGGATCTCGCCACAATAGGCCCGATCCACCTTCCACTATAGGTACCCTTCGAGGCGGGCACCGGCGCCTTTACACAACTAGCGGGGCAACAACTCCACAACAACTTGGAGGCTCCCGAAATGACAACAAGCTGCCACAAAAACAACTTATCAAATACAATAAACAAGATCTAGGTATTGACAAGAATACTAGATCAGGGATTTCTCCAAGTGAATGGAGAGGAGTTGAAGCGCTTGATTCTTGATGATGATGAACTTCTGCTCCTTCAATTCCACCTAAGATCAAGACCTTCGGGTGGTTGAAGTGGGAGAACGAGATTTGAAGCTCTTGCACAAGGTCTGGTCAAATTCGAATGAATCAAGAGTTCTGAACGTTGGGGAAGAAGGGGTATTTATAACCCCCTTCAGAAACCAGCCGTTGCAGCCTTTGGGGGCTGGATTATCCGGTATGGGGAAACTCCGCCCTAGACTCGGAATATCGGCTAGATAATCTGCCCCCCTCTCCGAGCGTCGCGCCGAGCTTGCCCTTGATCAACTTCTGGGGGCCGGATTATCCGGCCCAGTGCGAAGGCCGGATTATCCGGCCTGGGGAAGAAAAACCGCCCCAGTTCGGATTTTCCGGGAGAAAATCCGACCGGATACCGAGCGACGCGCCTTGGCTCCTTTTGCTCGAAAACTGGGGGCCGAATTATCCGGCCCATGCGACACCCGGATTATCCGGCCTGAGGAGGAAAAACCGCCCCAGTTCAGATTTTCCGAGAGAAAATCCGACTGGACCCCGAACGGCGTGCCTTGGCTTCCTTGAGAGATGAGGTAGGCCGGATTATCCGGCCTTTGGTGGGGCGGAGTATCCGCCCCCCCTCAAAACTTTCTGCACACTTAGCACACATGAAAAGTCTCCATAGTATTGTTATCTAACACGCAAAAACATAGGAAAATATGAAATGTTCTTTCAATCTCCCCCTTTTTGGTGTTAGATGACAATACCAGGATTTGGAGGAGAAAGACACAAGACGGACAGAGATAACTTATGAAAGAGACTCCCCCTCAATGTGTGCATATTAGAGTTTTGCATTGGAATACAAATGCACACAAATAGGAGAATCTATTCCATAGACATGTGAGCAAAAACACATACCACCGGAGTAGAGAATAGGCATCCTTGACATAAATCACAATTATTATCGGATAACCAATATGAGCGCGCCTTCCATGATATACCTCCAGCAATAGGATATGAATAGATAGATCCATAAGAACAATCCATGATATGAAGTCCATAGGCATAGCATAATCCAGACAACCACAAAGAGTCTCAAACAACCAAATCACGAATTTAAAGTTCAACGCTAAATGGGCATAAGCAAGAAATAACGAATAGAAAAGTGCAAGTGCTTATGCCCAACCCATGCAAATCCACGAACAACCTAATAGAACTACTTCTCCCCATTTGGCATCGAGACACCAAAAAGGGAGAAGAGTGATGCTAGCGCCCCATGGGATCACTCATCGTAGTCCTCGTCCTCGTCCTCTTCTTCATGCTCTTCCTCATCCTCATCTTCAAGTTCCTCAGTGTCACCTTCCTCATCTTCATCAGTAGCGGTCGTAGAGGGGAACAAGTGACGCTCCAGCTCACCATAGTTCAGCCCGGAGGAAGAGTTCCACCGAGCATACAGAGTGGGGGGTGTAGGAGCTGGAGGAGCACCCGAAGCACCGGACACATGGTGGAGAATGAGCTGCTGGGAGTGAGCCAAACTGAGATGGTACTAGACACTCAAAATTGCAAAATCCAAATCAAATAAAAGCCAAGATTGAGTGAAATTCCCATAAGAACATGAGAAAGCAAATAACATCCAAAAAGATCCAATTCTCCACAAGGGAGAGGGTGGTGGCCGAGGCCACCTTGTTGGAGTGTATGGTGTGACACCGTGAAGATATATCTTGGGTTCACGACCAATACTCATCAATAAGCTCACATATCACAACATGATATTAAGAGAAATGATATATCTTGCTATTGGCATTATGGGGGGAGGGTTAGCCCAATGAGTTAGGACCACACTCCCCCTATATCCATGCCCACACCTAGACCAAACAAGGATTGAGGTGTACGAGTGAGTGCATGGGTAATCAAGACAAGCTCCCGGAATCAATGCTATTTAGCTCATTCCTCAAATAGTAGAATCTTGCTTCATCAAGTGGCTTTGTAAAAATATCCGCTAGTTGATAGATCAATATCGCCTCGAGCAACATGGTCACGAATAAAATGATTCTGAATCTCAATATGCTTCGTCCTTGTGTGATGAACTGGATTGTACACAATTTTGATAGCACTTTCATTATCACACGAAAGAGGCACTTTGTCACAATTGACACCGTATTCCTTTAAAGTTTGCCTCATCCACAATAATTGAGTACAAGCACTGGCAGCAGCAACATATTCAGCTTCGGCGGTGGATAGAGATATACAATTCTGCTTTTTGGAGGACCAACATACACTTCCCAAGAATTGACAAGCTCCAGAAGTGGATTTCCGATCATCCTTATCACCAGCCCAATCTGAGTCAGTATAACCACATAAAGAGAAATTGGAGCCCTTGGGATACCAGAGACCAAAGTTGGGGGAATGAACCAAATATCGAAAGATCCTCTTGACCGCCACTAAGTGGCTTTCTTTAGGAGCTTCTTGATACCTTGCACACACTCCCACACTCAACACAATATCGGGTCTAGATGCGCAGAGGTAAAGAAGAGAGCCGATCATGGACCGGTATACCTTTTGGTCCACATTTTTACCATGAGGGTTAAGTTCAAGATGACACTTTGTTTGCATCAGAGTGGCGACACCATTCAGGTCCGTCATCTTGAATCTCTTGAGCATGTCTTGGATGTACTTCGCTTGATTAATAAAGGTTCCTTCTCTAAGTTGTTTGATTATCTAATCCAAGAAAGAACCGTAATTCCCCCATCATAGACATCTCAAACCTGTCAGTTATAAGCTTTGAAAATTCATCGTTAAAAGCTTTGTTAGTAGAACAAAAGATGATATCATCTACATATAGTTGGCATACGAAGAGCTCCCCCTTAACCTTCTTAGTAAAAAGAGTGGGGTCGATTTGCCCAACTTCGAAGCCATGATCTAACAAAAGCTCTTTAAGGTGCTCATACCACGCACGTGGGGCTTGTTTAAGGCCATAGAGTGCCTTATCGAGTTTGTAGACATGGTTCGGAAAGTTAGGATCCTCAAACCCCGGGGGTTGCTTTACGTATACCAACTCATGTAGAGCACCGTTAAGGAAGGCACTCTTGACGTCCATTTGCTGCAAGTTAAAATTGTTATGAGCAGCATAAGCAAGTAGGATACAGATGGACTCAAGGCGAGCAACAGGAGCATAGGTCTCGCCGAAGTCGATGCCATCAACTTGGGAGTACCCTTGTGCCACAAGTCTTGCCTTGTTCCTCACAACAATGACATGCTCATCTTGCTTGTTCTTGAAAATCCACTTGGTGCCGATAACATTGCGGCACTCTTTGGGTTTCTCCACTAGTTTCCAGACTTTGTTGCGCTCGAAATTATTCAATTATTCATGCATAGCAACAACCTAGTCTGGGTCTTCAAGAGCTTCAAAGACCTTCTTAGGTTCCACCATGGAGATATGAGCTTGATGCTCACCAAAACAGGCCAATTCTCTTCTTGTAGAAACCCTTCGTCGAAGATCACCAACAACCTTGTCGAGAGTGTGACCCCTCAACTCAAGGTTACGATCATCCCAAGCCTTGCGACGAAGTTTAATAAGTTTGTTGTCTTCATTGGAAGCATATTCTCCGCCTTGATTAGTAACTGGAACAACAGTAGCAGGTGGTGGAGATGCATGCCCTTGAGGTGACTCCGTAGTCGTAGCAGGAGGCTGCAGAACTGGAGAGTCAGGGTCGGATAATCCGGTCGATGGAGAGGCCGGAAAATCTGGCCTAGGAGTACTTGCAGCAGCTTCATCAGGAAGCCTGGGACTTGCTTGAACTAGCGAGGAGCCGAATAATCCGGGGCTAGCCGGAAAATCCGGCCTAGAGCTTGCGTTGATATCTTCACCACCAAGAGTAGCATGGTCAGCTGGAGCGGGGTGGCCAGATAATCCGGTGTCAACCGAAAAATCCGGCCTAGAGCTTTCTGGAGCATCTTGACCTTCAGCAGTTGATGGAGATGGTGTAGAAATTGCCCTCGTGGTTGGAGCATGTTGAGTATGTGCCGATGAGGGCTCTATATGAGTAGAGCATTGTCCTTCCCGGTCTGCCACAAGGGCTTCCTTAATGGGGCGGAAGAATCCCACGCCCATTCTTCTTATGACATCTTGGGGTATTTCAACATCTGCATCACAAACACCAACTTGCTCCGCACGGGAACCATCATTTTCCTCGAACACCACACTACAAGATTCTACAACAGTTCTAGAGAGCTTATTGTAGACTCTATAAGTGTAGGATTTGGCACCATAACCAACAAAAATACCTTCTAAAGCCTTAGATTCAAACTTAGATAAACGAACTCCTTTAATAAGAAAGAAACACTTACACCCGAATACTCGAAATTATGAGATGTTTGGCTTGTTACCGGTAAGTATTTCATATGGAGTCTTGTCCAAGATCTTGCGGAGGTATAAACGGTTGGATGAATGACAAGCCGTAGAGATTGCTTCAGCCCAGAAGTTATATGGAGATTTAAATTCGGCTAACATTGATCTTGCCATGTCCATTAGAGTTCGATTCTTCCTCTCGGCTACACCATTTTTTTGAGGGGTGTACGCAGCGAAATATTGATGTCTTACCCCCTCTTCACTTAGGAACTCATTTAAGGTGTAGTTCTTGAACTCCGAGCCGTTATCACTCCTTATAGCCAGAATGGGGACGTTGTGTTGACGTTGAAGCTCGTTGGCGAAGTCGATGACAGTTTGTTGAGTTTCACTCTTCAACTTGAAGAAATAAACCCAAGTGTATCTTGAGTAATCATCAACAATCACTAGACAATACTTCTTCCCACCGAGGCTTGCATGAGATGGAGGTCCGAAGAGGTCGACATGGAGGAGCTCCAAAATCATTTTTGAAGAGATAATGGTTTTCCTTCGATGAGGTGAATCATGCATTTTCCCTTCAACACACGCCCTGCAAACACGATCTTTGGCAAAAGAGACATTTTCTTTTAGTCCAAGAATGTGGCCACCCTTGTGGAGACTTTGCAAAGTTCTCATATTGACGTGGGCTAGTCGGCGATGCCATAGCCAACCCGCGTCAGCCTTTCCGAAAAGACACATCGGGCCTATAGTGGTTTTCCTCGAAAAGTTCACCACGTACAGGTCGTTTTCGACATATCCAACGAAAGCGACTTTTAGAGACTTGCTACACAAGAGTACCACTAAATCAGCATCAATGTAAACTGCAAAGCCCATCTTACCAAGGGCACGAACTGAAAGTAAGTTATACCGGAGGTCTCAACAAGCATGACGCCCACGAGAGAGATATCGTGAGCCACCACAACCTTTCCAAGACCCAATACCTCAGATTTTGACTTGTCACCATAGGAGACGGTAATGTGATCAAGGTTTGGCCACATCTCCATGATGATCTCCTTGCTTCCGGTCATATGACTCATACAACCGCTATCGAGTACCCATTTAGAACCACCGGAAGCATAGCCTTGCAAGAAAATTACTTCTTGGTTTTAGGTACCCATTTTTCAATGGGTCCTCTCATGTTAGTAACAAGGGTCTTGGGAACCCAAATAGACCAAGGAATGTAACAATCATAAGGCCCTACAAAACTAGCATAAACATCACCATAACAATCACAATATAGTTCAAAGTTAGGATTGTTGATCCCTGCAAAACCATCATGATTAGTCTTGTTATTGGTATTGTTGCTAGTCTTTGATTGAGCAGTCTTCTTCTTCTTCTTCTTCTTGTTTTTCTTGCTCTTTATCTTTGGTATGTAACCAAGACCTTCTTTACTATTGTTTGTCCTTTGCCTACTTAGTATCTCATCAATAACCCCTTTACCTTTGTGTTGAGAACTTCTTGCAAGATCTTCTTTTCCAAAGGATGAAGAGGAGGTACTTGGCACATCATACTGTTTCAATTGAGTTTGGAGCTGGTCATGAGACTCATTTAGAGTGGAATGATCATTCTTCAATGCCTTGTGAGCACTTTCAAGATTATCAAACTTCTCCAAAAGTCTAGCATGAATAGCCCCAAAATCAATCTTTTCTTTCTTTAGTTTATTTACCTTGGCAAGAGCATGGTCACGTTCTTTAATTAGCTAAGCTACAACTTCTTGTTGTGACCCCTCAAGGGATTCTAGTCTTTCTTCCAAAGAAACTCGAGCTTCCTCTTCCTCTTCCAAGGCATTCTTCAAAGCTCCAAGGCATCTTCTCTTTCAATTCTGCCCTTTTCTTCAAGGAGATCTTCGGCTTGAGCAAGTTGACTCATAAGAGCATCAAAATGGAGTTTGTACTCACCTTGTAGGTTAGTGAAAAAAGTATCCAAGGCAATAACTTCTTCTTTCATTAGAAGACTGTCATGATCATCCATATCCAAACTTATGTTAGTCTTAGGAAATGAAGAGCTAGAAGTTGATACCTTGGATCCTCTTGCCATTAAGCAAGTGGCGTTGTTGTTGATGGCGTTCTCGTTCGGCGAGTCGAAGAGAGAGGAGGGAGTCGATGTGGTGGCTATAGCAGCCACTTCACGGGAACTTTCATCATCCTCTTCATCTTCACTTGTGGAGGAGTATTCCTCTTGAGCTACAAGGACAATCTTGGGTTGCTTCTTGAAAGGGCCATTCTTCTTAATAAACGACTTCTTCTTAGGAGCTTTAGATTTCTCTTTAAGAATGAGCCTGCCACCATTGTCTTCTCTACTTTGATAAGGACACTCGGCAACAAAGTGCATTCTATCTCCACAGTTGAAGCAAGTTCTCAGTCTTGGGCCACTTTCTCTTCTTCCATTTGACTTGTTCTTGCGCTCAAGGTCAAACTTGGCTTTGGTAGGGTCCTTCCAAAAGTTCCTTGCATAGAATGCCATGTACTCACCATGAGCACATTTGACCTCATCGGGGCAGTCCATGGACACCCCTTCAAAAGCTTCTTCATCTTCCTCTTGCTCAACAACATTGGCTTTGAGAGCCACATTGACACCCTTTTGCATTCCAATGGCCCGAGCACGGGCATCTTCAGCATTCTTTGCCGCCACTTTGAATGACGCCATTTCTTGCATGACTTCATTGGATGTCATTTGATGATAGTTGTGTCTACCTTGTAGGCTCTTCAAATCCGTTGGCTCAAAAGGCATTAAGGCACTCACATATTTTCTTTTTATCCATGCATCATCAATGTGAGTGGCCCCATGCTTCCGAAATGTTGTTGTGATGCCCTTGAGTCTTCTATACATGTCCTCATGGTTTTCACCATCCAACATGTAGAATCCCTCAGCTTCATTACTAAGGGCATCATACTTGTTTCTTCTCATGCTTTCGTTTCCAAAGAAAAGGTCTGTAAGAGCATCCCACGCCTCTTTAGCTGTGTTGAGATGTTCAATGTGTGGCATGTCCTTGGGACCCACACCCAGCTGTATCATGTGGAGAGTGGTGGCATTCAACTGGCTATCCACAACTTCCTTTCTCGTTAGATTGGTTTGATCTCCAATATGAAGACCTTCATAAAAAATCCTCCACATTCAATAGAGGAGCTGGAAACATGAGATTTCATTAGGAATTGCCATTGGTTAAAAGAAGTTGCAGTGAGCTTGGGTGGATCACCCCTATTGTTTATATGAGCATGAGGGATAGGTGGGTCGGGGGAATATACGTGGCGAACCTCACTATATTCCTCCTTACCATTTCCCTTTTTGGAGGTGGAGCCATTTAGTTTGTCACCTTCCACATCATCATCCTTGGATCCGGTGTTACCCTTTTCCTTAGATGATGGTGTGGGAGCCTCAGAGGAGGATGGAGATGGGGCTATGGATGATGTGAGGCGAGCAATCATCTGATTCATCTCCTCCATCTTGGCCTTAAAGGATTTCAACAAGGTTGTTTCCAACGACTTGAGATCATCCATTGTGACCTTATCCACAGCCTCATTTCCATCATCCTTGGTACCCATACTACTCTTAGGCGGTTAAACCCGAATTAAGAGCCGGGGCTCTGATACCAATTGAAATGGATCGTATGGGCACCTAGAGGGGGGGTGAATAGGTGCTACACCAATTTTTAATTCTTTTTCAATTTTAGGCTGAGCAAAAAGGGTAAATTCTCTAGAAAGACTATTGAGTGGAATTTCCCTATATGCAAACCTATCTACTAGCGAGTAAAGAGCGAGTGGAAGAGGAACGAGTAAACCGAAGTGAAGCACGCGGAGACACAGGATTTGTTTGACCGCAGTTCCTTCCTTGTTAAGGGAAGTACGTCTGCGTTGGAGGGGTGGGCGGTACTAAGACCACCACGCCACAAAAGGCCTCACCCTGTTCTCCGATGGATCTCGCCACAACAGGCCTAATCCACCTTCCACTATAGGTACCCTTCGAGGCGGGCACCGGTGCCTTTACACAACTAGCGGGGCAACAACTCCACAACAACTTGGAGGCTCCCGAAATGACAACAAGCTGCCACAAAAACAACTTATCAAATACAATAAACAAGATCTAGGTATTGATAAGAATACTAGATCAGGGATTTCTCCAAGTGAATGGAGAGGAGTTGAAGCGCTTGATTCTTGATGATGATGAACTTCTCCTCCTTCAATTCCACCAAAGATGAAGACCTTCGGGTGGTTGAAGTGGGAGATCGAGATTTGAAGCTCTTGCATAAGGTCTGGTCAAATTCGAATGAATCAAGAGTTCTGAACATTGGGGAAGAAGGGGTATTTATAACCCCCTTCAGAAACCAGCTGTTGCAGCCTTTGGGGGCCGGATTATCCGGCCCAAGTGAGGGCCGGATTATCCGGTCTGGGCAAACTCCGCCCCAGACTCGGAATATCTGCTAGATAATCCGCCCCCCTCTCCAAGCGTCACGCCGAGCTTGCGCTTGATCAACTTCTGGGGGCCAGATTATCCGGCCTAGTGCGAAGGCCGGATTATCCGGCCTGGGGAAGAAAAACCGCCCTAGTTCGGATTTTCCGGGAGAAAATCCGACCAGATACCGAGCGACGCGCCTTGGCTCCTTTTGCTCGAAAACTGGGGGCCGGATTATCCGACCCATGCGACACCCGGATTATCCGGCCTGAGGAGGAAAAACCGCCCCAGTTCGGATTTTCCGGGAGAAAATCCGACTGGACCCCGAACGATGCACCTTGGCTTCCTTGAGAGATGAGGTAGGCCGTATTATCCGGCCTTTGGTGGGGCGGATTATCCGGCCCCCCTCAAAACTTCCTGCACACTTAGCACACATGAAAAGTCTCCATAGTATTGTTATCTAACACGCAAAACATAGGAAAAGATGAAATGTTCCGTCACCCAGGTTATTATCCAACTTTCGTTAGTTTTGCAATTTTAGATTTGAGTAACATAAGATTTTCTAAAAAATCGGTCTTTACCTACTGGTCTGTTTTGATAGATTTCTTCCATTATTTGAATTTGCCTCTTAATCGGTTTCTTTTGAGTTCTCTTTGATCACTTGAGATTTTAGAAGGAATTTCTATAGTAGCTTGTGTGTTGATGGAAGTTTTACTTGTAATGAAACTAAACCATAGGACCAATTATCTTGAATACACTAATGTTGCTAATGAGGATTGTGTGAAGTTTTGTATGAAGGAATTTTTCAAGTGTAGGGAAGAATAATGTGATGAGATGAAGTATGGACAAAATCTCAAGCTTAGGGATGCCACCCATGTCACCCCAAGAAATATTCAAGAAGTACAAGCGTTAAAGCCGGGGATGCCCAAGGCATCCCCTTCTTCATCAATAATCTCAAGTTTTCTCCCAAAACACTTCATTTTTATTGTTTCATGCACAATTGTGTTATCTTGGAGCTTCTATGTTTTTGTTTTTAGTTTTATTTTGTTTGGTTTGCTTAAATAAGTTGGTTGGATCCCAACAAACTTCTTTTCAAGAGAGACACGCCTCGTTATTCATTGCCTAGAACACTATAGTTTTCACTCCTATTGTTCTGCGAGTGTTCTCCTTTGCTAGCATTGCGTTTAGCTTTAGTATTCGATTGGTGTTGAAAAAGAGTAGGAATTTTCATGCTTATAAGTGGTATAAAAGGAGTCTTGTTTTGATTGTGGCCTAGACTTTATCATGTCATGTTTGATATTGCTTTGACTTTATGCTTAGTGATTATTGTTGTAGCATGACTTGTTCCAAACAATTGAGATTGCTTAATGTGCCTTGAAAGAATCATGCGTTGTTTTAGCATAAAAAATCATAATATTGTGGTATTCTCCTTTGATGCTTTATTTGGGTTGACTTGGCGCATGCTCACACCATGTTAAGACTATACCAGTCACCATAGCCTCTATGATCATTTAGTTTCTGACTTGTAATATCACTTTATGCTTTAATTAATAATGTTTTATTGCTTTGCATGATTATGGCCATTATTTCTCTCTTAGTTGGTCGCTCCTAGTCTTTTGCTAGCCTCCGCATGTACCAAGTATGAGTTCCACTCATGCATCCAGCTCCAAATAAAACCAAGTTATTCCAAAGAGTCCACCATACCTACCTATTAGCATTATCGCTATTCCAAGTATATTCATGTTTTTATCTACCTTCCGAATTAAACTTGTTATGTGAAAATTAGTGATTATAGCTCTCACAAACTTGATGGCACACTTTACTTTCTAGCACTTAATAAACTTGAACCATTGTGCCCATCTATGTTGCGTATATTCTTGCGCTTTGTAAGTTGTGAATTAGCAGAACCATGTTATCACGGGGAATGCTTTCAACATTGCACTTTATTTAGTTGATATCATGTTCTTTTGCTTATGGATCCCGGTGGTGTGAAATAAAAGGGGAGCTTGTAAGCTCATAGAATTTATATATGTGTTAGAGAAACGCCCGGGCGACTAGCCTAAGCCATGCCTAATCATGGTGGAAACTTGCAGCATAACCATAGTGAGCAATCTGCAAAGCATCCTCAATGAAAAACCCTATGCAAATAGCAAATAAAAGGATCGTTGAGATGCTTATTGTCTCTTGCCTTGTCATTTTGATATGGGAAAGCTCCTGTATCATGGGGCAAGGGGTACCCCGTTGGTGGTTCTCTATGATACACATGTACTTACAACGACACG
This sequence comes from Avena eriantha, assembly GCA_910589775.1. Lineage (NCBI taxonomy): Eukaryota > Viridiplantae > Streptophyta > Magnoliopsida > Poales > Poaceae > Avena > Avena eriantha. Next base: position 385,309,270 of record OU342741.1, read on the forward strand.
AACTTACTCGTGACTAAAGTTGAGTAGCATGAGGTTTGGTACTCGTAAGCAAGGGGCATGCGATTTTCAACTTATAACTAGTCAAGCATATCCTCATATTTGTTAACTTTAACCTTAATCACCTAAAGATGCTTATGATAGGGGTAATGAGAGCTAAAAGCTAATAAGTACCATAATTTTTGGAAGCTCTTTATGAGACTTGAATCCCTACTTCCTTCTATGAAGGGCCTTTCTTTTACTTTTATGTTAAGTCTCCATCTTCTATCTTTATGCACCAACTGAGAGAGCATAGTGACCATTCTTAGTTTAATGTGCATTGTCCCAAAAATTGTTGATTGATTCATAACTATGATATTGCTTGTTCTTCAATTATTTGTATCTAGTCACCCTTATGAACTTTGAAGGTGTCCTATGCATTTATGTTTTGCTATACCATGAGGGACAAGCTGAATACCATTTTTATTATGTTTTCTATATGTGAAACAAACAAACATCTTTCAAAGCATTGTTATTCATGAATCTTTTGTTTGTACATTTTCATGTTACAACATAGTTGCTATGTCTTACTGTTAGAACTATATCTTTCATGTCTATGTTAGAGTACTATGATCCCAACTATCAATGTTTTACAAATACCTTGATCAAGATTGTGATGGTGCATGTCACCTCAAAAATTATTCTTTTTATCACTTACCTACTCGAGGACGAGCAGGAGTTAAGCTTGGGGATGTTGATACATGATATGTTGCTAACGTATCCATAATTTTTGATGTTCCATGCTTCCTTTTATCTACTTTCTTATGTTTTGTCCACACTTTGGAGTATTTTTATACACTTTCTTGGACTAACCTATTAAGAAGATTCCACAATGCCAGTTGCCTTTTTTCTGCTATTTTTGGTTCTAGGAAAGTCAGAAAATCAATATTCTCGGAATTGGACCGGACAAAAGCCAAAGTTGATATTTTACCGGAAGACTTAGGGAGCCATAAAGACGAGACGGAGAGGAGCCACAGGGTGGCCAAACCACCCCTTGGCGCGGGCAGGTCTAGGCCGCCCCAGGGCATGGTGTGGGCCCCCTAGCTGGCCACCGACCTTGCCTCTTCGCCTATAAGAAGCCTCCTGATGCATAAACCCTAAATCGTCCAGCCTCTAGCCACGAAAAGTTCCGCAGCGCCGTCGCCACCAAAGGGGAGATTCGGGGGACATAAAGTCTCTGTTCCAGCACCCTGCCGGGACGGGGAAGTGCCCCTAGAGCCATCTCCATCGATCTCCACCACCATCTCCATCGCTGTTGCTGATTCCCATGATGAGGAGGGAGTAGTTCTTCCTCGAGCCTAACGGGTTCTACCGATAGCTATGGGTTCATCTCTCTCTCTATGCATGATCATATTGTGATCATGAGCTTTGTAATCAAGTAGATCTACCTTGCTACTTAAATGCTTTAATAGATCTCTGATCTCCCCATGTGTGTGAAAATGACAGCGTGCACACCATGGTGGCACTTAGGCTAGAGATTACAAATACGTGTTATGAGTTATATTTGGAGTTGGATGTCTTTGGTGTTTGTTGGAACCATCTAGTACTCAAGGTGACAGTGTGGGGTTATCTAGATGGGAAAGGCTTACTTTGAGGTGTGCTGTTATAGCCCTGCCATGGATTAGAGTGTCCAACCAGAGAGTAGTTCAGAGTAGTATCATGAAGATAATATATTTATATGAGAGTGTTCACTAGTGAAAGTATGATCCCTAGGCCTTGTTTCTAAGCATTGAAACACCGTTTGCAACTAGATCTGTTACATGTTTGCTTGCTTCCATCTTTATTTCAGTTTGCCTTTAGTCTCTTCCACGCCATCAAGCTATTTTCTAGCACCGTTACCACTTATAATTATCCATACCACTTGTATTTTACTATCTCTTCGCCGAACTAGTGCACCTATATACCTGACAAATGTATTGGGTGTGTTAGGGACACAAGAGACTTCTTGTATCTTGATTGCAGGGTTGCTTGAGAGGAGATACCTTTGACCACTTCCTCCCTAAGTTCGATAAACCTTGGGTGATCCACTTAAGGGAAAACTTCCTGCTATTCTACAAACCTCTACACTTCGAGGCCGAACAATTGTCTACAAGAATAGAAGTGCGTAGATATCAAGCTATTTTCTGGTGCCGTTGCAGGGGAGGTAAGGTAAAAGGTACTCACATCCTCCGATGTGAGTGCTCGAAGTTATTTCCTTTAGATTCTGCAATTTTGCCTTTTTGTTTCTTGTTTTCACTAGTTAGGCTTAATGGAAAACAACAACAAAATTAGAGAGCTTTATAGTATTTATCTTGAGTCTTCTATACATGAAGTGTTTGAAGAGAAAATTAAAAAACCTATGGAACTTTATTTGCATGCTAATAGCAATGTTGTTAGTATTAATTCTTTGGACACCATTATTGCTAATGCTATGGAAAAGTCTAAGCTTGGGGAAGCTAGTTTTTATGAAAATGATCTTTTTAGTTCCCCACCTTTGGAAGATAGCTATTCTATTGCTTATGATGATACCAAACCTCCAATATATGATGATTACAATGATGAATATGATATTTTCAGTCCACCTACTATTGAGGAGAAAATTAATTATGATTACAATATGCCCCCTATATTTGATGATTATGGTGATGAGAATAATAATGATAGCTATTTTGTTGAATTTGCTCCCACTACAATTAAGAAGAATAACTATTCTTATGTGGAGAGTAATAATGATTATATGCATGTGGCTCATGATAAGAATGTTGTATGTGATAGTTATATTGTTAGTTTTATTCATGATGCTACTGAAATTTATTATGAGAGAGGGAAACATGGTTTCATGTATCTCAACAATATTAAGTTTCCCCTCTTTATGTTGAAATTTTCAAAGTTACACTTGTTTTTATTTACTATGCTTATTGCTTTGTGCTTTCATGACTTGTTTCTTTACAAGATTCCTATGCATAGGAAGTGGTTTAGACTTAAATGTTCTTTGAATTTTCTTATTGATGCTCTCTTTTACTTCAATTCATATTTCTTATGTGAGCATCTTTTCAAACTATCATGCCTAACTTAAAGGCGTTAAAGAAAAGTTCTTATTGGGAGATAACCTAATAGTTTTAGATGAGTCTTGGAAGTTATTACCTCTGTAATAACTTCTCCTTATCCTTTTTATTTTCTTTTTGTGCCAAGAGTAACCTCTAATGAGAGAGAAGTAATGCTTGGGAAAGTTGCTATCCCAAAACAGATTTTTGTGCTTCGCTGTAAAAATTCTTGAAAAATCTCTGTACGTCATTTTGAGGCGTGAATTGTTTTGATTCTGCCCTAGGTTGTTATCTAACTTTTGTTAGTTCAATACTTTTTGATTTGAGCAACAGAAGGTCTTCGAAAAAATTCTTCTTTACCTGCTGGTCTGTTTTGATAGATTTCTGCCATTATTTGTATTTGCTTCTTGTTGGTTCCTTTTTGAGTTCTTTTGGGGAATTGAGCTTTCTGAGGGAAGTGCTACAGTAGCTTGTGTTTTAATGGAAGTTTTATTGGTGTTGGAACTGAACCTAAAGACCTATTATCTTGAGTGCATTAATGTTGCTAATAAAGATTGTGTGAAGTTTGGTATGAAGGAAAAAATTTAGGTGAATGGAAGGAATGAGTAATGAGATGAAGGATGGACTAAAGCTCAAGCTTGGGGATGCCACGCGTGTCACCCCAAGAAATATCCAAGAATTACAAGCGTCAAAGCTTGGGGATTCCCAAGGCATCCCCTTCTTCATCAATAAAAATTCTCGGTTTCTTCCAAACGCTTCATTTTTATTGTTTCATGCACAGTTGTGTTGTTCTTGGAGCATCTTATTTTTCATTTTCATTTTGGTTTTTCGTTTGCTTGGTTTTCTTAGTTTTCTGAATAAATTGGTTGGACCCCCTCTTTCATGCGTTGGTTTTCAAATAGTTTGGTTTGGATTGGAAAAGAGTAGGAAAGTTCATGCTTAAGTGGTAAACAGAGCTTGTTTTTGACTGTGGCCTATGCTTTGTCATGCCATGCTTGATATTGTTTTTTCTTGATGCTTAGTGTTCTTTGTTGTAGCATGACTTGTTATAAACAATTGCGATTGCTTAATGTGCCTTGGAAGAATCATGCGTTGTTTTAGCATATTAAAGCATAGTATTGTGGTATTCTCCTTTGATGCTTTATTTGGGTTGACTTGGCGCATGCGCACACCATGTTATGACTCCAAAGTCACCATAGCCTTTATGATCCTTTAGTTTTCGACTTGTAATATCACTTTATGCTTTGATTAATGATGTTTTGTCGCTCTGCATGATTATGGCCATTATTGCTCTCTTAGTTGGTCGCTCCCAGTCTTTTGTTAGCCTCCATAACCAGGTATGAGTTCCAATCATGCATCCAACACCTAAAACCAAGTTATTCCAAAGATTCGACCATACCTACCTATTATCATTTTCTATTCCAAGTATATTCATGTTTTTATCTACCTTCCGAATTAAACTTGTGATGAGAAAACTAGTGATTAAAGCTCTCACGAACCTGATGGCACACTTTACTTTCTTGCACTTAATAAACTTGAACCATTGTGTCCATCTTTGTTGCGTATATGCTTGCGCTTTATAAGTTGAAGTTAGCAGAACCATGTATCATGGGGAATGCTTTCAACATTGCACTTGTACTTTGTACCCCGTTGATATCATGTTCTTTTCCTTATGGATCTCGGCGGTGTGAAATAAAAGGGGAACTTGTAAGATCATGGAGTTTGTATGTGTGTTAGAGAAACGCCTGGGCCGCTAGCCTAAGCCATTCCTAATCATGGTGGAAACTTGCGGCATAACCATAATGAGCACTCTATGAAGCATCCTCAATAAAAACTATGCAAATAGCAAATAAAAATATCGCTGAGATGCTCATTGTCTGCTTGCCTTGTCATTTTGATTATGGGATAGCTCTTGTATCATGTGCAAGGGGTACCCCGTTGGCGGTTCTTTATGATACATATGTACTTACAATGACAAGAGTTTACTTGTGACTAAAGTTGAGTATCATGAGGTTCGGTCTTCGTAAGTAAGGGGCATGAGATTTCGGCTTATAACTTGTCAAGCATATCCTCTTAGTTGTGTCACTTTAACCTTAATCACTTAAAGATGCTTATGATAGGGGCAATGAGAGCTGAAAGCTAATAAGTACCATAATTTTTGGAAGCTCTTTATTAAACTTGAATCCCTACTTCCTTCTATGAAGGCCTTTCTTTTACTTTTATGTTGAGTCTCCACCTTCTATCTTTATGCACCTACTTTGAGAGCATAGTGGCCATTCTTAGTTCTATGTGCATTGTCCCAAGACTTGTTAACTGATGCAGAGCTTTGATATTGCTTGTTTTAAACTACTTGTATCTAGTCACTCTTATGAACTTTGAAGGTGTCCTATGTATTTATGTTTGCTACTCTATGAGGGACACGCTGAATGCCACTATGCTATGTTTTCTTTATGTGAAACAAACAAATGTCTTGCAAAGCATTGTTATTCATGAATCTTTTGTTTGTGCCTTTTCATGTTACAACATAGTTGCTATGTCTTATTGTTAGAACTTTATCTTTCATGCTATGTTGAAGTACTATGATCCCAGCTTTCAAATGTTTTACAAATACTTTGATCAAGTTTATGATGGTGCATGTCACTTCAAAAATTATTCTTTCTTTTTATCACTTACCTACTCGAGGACGAGCAGGAGTTAAGCTTGGGGATGTTGATACGTTGCTAACGTATCCATAATTTTTGATGTTCCATGCTTGGTTTTATCTACTTTCTTATGATTTGTCCACACTTTGGAGTATTTTTATGCACTTTCTTGGACTAACCTATTAACAAGATGACACAGTGCCAATTGCCTGTTTTCTGCTGTTTTTGGTTCCAGGAAAGTCGGAAAATCAATATTCTCGGAATTGGACCGGACAAAAGCCAAAGTCGATATTTTACTAGAAGACTCAAGGAGCCAGAAGACGAGACAGAGAAGGGCCACAGGGTGGCCACACCACTCCTTGGCGCGGGCAGCCCTAGGCCGCGCCAGGGCATGGTGTGGGCCCCCTGGCCGGCCACTGGCCTTGCCTCTTTGCCTATAAGAAGCCTCCCGATGCATAAACCCTAAATCCTCCAGCCTCTAGCCACGAAAAGTTCCGCAGCGCCGCTGCCACCGAAGGGGAGATTCGGGGGACAGAAAGTCTCTGTTCTGGCACCCTACCGGGATGGGGAAGTGTCCCCGGAGCCATCTCCATCGATCTCCACCACCGTCTCATCGCTGTTGCTGATTCCCATGATGAGGAGGGAGTAATTTTTCCTCGAGGCTAAGGGTTCTACCGGTAGCTATGCGTTCATCTCTCTCTCTCTATGCATGATCATATTGTGATCATGAGCTTTGTAATCAAGTAGATCTACCTTGCTACTTAAGTGCTTTAATAGATCTCTGCTCTCCCCATGTGTGTGAAAGTGACAGCGTGCACACCTTGTGGCACTTAGGCTAGAGATTACAAATACTTGTTATGAGTTATATTTGGAGTTGGATGTCTTTATGAAATTGTGGTGTTTGTTGGAACCATCTAGTGCTCAAGGTGACAGTGTGGGGTTGTCTAGATAGGAAAGGCTTACTTTTAAGGTGTGTTTTTATAGCCCTACCATGGATTAGAGTGTCCAACCGAAGAGTAGTTCAGAGTAGTATCATGAAGATAATATATTTATATGAGAGTGTTCACTAGTGAAAGTATGATCCCTAGGACTTGTTTCTAAGCATTGAAACACCATTTGCAACTAGATCTGTTACATGTTTGCTTGCTTCCATCTTTATTTCAGTTTGCCTTTAGTCTCTTCCACGCCATCAAGCTATTTTCTGGCACCGTTACCACTTATAATCATCCATACCACTTGTATTTTACTATCTCTTCACCGAACTAGTGCACCTATACACCTGACAAGTGTATTGGGTGTGTTGGGGACACAAGAGACTTCTTGTATCTTGATTGCAGGGTTGCTTGAGAGGGGATACCTTTGACCACTTTCTCCCTGAGTTCGATAAACCTTGGGTGATCCACTTAAGGGAAACTTGTTGTTGTTCTACAAACCTCTGCACTTGGAGGCCCAACACTTTCTACAAGAATAGAAGCGTGCGTAGACATAAACATTGTGATGTGATATGGTTGTGGCAAAGGTAAAGTAGTTTACTTTATGTTGCTAAGTAGAAGTAGATGGTCATGGAGATGATGGACTACCACGCTGGAGGCATCGGTACCCTGGTGCCTACAGCGCCAAAACACTAGTGCTAGAATCCGGAGGCACGGTATGAAGATCATAGCGTGAAGGATCATATCACATCGCACTTACATTCAATGTATATTGTTTGTGCATATTACGGTGTGCTAGTATTAGATACTCGACGGTATCCTAATAAGATGATCCCTAATCAAAATACCAATGAAAGTGTTTTCCCTTAGTGTGCACCACCAATAAAGTTCTCCATTATGAGGCATGCCATGATGATCGGGTGTCAGACATATCTACGTTCACATACGGTGGGTGTAAGCCATGTTGCACAAGGATACACTAAAGTTGAGTTGGTGAGCCTAGCATGTGTAGACATGGCCTCAGAACACGGATTGTCTAAAGATCGATCACGAGTCGCATGAATGATGTGATCGACATTTCGGCATCCACCTTTGCAACTATATCGCCGTCCATGACGATCGGGGGCGGTGTGGTGAATATGGATTGTGTAATCGCTAAAACGCTTCTGGGGATAGGCGTTTTTAGTGGAGTTATTGTTTTAACTCACATAATTATAAACTTAGTCTAAATTCCTTTTGCAATTATAAATGTAGAGATGGCTCACCGTGAAGCCTACTTTGATGTTGATGAGTGGGTAGTTGGTAAGAAACTTAGACTTGATGGATCAAAATTCCCTAGGTGGCTTGTGCGTCTGAATGATCTCCTTACTAAGAATAATGTGGTAGATTACATACGCCGCATGATGGAATTGGCTGAGCCTAATGACTATGAGACCCCACGAGAGCGGGCAGAACGTTATTATCGTCAAGAGATGTCCACTTTCATCCAGATAATAATGTGTTACAGGATGGTGGATGAACTACGTCCGCTCATGGGTGATCTTGACCCATATGCGATGGTGGATCAGCTGAGAGAAGAGTTCATAAGCCATGTGCGCATGTGGAAGCACGAGCTTCTTGGAGATTTCCTTTCCATATAGATGGAGGAATACACTTGTCTAAAGAGTCACTTGGGACACATGCTTGATGCATACATGAGACTGGTTTACTTCGTGGACTACCAGATGACCGAGTCATTTGTGATAGGCATGTTGCTTATATTGCTACCTCCTAGCTACGAAGGACATGTCCAGAGTAGCATTATGAGTGGTGATATGGAAACATCGGATTTCCAGGATTTCATATTATGTTTCAGAAACATAAAGGTTGAACCAGTCGCCATAAGAGGTCGTTGATGAAGAAGGTATATATTTGATATAAAATTTTATAAATGTTATAACATTGCAAACACTTGTTGCAGTGTTAAAGTATTTGATACTTGTTCTGTTTTGGTGAAAACAGGTCCTTCTGCATGGAAGCTGCTTGCTGGAGAGGAGGTGATATTGTGTGTTGATGGCAAGCATGATGATGGACAACAACACCCCCCCTCGACATTTATCACTTAGTTTATCGTTCTTGGATGATTATTGTAATCGATCTATTGTGAACTTCTTTAGAGTGTCTCACACTTCGTATTCATATGAGTTCGTAACAAAAAATTGTTCTGCTTCTATGAATGATTTCTATTTGCACTCATATATTATTCGATTATGTGTGAATTATCCTGGTTATCAAACTAACTGATAATGCATGAACATTTGTCAAATATTGAAAATGCCTTGAAAAATACCCAACTTAATGATATATTCATTTTGAATGAAACCATTTTTTAAATTCAAAATTATGTTGATAATATGTGAAAGTCATTTGATTTCTTGTCACATATGAATCGTGCCCAAGTTCGGCAAGATAACTCAAACACTATGTGTTAAATGAATACAAAGAGTTTGATGAATTGTTGAAAAAGAATGCATATTCGATGTATTGTATTTCAACAAAATGGTGATTATCATTATATGATTGTTTGAATTTTTTAAAGAGGTTTACCAAAGGAAACATGAGCATGGAACTATTTGATGTGATCAAAGTATATTTCATCGTTCAAGGGTATTAAAGATAAAAGAGAATCTAATTACTACAATTTTATCAATAGTAATGAAATTTGATGTTATAAGATTGGCATAAGAAATTGTGAAATGCAATGCATTTGATACATTGAAATGCAAAGCATCACAATGTGATATTAGTTGTGAAATGGGCGAATAGGTGGTGCTGAATAAATCGGTGTAGTGTAAATGTAAAGACCATTATTTAGAAATAGTAAACACTGAATTAGTATATATAGTGAACCATCTGAATTCCTAAGATCGGCGCCAAATCTTATATGGATCATGTGAAGTTTTTGGATTTATTCAATATAACCAAAATAATAGAGAACAAGTCCTTGTAGAGTATTCATCAGAAACATTGAATACAAAATCCATGGCTAGAGCCAAAAGAAAGGCAAAACTAGTGTTGCTTGAATTTTGGTGCTTTCTCGAGAAAGTTTGTGTTCTCGACTGTGAAGTTTATGGAAGATAGTGAAAACACGATGAGGATTTAAAACCTTACATCAGAGTGTTGAGAAGCAAAACGGAAAGCGTTCATGGACGATTCTCTTCAAAAAGGAAAGGATCAATGATAATGATCATTGTGTTCTCCCCACTAGTGTTTTTCCTACATAAGGTAGGATTCAAAATATACCACAAATCTTGTATGGAGACATTTGTGAATCACTTGGCATGTTACCAGAATATGGCATACCTACAAACTACGAAGGAAAGTAATGGTAAACTAAAATTATGATAAATCCTAGAGGAAAATTTTACTTAAGATTAGAAAGCAATTCAATGCTGAATCTTACCAAGTAAAGGGTTACTTGAATTTTCAAAAAGACTACAAAGTCATGATGGAAAAGGTGAATGAAAAAGATATGATTTGTCATGAATAATGTATTAGACAAATTCAAAAAGAATTTGATTCAGAAGTGCTGAAAGTATAATGGATTTGATACTAGTAAGGTACTAGTGTCTCGTAATAAAACTCTCAGTTTTATAATTGATCAAAAGATTTTAAAGTTATTCAAAATAGTGAGTGGATATGAAATTTGCATGAAATTGAGTGGGAGCTATAAAAGTCTTCTTAAAGCAATATGTGAATGACATATATTTGAGAAGGGAGAAATGTAAGTCTCAGACTCGAATATGTAGGGAACATATTTTGAGTGGGAGCAATGAATGTCTCATACTCAAACATGTAGGAAACATATTTTGAGTTGGAGCTTAGTAGTTGATTCTTAAGTGTGTACGATACATTAATAATAAAGGCACAAGCACCGATAAATAATGATTTATAGGGATTAGAAGTTGAAAGTAAGTATATTACGATATTATGTTGTATTCCTAAAAGAGATTCTGAAAAATAGTTTTGGAACATGAATTGATGAAGGAATGGTCCTTAGTCACTCAAATTAGGAATAACATTAAGTTAAACATCAATGGTTGAAAGAAAGAAAAGAATGATCGTCATCCACTATGTTGAGACATAGGTTCTATCTTGAAAAACCATAATGATAACTTAACATAATATATGATCCGAGAAGGAACGTTTGTATAGTGATTAAGTATGAATCACGGAAGGTTGAACTAAGTTTGTCCATAGTGTCTAAATGAGAACTTTAGACATGTTTTCAAATCTATGAAGGATGGCATATCTTAAAACGTAAATAGTTATGTTATAAGGGCATATGTTAACCTTAGAAGATTGGAAATTCCTGCATCGATTATACTAACTAAAGTCAAGTAGGAAGCAAGGTGATAAAACATCGAAAGTTGCACATAGTGCAGTAGTGTTTCCATGATTACATTTATAATAAAATATAAGGGTACCATCTAACATAATGTATATTGTTATGGCGGGACTAGTTCGTCTTTACGCAGAAGGTGTGTCCCAGGGCACAATGCCCATGAGAAATCTCGTTGTAGCTAATCTAACATCACCGTTGGCTCCTGGAAACCGACCTCATTCTGTTGCCATGACTACGATGCATACACAAAGATGTTATCATATGATGATAAAGTACTAATGTCAATCAAGGTGACATTAGTAAGTTGCAAAGGATTTGGGGATAAAAAGTCTAGACCCAAGACTCAACCTATTCCATGAGCGAGCATGATCAAAGGTGTTGGGATACATGGTGCCAATGATTATGAACAAATGAAGCTAGTTTATTTGTACTCTAGTGCAAGTGGGAGACTGTTGGAAATATGTCCTAGAGACAAATAATAATATGGATTATTATCATATTTCATAAATTTTATGATTAAGTTTTATATCATCCTATAACTGTATTGATAGGCAACATCAATACACATTTGACAAATAAACAACAAGGAGTTCCCGGTGAAGCTCTAGTCACTGGTTCATTGGTCAACATATGATCAATGTTTCCTGATCATGTGGCATTTATGCCAGTTGACAATGGAGTCACCTTATTGCGAGAATGAGATGATGAACTATACCCAACCTAAGATCGTGACTCGATCATTTCACGAAGTTCAACTTACGATGATTACAAAAGACCTAGTGTCCTATTTCTTAGACCATGAGACCATATTAATCACTATTCCGCAAGGATACTTAGGTAGCATCAAATGTTATCTGGTGAAACGGTGCTTATAAAGGGGTGTTCAGGTATTCAGAGGAACAGTTGAGGCAATATGCGTCAAGAGCAGGATTTGTCCATCCGTGTGACAGAAAAGATACTCGAGGGTGCATTCGGAGAAGTTGTATCCAATAGCTGCGCAACATGTGATTTGATCATAGAGATATCACTTGTCGGAACGATTCAAATAGCATTTGTTGATAACAAGATTGAACACGACATAGTGATGTCATTTATTAGATCTCGGACAATGCAAGTATCGATAAAGAAAATGAATACGACACGACATTCATGGTTCAGCAACGAAAGATTTTGTGGAATGCATAGGGATCAATATGGCCATCCAGGTCCCTTTGATGATCATTGGTACGGGAGGGTCCCGACCATGTCTGTACTATTCCTGAACCGTAGGGTATCACGCTTAAGGGCTTGATGATGCTCAGAGAGTGTTTGGTATCGGTAGAATCACCGAAGAAAAGAGAGAGAGAGAGAGAGAGAGAGAGAGAGAGAGAGAGAGAGAAAACCAGAAGGGTTTCGGTAAGTCCGAAGGATATCCGGAATGGAATGGAATGAGTTCCAGTTCAATGGGGATTGAATAATATGTAAGTGAATATTGAATATTGATTTAATCATTCATTTATATTTATTCAATAAAAGAAAAAGAATTAAAAAGGGTCAAATACCTAATTGGGCCAAAATCCGGAGGGAAAAGGGCCCATGAGGGAAAGACCGAAGGGAGGAGGGAGGAGGGGGTGGCCGGCTGGGCCAAGGCACCCCGCGTGGGGCCCACTAGGCCCTAGCCGTCGCTGGCCATCCCTCCCCTCTCCCCTCTCCTTTGTTTAGTCCCAATGGCTAAGGCAATTGCCTATGTGAGGGTTTTCCCCTATATAAAGATAGGTATTTTGACAAATTAAATACACAATAATCAATAAAAGGTTCCCTCTCTTTTAGGGAGACCTCCAGTTGATTCTCTCTCTCCCCCTCTCGTGACCATGGTCCCAAGTCTGGATCGCGCGAGCAGGAGTCTTCTTTACCGCGAAGTGCCATCACGCTGCGGGATTTGGATCCAGAAGCTCTACTTCCACAACTGCTACTAGATTAGAGGAGCGGGAGTCCTCGTCAGGCATTGGACGTGTGTAACTCCCTGCGAGGTGCAACACTTGGGGAACTAGGAGTTGTTGGAGCCGCAGGAGCTGTCAGGACTTCAACACGACCTTGAGGCCGGCTTCGGTTCATCTACATCAACCATGTTGTCCCGAGCATTGACAACACTTTTCAGTCTTCAAGGGTAAGTTCACAAAAATCCCCTCCCGTTACTGCATTACTAATAGATAGGTCCTAGCATTAGGGTTCTTGGCATAGGAAAATTTTATTGTTTTCATGCACGAAATCCTACATCGATCTCGTGAGTCCATGGACAACAACACCCCTACTGATGATACGCTGATGTTGACTCCTCCGACAACATCACCAATGCCCGGTTGGGAGGAGTTGGAGGCGGATGAGTGGATGAGGCGCAGAAGGAGGAAGTGGCGAAGGCTAAGCTGGCGGTGCAGGAGGATCACTTCAGGTGATTGTGACATAGATTACAAGGAGGAGCACGAGGACAATGATGACGATAAAGATGAGTTCCACCACTCATCGCGGAGGTAGGTGGTGGTTTCCCCCTCCTCCGAGGACGGCAATAGAGGCGCTTCCATGACTAGTAAGAAGCGTCCCAACAACGATGGCACAGTAGGGCACCCCAAGCAGAACAACAAGTAGGGTAGAATTATAGTACTAGTATCTAATAGTAATAGTCAAGTCTTTTGCTATAATGAACTATGTCATTAGTAAAGATATGGTTTTGTTCTACCATAATTAAGCATAGTAGTATAACTCTTTTGATGTAATGAACAATGCATCGTCCATTGTGAAGCCACATGTAAACGTTTAACGGCCTCATTGTTAAAAAAATTATATTTACCCATATCCACGATCTCATGATCTAAGCATTTATATGGTCTCACTCTCAACAATTTGCTATTTACCCATGTACTCTTCTAATGATCCTACATGTAAGCGTTTTATGCCCACCAATATCAGGTTGTCGGTGTAGTAATGGACAATAATCCAAATTCCTTATGTGGCCAAGTTCTCCGTGCTAAATATTATCCTTCTGGAGATTTGCTTGAGGCAGAAGCAAAAGCTGGCTCATCGTTTACATGACAAAGTATAGTCACGGGATTACAAACTTTTAAGAGGGGCTGTATTTGGCGTGTTGGCAGCGGTGAATCTATCGACATTTGGAAGGACCCGTGGGTTCCATCTAGCCCAGACAGGAAAACTCTTTCACCACGAGGTAATTGTATTTTAATCAAGGTCTGTGAGCTCATCGATCCGATATCTTGAGCTTGGGATGAAGATTTTGTGCGATCAAATTTTCACCACATTGATGAACAAAGGATCCTACAAATTCCGACTAATATTAATGCTTTTGATGATTTTCTGGCTTGGCACTTTACTCGTTCAGGTGTTTTCTCGGTGAGATCAGCATACCATGTGGAGTGAAAACACCAATTCACTGGAGTTACTTGTAGATCATTGATCTCTGGAACTCGTTAAATAATCAGATATTGAAGATTCTCTGGAGTCTTGACGTGCCAGCAAAGATGAAAATTTACTGCTGGAGAATTATGTAGGGTTTGTTATTGTTTAGTCGACACATTGGGTCTAATGGGGTTTGTCCAGTTTGTAATACTAATGAGGAGGATATCATGCATATGGTTTTTCAATGCCAATGAGCGGCGGATATCTGGAGAGGATTAGGACTGAAAGAGTCTGTTCATGAGGCAATGTGGAGTGATCGTTCCGGTGCTCGGGTATTTGAGGCGCTTCTTAAAGCCCCCTAATGTAATCTGCCAGGATATGAATCTATAGAAAACCGCAGGGTCACTGCTATAGCCGCATGGTATATCTGGTGGAAGAGGCGCAAAATATCCCATGGTGAGAAGGTCCCCCCTCCACTGTGAAGTGTGTCGCCTCAATTAAAGCAATAGCGGTAAATTCTTTGAAATCAAAGCAACCATCGACTGGACAGATGAAGAATACTTGGTTGAGAACGAAAGCTAAATCTGTCAAGCTGAACGTAGATGCGGTGTTTTCGGTTGAATGTTTGTCTGGTGCATCGGGTGCCGTCCCGAGGAATAACAGAGGAGATTTCAGTGCAGCAAAGTTGACTTTCATACCGCATGTGGCTTCACCCTCCTTATCAGAGGCTTGGGCAATGCTGCATGGATTAACTCTTGCTAATTTGTTGGGCTCAATGATATTGAGGCAGAGTCTGATTGTTTGGAAATGATACACTTATGTTCTGGGGCCGAACGGATTTGGAACGAGGCTACAACTGTCTATGCGAATATCTGGGAAGGTTGAGTTCATCCATAATGGGAGAAATGCAAATTTAGTAGCGCATGAAATAGTTAGGAATTGCTTTGAGTCTAAAAATGATTGTAATTGGGTTAATGAACCCCCTAGTTTCCTTCTGCAACCTCTCAACTGTTTGATGGGCAGCAAGTTTCCGACGCACTCTTTTTCCTTACTAGCGTATCTAAGGGAAATAGAAGATTTTAATGATCAGTTTGCATGCTTAATATAGGAGTAAATGAGTTGGCTCAACTAAAATGCTCTATGTGGGTAGTCGTGACTCGCGATGTTAGGCTAGATAAAATAAGGCCGAGGAGTGTTTGGAGCTGCGGAAAAATGAAAGTAGTACAAGGCATATGGGACATGAAAATAATATCCCTTGACATTACTGTGCAGAAATACGGCCCGAGACAGATAAGTTGGGCTGGATCGATAACATAGGGGGCTGACTACAAACAGGCCCAAAGTTTGGCTACATATTCGGAAACAGGACGTTGACTGGTCATGTTAGTTTTCCAGAGAAAGACGTTGACTAGTCTCGTTTTTTTTTTGAAAGCCGTTGACTAGTCTCGTTAATCGCTAAACATATACAGTATCTAGCAAAGCAACCATCAAATTAGCACCTCAGCGTCGCACTAAGATTGTCAAATTGTCATGTCGACTTAAATACTAATTCAAATGGTTCATCCCCCCTAGGGACATGTACCAGTCGTCTTGTTCAAACGGTAGAGAGAGGTTGAGCTGCGACGATAATGGCACGCACGTACATACATACGCATGGCACGTACGAGATGTTCATGGCGAGCACGAACTCAAGGTCAACTACTCGACATTCCCATCGACCGAACATCCACATGATTCCATCATCACCATATAAATATAGCCAGGATGAGGCAAGATCTTCATCCATCAATCCATCGTCAGCGCGCTCATCCACCAGCCCATTTCGTCTGCCTATAGCTCGATCAGACGACCAAGCAGCCATGGCGCCTTCCTCCACCAGGTTCTTGATCTTGCTTGCTGCGGCGAGCCTCCTAGCGAGCTTTGCGCGGGCGGACTTGCAGTACGACTTCTACAACACGTCGTGCCCGGGCGTGGAGACGCTGGTGCGCGACGCGCTCAATGCCACCTTCGCAGCCGACTCCACCATCCGCTCCGGCCTGCTCCGCTTCCACTTCCACGACTGCTTCGTCCGGGGCTGCGACGCCTCCATCATGCTCCAGTCCCACAACGGCACCGCCGAGAAGGACGCCAACCCCAACCTGACGCTGCGCGGCTACGAGGTCATCGAGGCCATCAAGGCCAAGGTCGAGGCCGTCTGCCCGCTCGTCGTCTCCTGCGCCGACATCATGGCCATGGCCGCGCGCGACGCCGTGTACTTCGTATGTCGTCTAGCTAGCTCTCCCGTCGTCGCTGCCAATCCTTCCTTGCTCCATGTATGCTTTGCTGACATCGTTTTCTTGTGGTGCAGAGCGAAGGGCCCGATTACCAGGTGGAGACCGGGCGGCGCGACGGCAACGTCTCCATGATGGAAGAAGCCCTCAGCGACCTGCCGCCAGCCGACGGCAACGTCACCGTGCTCACCAAGTTCTTCGCCGTCAAGAACCTCACCATGAAGGACCTCGTCGTCCTCTCCGGTACGGGCGAACCGTGTTCACAGCTGAATCGATCCACCATAGATCTGTCTACCGCCGGCCTGTGAACTAATATATATGCACTGATGATGCAGGCGCGCACACGCTTGGGGTGTCGCACTGCCCGTCCTTCTCGCACCGGGTGTACAACTACACCGGCGTCGGCGACGAGGACCCGTCGATGGAGGCGGAGTACGGGCAGAGCCTGAACGCGACGTGCGGCGGGCTGGACAACGTGGCCACCGTGGTGCCCTTGGACGCGGTGACCACGGAGAAGTTCGACCTCGGATACTACCAGTCCGTGTACGCCGGAAAGGGCCTGCTTCAGTCCGACGACGCACTGCGCCACGACAGCCTCACGGGCGCCTACGTGGGCGTCATGAACAACGCCTCCTCGCTCGACACATTCTTCGCCGACTTCATCGTCTCCATGATCAACATGGGAAGGATCGGCGCCCTCACCGGAACCGACGGAGAGATCAGAGAGACGTGCGGCATCTACGTCGACTGATCGATCGCACACTGATCAAAGTGACACTCTAGACTGGCCGATCGACTCCTCGGATTTAATTTCTGCATGCATGACAACTCTGTCCAATGTATGCACCGGAAGTTTTTTTTTTGCTTGTAACATTTCCTCATTTGTTCAGTTTTGGAAAACTCATTGGTTTGTTCTCGTGTACGTACTATTTATTTTCTTGATTTCAGATGTGTCCATTAATTTTATTTCTTATACTTCCTCCTTGCCAAAATATAGTGTATATAAGATTTTTCAAAAGTCAAAAACGATGTGAAAATTGGCCAAGTATATGTAGAACTAAACCAAATCAATACTATTAGATTCACCATGATGTATATTTTTATATAATATACAATTGGTATTTTTCTACATACTTGGTCAAACTTCACGTCGTTTAACTTTTGAAAAATCTTATATGCACTACATTTTGGAAAATAGGGAGTACACGGTACTTTTTATAGGAATTTAAAAATTATTTCTAAATTAATATTTGTCTTTCGTCTAGTTTTCCTAAGCTTAGCCGGCCCTGTCGGCTCATGATGTTTTGTTGTCCACGAGAATGATAGCTATTTTTTTGCGAAAATTCCACTAATCTATTTATCAACGGTAGTGCAAAGAGATCTAAAAGAAATAAAAATTATAAATAGGTCAAAGGATCATCTAGCGATGACTACAAACACTAGCGCAAGCTGAAGGCGTCCCGCCGTCCTCGCCCCTCCAACATCGGAGCTAGGCAAAGTTTGTTGTAGTAGACAACAAGAAGTCGCCATGCTAAGATCCTAAAGGACCAGCGCATTAGAACAACAACATCGCCAGTGATAACGTCCGTAGATCGGAAGGAAATGACCTAAAAACACACCAACGAACACGAAAACAGAACATATCCCAAAAAATCTACTGGACACACGACTCAACGCGGCCTTCGTCGACGCTAGATGCACCACCAGAACGAGATAGGTCAGCGAGAATCTTATTATAACTTCATAATGTAGTCATCGTCTCACCATCCAGAATAAGACACACACAAAAAATCTAACCAACGAACAAAAACCTCCCGCAGCCAAGAGGCCGTGGCCCGTCACACCTCCAATGCCCTAAAGCCACCGAAAGCAGAGCTGACTGGCGAGGGGAATGGTAGCTCTTATTTGCAGCTTACTGAACGCGGTAGGGGAGCTCCTCCGACAAGGTTTGTTTGTGGAGCGCACCAAAGAATAGGTACTTGTTTCACTTTTTAGTTTTAATAAATCTTGAAATGTATTTCAAGATTTTGTTTATTTGGCAAGTAAGCTTAGTAGTAGAAAAATGTGCTGCAAAAAAGAATTATTCATGGATATGTTCATGCATTTAAAACAAATACTATATATAGTATCAAAATAATTGTTAACTGAATACAACATAATTTTCACTTAAACACACACACAACTTTCTTCCCTATATATAATAAATAAATGTTCAACTAGATCAAAATCAAGCGTGAACATTTATTTTCAAAGCTACATGAACTTTTCAATATAGGTGACAGCTTTCTGTGAACCGTGGACAGTTTTTCAAAAACAAAAGGAGGAAAATAAGAAAGAAAAAACAAAACAGCATGAAAAGAAACATGAAAAAAATGAAGAAAAAAAATATATAATAGAAAAGAGCAACCGAAAAAAGACCTTATTGGGTCCGGCCCAACACCAAACCGCTGCTAAACTTCCTCGCGCTTCCATTGAATGGCACAAAGAATTGTGCATAAAAATAGACGAATTTGTACCTAATACTTTTTTTTTCAAAATTCCACCGACATCATCAACAACACTACAAAGAGGCCTAAAAGTAATAAAAATTATAAATAGGTCATTGGATCACCTAGCGAAGACTACAAACGTTAGAGCGAGTCAAAGATGCGTCACCGTCCTCACCCCTTCATCATCGGAGCCGGGCCAAGCTTGTCGTAGTAGAGCTTGTTGTAGTAGAATGACGGGAAGTCGTCGTGTTAAGGCCACAAAGGACCAGCACAATAGAGAAGCCACCATCACAAATGATGATAAACGTAGATTGGAAGAGACTGAGCTGGAAACAAACCAATAAAAATGAAAATGGACAGAATCCCAAGAGATCCGCCGGATTTGATGGTGCGAATATCCGCTAATTCATGGGGCTGGCATGGGTAGTGATTTGGCTTCATGGATATCCTGCTGACACGTGGGACACACATGTCAGTGAGACTGTTATAAGACATCTATGTACTTTGTGGTTTTATTGTGTGATATTTTACATATTTTAAGTAATATGTAGTCGAAATATTGTTGCTTTGATATTCCTATGTATTATCCATGTAATATTTGCTAAAATATTGTCGAAATTTGTTACAATGTCGCAGTTATGCTCAATGTTGTTATGATTATGTATATGGCGTGTAAACCAATGGATATCCATGAATACATGGATACCCGATGAGTTTGGATCTAGGCAACATCCATGCCCATGGATATTTTTCGTGGGCGGGCTAGAGTGAGGTTCATAGATTTGATTTTGGTATATCCGTCTAAACCCGCTCCATCGCCATCCTTAAACACCAGTACACTTTCCGCAAAAAAAAACACTAGTACACTACCCACAACCTGTTGGACCCCTTCGTTGCTGTCCTGTGCCTGGGCGAGACCAGCCGCCCGGTCTCTGCGCGAGGCTAAACTTGGGCCGGAACCTTTTTTCTTGGTTTTTTTCCTCCTGCCTTGGCTAGCAGGTTTTCCGGCTAGATCAAGCCTCGTGAAAAAACTGGAAAATTTCAGAGTTTTCTTCACGTAACTACTCACTCAGTCTAGAAATAATTAACTTATAATTATCTAGATCATATGTATCTAAATTTATATGTATCTATATGCTAAAACATATTTAGATACATGTGAATCTAAACAAAATCAAATCACTTATGTTCGAACTGAAAAGTAGTAAAGTCTATTAATAGATGTTGAAACGGTTTCTAATCTCTGGACAATTCCATCACATGGAAAATATCATACTTCCTTCATCTCGAATTAGATGCCAGGGATTTGTCAAGATTTGCATGTATCTCGAGACGGGGCGCGTATATAGATACATAATGCAACAGTACTCACAACTTAGCTTTGTTACACTTCCGATTTCGACAAAAAGGATGCCCATGAATATTGGAGGGACACAAACACTCCTACATATAGAAGGGGTCCCATAGCCGAACTAGCATCCGAGATTACCATTTATGCATACCACCACGATCCCATGATCAGTGCATCATGGAGTATAACCGACATAGTATCAAAGTACACATCCATTACATTATCGATTACAACAAGTCTTATATAAATAATCTTACATAATTGCCACGACGGGCACAAGTGCATAATAGCAGCGAAACATCTAAACACGGAAGACCCGAGTCAAGCCATAGCGCAACAGGTGCTTGACTCGGAGAAACGCCCTAGTTCGAGAAGTCGTCATCGTAACCTCCATAATCTCCATCATCCTGCTCATAGTCTGGCCAAGTAAATAGCCAGGGACAATGACAGTGAGTACTTTTGAATGTACTCGCAAACCACCTTAACAAGAGTATAACAAAAGAGTATGCAATATGGATGTGATAGGATATCTCCAAAAGGGGTTCTTTTCGAGAATAGTTTCTCTTGTAGATATAGCATCTTCATATCTTTGTTGAAAAACTTGTATAAACCAATTTAAAAAACATTTAATGGATATGTACTACTAGGATAGGGTCACCCATTTTCCTTTCTTCCGGTCATCCCATGATCAACATTTCTCCTTCATTTCCGACCATCCCATGGTCAAAGCATCTTTTGAAAACCTTTTTGAAAGCAAAAACTACACCGCTCTATAGTAGTTTGTCCAACCGTCCATAACCACGGACACGGCTATTTGAATAGATTTACACTCTGTAGAGGTGACACACTTTACCCACAAGATTTGATACATCCACCGTGAACAATCATGGATCGTCATACCTCGGTATGCGGGGTTCAGATAATCAAACAAAACCCTCGGAAAGTCCACTCAAACATGAGCCCTACCCTATGAGTTGTTCCCCTCAAGACAGGGACGTCTGGATCCACAGATGAACCGAAGCACCCCACTCAGACCTTGAGTGTGCACTTTCAATGAGGGGCTCATAGTATCGCCCGACCGCTCACATGGGCGGTCCTACTCCCTCCATGCGACTGTCCAACAGTTGACCCTTTCTGTAGAGGGAGCTGATCCCTTATACGCAGTTGTGAGAATACCCATATCTGAGTGAACTTCTTTGACTTAAGCTCCGTCCCACTTCGGGGTAATGTGGTTGCACTGATGAGTTGTTATAGCTAAGCTGCAAAGAACCAGGTGTGTTTTCATAAACATTTTAGCCTCTTCTTTCCTTCATTATTTTGTAAAACAAGAAAGTTTCCTTCTTTCAAGACTCCCTCCCACTTGCCAAGGTTTTCACTCAAAACATTTGCAAAACCTTTATCCGGGTTCCCAACCTAGAGTTTTATGTAGGCTAAAAACGGGTCTCCAAAGAGGGTCGTGGCGTAGTACACCACCCTAATCTACAAGGGTATAGGTAGGTGAGTCCAAGGGTTGTACTAAACAATACCATATGTACGAGTTTGGAGGATCCAAACCAATACAAGAATTCAAAATATATAGAGTAAAACAATGCATTTGCATAAATAAGTAAAACAAGATATGCATAAAGTAAAAGATAGGAAAGTCTCATGAGCATGTAGGTGGCTTGCCTTGGTTGGCAACTTGTCTCTATTCCTCTTCTTCAAAATCCTCCCAATCACCTTCCTCGTAGTCATCCCCGTTCATTTCTATCGTTGCAAAAAGAAGAAAGAGCAAACAAAAAACAACCATACATCAACCACAAGGCAAACATAGCAAACAATACAGTTTAGGTACTCAATTTAGCAAACCAACCCACACACCTGAAGCTCTGAGCATACCAAACTAATGCCACTGGAATCAATTAAAAAGCTCATACCAAAATTTACGATGATTTTACCAACAAGCACTAGCAAAACACCCAATTAAAAGACTCGACCAAGTTCAGTAGATGAACATGTGGAAAATTTTGTATCAATGGAAATGTATTGAAAATACCAATCCAACCCAACTGGAAACACATTTTTAGCTGTTGGGGGGATACCCCCGGGTAGGGAAATGCCGGGGTATAAGGGCCGAGTTAGCCGGGGTACGACACGGTCAAAGCAAAGTGCTGACCGGGTCACCTCAAGGCAGGCCGAATCACGGTGTGGCCCGACCCATAGGGCATTTCCTTGACAATGGTCCGGCCGGCATAAGATCTATGCCGACCATGCTTATCTGTTTTATAGGTACTTGGGTAGGCCAGACTAGCTATATGCTAGCCGGATTGTCTTGGCTTCAAAGAGAAGGAATCCCCCGCTGGTCAAAAGGTCGCTTTATTAGCTGAAGCATGTGCAAAGTAAAGCAAAGGAGAGGACCAGCGGGTCAGTGGCAACCAAGGTGACACGGGCAAAGCCGGATGACGTAGCCCATGACGCCAAAAGACAAGGATGATGCTAAGGGTTACGTCCAAAGCCCGGACGAGCCGTTAAAGAAGAATAAAGAAGCATTTGTTTTATTAAAGGAGCATATTCATAGAATATGCTGCCACCTAAGCCCTAGAATTGTAACCCAGGCTCCCCTATATAAGGAACACCAGGGCCTCCATAGAGAGGGACGACATTTGGAGGGATCATTCTCTGTCTAAGGTAGAACTCAGGGGATAGTTAGTGAGGGGTAAGAGACATCGTCTCCTTCTTGCTAAGAGCCACAAGAACACTTGTAAACACCATTGATAGAGAGAATACAAGAACTTCCGTGCGTGGAATCACCACGTTCTCCCTCCCTGGATTCCCCTAGCACACATTGGCCCCATCTTTTAGCCTATCCATGGCATCTGACGTGCCACCACCATGACAGTTGGCGCCCACCATGGGGCTAGCGGTGCTAGTAGGGGTGAAAATCCAGACGGGAAACTTCTCGAGCACCGGCAAGCGTATCGTCTCAGGCTTGGTTCAGCGCTTTGGAGCGCTGGACTACGTCAGCGACAACGCGGGAAGCTTCGGTAGGAACCCTCCACCGTGCAGTGGCATCTTCATCAAGCTTGGCGCGCACAAGATCTACGTCGGGGTGGATGAATCCTGCATTCACCCGCAGCACATCGTCGACGGTGGCAAACCATCTCTCACCGCCGCCCGTGGAGTGCGTATCGCTCGCCCCACTAGCAGCGTTGAAGTCCTAATGACCACGCCAGATGTGGGACCGAGCAAGGATCCGGTGCCAGAGCCACAGGTAACGCCCAAACAGACTAGGTCTAGGTTTCCTCCGCTAGAGAAGCCAGAGAATGTGCTCCAGCAAGCAATAGCTAGCTTAGCAACACCAATAGCACCTGTGGTAGATCCGGCTCAAGCGCAAGTTGAGTTAGAGGAAACTAGGCAAAAGATGTTAGCTGGAGCAAAGAAGGTAGCTGAGTTGCATCAGTCGCTGAACATCACCTTGAGAGAGTACGCTAAGGCGAACCGTATCGATGGAGTGAAAATCCGAGGCAGAAACTTGATCACTGAGATTGACAAGGAGTACGAGCCTAGGCCGGGTCAGACAACTACTATGGCTAGATCGGTACAGTACCCCGGCAAAGAACCTCAGAGCAGCAAACGCGGCCGCATCCGAGTTAGAAGGTTTGACCGGTGAGGCTCGGCAGAGGCAACAAGAGAGAGTGAATCACTTGTTGAGGGTTGCATGCCAACAAAATGAAGAAATAAACAAAGCTAACCCGGCACCACCAAGGGCTTCACAGGTGGTACATTCAGCCAGAAATAACCCGACAAGATCCATAGGAGCTGCATCATCTCTGGGTCATCCTAGGAGAGAAGAAGTAGTGGACACCGGGAGAAGAAACAAGCAAATGGTACCTTATGATCCGGTAAGAGCTGGAAAAGGAAAAGCAGTGCAAGTTGATGAGGATCGCCACAGTACCAGCCAGGGTGTAGCTGCCCGGGGTAACCACGACCAGGGCAATGCCGGTCAAAGAAATGTTGTCAACGGCAATGCCGAGCAGTGTAATCCTGTGGGAGCGGGGCAAAATGTGCCTCAAGCGCAACACCGTGAACCTCAGCAAGGAGGAAGTGCAGGGCAAGCAGCACCACAGCGTCCCGCACATCCGAATCAAGAAAGATACAATGATGGTTATTCAGTTATGGTTAATGATGGATACCCTAGACCAGATCATCAGGTAATTGGATCACGGTTGGGAAGCAGGAACTTGCAGCCAGATGATGCGAGGTTAAAGTTGGATGGGATTTATAGGTCAGAGCAAATCGCGTTACAAGGTCCACCGGGTCCAGCATGTTTCGGGCCCCGGTTCATGAATGAGCCACCAGTGCCGAACTTCCAGCTGGCCAGGGGAACCCGAACTTATGATGGAAGCACCAGGCCATAAGATTGTTTGATTGATTATGCTACAGCTGTCAAGATAGCAACAGGAATTTGAGATAGGCAGTAAGATATGTACCACAAATGCTAGAAGGACCAGCGCGAGTTTGGCTGAAAAATTTGCCACCAGAGAGTATCAACTGTTGGTTGGATTTCCAGGAACTGTTTGTTAGCAACTTCTAAAGCACTTACACGAGACCCAATAGACCACAGACCCTTGCACTATGCCGACAAAGACCGAATGAGCCAGATAGAGACTTCCTGACTCGATGGTGCAACGTGTGAAACTCGTGCGAATGGGTGATCGAATCACAAGCAATTGCGTGGTTCGCTCAGGGATGCAGATATGGGAGTATGTTGTGGAAAAGGTTACAACGAGATATGCCAACTACCTTGTCCGAGATAATCCGGATTGCAGATTCATATGCCTTGGGAGATCCAACTCAACCTTGGCTGATGTCTAGCGAAGCAAATGAGGAGTATTACAATCGAGATATCTCCGGGTCATCAAGGAGGAATGATTTCCGAGGAAAAAGAAGGGACGAGTGACCGGATTATCGGTATAACTCGCAGCAGGTTGCAGCAGTGGACTAGGATCAGGCCAATGCCGGAGCAAGCAAATGCCAGAAAACTGGAGGGCAAAACTGGCAGTAGAAAAGCGAAGGAAGAAAGCCTTGGACCCCGGAGCAGAAGAAGCAACGGCAGGAACGAAAGGATAGGCCGAGGTATACATTCGAATCTATGCCAGATCAACCTTGCAAATTTCATACGCCAAGTCTGAATAGTCCAGCGAATCATACGACCCGCCAGTGTGAATGGATGAGGAAGTTGGAACAGGTGGGTTTGGGGAATGCTCAGGCACCTCGGAACGAAGCACCTAGGAATGAAACACCCCGGCCACCGTTACTAACTGGGGGAAATGGACAGCAACTGATGCTGCCGCCACCTCCGCCGAGGTACGAAAATCCGAAAAGAAGAGAAGTTGTACATCAAGTGGGTAATAACCAACAACAAGGCCAAGGATACAACGAGAATGAGGGACGGAATGAGTACATGGAACATCATCAAAGCTATTGCGTGTTCACCACGGAAGAGAACGACCAGAAAAGCTTATAGCACCGACATATGGAGGTGAACGCAGTAATGCCGGCTGTGCCGAGATACATGCCTTGGGCGGATCAAGGGATCACGTGGAGTGTCAAGGATCACCCAAAGATCATGCCGAGCCCAGGAACCTACGCTCTAGTCTTGGATCCGACATTCATCAGACCGAATCTCAATGTGAGGTTTTCCAAGGTGTTGATTAACAATGGTAGTAGTATCAACATTATGTACAAGGATACTATTCACAAGTTGGGAATAACAGATAATATGCTACAAGCAACAAGGACCACTTTTCATGGTATTATGCCAGGAACCTCTTGTGAACCAATTGGTAAAGTCCGGGTTGACGTGTTATTCGGCACAAGAGACAACCGCCGCACCGAGAATTTAGAATTCTAAGTAGTGAATCTGGAAAGTGTTTATCACGCATTACTCGGCAGGCCAGCGCTGAGCAAATTCATGGCAACTACCCACGTCAGCTACCTTAAGATAAAGTTTCCCGGACCAAGGGGTGTGATAACTATATCAGGGGGTTTCCGGCGTTCGATCGAGTGCGCGTCAGCTGGATCTAAGTTAGCCGAGTCACTCGTGATAGCTCAGGAGAAAAGGAAGATACTAGAGGTGGTAG
This sequence comes from Avena eriantha, assembly GCA_910589775.1. Taxonomy (NCBI): domain Eukaryota; kingdom Viridiplantae; phylum Streptophyta; class Magnoliopsida; order Poales; family Poaceae; genus Avena; species Avena eriantha. The sequence continues at coordinate 385,335,906 of OU342741.1, forward strand.
CACTGGCTCAGTCCGTGTAGCAACATATGCCGGCCCTGACCAACCCGCATGGGAGCGTATCGTTCCAAGCAACTAAGGATACGAAAAAAGTGCCAATTGATGATCTGTTCCCAGAGCGCACCGTCACCATAGGTGCCAGGTTAAGTAGTAAATAGGAAAGCGAGCTCGTCAACTTCCTCCGTGAGAATCGAGATATCTTTGCTTGGTCTATGCAAGATCTGCAAGGTGTACCGAGGGAGTTGGCTGAGCACTCATTGAATGTAAGACCCGGGGCTAAGCCGGTAAAGCAGCCTCTCAGGCGTTTCGCAGAAGATAGAAGAAAAGTAATTGGAGATGAGATAGCAAGATTGCTAGCGGCCAGATTTATCATGGAGGTACTTTATCCGGACTGGCTCTCTAATCCAGTGCTGGTGGAAAAAAAGAAGGATGATCTGAACGTGGCAGTGGTATGAATTGATTACACGAACCTGAATAAGGTGTGTCCAAAAGACCCATTTCCACTCCCTAGAATATATCAGGTCATAGACTCAACTGCCGGATGTGAGCTACTGTCATTCATTGACGCATATTCTGGTTTCCATCAGATACCCCTGAATCCGGATGATCAAATAAAGACAGTGTTCATTACCCCATATGGGGCTTATTGTTATCGAACTATGCCGTTTGGACTACGTAATGCAGGAGCAACGTACCAGCGCTATATGCAAAAATGCTTGCATGACTAGATAGGTCGGAATGTAAAGGCGTATGTGGATGATGTGGTGATAAAAACCAAGGAAAGTAATACGCTCCTTGAGGATATCCGGCAGACATTCGCGAACTTGAGAAGGTTCCGAATGAAACTGAACCTGGAGAAGTGCACCTTCGGTGTACCAGCAGGAAAGTTGCTCGGTTTCTTGGTATCTAGCCGCGGCATTGAAGCTAACCCAACGAAAATCCGAGCCATAGAAAGAATGGAGTTACCAAAGTGTCTTAATGATGTCTAGAAGTTCACTGGTTGCCTGGCATCGTTGAGTCGGTTTGTATGTCGGCTGGGAGAGAAGGCCTTGCCCCTCTATCAGTTAATGAAAAACGCAGACAAGTTCACATGGACGCCATAGGCGGATCTTGCATTTCGAGAGTTGAAAAAGATGTTATCTACCGTGCCAATCCTAGCTGCACCACTACCTAAAAAACCAATGTTGCTTTACGTAGCTGCGACAAACCGAGTCGTAAGTGCAGTGATCATAGTGGAGCGCGAAGAGGAAGGAAAGTTAGTGCAAAGGCCGGTGTATTATCCGAGCGAAGTATTGTCAGCGTCAAAACAGAATTATCCTCACTATCAGAAGATGGCGTATGGCGTATATATGTCGGCCAAGAAGCTCAAGCACTATTTCGAGGAACACCCCATCAAGGTGATATGTGAGGCGCCTATTTCGGAGATCATGAGCAACAAGGATGCGAGCGGCAGAATAGCAAAGTGGGCAATCGAATTAGCTCCATACGCGCCACAATTCAACAGAAGAGATGCGATCAAATCACAAGCGGTGGCGGATTTCTTTATGGACTGGGCTGAAATGCAATACGAGCCACCCTTGCCAGACTCCAATTATTGGCAAATGCACTTTGACGGATCAGAACTAAAGGACGGACTAGGCGCTAGAGTAGTGCTTACCTCGCCCAAGAAGGATCAACTGAAGTACGTCCTACAGATCCATTTCAGTGCCTCGAATAATGTGGCGGAGTACGAAGCATTGGTACATGGTCTCAAAGTGGCAAAGGAAGTGGGAATACATCGGATACAGTGCTTTGAGATTCGGATTTGGTGGTACAGCAAGTGTTTGGAAATTGGGATGCCCTGGATGCTAACATGGCCTTGTATAGGTTCCATGTCCAGAAGATAAGCGGGTTTTTCGAAGGATGTGAGTTCCATCACATCCCTCGGAGCGAAAATGAGGCAGCAGATACACTGTCCAAGCTAGGCTCATCCCGGCAACCCATTCCACCAAATGTGGCTTTGGAGCACTTGAGAAAACCGTCTATCATACCATCACCCGAATCAGATTCAATTTATATCCCGACGCTCACCGGATCAGGAGCTGCACCTATGGAGATAGAATGGGGAAACACCTCAGCAAACCCGGGGACTGCTTCAGCAAACCCGGGGACTGTGCAGTTTGATCCGGAGGGAGTTATGTCGGTGGATGTAACGGAAGTGGATGAGGAACCATTTCCCGTCCGACCTATACCATCTTGGGCCAAGCCAATTTTTGATTTCCTAAAAGAGGGAATCTTTCCGGATGATGAAATAAGTTCAAGGTAAATTCAGAGAAGGGCAAAGGCTTATACCATTATCAACACCAAGTTATATAAAAGGAGTGTGACCGTGGTACTACAACGGTGCGTTGATCCGGAGGAAGGACTCGACATACTCTGAGATATTCACCAAGGGGAATGCGGCCACCACGCCTCCTCAAGGGCCTTAGTAGAAAAAGCTTTCCGGCATGGATTTTATTGGCCCAGTGATTTGGAGCAAGCAGAGGACTTGGTGAGAAAATGTAAAGGCTATCAAAGATACGCCACGAAAACTCACCTGCCAATGTCGGAGCTGAAAACTATCCCCATTACGTGGCCATTTGGTGTATGGTGCCTGGACATGGTAGGACCATTTAAGCCATCTAAAGGAGGGATGACCCACATGCTGGTCATGGTTGACAAGTTCACCAAGTGGATCAAAGTGAAACCAATTCGGAAATGTGATGGGGCAACAGCAGTAAGATTCCTCAAGGATATAATCTTAAGGTACGGCTACCCCATACCATCATAACTGATAACGGGACAAATTTTGCCGAAGGAGCATTTGCGAGGTTCTGCCAGGAAAAGAAGATCCGGTTAGATGTCGCCTCAGTTTCCCACCCCGCGTCGAACGGGCAAGTGGAAAGATCCAACGGACTAATATTGTCCGGGATAAAACCCCGGCTCATAGAGCCGCTGCAAAGATCAGCGAGGTGCTGGATAGAAGAACTACCAGCGGTACTGTGGAGTTTAAGAACAACTCCGAATCAATCAACGGGCTATACGCCATTGTTTCTGGTATATGGGGCAGAAGCTGTATTACCACCCGACATAGAGCATGATTCACCTAGGGTCACCCAATACACAAAAGCCGAAGTGCGCGAAGCCCGGCAGAATGATGTTGATCTACTGGAAGAAGCGAGAGAACTGGCCCTGTCCAGATCCGCCATATACTAGCAAAATCTCCGACGCTATCATAGCCGGAAAGTAAACCCCTGAGTTTTTCGGGAAGGTGATTTGGTGCTAAGGCTAATACAGCGCACCGCTGGCATGCATAAGTTATCCCCCCATGGGAGGGGCCCTTCATTGTGAGCAAAGCTTTGCGCAATGATTCCTACTATCTTATTTGTTGTGCAGCCCCAGCAAAAGAACAAGGCGGACAGGTCCGGAGAGGAATCCAAAAGACCATGGAACGTAGCACTGCTGCGTCCCTTCTACACCTAATAGGTGAATGTATCCGAGCTACTCATATGTCGGTATGTATGTCGGCAGTGAGCTTATCAATAAAAACTTTGCCACCTCGAGCAGAGACTCGGGGACTGCTATAACACTTGTCTTGTTTTCATATTCTTTATGTCGGCTGGGTTAAGTCGCTTACGTCTTAGTTGGACTAGTAATGTGTTAGGACCAAAAACCTAACTCTTCGACTTTGCTGCTGTCCAACAAGAATTGGCTTCATGGCAAGCAAGAGAACAAGTTTGGAATGGCAAAGCACATGAAAAACAACTAAGGAAGAAGATCTTAAGCGGGCCGACATTAGTTTTTTGGCTAACCCTTAGTTTGTTTTCTTCACTAAAATGCCGAATCATTTTGAGCTAATCTCAAGGTTTCAAGTATTGTTAAGTCAATTTTTTGAACCTCGGACTCATAAGTCAAAAAACCGAATCAAGGTAGACGCGAGCTGGGTCAAAAATTGGAGGAACAAGAAAATGAAACCAGGGGACTTCGCCCATAATAATCCGACAGTAAAAACTTAGTTCGAAACATGAAATTGTAGCACAAGCAAACCAAAGTGTTAAAATACATCTGCGCCCGGCATTCTGGGGATCTGATAAATGTGATTGAGTGTTTTTCAAGGGGCAAGAGCAGCAGATGAATCATCTACGGAAGAGGGAGGTACTCCGGAGTGTGCGGAATGAGCGCTAGCTTCGGCGTCGTCCTCCGGGTCAACTTCGTTGTCCTCTAGATCTTCAGCCTCATCACCTAACTCGGAGTCCTCGCTCTCATTCCCTTCTTCTTCAGCTCCAGAGACAATCTCATCGTTAGCAGCATCAAGGAAGCTCGGCCCCTCGTTCCAGGCATGGCAGAAGGAGTACTGAATAAGATTGTTCGCACAGGCCTGGCGGCGCGCGATCCACTCCGGATCCTCGCACCACTTAGACCTGGTGCGCATATGCTTGAGCAACGCCATATACTAGCAAAATCTCCGACGCTATCATAGCCGGAAAGTAAACCCCTGAGTTTTTCGGGAAGGTGATTTGGTGCTAAGGATAATACAGCGCACCGCTGGCATGCATAAGTTATCCCCCCATGGGAGGGGCCCTTCATTGTGAGCAAAGCTTTGCGCAATGATTCCTACTATCTTATTTGTTGTGCAGCCCCAGCAAAAGAACAAGGCGGACAGGTCCGGAGAGGAATCCAAAAGACCATGGAACGTAGCACTGCTGCGTCCCTTCTACACCTAATAGGTGAATGTATCCGAGCTACTCATATGTCGGTATGTATGTCGGCAGTGAGCTTATCAATAAAAACTTTGCCACCTCGAGCAGAGACTCGGGGACTGCTATAACACTTGTCTTGTTTTCATATTCTTTATGTCGGCTGGGTTAAGTCGCTTACGTCTTAGTTGGACTAGTAATGTGTTAGGACCAAAAACCTAACTCTTCGACTTTGCTGCTGTCCAACAAGAATTGGCTTCATGGCAAGCAAGAGAACAAGTTTGGAATGGCAAAGCACATGAAAAACAACTAAGGAAGAAGATCTTAAGCGGGCCGACATTAGTTTTTTGGCTAACCCTTAGTTTGTTTTCTTCACTAAAATGCCGAATCATTTTGAGCTAATCTCAAGGTTTCAAGTATTGTTAAGTCAATTTTTTGAACCTCGGACTCATAAGTCAAAAAACCGAATCAAGGTAGACGCGAGCTGGGTCAAAAATTGGAGGAACAAGAAAATGAAACCAGGGGACTTCGCCCATAATAATCCGACAGTAAAAACTTAGTTCGAAACATGAAATTGTAGAACAAGCAAACCAAAGTGTTAAAATACATCTGCGCCCGGCATTCTGGGGATCTGATAAATGTGATTGAGTGTTTTTCAAGGGGCAAGAGCAGCAGATGAATCATCTACGGAAGAGGGAGGTACTCCGGAGTGTGCGGAATGAGCGCTAGCTTCGGCGTCGTCCTCCGGGTCAACTTCGTTGTCCTCTAGATCTTCAGCCTCATCACCTAACTCGGAGTCCTCGCTCTCATTCCCTTCTTCTTCAGCTCCAGAGACAATCTCATCGTTAGCAGCATCAAGGAAGCTCGGCCCCTCGTTCCAGGCATGGCAGAAGGAGTACTGAATAAGATTGTTCGCACAGGCCTGGCGGCGCGCGATCCACTCCGGATCCTCGCACCACTTAGACCTGGTGCGCATATGCTTGAGCAGCGGAACATCCGTGTTGCTGCTGGGATAATGTCCGCGCCAAAATTCTTTACTATGTCGAGATGAGCGGTGAGACTCGCCAGGAGATCCTCTATGGTATAAGGAATTGGCTCGGCATCAGGCCCAACAGGAACTCCATGCTGCTCACTGGAAATTTTCCTAAGGATAAGAGGAGCAATGTTGAGCGGCTGGACCAAATCCAAATTGTAACAAATCAAGCAAGAGCGGAGAACTTACGCGCAATCTGGAAGAGAAGCCGCTGAAGCTCAGAATCAGTGTTGGCGTTGTGGACCCGGAGTTTTTCATACTCAGTGATTGCCGACGTAAGTTTGACGTCGGCCTCCTCCAGTAAACCCTTTTCCTTAGAGATTTGCGTAACTAGACGCTCCTTCTCTTCGGCAAACTCTTGATCGGCCTTCTCCAGCACGGACTGATGAGAGCTCTTGAGTCTCTGGATTTCGGTGTTCAGCCGAGTAATCTCTGAGTCCTGCTGCTGGAGCCGAGCTATCTGAGCTTCCTTCTTCTTCAGTTCAGCTTCATACTTCCCTAATTGTTCTAGGCAGTGGGTCATCAGTTCAGGCATAGGAACACTGTCCTCAAGAGCAACTGCAACATGATCTAGAGGACCCAAAATATGAGTGTCCACTGGATAAAGCATGGAGGGTACGATGATTATGTGAAGGGGATGAAGTTACCTTTAATCTCCGTAAGATTCTTCCTCATAATTTTATTCTCAGCCTCAACCTCGGCTGCGTAATATGGACAAGACATTTATATAAGCTCTAAGAAGTTGAAATGAACAAGAAAGGGAGGGAGATGGAAACTAACCCCTCTTCTGGTACTCCTCCAGGAGTTTACCATGACGCCCGCGTATGTCTTTGTAGGATTCCAGCAGGCACTAGAACTCGGCAGATCGGCGGTTAGTCGTAATCTGAAACAAGAAAGAGACAAAAGTTCAGAGACAGTGGAAATTATTCGAAAGTTACAAGATCCGGGCCAAGTGGAACTTAACCCGGCTCTAGGTGTGTGGATATTCGAAGTCTACAAGATCCGGGCCAAGTAGAACTTAACCCGGCTCTAGGTGTGTGGATATTTGAAGTCTACAAGATCTAGGCCAAGTGGAACTTAACCCGGCTCTAGGTGTGTGGATATTCGAAGTCTACAAGATCCGGGCCAAGTGGAACTTAACCCGGCTCTAGGTGTCCGGATATTTGAAGTCTACAAGATCCGGGCCAAGTGGAACTTAACCCGGCTCTAGGTGTGTGGATGTTTGAAAACTATATGATCCGGGCCAAGGGAACTAGACCCGGCCCAACATTTAGTGCAAATTAATGTCAATATGAACAAAAACTAGGGAGCATCCGACCGAATAACAAGTTATTCCCTCGGAGGCTCGGGGACTGGGATATATCTACAACTGCTAAGTTATGAAAAACATCAACAACAGAGAAAAAGGATTACCTCCATCATACGGCCAGCCAGGGAGATAGCCTGAGTGGCGGAGTTCATTTACACGCTAAACTCAGCAGGGCCGAACCTTTCTGGGAGATCGCCCTGAGGGTCGACGATGTCGGTGTTGTTCTAGTTATTCAAATACTCAAGGAGATGTGGACTGTACCTCTCGCCACTCGCAGAATGGCTCGTCACCAGGCCCTTCACATGGGCCTCACGCCTAGCGGATTGAGCCGCAGCAAGGCTGGTGTGCAAAACCAGCTGTTTGCTGCCCTCTGATCTGGAAGCTAACCCGGAAGTCTTCGTAGCTTTGCCGGATGAGGGTTGAGGAGCGTGCTGAAAGAAACCAGCGATTGAGGGGGCAGACCCGGTGGGGGCCGAAAGAGCTTTCCCCTTAGGAGGCTTGGAGGCCTTTGGTGTGGTTGTTCTTGTTGATGCTATTGCCGCTGGTGCTGGTGCTGGTGCTGCTGTTGCTGCTGTTGGTGCTGGTGCTGGTGTTGTTGCTGCTGGTGCTGTTGCTGCTGCTGCTGGTGTTGCTGGTGCTAGGGATACTGGGGGCACCGCCGATGAAGCTGGCACCTCAATGATGGGTGTAGAGGCCGAGGAGCTGGGCAGATCCGGCATTGCCGTATCCAAATCCGGCCCGCTACCCCCCACGTCGACGTTGCCCTCCTCTTGACGAGGTGGACTCTGGTCAGGCACGGCCGCAGAACCCTCATGAATAGGGCTAAGCGGACGTTGGTCATCGTCGCGGGGGGGGGGGGGGGAGGGATCGCTCCGGAGTGGGGAGGCTATGCCGGAACCGCTCTGGGAGATATCCACAGGAGCTCTGAAAAAGGGGAAGGACAACAAGTCAAAAAGAAAGAACCAACCAGAGACTAAGGCAAGCAGTGGAAGAATTCGCGATAGAAATGCTAAAAGGACTTACTCGTCAACGGTAGGAGGAGCCCAAGGTTTGGGCGCCCTCCGGACTGTGCTCTTGGCGGCAGGCTTGGCCGAGGGTTTAACCCCGGACTTCTTTTGCCTCTTCTTGGGAGGCGGTGCCTCCGAAGCTGCGGCTGAGGTAGTTGCGCGCTTCTGGGAAGGGGCCGGGGCTGGGCCACCGGTAGCAAGCGGAGGAACCTCATGGACCTGAGTGTCCGGGTTAGCTGAACATTCGAACATAAGCCATGTGCAAATAAGAGATAAGAACCGGATCAAGTACCTCGAGGACTTCAGCATCCGAATCATCATCATCTGGCCAATCCCTTAGAGAAGAGGCCTTACCAGCGCTGCGTTTGACGATGTCCGGGGCAGGCAAGAAGGCCTCCGGGTCAGTCTCCACCTTGTCTCCCTCGGGACGGTCCTCCAACCACTTGCTGGCCAGAACCTCGTCATCCTCCAATGGTTGTTGGAGAATTTCTGAGAGAATGATCGCCAAGTTACAAAGGGAGATCAACATACAAAGAGAATCCGGATAACAAAAGAGGGTTAACTTACCTTTGGAGGGGGGTTGGCGCGAGTGAAGGGCTCAAGTCCCCACTCCCAAGCCTCGGAGAACTCCTTCTCCACGTTGAAAATAGACTTGATCCGGCGGAAAACCGCCGAGTTATCCAGCTCAAAAGAGGAGGTCCGGCGAGGGTCAAGAGGACCGCTAAGGAAGCAGATCTTGTGGGCTCGCTTCTGGAGGGGGGAGACCCGACTGCGGAGGAAAGTGATCATGATGTACTCCCCCCGAAGATGCTCCTTAAGCAGCTCCGTGAACCGGTGAGCCACCTGATTGGCCAGGGTCGTGGCGCGCTTGGGAATGCTTTCCCAAAGCGAGGTGTCTGGAGGACCGAGTCTGAAGGGGAGCAGCCGGATCTGGTCCTGCTTGGCGGTATTCTGGATGTAAAAGAAGGTCCGGGCTCAGCCCTTGCAAGATTCGAGCCTCGTGACCCAGGGGAAGACGTATTGTTTCTGAGGTGAGATGGAGGCGGCGCCACACTGGGTCAGGTGCTTGTCCTCCGGGGCACACTCCTTGTCCGGAACCACATTTCTCCGCAGACCACGGAACTTGATCCACAGTTCTTTGGTTGGCCAGAGGCCTATGTAACCCTCAATGCCGGAGGCAAAAGAGGACAGAGAGGCGATATCATTTGTGAGAAGATGATGCGGTTGCAATTTGTAGGTGGAGATGAAATCAAAGAAGAAATTAGAGGTGGGAAGGCCGAAGCCGCGTTGGAAATGCGACAAGAAAACTACATACTCCCCAGATTTGGGGGTGGGAGTAATCTCACCGGCGGGGAGGCGGCAGGCGACGTCGACGGGGATGTGACGGGAGGCGTGGAGCCACGCCAAATCTTCCTCGCGGACGATGGAGCCATCCCAGCATCTGTGCTCGCGGCCCTCTGCCCCTTCCTCCGGCTGCGCCACCATCGAAGCTTTTGCTTCAGTCATGGTGGGATTGAAGCTCTCGAAGGGATGATCTGGGTAATGGTAGCCCAAAGAGGGGAAACAGGAAGCGCAAGGCCCCGTGGTGAAGATTGGAACTGGAGGCGGCGGCGCTGGCGTGAAGTACCGCCGAAGCACGGTCGCGGTGGCGCTCGTGGAGAAGAAAACCGGCGGCGACGAAGTCGCGGTGAAAGAGAGAGAGAGCAATGGAGCGCGGCGAGAATGGGGGAACTTCCCCTGGGAGTGCACAACACCCTCTACTTAACCGTGCCACGCGCGTCGCGGGATCCTTTGCGGGTGGCAAACCACACGCAGCAAGCGTGTATGCGGCCCGAGCAACCAATCAGAGCAAGGCCACATGAGGGGCCACTGGAGCAAATGATCCCATGACGGGACATGGTGTTATAGTTAACGAGGCGCTGCAGCGATGGGACGTTTATAGCAGTTATGCCTGACACATCGACAGTAACCGGCGCGGTAAATGCGCATGGCCCTTAAAATGAGGAAAATGATGATTACCCTCCACGTAGGATGTGGAGAAGCGTATGAGAGAAGGAAAAGAAACCCGGATAAGAAAGCAAGATACCTAGCCAATGAGGAGTAACCCGGAAAGAGCGAAAGGATCACAAGACAAGAAACTCCAGGCTACGAGATAACTCGGCCCAAGGAATAGAAGATTCGGATATGGGAACCTGATGTGGCCTTAACAACTAGAAAAGTTGCTAAGACCACACCAGCTTCGGGGACTAATGTTGGGGGGATACCCCGGGTAGGGCAATGCCGGGGTATAAGGGCCGAGTTAGCCGGGGTACGACACGGTCAAAGCAAAGTGCTGACCGGGTCACCTCAAGGTAGGCCAAATCACGGTGTGGCCCGACCAGTAGGGCATTTCCTTGACAATGGTCCGGCTGGCATAAGATCTATGCCGGCCATGCTTATCTGTTTTGCAGGTACTCGGGTAGGCCAGACTAGCTATATGCTAGCCGGATTGTCTTGGCTTCAAAGAGAAGGAATCCCCCGCTGGTCAAAAGGTGGCTTTATTAGGTGAAGCATGTGCAAAGTAAAGCAAAGGAGAGGACCAACGGGTCAGTGGCGACTGACACAGGCAAAGCCGGATGACGTATCCCATGACGCCAAAAGACAAGGATGATGCTGAGGGTTACGTCCAAAGCCCGGACGAGCCGTTAAAGAAGAATAAAGAAGCATTTGTTTTATTAAAGGAGCATATTCATAGAATATGCTTCCACCTAAGCCCTAGAATTGTAACCCGGGCTCCCCTATATAAGGAGCACCAGGACCTCCATAGAGAGGGACGGCATTTGGAGGGATCATTCTCTGTCTAAGGTAGAACTCAGGGGCTAGTTAGTGAGGGGTAAGAGACATCATCTCCTTCTTGCTAAGAGCCACAAGAACACTTGTAAACACCATTGCTAGAGAGAATACAAGAACTTCCGCGCGTGGAATCACCACGTTCTCCCTCCCTGGATTCCCCTAGCACACATCAGCCCCATCTTTTGGCCTATCCATGGCATCTGCCATGCCACCACCACGACATTAGCTATCATGGTTGACTTTTAACAATTAATCTACTGAAAACAGGACTAGCAGTAGTAAAATAATTCACAGGACAAACATACTACACCAAAAATTAAACCCTTCTGGGGATAGATACTCCTTACAGAAGCACAACTCCAGGAGTTGGTCTCACCTTAAAAAGATGTCTACAGTAGGTCCTAGAATTTATTTAACATGCTTATGTTCTAAATTTGGGAAATTTAGTACAGGAGCTAAAAAGGTCCAAAGTGTGGAATTCCAATTTTATTGGACAGGTGTGATCATCTACAAGGCATGAAAAGTGGTTTCACATTTTTATGATTCACAGAAGAAAAACTAAGTATTAAACAGTGAAAACAGTACTATTCTGCAACCGAAATTCCGAGATATTGTATAGGCCTCAGATGGCCATGCCACTAGTGCCATGTGATGGGGCATGACATAAGCTATCTAGATGAATTTTAATCAGGTGAAAAGGTTAAACAAGGTATTTTGGATGGATTTTAAACTAACTACAATTACTCAGGCATTTTATTTATCAAAATTTAAAAGGGCAGTAGCGGCCAGGGTCGCGGCCCACACAGGGGTTGGGCCAGCCCGTTTGCGCGGTGCCCTGCGCGGGATCCGGGGATTTCAAATCCTAGGCGGGGGCCCCGCGTGTTAGCGGCTGTGGTGGCACGAAGGGGTACGGGGGATTCTGGCCCGTTGGATCTAGAGCGGATCCGGCGGCTGGGCTCATCGACCTCGCGGGGAGAAGACACCGGTGATGGAAACCCTAGATACTTCAGGGAGAGGCCATGGTGGATCATCTAGGGATGGAGAAGGGTCAGCAATGGTCTGGTTTGAAGCGGTCGGTGACGGTGGTTCAAATGAGGTGCATCAGTGGCGTCCTTGGCTTCGGTCGGTGTCATGGACATTCACATGGTGAAGCGGTGCTCACAGGTTCCTCGACGACAACTTCTAGGCGGATCCTAGGCAAAATGAAGGCGGTGGTTAGGACGGCATACGCGAGGCGAGCACAACAGTGAGAATAACCAGAGGAGAGAGGGGATGCAGCGAAGGCAAGCTTCACCTCTTTGCTTTGGTACCACAGTAGAGGCCGAGCGAGCTCGCCTCCACTATGGGGGTGAGGAGGTGGAGGATGGGGGACGAAATGGTGCGGTTTGCAGGAGCTAGGGCGGCTCGGGGGCTTTAAGCATGAGAGGGAGCGCCCACGGTGCACCGGGTGCAGGTGGCTGGTGGCAAGGGGGGTACAAGGCGAGGATTGGCTCGGCACAGCGGTGGGGAGTGTATTTGTGTGGGGTAGGGGAGGTTAGGTGCGCGGGCTCTCGTGGATGGCCTTGGTACAATGCGAGATGGTATGATGGAGGTGTGCACGCCAATTGCTCGACCGAACGGTCATATCCATCTAGGGTCTAGGTAAGCCGAGGTGCTGCACGGGGTTCAGTGTGAGGCAGTTGGGAAGGAGAGGAGAGGAGTCTCCACCGCGGGGTGGTGACGTTTATCACTGAGAGGCGTGGTGAGCTGAGGGCGTGCGACGTGCCAGGCCGACGTGGCCTGCTTCGGTTGGGGGTAGCGGGAGCCACGGGTGAGCGAGGGAAGGTGAGAGGGCAGCGCCTGGGGAGTTGGTACACTGCTATGCGGGCCTAGGCGCGACAGGAGATGTGCAGAGGCGGCTAGGTACTGGTCGAGCAATTTTAGGGTGATCTGGCTGCCTCTGTCTCTCTGGTGAGCTAGGTGAGGTGCAGGGATGACCTGGGGTGGTGGTGTGGTGCATGTTGGCACGTTAGAGTCGTGCCAGGGCCAAGTACCAGATCATAGCTGGTGTGGAGAGGGAGAAATGGGGTTGGGGTGATCTAGAGAGGATTATCTAGGGTGGTGTTTTCCCTAGAAGGATTCTTCGGGCTCGAACCACTAATGGCTGAGTTAGGGTTTTGGGGGTGTAGAGGGATGCCAAGTGAACATATCCAGTCCATGGTTTCTTCCTGAACATTCCGAAAGGCTTGTAAGGAATCTCCTAAGTTGGCACAAAATAAGGTGACCAAAAGATATTATTCAACTAGTGAAGGAAAACTTGCATGCAAAAGGGCTTAGGGTTCTGGTTTAACCAAGTCTAGGGGTGGTCTTTGTAGTAATCATGACAAGGTACATCTCCATGTAATTGCATTGCCAAAAAGGTTTATAGCTCACACTCTTCATCCAAAAATGGAACTTGACAAGCTATTTATGACTTAGCCACATTTTGAGGGGTTTTGCTCTAGATTCCAAGATTTAAACAAGGAGTGTTCCTAGATGTTACCAAGTATTGATCTAGCAATCCTAAACATGCAAACACACAAGGGCATCACTAGTATGGCAAAACATCAAGGAAACATGCGAAGCACAAATAAACATTCATTCATACCAGGCAGGCATCAAATGCAACAAACCCTAAATTTTCTATTTCCCCCTAATTTTCCAGACTTCTAACTACACAAACATGGGTACAAAATATGGGATGTTAAAGACCTTCCCCCTTAAATAATATCGTCTCGGTATTCGCGAGCTGAGACAATAAGAGATGGGGGAACTCCTTCCTGAGATAATCCTCTCGTTCCTAGGTGGCTTCTTGTTCGGAGTGGTTGCTCCCCTGAACCTTGTAGAAGTTTATCTTATGGCGTCAGGTGAGTCGATTGGCCTTTTCCAGTATCTTATCCGACACTTCTCGGTAGGTCATATCATGGTTGAGATCGATAGCATGTTAGTTGACTTCCTTGAAGACTCCAGGCTTGTCGGGTACTTGAAGGCACTTTCGGAGTTGAGACACGTGAAAGACGTTATGGAACTCCGACAACTCTGAGGGTAGTTCTAGCTAATATGATACCTTTCCTTGTTGAGCGAGGATCTTGAATGGTCCAATGTACCATGGACCGAGTTTCCCTTTTTCATGAAAGCTTTGTATTCCCTTGAGAGGAGAGACACGGAGATACGCGAAGTCTCCCTTGCTGAAACTCGCATCTCGACGTTTGTTGTTGGCATAACTCTTCTAGCGGGACTAGGCAGCTCTCAAACGATCACATGCTAGCTGAACGTATTCTTCGGCTGCCTTAATAATATCTGGGCCAAAATTTGGCTTTCTTCGGCTTCCGTCTAGTTCAGGGGTGTTCAATACTTTCTCCCATAGAGAAATTGGAAGGGTGCCATCTTTAGAGTTTCTTGGTAGCTGTTGTTGTAGGAAATTCTGCAAATGGCCAACAAATCCTCCCATTTGGATCCATAAGCTAGAACACACGAGCGAAGCATATCTCCAAGCACTTGGTTGACTCTTTCGGTCTGTCCACCGGTCTAGGGGTGATAGGATGTACTAAACGAGAGATTGGTACCCAGGGCTTCATGTAGCTTCTTCTAGAAACAGGAGGTGAATTGCGGTCCTCTATCTAACACGATTTCCTTTGGTACTCCATGAAGACTGACGATTCTAGAGATATAGAGTTCTGCCAACTTCTTTCCGTTGAAATTGGTCCTCACGGGAATAAAATGGGCTACCTTGGATAGATAATCTACTATAACCCAGATGGAGTCGTGACCTCTGCTGGAAGTGGGTAGTCCGGTGATAAAGTCCATTCCAACCTTTTCCCATTTCCATTCTGTAATCTTCGTAGGTTGTAGCAATCCGGCAGGACGTTGATGCTCGACTTTGACTCTTTGGCATACATCACACTTGGCTACAAATAGGGCGATCTCTCTCTTCATTCCATGCCACCAAAACTAATCCTTTAGGTATTGATACATCTTGGTACTTCCTGGGTGGATAGAATAGAGTGTTTCATGGGCTTCCTTCATAATAGTCTGCTTCAGTTCATGTTCACTGGGTACGGAGATACATCCTTTGTACCACAACACACAAGTATCGTTAACCTTGAATCCAGGAACATTTTCTCCTTCCATTCTGTGTTTGATTCCTTCTGTACTTTTGTGTCCCTTTTGAGCTTCTTTGATTTGGTCTAAGAGGGTTGGCTTTAATTCGAGATGGGCTCGAAATCCGGGGCTGACTAGCTCTAGTCCAAACCTTTCTAGCTCATGACTCAGTTCGGGTTGCTCCTTTTTGATCATAGCATTCAGGGAACAGGGTTCCCGACTAAGGGCATAAGCTACCACATTAGCTTTACCTGGATTGTAATGAATGCCAAGATCATAGTCCTTGATCAATTCGATCCATCTTCTTTGCCTCATGTTCAACTCCTTTTGCGTGAAGATATATTTCAGACTCTTGTGATCCGTGTAGATCTCACAACAGATTCCCATCAGATAGTGGCGCCAGGTCTTGAGGGCATGTACCACGGATGCAAGGTCCAAGTCATGGGTGGGATAATTCATCTCATGCGGCTTCAATTGCCTGGAAAGGTAGGCGATGACCTTGACTTTTTGCATCAGCACACTTCTGGGTCCTAGCTTGGAGGCGTCCCAATAGAGCTCAAAACTTTTGGTAATGTCTGGCATGGTTAGGATAGGGGTTGAGACTAATCTCTTCTTGAGTTCTTGGAAGCTCTCTTCACAATTGTTTGTCCATTCAAACTTCTTGTCCTTCTTCAGCAGTTGTGTCATTGGCTTCGTGATACTTGAGAACCCTTCTACAAACTTGTGATAGTATCCGACTAAACCTAGAAAACTTCGGATCTCCGAGGGATTGGTGGGGGGTTCCATTCTAGTACCGATTTGATTTTAGTGGGATCTACTCAGATTCCTCCAGCGGACAGGACGTGGCCAAGGAAACCAACTTCCTTTAACCATAACTCGCATTTGCTAAACTTGGCATATAGTTGATGCTCTCGGAGGGTTCCAAGTACTAGTCTCAAATGCTTCTCATGCTCTTCTTTGTTCTTGGAGTAGATCAGGATGTCGTCAATTAACACCACAACAAACTTGTCCAGTTAAGGCATGAATACCTTATCCATGAGATTCATGAAATAGGTAGGGGCATTGGTTAACCCGACCATTCAAACTTCTTGTCCTTCTTCAGCAGCTATGTTATTGGCTTCACGATACTTGAGAACCCTTCTACAAACTTGCGATAGTATCCGGCTAAACCCAGAAAACTTCGGATCTCCAAGGGATTGGTGGGGAATTTCCATTCTAGTACTGATTTGATTTTAGTGGGATCTACTCAGATTCCTCCAGCGGACAGGACGTGGCCAAGGAAACCAACTTCATTTAACCAGAACTCGCATTTGCTAAACTTGGCATATAGTTGATGCTCTCAGAGGGTTCCAAGTACTAGTCTTAGATGCTTCTCATGCTCTTCTTTGTTCTTGGAGTAGATCAGGATGTCGTCAATAAACACCACAACAAACTTGTCCAGGTAAGGCATGAATGCCTTATTCATGAGATTCATGAAATATGCAGGGGCATTGGTTAACCCGAAAGACATGACAATGTACTCATACAAACCATACCGGGTGGTAAAGGCGGTCTTGGGGATATCTGATTCTCTGATCTTCGGTTGGTGGTATCCGGTATGAAGATCTATTTTGGAAAAGACACGAGCTCCATTTAGCTGATCAAACAGATCCTCAATCTTAGGCAAGGGGTACTTGTTTTTGATGGTGACATCAATGAGTTTCCGGTAGTTAGTAACTAGTCGAGTGGTTCCATCCCTTTTATCCATGAAAAGTACTGGAGATCCCCATGGGGAAGCACCCGGCTGTATATGGCCCTTGCGCTCCATGTCATCTAATTACTTCTTCAATTCAACCAACTCTTCGGGGTTCATACGGTAAGGCCTCTAAGCTATGGGGGTTGTTCCGGGGATTAACTCTATGATGAAATCGATATCCCGATCAGGGGGCATACCGGTCAACTCCTCAGGAAACACGTCTAGATACGCATAAACCACGGGTACTTGCTCTAGGGTAGGTCCGGCTATACTCTTTTGGCAGTAAACCCAGGATGTGGAAAGTTGCCACATGCTCAACTTCTACCCAATCATCATTGGTTAAGGCGATAGATTTTTTAGTGCAATCTAAGATAGCATGATACTTGGACATCCAATCCATTCTGAGTATCACATCCAGACCTTGGGTTCCCAGAACTATCAGATCAACTTGGAAATTAACTCCATGGATGACTACGGAAATACCCTTGCAGGCTAGATTAGTCCTAGTGGTTGACCCAGGGATTTTAACTAGCATGGTACGCTTAAGGTGGGTAGGGGTCATTCCACTTAACTTAACAAAGGGTTCGGTAGCAAAGGAAGGTGATGCGCCTGAATCAAATAATACTATAGTAGAGTCTGAGTTGACGAAGAACGTACCTAGAATGATGTCAGGTGATTCATGGGCTTCTTCAGCATTGATATGACTCAGATGGCCTCTGACAGGGTTGTTTTTCTTTGGTGTGGCACCTCTTGATGGGGCTCCCTTGGCATGGACTTGATTGAGTCTAGCATTGTTGGGGTGGGGAGCATCATCTTTCTTCCTGTCTGGGCAAGCATGAGAGAAATGTCCTTCCTTTCTGCAGTTGAAGCATCATGATCCAGTGAGGCGAGCATATGGGTTGATAGGGCCTCTAGGGGCAGGTCTGGGTTTTCGCCTCCAGGGCGAGGGTTGGTGAAGTTGCGGTTGGGGTTGTTAAGGCACGGAGCATAGGACAGAGTCCTCTGAGGTGGAGATGCAAGCCTAGATGGTGACATGCTATGCGACCTCTGTCCACTGGACCCTCCTTTCTGCATCATACGGTGCTTGCGGTTCTCGATCACTCGTTTCGCTTATCCTCCACCAGGATAGCAGCATCAACAAGGGCATCTAATTCTTAGAACCTCTGAGCTACCAGGTGACACTGCAGTTCATCCTGCAGCCCATTTATGAAGGTATCCACCTTCTTCTCTTCAGTGTTGGTGTCATCAGGGGCATACCTAGCCAGATCGGTGTACTTATCCATATATTGTAGCACTGACATCCCTCCCTCCTTCAGGGCTTGGAACTGATCCCTCATTATCTTGATCAAACCTTGAGGGATGTGGCGCTTACAGAACCTTTCCTTGAAATCCTCCTAGGTGATCACTTGTCTTGCTGGCACAATGTCCTTGACGCTAATCCACCAAGTCCTTGCTTGCCCCGCGAGAAAGTGGGTGGCTAGAATTACTTTCTCGTCATTACCAACATGGGATACTTCTAGGTTGTTCTCGATAGTGCGAAGCCAGTCATCAACATCAAGCGGATCAGTGCACTTTCTAAACATAGGTGGGTTGGTCTTCTGAAAGTCTTTGAGCCTAGATCTCTGCTCTCCATTCCCACCTTCGCCCTCATTGTTGTGGGCATTCCCTTCTACGGCTTGGGAGAGCTGTTGGAGGGCGGGGATGTTGGCCTGGCATTTAGCGTTAGCAGCTTGGCGGTCTTCCATGAACATGCACAGGAGTTGCGCCATGGTTGGCTCAGGCGGAGGGGGTGGCAGACCGTGGGGACGCACCATCCTAAAGGTATACGGTTAGGATGGGGCTGCAAAAGATGGGTCTCAAACAAGACCACATAGCAAAGATGATAAACAATAGGACATGCATAGCATGCATAAGGGAGGACAAGCACTCAGGAATTAAACGGGCATAAGTTCAACTACAACCCAACCAGGTTCACACGTCACATCTCGATGCTAGATAGGAATAACAGCAAGTTCAACAGTACAAAGCAAGGATAAGATAAACAAATCACCACTCAAAAGGGGACACGGCGACTATCTCACTAGCTCTCGAAGACTAGCGCAGGACCTACTCCTCGTAGTGACGTGCGGTGGTATCCTCCTCCATGATGACCTCGGTGTCATCATCCTCAGGCTCAGGGACGAGCTCCTCTGGATCCTCTTCCTCCTCGTCCATTTGATTTTCATCCTCTGGGTGCTCGGTGAGAGGGTGGTTCTTGGGGAGTTGGTGCGCTATTGCGCGGGCCCAGGCACGATAGGAGAGGTGCAGAGGTGGCTGGGTACTGGTCGAGCAAGATCAGGGCGATCTGGCTGCCTCTCTCTCTAGTGGGCTAGGTGAGGTGTAGGGATGACCTGGGGTGGTGGTGTGGTGCATGTTGGCACGTTAGAGTCCTGGCAGGGCCAAGTACCCGATCACAACTGATGTGGAGATGGATAAATGGGGTTGGGGTGATCTAGAGAGGATTAGCTAGGGTGGTGTCTTCGCTAGAAGGATTCTTCAGGCTCGAACCACTGATGGCCGAGTTAGGGTTTTGGGGGAGTAGAGGGATCCAAAATTAAACACATCTAGACCATGGTTTCTTCCTAGAACAATCTCACAAAGGCTTGCAAGGAATCTCCAAAGTTGGCACAAAATAAGGTGACCAAAACATATTATTCAACTAGTGAAGGAAAACTTGCATGCAAAAGGGCTTAGGGTTCTGGTTTAACCAAGGCTAGGGGTGGGCTTTGTAGTACTCATGACAAGGTACATATCCATGTACTTGCATGGCCAAAAGGGTTTATGGTTAGCTCACACTCTTCATCCAAAAAATGGAACTTCTTAAGGTATTTATGACTTAGCCAAATTTTGAGGGGTTTTGCTCTAGCTTCCAAGATTCAAACAAGGCGTGTTCCTAGATGTTACCAATTATTGATCTAGCAATCCTAAACATGCAAACACACAAGGACATCACTAGCATGGAAAAACATCAAGGAAACATGGGAAGCACAAATAAACATTCCTTCATACTAGGCAAGCATCAAATGCAACAAACCCTAATTTTTTTATTTCCCCCTAATTTTCTAGACTTCTAACTACACAAACATAGGTGCAAAAGATGGGATGTTACAGCGATGATGATCTAAAATCCATCTAGGTTTTGTCCCTCTCATCGGTGATGTCGTCGGTCCACTTTGTCTCCGATGACCTTTGTGTCTTGGAGATTTGGTGGACCACGGCCTCTCGTCGGTGGGAAGGTTATAGATTTTTGTTTAGACATTTTTATTGTCTTCATGATGTTAAGGTGTCGACTACACTGGATTTAGAATAAGGTACACTCCACATATCCTCGCTCGGATCGTGCGCCTAGTGCCGGCGGAGGGCACATGGATTTGTGTGTCCGACGGTTCTCTTGGAATTCGGTCTTTTTTTGTATTTGTTGGTGTGGTTTGAGGCAAATCTCTGACCCTCCTTTCTGTATCGTATGGCTCTTGCGGTTCTCGATCACTCCTTTATGCTTATCCTCCACAAGGATAGCAGCATCAACAAGGGCATCTAATTCTTAGAACCTCTGAGCTACCAAGTGACACTTCAGTTCATCCTGCAGTCCATTTATGAAGGTATCCACCTTCTTCTCTTCAGTGTTGGTGTCATCAGGGGCATACCTAGCCAGATCGGTGTACTTATCCATATATTGTAGCACTGACATCCCTCCCTCCTTCAGGGCTTGGAACTGATCCCTCATTATCTTGATCAAACCTTGAGGGATGTGGCGCTTACAGAACCTTTCCTTGAAATCCTCCTAGGTGATCACTTGTCTTGCTGGCACAATGTCCTTGACGCTAATCCACCAAGTCCTTGCTTGCCCCGCGAGAAAGTGGGTGGCTAGAATTACTTTCTCGTCATTACCAACATGGGCTACTTCTAGGTTGTTCTCGATAGTGCGAAGCCAGTCATCAACATCAAGCGGATCAGTGCACTTTCTAAACATAGGTGGGTTGGTCTTCTGAAAGTCTTTGAGCCTAGATCTCTGCTCTCCATTCCCACCTTTGCCCATATTGTTGTGGGCATTCCCTGCTACGGCTTGGGAGAGCTGTTGGAGGGCGGCGATGTTGGCCTGGCATTTAGCGTTAGCGGCTTGGTGGTCTTCCATGAATGTGCACAGGAGTTGCGCCATGGTTGGCTCAGGCGGAGGGGGTGGTGGACCGCGGGGACGCACCATCCTGAAGGTATACGATTAGCATGGGGCTGTAAAAGATGGTTCTCAAACAAGACCACATAGCAAAGATGATAAACAATAGGACATACATAGCATGCATAAGGGAGTACAAGCACTCAGGAATTAAACGAGCATAAGTTCAACAACAACACAACCAGGTTCACACGTCACATCTCGACGCTAGATAGGAATAACAACAAGTTCAACGGTATAAAGCAAGGATAATATAAACAAATCACCACTCAAAAGGGGACACGAAGACTATCTCACTAGCTCTCGAAGACTAGCGCAGGACCTACTCCTCGTCGTGACGTGAAGTGGTATCCTCCTTGATGATGACCTTGATGTCATCATCCTCAGGCTTAGGGACGAGCTCCTCCGGATCCTCTTCCTCCTCGTCCATTTGATTGTCATCCTCTGGGTGCTCGGTGAGAGGGTGGTGCTTGGGGAGTTGGTGCGCTATTGCGCGGGCCCAGGCATGATAGGAGAGGTGCAGAGGTGGCTGGGTACTGGTCGAGCAAGATCAGGGCGATCTGGCTGCCTCTCTCTGGTGGGCTAGGTGAGGTGCTGGGATGACCTGGGGTGGTGGTGTGGTGCATGTTGGCATGTTATAGTCATGACAGGGCCAAGTACCATATCACAACTGGTGTGGAGATGGAGAATTGGGGTTGGGGTGATCTAGAGAGGATTAGCTAGGGTGGTGTCTTCGCTAGAAGGATTCTTCAGGCTCGAACCACTAATGGCCGAGTTAGGGTTTTGGGGGTGTAGAGGGATCCAAAATTGAACAAATCCAGACCATGGTTTCTTCCTAGAACAATCCCACAATGCTTGCAAGGAATCTCCAAAGTTGGCACAAAATAAGGTGACCAAAACATATTATTCAACTAGTGAAGGAAAACTTGCATGCAAAAGGGCTTAGGGTTCTGGTTTAACCAAGGCTAGGGGTGGGCTTTGTAGTACTCATGACAAGGTACATATCCATGTACTTGCATGGCCAAAAGGGTTTATGGTTAGCTCACACTCTTCATCCAAAAATGGAACTTCTTAAGGTATTGATGACTTAGCCAAATTTTGAGGGGTTTTGCTCTAGCTTCCAAGATTCAAACAAGGAGTGTTCCAAGATGTTACCAAGTATTGATCTAGCAATCCTAAACATGCAAACACACAAGGACATCAATAGCATGGAAAACATCAAGGAAACATGGGAAGCACAAATAAACATTCATTCATACTAGGAAAGCATCAAATGCAACAAACCCTAAATTTTTTATTTCCCCCTAATTTTCTAGACTTCTAACTACACAAACATGGGTGCAAAAGATGGGATGTTACAGCGCAATGATCTAAAATCCATCTAGGTTTTGTCCACCTCATCGGTGATGTCGCCGGTCCACTTCGTCTATGATGACCTTTGTGTCTTGGAGGTTTGGCGGACCACGACCTCTCGTTGGTGGGAAGGTTATAGATTTTTGTTTATACATTTTTTATTGTCTTCATGATGTTAAGGTGTTGACTAAATTGAATTTAGAATAAGGTCCACACCACATATCCTCGCTCTGATGGTGCGCCTAGTGCCGGCGGAGGGCACATGGAGTTGTGTGTCCGACGGTTCTCTTGGAATTTGGTCTTTTTTTGTATTTGTTGGTGTGGTTTGAGGCAAGTCTCCGACCCTCCTTTCTGCATCATACGGCGCTTGCAGTTCTTGACCACTCCTTTACGCTTATCCTCCACCAGGATAGCAGCATCAACAAGGGCATATAATTCTTAGAACCTCTAAGCTACCAGGTGACACATCAGTTCATCCTGTAGCCCATTTATGAAGGTATCCACCTTCTTCTCTTCAGTGTTGGTGTCATCAGGGGCATACCTAGCCAGATCAATGTACTTATCCAGATATTGCAGCATTGGCATCCCTCCCTCCTTCAGGGCTTGGAACTGATCCCTCGTCATCTTGATCAGACCTGGAGGGATGTGGCGCTTACAGAACCTTTCCTTGAAATCCTCCTAGGTGATCACTTGTCCTGCTAGCACAATGTCCTTGATGCTAATCCACCAAGTCCTTGGTTGCCCCGCGAGAAAGTGGGTGGCCAGAATTACTTTCTCGTCATTACCAACATGGGATACTCCCGGATTGTTCTCGATAGTGCGAAGCAGGTCATCAGCATCAAGCGGATCAGTGCACTTTTGTAAAAGAAGGTGGGTTGGTGTTCTGAAAGTCTTTGAGCCTAGATCTCTGCTCTCCATTCCCACCTTCGACCTCATTGTTCTGGGCATTCCCTGCTGCGGCTTGGGAGAGCTGTTGGAGGGCGGCAATGTTGGCTTGGCATTTAGCGTTAGCGGCTTGGCGGTCTTCCATGAACATGCGCAGGAGTTGCGCCATGGTTGGCTCAGGCGGAGGGGGTGGCGAACCGCGGGGACGCACCATCCTGAAGGTATACGGTTAGGATGGGGCTGCAAAAGATGGTTCTCAAACAATACCACATAGCGAAGATGATAAACAACAGGACATACATAGCATGCATAAGGGAGGACAAGCGCTCAGGAATTAAACGAGCATAAGTTCAACAACAACCCAACCAGGTTCACACGTCACATCTCGATGCTAGATAGGAATAACAACAAGTTCAACGGTACAAAGCAAGGATAATATAAACGAATCACCACTCAAAAGGGGACACGACGACTATCTCACTAGCTCTCGAAGACTAGCTCACTAGCTCTCGAAGACTAGCGCAGGACCTACTCCTCGTCGTGACGTGCGGTGGTATCCTCCTTGATGATGACCTCGATATCATCATCCTCAGGCTCAGGGACGAGCTCCTCCGGATCCTCTTCCTCCTTGTCCATCTGATTGTCATCCTATGGGTTGCTTGGTGAGAGGGTGGTGCTTGGGGAGTTGGTGCGCTATTGCGCGGGCTGATACGTCCAAAACGTATCTACTTTCCTGAACACTTTTGCTATTGTTTATCCTCTAAACTTGTGTGATTTGGATGCAACTAATGCGGACTGACGCTGTTTTAAGCAGAATTGCTTTGGTGTCTACTTTTTGTGTAGAAAACCAACTATCAGGAAAAATCCTGGAAAATATGTCAAAAATCCTATTTCACCCGAAGAGTCCAGGAGCCAGAATACGAAACGGAGAAGAGCCAGGGGGTGGCCACACCACCTGGTGGCACGGGCCAGGCCAGGCCACGCCAGGGGGTGGTGTGGGCCCCCTAGGCACCCCCTCGGCCTCTCTCTTCGCCTGTAAGGAGCCTTCTGACCTAAAATCTTTGGGGGGTTCGACGTTTTTCCAGAAGGATTTCTGCTCCACCGCCACAACCAGATTCCACGAAATAGCACCAGAAACTCTGTTCTGGCACCCTGCCGGGACGGGGAATTGGCGGAGATCATCGCCATCATCATCACCATCGCTTCTCCATCGACCATCCATGTTTCCCCCATCTATGAGTGAGTAATCCCCTGCTGTAGGCTATGGGGATGGTAGGGATTGGATGAGATTGTTCATATAATGGCATCAGATTGTTAGGGCATGGTTCCTAGTATCTTTTATTAGTGTTTTATGACTTTGTTGCGACTTGTTGTGCTTAATGCTTGTCACTAGGGCCCGAGTGCCATGATTTCAGATCTAAACATGTTATTGATTCATTATGATAGTATTGTTTATGGTCTTATCTGCAAGTTGTATACACACGTTGATGTCCGGAACCAATGGCCCCGAAGTGACAAAAATCGGGATAACCGGAGGGAATTGCTTTGATGTGAGGATCACATGTGTTCACCGAGTGTTAATGCTTTGCTCTAGTGCTCTATGAAAAGGAGCACCTTAATTGCCAGTAGTTCCCTTGAGGCCCCGCTGTAAACGGGCTGGCAGGACAAAAGATGTTGTGCAAGTTATCATTGCGAGTACGTATGACTATATGTGGAACACATGCCTAGGAGTATCTAGCACTTGGATGGTTTATCTTATTTATCTGCAATTGCCCTATGTTCCGATTGCTATGTGAATTGTTGTGTCCATACAACGCCCGTCCATCCATCCCTATGCCTACCGCACTCGAATCCCACTGTTTACTGCTATTGTCACTACTGTCTTTCCTTTACTACTGCTGTTACTTTACTATTCCTACTACAAAACTATTGCTACTGATAAACTGCTGTGAGCAAGATTGTTTCCAGGTGTAGCTGAATTGACAACTCAGTTGTTAAGGCTTATAAATATTCTTTGGCTCCCCTTGTGTCGAATTAATAAATTGGGTTTCACTTCCCTCGAAAATACTACGATACACCCCCTATACTTGTGGGTCATCAAGACTATTTTCTGGCGCCATTGCCGGGGAGCATAACTTTATTTATCAAGTTCACTTGGATTCTCTATTGTTTGCTGCTATCCATCCATCATGGGTAAGTCTCGTGATGGCAAGGTTCCTATTTTACCATCCACTACAAGAAGATGTACGGTTCTAAACACCTCTGCTACTCTTGATTCACCGTCTGTTATGAGTAAGTTCCTTACACCACCACATACACATGCTACACACACTGCTACTACTACTGAATCTGAAACTTCTGATGCTTATGATGCTGCTTCTACTGTGCTTGATAAGATTGGTTCATTAGGTCCTTTCCTAGATGCTACGATTGCTAGAACTATAGCTGGAAATACCGAAACTCGTAATGAAGACACTACCACACCTGTTAGCTCAACTGAGTCTAGTGAGAGTTATGATATTGAAGATGGTTATGTTGAGATGACCGATGAATTTATTAAAGAATGTAAAAACACCCATGATAGGAGCGCTGCTAAGAGTCTCCTTGAGAGGCATACTATTAGACCCAAATTGTCTCCTATTGCTAAGTTTGCTGCTTCTCCCATAAACATTACAGATAAAGATTATGATTTCTCTCTCGATCTATCTTACATAACTATTGTCGAGAAAGAACCTTTTTGTGGGACTAAGAATGAAAGTGCGGTAGCACATATGAATGAACTTTCTACCATGAGTGGCTTGTTTTCTGATGATATTAAGATGCGTACTTATTTTGTTGCTAAGATTTTCCCCTTTTCACTGAAAGGAGAAGCTAAAACTTGGTTTAGTAATTTACCTCCTGGATCTATTGATAGCCCTGAGTGCTTGATTAGTACTTTCCTGCAAAAATATTTTCCTCCTAGTGCTAGACATGCTATTTTGCAAGAACTTTTTGATTTTAAACAGGGATAAAATGAGGTATTTCCTGAATCTTGGGCAAGGCTTTGTGCTTTGATTCATGCACAGACTGGAAGTCCATTACCTAAGAATGAGCTTCTTGATATATTTTATAATGGTCTAATAGAGGAATCTGGGACATACCTAGATAGTTGTGCTGATTGTGTTTTCAGGAATAGGACTCCTAAGGAAGCTGAGGAATTAATGGCTAAAATAAGTAAGAACTATGAAGATTGGACTCCTCCTAAACAAGCCATACCTGAAGTAATTGTACCTGAACCATCTATTCCGGTGCCTATTCCAACATCAAAGAAGAGGGGAGTTATTGAATTAAATGATGAAGTGATGAAGGAAGCTAAGAAATGTCTTAAGGAGAAGGGAATTAAAGCTGCAGATGCCTATAGAAGAATTATGTAAGCCTATTACCTACTCATCCACTATTGAGGTACACTCTCTCCAACACTTTGATGAAGGTGATATCCCTTACTCTAAACCTCCTGGTCAATGCTTAGAAGAATTCGATATCTTTATTGCTAAGCAAGATAAATTTAATAAATGGGTGCAAAATCACCTATTGGAAAACACTAGAGCTATTGTTGAGTTGAAAGATATTGTGGAAAGAACCTCTAATGATGTTAAAATGATTGTTAAACACTTTCAAATGGTTCAAACTCAAATAAATCAACTCGCTAAAGTGCAAAACGACGTGCTAGTTAATGCTGCTAAAGAAAAACATGCTTATGAAATTAGAACTAGAAGTGGTGTTGCTACCCAGGATCCTCTATATCCTGAGGGGCATCCCAAAAGAATTGAGCAGGATTCTCAACAAGCTGAAAATAGTGGTTCTACTCGTAAGAAAAGGAAAAAGAAACATAAAACTATTGTAGAACCCTCTGAACCTGCTATAGATCCTAACAGTATATCTATCTCTGATGCTGAAACTGAAAGTGGTAATGAAGAAAATGAAGTTCCTAATGAAGAAAAAGTTGAAGAAGAACCTGAAAACCACACTAAGAATACTAAATACACCAAAGAAGATTTTATTGCTAAGAAACATGGTAGTGAAAGAGAACCTTGGATCCAAAAACCTATGCCTTTTCCTGATAAGAAACACAAGTCAAAGGAAGATGAACATTATAATAAGTTTTGTGAGTGGATGAAGCCTTATTCTTGCAAATTCCTTTGACTGATGCTATTAAATTGCCTCCTTACTCAAAGTATATGAAGGACATTGTCTCGAATCAAAGGAAGACTCCTAATGAAGAAATTTCTACTTTGCTTGCTAATTATTCCTTTAATGGTAAGGTTCCTAAGAAACTTGGAGACCCAGGGATTCCAACTATCCCTTGCTCTATTAAGAACAGTTATGTTAGAACTGCTTTGTGTGATTTGGGAGCTGGAGTTGTTGGGAATATGCCCTAGAGGCAATCATGTATGATGTTATTCCCAATGTATTCATAAGGTTATGGTCCATGTATGAACTGCTGATATTATCATCGAATATGTGATTTGATTGTGGAACTATATATTCATGTTGGTCATACTAATTGTCCTTGGTCATTGAGGTTGTGCTGGACACACAACTTAGACCAATATGAAAGTCGGCAGATGACTAGGTTCCACTTGTCATGGGCATGGATATGCTATTCCGACTTACACGGATTCGGCTAAAGAGTTCAGCGAGTCGGACTGACCCATATTGAGATGCAATGAACAAGTCGTCATTTGCATATCTCAATCAATGTAATCCTTAGACCTGAGGTTATTGCACAATCCGAGTTGAGGATCACCGACTTAGGTTCTGTCAAACGTTGTTTCGTCACTGGGCAGTTATAAAGGCGGAGTTCGGGTCGACTGAGAATCAAGCTGCGTGATGTGAATAACCGAGATGGGATTTTGTCCCTCCATCTAGAGAGATATTCTCTGGGCCCTCTTGGAAGACATGATTCGGAAATCATGGCCATGCGTGACTCGGTTAAGTGTTAACCGAGGCGACCGACTAAGAGTTAGTCGGATGAATCACTTATCTCGGATCGAGAAAGAGAGTCGGACTATTTAAGGGATGACGATCATTCGCCTATAGTTAGACAAGGTATATCGTGAGGCAAAAGGGACTCAGAAGAAAGTCACATTGAAAGGATGCCATCATGACTCTTTGGTACTTGGGAGTTGGCACGTTC
The DNA here is from genome assembly GCA_910589775.1 of Avena eriantha. Taxonomy (NCBI): domain Eukaryota; kingdom Viridiplantae; phylum Streptophyta; class Magnoliopsida; order Poales; family Poaceae; genus Avena; species Avena eriantha. Next base: position 385,364,277 of record OU342741.1, read on the forward strand.
TGCTAGGAGCCGCTGCCAACTAATCGATCACGAGTGAGACTCGGAATCGTGTCCAGGTTACCATGAGCCTATCGGGTCACACACTTAAGAGCGGGAGCAAGTTTGGGTTAGACCCAAACAGGAAATCTATTTGGGTTGGACCGAAATAGAGACATGGACTTAGTCAGCAAGTGGGACTTGCAGTGGCTAATATAGGCCTTTTAGTGAATGGGCCACAAGTGAGTGGAGCCCACTTTCACTTCCTATATAAGCTGGGGCGCAGGTGCTTAGAGCACACGGTTAGGTCACTCAATGTGTTGGAAACCCTAGCTCCAGTCCAATCCTGTCGCCGCCGTATCGGACCTAGCAGTCCATCGCCGGCGCTCCAACTCGTACGTATGGATACCGGCGGAGGTGTTGTACGTTCAGCACTTCGACGATCGTGGAACCGGAACGGATCGTGAGGCGTGGAAAAGGAACGAATCGTGAGGACTACACTGCATCAAGCGACGTGCTTCATCGATTTCGCAACCGCGCGTCTAGTGGTAATTCTTGTGGCCTACTACCTCAGCTAGATCTTGGGATCACCGTGTAGGAAAAAAGTTTTGTTTTTCTCTGCGCGGCCCAACAGGAGTTAGTGTTATGCCTTTGTCTCTCTATAAGAGGCTTCAACTAGAAAAATTGATACCAAGTGATATATCTTTGCAAATGGCTGATAAATCTACCACTATTGCTGTGGGTATATGTGAGAATGTACCTGTTCAGGTGGCTCACAATTGCTTGATATTAACTGATTTTGTTGTGTTTGAAATGCCTAAAGATGATAATATGTCTATTATTCTTGGGAGACCTTTTCTTAATACTGCAGGAGCTGTTATAAATTGTAATCAAGGAAAGGTGACCTTCAATGTTAATGACAAGGAACATACTGTCTATTTCCCCAAGAAGATTGAAAGGACTTATGGTTTGAATTCAATTGAACATGTTGAAGGCATTCAAGTTGGAGAAATATATTGTCCCATACCAAGAGAAACATTTGAAACTATTATGATTGGGACCATTGCTATCAAGGTTGAGGTAACATAATCATTAGTGGAATACAAAGTTTTGTCTCATATGCAATTGTTTTGGTAGCCAGACTTGATCAACCTTGGTAACAAAAGGATTCCATTGAACAAACAATGTTTTCATTATGATTATCTCCGTTTATTTCTACCCTTTGCATTTTAGTTTTTGTTTTTGTTTAGTTTTCTTTTTGTTGTTAGTTGCTTGCATGTTAGAGTGTCTTAGAACTTATGTAGTTCTAGCCTTGTTTTGTCCTTGCATCATGTTTCCAAAGGAAAAAAAATCTGTCTGTCAGAAAAATCATTCTTCTATGCCTAAAAATGCCCAAAAATAAAGTGTCTCGAAAAATTTCAGAAAATTCATATTAAATTTTTGCGTGAAAAAGGGGCAGAGGAGTACCTGGGAGATACCGGGGGGCCCACCAGGCAGGCACACCACATGGTGGCGCGGCCAGCCTTGGGTGGCGCCATGCCCTGGTGTGGGCCACCCCTGGCCCCCCACTAACTCTCTCACCTGCCACTTTCTTCTCTCTCCCGAGTAAGCTCCAGTTCATTGCTCAAAATCGCGTTCTTGCTGTGCTTGCTCTTGATTTTTTCGATCTCCTTTCTCAGCCCATCTTTCTTGCTGAAATTTGGAGCATTTGTTCCCTGGTATGTGACTCCTCCCCTTGTCCAAGTAGATTTGTGTTTAGTGGATTATATATTGAGTATTTTGCTGCTGTAGGTGACTGGTTATGAGAGCTTGTAAGCTTGTTTGATGCTTAGAGATATAGTTTTGATGCATGTTTAGGCCTCTTGCAAGTCACTATGAGTAGAATCCTTCATTATATTTACTTTGCAATCACTTGTTTAATAGGTGTTTAAATTTCAGAATACGAAGCATGAACAACCATACTTTTGGAGAGATATTTGAGAGTGATGCACCTAGGAGGTCGAGGCCCTCAAGAGCAGCCTCTTAAGCTAGGCCATCATACAACAAAGATCTCATTGCAACTCGTATTGGTAGTGAAAGGGATGATGGGGATGCTCACCCATCCTCTTTTCCTTGTTTTACTTTCTTACAAGCTGCAGGTATTCTTGATGATTTCTTGCTACTGGTTGAGAGGGTTGGTTTGGCCTCATATATGCAAGATGAGAGTGCGCAATACGCTATTCTCACCAAAACTTTTGTTGAGAGCTTCACGTTTACTAACACATCCTATCAGTCGACTGTCTCTTTTAAAATCTATAATCTGTCCTTCACCATGCCTTTGGAGAGATTTTGCAGTATTGTGGGTGTACGCATGCCAGGAACCGTGAAGAAAATTCAAGGGCGACCCGCTGATTTCTTGGAGCTTTACTGAGGGGTGACCAATGATGATGACCGCATGGCGCAACGCGGAAAGATAAGAAATATTCAACTTCCTGCTCTTAGATACTTTGCATATTATCTTGCTACTAGTGTACTGGGTAGGGAGAACACAAGTAATATCTCCAACTATCATTTAGCATTCCTTGCTGCTCGCTTAACAATGATACTCAGTACAATCTTGGCTCGCTTATTGCTTGCCGCCTAGCTGCTAGGGGGCCTATCTATGGGGGCATCATTGCCTCGCGCATAGTCAATGCATTAGGTCTTTCAGTGGATCCCTATGATGCTATGCTGGAACCACAAAGGCCTGACCTTGTTGCTATGAAAACTCATCACTTTGTCACTGCTACTTCTGATTTGAACAGTCTAGTATATAGGATGCTTTTCACTGATGGGGATGAAAGGGAGATCCTTTTGCCACAGCCTGCTTTGTTTAGTGTTCATAGGAGACCATGGTCGCGCTCCAAGGAGGAGGTGGACGAGCAGCTTCGCTTGCTGGGTTTCCATGAGCAGCACCAGGAGGATGTGCCCTCCTATGATTACTCTGCGCATTACGGAGGGACGCACTCGAGCTCGCACCAGGATGAGGGGACCTCTTCGTCGTACCAGGGTGACACTTCATCCTGGCCAGCTTGGGATTGATACCCACTTAGACCAAAAGCCTAAGCTTGGGGGGAGGTACGCCGACACCGCACTCATCTCCTTATCATGTTGCGTCGGTACTTCATATATTCATGTTTTCGTTCTCTTTTTAGTTTTCGTTCTTCTTTTGCTTTTGCTTTCTAAAACACAAAAAGACCAAAAATATTTCTGTTGTTTCTCTTTGGTTTGCCTCTTCTTTTGCCATGGTTTGTTTTTTTCCTTTTTGCTTTGTTTGTTCTATTCGAAAAACCCAAAAAGATTTTTCTTTGCTTGTTTTTCCCTTTTGGTTCTTGTTTAAAAATCGAAAACACCAAAAATATTTGTCATTCTTCTTTGGTTTTTTGAGTTTGCTAGAGGGTTCAGCAGTCCTCAGTGGAATATTGGTCTCATATTATTATTCAAGCCACACAAGTGAAGAGCAATAATGAGGATTAATGACAACTTGAGGCGTGGTAAGAGGCTAGTAACAAACTCTATTTTTTTCATTTTTGTACATATACTCATCACTGTGAGCATGCTTAGTCTGTTCATGTAGGGTGTATGTTATCTTTGGATGCTTAGTAGTTCTTGCTTTCTTATGATTAGCTCCAGCTCGCTAATAGTTTGTAGCATGTCTTATGAATGTTTGCTTGCATTGCTCTATTCATAAATTGGTATGACACTATGGTATCCTCCTCTGAATGTTTCATTTGAATTGACTTGGCACATGCTGACGCATGCACATGACTGTAATAATCAGTTGAGCCTCGATGAATTATTTTGCCTTGAGGATCTTGAATCACTTTCATGCCATGAGTAGTCCTGTTTTGTTGCAAGCATGATAATGACAGCTATTGCTCTCTCATTTGTCGCTCCCTTACTATTGCTAGCCTTCACTTCCACTGAGTGTTTTACTCAAGTTTCCAACTCCCTAAACCAAATATTTCCAAAGTGTCCACCATACCTACCTATTAGCATCATTCGCTACTTCTGTGCATATTCAATATGCTTTGTTTTCTTCCGAATAAAATGTTTTCTTGTTATGAGAAAATTAGTTAGTAAATCTCTCACGAACTTGATGGCACACTTTATTTCCTGCACTTAATAAACCTGAACCATTGTGAACTCTCCATGAAAAGTTATATGCTTGCAAATTATAGGCTGGGGATTAGCAGAACCGTGCTGTCACGGGGAACGCTTTGAACACTTGTAAATATATACCCAGTTGATACCTTGCTCTTTTGTTTGCGGATGTCGTCGATGTGAAATAAATGGGGAGCTTGTAAGTCCATGGAGTTAAGTACGTGTGTTAGAGAAACGCCTGGGCCGCTGGTCTAATCCATGCTGACATGGTGGAAACCTGCAGGGTAACCATAATGATATCTATGAAGCATTCTTCTTATAAAAAAAGAGAGAGATAGCTATTGAGAAAAAGAAAAAAAGAGTTTTACGAAAAGAGGAAAGAGAGGAAAAAGCACCATTTTCCCATGGTAAATAAGAAGATTGCTGAGATACTCATTGTCTGCTTGCCTTGTCATTTTGATATGGGGATTCTTCCGTATCATCGGGCAAGGGGTACCCCGTTGGCGGTTCTCAATGATACGCACATACTTACGATGACAAGAACTTACCGGTAACTAAAGTTGAGTAGGATGAGGAGCGGCCCTCATACTCAAGGGACTTGGGATTTTCAGTTTATAGTCTGTCAAGCATATAACTCAGATTGGACCTCACTTTCACCTTAACCACATTAAAGATGCTTATGATAGGGGCAATGAGAGCTCAAAGCTAATGAGTACCATACTTTCAGCATTTGGAAGCCTTTCAAATTATTCAAAACCTTTTCTTTTACTTGTTGAGTCTCCACATATTCTTTGAGCACCTTCTTGAGAGCATAGTTGTCATTCTTTGTGTTTGTTCCGTTACTTGATTATTTGTGTTATGACTTTGATGCTTGTATCCTTGATATCTTTACTTCTGGTCATCACTTGAACTTCAGAGGTGCCTTGACATTCATAATCAAAGGCAAGCGAGATACCACTCTATCATACCTTTCTATGAGCATTGTAATGTTGCTTATGTTTGTGCCTCATGCTACTTATTATTTTTGAGTTGGAATCTCTTCATAGCTTGCAATGACTATTGAGTAGACTCAGTTGCATACTCTTTATTATGAATTGTCTAAGTAGTTGATCACATTGCTGATAATATTTACATCATATGAAGCAAATGTGTTCGTGAAACTTCTTTTATCGCACTCCGTTTTCAATTGAATTGCTTGAGGACAAGCAATAAGATAAGCTTGGGGGGAAGTTGATACGTCCAAAACATATCTACTTTCCCGAACACTTTTGCTATTGTTTCTCCTCTAAACTTGTGTGATTTGGATGCAACTAATGCGGACTGACGTTGTTTTCAGCAGAATTACCTTGGTGTCTACTTTTTGTGCAGAAAACCAACTATTAGGAAAAATCCCAGAAAATATGCCAAAAATCCTATTTCACCCGAAGACTCTAGGAGCCAGAATACGAGACGGAGAAGAGCTAGGGGGTGGCCACACCACCTGGTGGCGCGGGCCAGGCCAGGCTGCGCTAGGGGGTGGTGTGGGCCCCAGGCACCCCCTTGGCCTCTCTCTTCGCCTATAAGGAGCCTTCTGACCTAAAAACTTTGGGGGGTTCGACGTTTTTCCAGAAGGAGTTCCGCTCCGCCGCCACCACCAGATTCCACGAAACAGCACCAGAAACTCCATTCTGGCACCCTGCCGGGACAGGGAATTGGGGGGAGATCATCGCTATCATCATCACCATCGCTTCTCCATCGACCATCCATGCTTCCCCCATCTATGAGTGAGTAATCCCCTTTGTAGGCTATGGGGATGGTAGGGATTGGATGAGATTGTTCATGTAATGGCATCAGATTGTTAGGGCATGGTGCTTAGTATCTTTTATTAGTGCTTTATGACTCTGTTGCGACCTGTTATGCTTAATGCTTGTCACTAGGACCCGAGTGCCATGATTTCAGATCTGAACATGTTATCGATTCATTATGATAGTATTGTTTATGGTCTTATCTGCAAGTTGTATACACACGTTGATGTCCGGAACCAATGGCCCCGAAGTGACAGAAATCGGGATAACCGGAGGAAATGGATTTGATGTGAGGATCACATGTGTTCACAGAGTGTTAATGCTTTGTTTTGGTGCTCTATTAAAAGGAGCACCTTAATTGCCAGTAGTTCCCTTGAGGCCCCACTGCAAATGGGCTGGCAGGGCAAAAGATGTCGTGCAAGTTCTCATTGCGAGCATGTATGACTATATATGGAACACATGCCTAGGATTATCTAGTACTTGGATGCTTTATCTTATTTATCTGAAATTGCCCTATGTTCTGATTGCTATGTGAATTGTCTTGTCCATGCAACGCCCGTCCATCCATCCCTATGCCTACCGCACTCGAATCCCACTGTTTACTGCTATTGTCACTACCGTCTTCACTTTACTACTGCTGTTACTTTACTATTCCTACTACAAAACTGTTGCTACTGATAAACTGCTGTGAGCAACATTGTTTCCAGGTGCGGTTGAATTGACAACTCAGTTGTTAAGGCTTATAAATATTCTTTGGATCCCCTTGTGTCGAATCAATAAATTGGGTTTCACTTCCCTCGAAAATACTGCGATACACCCCCTATACTTGTGGGTCATCACGGGCCCAGGCACGACAGGAGAGGTGCATAGGTGGCTGGGTACTGGTCGAGCAAGATCAGGGCGATCTGGCTGCCTCTCTCTCTGGTGGGCTAGGTGAAGTGTAGGGATGACCTGGGGTGGTGGTGTGGTGCATCTTGGCACATTAGAGTCGTGACAGGGCCAAGTACCAGATCACAACTGGTGTGGAGAGGCAAAAATGGGGTTGGGCTGATCTTGAGAGGATTAGCTAGGGTGGTGTCTTCGCTAGAAGGATTCTTCAGGCTCGAACCACTAATGGCCGAGTTAGGGTTTTGGGGGGTGTAGAGGGATGCAAATTGAATAGATCCATACCATGGTTGCTTCTTGGAACAATCCCACAAAGTCTTGCAAGGAATCTCCAAAGTTGGCACAAAATAAGGTGACCAAAACATATTATTCAACTAGTGAAGGAAAACTTGCATGCAAAAGGGCTTAGGGTTCTGGTTTAACCAAGGCTAGGGGTGGGCTTTGTAGTACTCATGACAAGGTACATATACATGTACTTGCATGGCAAAAAGGGTTTATGGTTAGCTCACACTCTTCATCCAAAAATGGAACTTCTTAAGGTATTTATGACTTAGCCAAATTTTGAGGGGTTTTGCTCTAGCTTCCAAGATTCAAACAAGGAGTGTTCCTTGATGTTACCAAGTATTGATCTAGCAATCCTAAACATGCAAACACACAAGGACATCACTAGCATGGAAAGACATCAAGGAAACATGGGAAGCACAAACAAACATTCATTCATACTAGGCAAGCATCAAATGCAACAAACCCTAAATTTTTTATTTCCCCCTAATTTTCTAGACTTCTAACTACACAAACATGGGTGCAAAAGATGGGATGTTACAGCGGCGATGATCTAAAATCCATCTAGGTTTTGTCCCTCTCATCAGTGATGTCGTCGGTCCACTTTGTCTCTGATGACCTTTGTGTCTTGGAGGTTTGGCGGACCACAGCCTCTCGTCGATGGGAGGGTTATAGATTTTTGTTTAGACATTTTTTTGTCTTCATGATGTTAAGGTGTCAACTACATTGAATTTAGAATAAGGTCCACTCCACATATCCTCGCTCTGATAGTGCGCCTAGTGCCAGCGGAGGGCACATGGAGTTGTGTGTCCGACGGTTCTCTGGGAATTCGGTCTTTTTTGTATTTGTTGGTGTGGTTTGAGGCAAGTCTCCTTTGATATATGGTTGTCATTTTTGGTGATGGTTGTTACTCTGGTGCGATGGTCCTTTGGGTCCTTAGAACGACAAATTCCCATACTTCTACTACACCAAGCTCTACTACGACAAGCTTTGCCTGACTCCAGTGACAGAGATGGGAAGATGATGGCACGTGTTCGGCTCGTGCTAGTGTTTGTAGTCGTCGCTAGGTGGTTCCGTGACCTATTTGTAAGTTTTTATTACTTCTAGGCTCATTTGTACTATTGTTGATGATTATTAGTACATTAGTGAACTTCCACAAAAAAGGCTCCTACATATATAAAACACACCAGCACCACCAACGCTGTTAGAGGTGGGTCACACTAGACAAAAAAAATCAGCCGGAGGAGAGACATCAACACATGGCCAGCCAGTGAGGCGGAGTCATACGACTTTGCCCTCATCTCCCCCTGCACCAGACCAACCAATACTAATGATGCAAAAAGGAGGATGCTAAACACAAATGCATCGCACAACACTAGTATGATGCCCAACACATATTGGAAACTGGCATAAAACAGGAAAGTCTGCAAACTTCCCTACAACACAACAAACATACATGCTCAACTAGATTTTTCTTACGCACCGCCTGACCAACATAGCCATACTTGAAACGATAGTAGATCAGAAAGATCCAATACGGACTTTCACATTGCTATTTTTTCGAAAAGGGGATATGATCCCGGCCTCTGCATCGATTGATGGACATAGCCTTTTATTAAAAAGAGTCAACCATCATCTAAAATTTAGGGAATACAAATCATGGGTTGCTTAACTTTGATACATGGATCAGCCAATGAAAAATACGAATGAAAAATCTAGTCATCTCGTAGTCGACTAAGAGGCTGCCATGATGACTGGCCGAATAAGTGGTGGGCGACCATCAACAAATGGATGCACCTAGTAGCCATAGTATCCCGCTGGTCGGATGTAGATAGGAGTCCCAAAGTTGTACCCAATGTTCCATATTTTGGATAATTGATGTCTACGCACTTCTATTCTTATAGACATTTGTTGGGCCCCCAAGTGCAGAGCTTTGTAGAACAGTAGCAAGTTTTCCCTTAAGTGGATCACCCAAGGTTTATCGAACTCAGGGAGGAAGTGGTCAAAGGTACCCCTCTCAAGCAACCCTGCAATCAAGATACAAGAAGTCTCTTGTGTCCCCAACACACCCAATGCACTTGTCAGGTGTATAGGTGCACTAGTTCGGCGAAGAGATAGTGAAATACAAGTGGTATGGATATAAGATAACGGTGCTAGAAAATACTTTGATGGCGTGGAAGAGACTAAAGGAAAACTGAAATAAATATGGAAGCAAGCAAACATGTAATAGATCTAGTTGACGGTGTTTCAATGCTAAGGAACAAGGCCTAGGGATCATACTTTCACTAGTGAACACTCTCATATAAATATCTTATCTTCATGATACTACTCTGAACTACTCTCCGGTTGGACACTCTAATCCATGGTAGGGATATAATAGCACACCTCAAAGTAAGCCTTTCCCATCTAGATAACCCCACACTGTGACCTTGAGCTCTAGATGGTTCCAACAAACGCCACAATTTCATAAAGACATCCAACTCCAAATATAACTCATAACAAGTATTTGTAATCTCTAGCCTAAGTGCCACCATGGTGTGCACGCTGTCACTTTCACACACATGGGGAGAGCGGAAATCTATGAAAGCACTTGAGTAGCAAAGTAGATCTACTTGATTACAAAGCTCATGATCACAATATGGAGAATATCATTTTGCGGCCCGAAAGTTGGGGTGGCCAGGCAACGCGGTACCCGAGTTCCCTGATATCATCCGCGATGACTATAGTTGGCGTGCCAAATACTCAGAGGGTCTTTTTCGGCACGAATTCAACTTTATGTTTCAATACAAAAATCAGGCTAACGGCCATCAAGTTGGCCCCCCTGTCAGTTCTCGCCGTTATGTCGCTCCCGTCGCTTAGGTGTCAATTAGGATTGCAGCATTGGTGCCTGCATCCATTACACGTCTTCTTCTTCCCCGGAGCGGCAATCTGTGGGGCGTCGCAGCCATGGTGCGGAGCTAGGACGTGGACGAACCTGCTTGGCCCAGCTCTCCTCCCTGTAGGCTTGTAGCGTTGGTGCCTCCATTACTCGTCTTCTTCCTCGGAGCGGCAATCTGTGGTCGCGGCCATGGCGCAGAGCTGGGAAGTGATGAAGCTGCTCGGCCCCGCTCTCCTCCCCATCCCGAGTCGGAGCTCGCCCTCACCGTGGACGCACCCATGGCATGGTCGGGGACGAGAATTGGTTCCTGGTGAGATCTATCACCTTGTCGACCATGCTCGGTTCTGTTTTCCTCCTCTAGAATCCGAGCTCGCCGTCGCCGTGGTTGCACCCACACCAATTCTGCCACCTCTGCCGAGGTCTCTGTGGTAGCTCAAGTTCTGGGGCTCTCCAAGTTCTGCCATGTTGGGCCTGTAAGTGTTGTTGTATGTTAAACTAGCAAATCTCTTTTGTTCAAATCTCTTGGGTTGTACCAACTTGATTGTGTTTAATTATGAAATACAAAATATAAATGACTTCTCTCAATTTCTCGCATAGAAAAATGCACAACTAATTTCATATTCTCGCAGGAACTGGCCCCACTTGTTGAACCGGCGGCACTGCCACGATCTCCACGTAACCACGGTGAGTTATCAAACCGAAAGTTGCAATACCACGTTTCTTTTGAAGTCATTCCTCTTCCTCAGTCATTCCTCTGCAGTTTTTTCCTGGGCGCTTCTTCTTCCTCTGTTCTGGAACCGTCGGTTCATCTTCTTCTTCCTCTCGAAGGCAGTTCCTTTCACGCATTTCCTTGCAGGCATGGACGATGGGAAACGCACAACAGAGACCCACTTGGTCCCTGCCCATGGCACCACGACTTTGACAGTGGTGTACACAAATGATGAAGCAACTATGGAGACAACTCTCGCCAGGTTTGAGCAATTTCTTGAGAAAGAAAAGCACAAGTTTGCGGGGCTAGACTTGGAGTACACCCGTGCAAATAAGCGAAAAAATCCTCCAGAAGAGATCGCTGTCGTGCAAATCGCCATACATGAGGAGGTCCTCGTTTACCACTTCTGCAGGTATGTGAAATTTAAATTTGAGATCACCACTTCGGCATCCCTTGTTCCCTTACATCCCCAGAACCATCTAAGTGCAGGAGTAAACCAACTGAGATGCTTTGTCCGGCTTTGGTCGAGTTCTTGTGTAGGAAAGGGATAACTTTCACTAGCGTGGATATCACAAATGACACAATTATGCTTTCTCGTGCGTTGATAAAAATCCTAGAGGGGCACCACATCGACATCCAAAATATGTACAAGATCAAATCATACCCAGCGAAGGATGGCATGGGTGATCTGGTAGCGGAAATCATCGATAAATCCTATGAAAAACTGAAGAAATTGAAGCGACTCGATCACGACTACTGGGAGTGGAAGCCGATGAGCCAGGTGTGCCTCGAGTATGCAGCCAGAGACGCCTACATGGCGTACGAGTTGTACAGTAAGCTCATTACCATGAAAGATGGGATGGTTAAGGCAGGGTTTTTCGCGAGAGAGCTATGCCCTGGTTGCAAGCTAGCCTAGGAGAAGAAGCGCGAGGAGGACAAAAAGCGGTTTCAGGACGAGCAGGGATCTTGGGACGGTGGCGACATCAAGCGGCTGAAGGGGAAGCAAGTCAAGGACGACAACAAGTGGTGGTGATACATTATGTGTTTGAACTAGATTTTAGTTTCTAGTTTATTATGTGTGTGATACATTCAGTTACTTCAATACAAAATTTCGACCAATTTAACTTGTTGATGTATTTCTTGACAATTATAATATAATCAAGCACTAGAAATATTTTGTAGTGTGCATGAGCATGATTAGTAAATATAATTGAACACTAGAAACTTTAAGGCACTCCATATAAGGAGTATATTAATATATAAGGTTCACCAGAGACACCACGGATATATTGTCTTACATGCCACACATAGGTAATAATTAACTAGAACAAAATAAAAGCAGGGGCTGCAGCAGGAGGCCGAGACACGGAGACGCCTAGAAGGGCAGGGGTTTATCAATAGGAGGCAGCGACAACCTAGTCGATGGGATACAGGCCAGTCCTGACAAACTCCCGAAGGAATTTGCCGTAGGATGCGTGTCACGCCAAGGTAATCGGCCTATGCCTTCTCCCTCCGCCTCTGCCAACGCCCTCCGCGTGTTGGATCATGCTGTTGAGGTCCACGTTGATTGCTCTGCCACAGAATGGGCAAAATAGTCTCCCCCTACGGTGGAAACGGATTAACCCACACCGTAACTGCCTCAGCACGTAGTGGCTCTTGTTGTCCCTGAATTCCTTGCTATCGTCCATATCATCATCATCCTCCTGTTGATTTTTAAGAACATAACTTAGAACTCGTACATATGATTGAATTGTATTACAACTCAAGAATTGACAACATGTATATGTAAGACAATATATCCGTGGATATCAAAGATAAAGCATCTCAGCAATAGTTTGATCGGTTCATATATCATTTCATCTCAACAGAATGACAAATAATTGCATCAGAGTGAATGTAGGATAAATCTAGGGACCTCATAAGTTTCTTCAGGGATGGAGTGAGTGAACCAAGTAACAATTGCACAACCTGTAATGTTGTTGTACATCGCCCCAGGTTCACTAACTCATCCCTGAAAAAATCTGACATTAATGTGTCTGCCTCTCTTTTGGGGCAAATTTGAATCATTGGCCACAATAAGAAATTGAAATGTAATCGTACAAAACTTTATTCAGGGATATACATAGTCAGGTACAAAAACAAGCCACAATATTGTAATTATAAATTAAAAACCAAACAATTAATCTTCAGGTGCATGTTAAAAATACTTATGATCAAAACCATTCATATACATATGCATCATACCAATCATTAAAAGATCAGAAACAATTCAAAGATCACATATGTAGTTCCATATGAGAATAAATCTAGGGCCTCATAATTTGTTTTAGGGATGAAGTTGGCGAACCAAAGTACCAACAACACAACCTATATTGTTTGTGTGCATTGCTGCCTCAGGTTCACCAACCCATCCCTAAAACAGGACACCGTCATACGTGTTTCCCCTTGAACTCTTTTGGGGCAAATTTCAATCATCGGCCTCGGTGACAAACTAAAATGTAATTCTTATACACTGAATGCATTGAATAAGTAATTCGAATATCATAGTTCTATGAATGTAGAATAAAGATTAAGGCCTCATAAGTTTCTACAGGGACGACGTAAGTGAACCAAGTAACAGTTGCAGAGCCTATATTGTTCTTGTACATCGCCCCAGGTTCACTAACTCGTCCCTGAAAAAATCTGACACCGATGTGTCTACCTCTCTTTTGGGGCAAATTTGAATCATTGGCCACAATAAGAAATTTAAATGTAATCGTACAAAACATTATTCAGGGATATACATAGTCAGGTACAAAAACAAGCATAAATATTGTAATTATAAATAAAAAACCAAACAATTAATCTTCAGGTACATGTTAAAAATACTTATGATCAAAACCATTCATATACATATGCATCATACCAATCATTAAAATATCAGAAACAATTCAAGGATCATATATGTAGTTCCATATGAGAATAAATCAAGGGCCTCATAATTTGTTTCAGAGATGGAGTTGGGGAACCAAAGTACCAACAACACAACCTATATTGTTTGTGTGCATTGCTGCCTCAGGTTCACCAACCCATCCCTAAAACACGACACCGTCATACGTGTTTCCCCTTGAACTCTTTTGGGGCAAATTTCAATCATCGGCCTCGGTGATAAACTAAAATGTAATTCTTATACACCGTGAATACACAGAATAGATAATTAAAATATCATAGTTCTATGAATGTAGAATAAAGATTGCAGCCTCATAAGTTTCTACAGAGATGGCATAAGTGAACCAAGTAACAATTGCATAGCTTATATTGATCGTGTACATGGCCCCAGGTTCGCTGACTCATCCCTGTAAAAATTTGACACCAATGTGTCTGCCTCTCTTTGGGGAAAATTTGAATCATTGGCCACAATAAGAAATTGAAATGTAATCGTACCAAACAATATTCAGGGATATACAAATGCATCATACAACACATTCCTAGATCAGAAACAATACAAATATTATATATTTAGGTTCCATATGAGAGAAAAAATTAGGGCCTCATTTTTTCAGCGATGGAGTCGGAGAACCAAAATACCAACATCACAACCTGTATTGTTTATGTGCATTGCTGCCTCAGGGCCACTAACCATCCCTAAGAAAACGACACCATCAGATGCCCTTGCACTATTTTTGGGGGCAAAATTGAATCATTGGGCTCAGTAAGAAATAGAAATGTAATGTTATAGGCCTGCTGTGTATCGAAATCAACACTCAACTAGCAAACTCAACTAGATGGCAGATGAGCAGATTGGGGTTTTGTGACTAGACGGATTGGGGTTTTGTGACTAGATGGCAGATGCATCAATCAACCGATCGAATCATATATATACTACCCTACTTCAAGAGAAAAAGAATCTGTACACGATTGAGCAAATCCTATGTATGAACAGTGAAAACTGCGGCTGCGACTAGAGAAGCTAGCAATGTAGTACCCCGGACTCCTCATTAGGGACCTCCTCCTCAAACTCATCATTCTCCGCGATTGCGTCGAAGATTGCTTGAACGGCGATGGGGTCGTCGATGTAGATCATCGGATTGCCTCCGCCTACCGCCTGCCCCCCATCCAGATCTACCGCTGGCACCATGACGTTGTCGGCCACCTGTTGCTCGGCGGCGACGGCTACTACCGGCTGCTCGGCGGCGATGGCTACCACTTGCTGCTCGGCGGCGACGGCTACCAACTGCTACTCGGAAGCGATGGCTACCACCTGCTGCTCGACAACGATGACGGCTATTGGCTGGACGGATGAGTTCGCACCCTCGACGGCGCGGCAACGAGCGGCGTTCGTGCCTGGAGAAGACGCCTCCGTATGCTTGGCGACGACCGAGCCATCTGCTGCTTCGCCTTCAACTGGCTTCACCTCCGGATCATCTCCATGCGTACGCTTCATGGCGCACCAAGGGAAGGAGATAGTGCAAACGAGGGAGATTCAGCGCGCGTGGCAGGTGTAGATTGGGGTCTTGGGACTAGACAGACTGGGGGAAATGACACGAGCTCATAGAAGAAGAAGGTCGAGGAGGGTTATAAACACTGGACCGTTCATAGTCCTCGAGTGGACATGTGTGGTGGGCAGGGGGCGGGGGGCTACCATGATCTCCACCCTTTTTTCGGTTCCCTTTTTTTTGAAACAGCCACGATATCCACTTTAGAGCTGCATTGAAAACACGCTCATGGCAGACCTCGATTCCACTGCATGCAAGTGGCGCGGAACTAATTTCTAGAACGTTAGATCTACTCGAGGGGTGCCCTTGACTCATGGAATTTACTAGCGGTAGGGCCCAATTGGAAGTTAGATTGAGAGCGCTGCGTATAAATGGGATATGTCTGATTAAAATCAAGTGGCAATAAATTGCAGCGTCTCGTCGACAACCGTGCACTCGATGACCCCGTTGCCCTGTGCATGAGTTGTAGTAGCAGTAGTAGGATTTTCAGACTTGATTAAACTTGACATGACCGCTCGACGACTTTTTCCATGGACGACATCGTGTTCCTTCCTGTAGAAGTCTTGCGGAGGGAGACGTCCGTGCTATCTCACGCTGTACTGTGAAGGGCACGAGGTGTGCAACGATCATCGTTGGATCGCACATAATCAACGGTTGGTGTGCATGATCCGTGTGACAACTGTGACAACCAATCAGGGAGTAGCAGACAGGGTGCGCACAGTTTTGGGCTTCTACGAAAGATACAGAGGGGAGGGGGGCGGGCAAAACTAAGTAGTATCACATAAAACCAAGGGCAAAACTGAGTAGTATAAAAATGGAAAGTGTCTTGTACAATGAAATACATCATGGAATACATCAAATTATGCCAAGATAGATCCACTAGAGTTCATTGGATGTGTGTTCTTCTAATAAACCACGCATGGATCCACCAGTGGCATTGCATGTCCGTTCCTCTAAACAAACCACATAAGGATCCACCAGTGTCATTGCATGTCTGTTCTTTTCATGAACCACATAAGGATCTACCAGTGTCATTGCATGTCTGTTCTTTTCATGAACCACACCCAGTGTCATTGCATGTGTGTTACTTCCATAAACCACATATGGATCCACCTAGTGTGATTGCATGTTTGTTCCTTCCATAAACCACATAAGGATCCACCAGTGTTATTGCTTGTCTGTTCTTTTCATGAACCACTCCTAGTGTCAGTGCATGTCTGTTCTTTTCATGAACCACACCCAATGTCAATGCATGTCAGATCTTTTCATGAACCACATAAGGATCTACCAGAGTCATTGGATGTGTGTTCTTCTCATGTACCACACGTGGATCCACCGGCGTCATTGCATGTCTGTTCCTCTAAACAAACCACATAAGGATCCACCAGTGTCATTGCGTGTGTGTTCTTTTCATGAACCACACCTAGTGTCATTGCATGTGTGTTCTTCTAAACAACCCACATAAGGATCCACAAGTGTCATTGCATGTCTGTTCTTTTCATGAACCACATAAGGATGGGCCCACCAGTGTCATTGCATGTCTGTTCTTTTCATGAACCACACCCAGTGTCAGTGCATGGCTGTTCTATTCATGAACCACACCCAGTTTCACTGCATGTCTGTTCTTTTCATGAACCACACCCAGTGTCATTTCATGTGTGTTACTTCCGTAAACCACATGTGTATCCACCGGTGTCATTGCATGTCTGTTCCTCTAAACAAACCACATAAGGATCCACCAGTGTCATTGTGTGTCTATTCTTCTCATGAACCACATAAGGATTGCACCACCAGTGTCATTGCATGTGTGTTCTTTTCATGAACCACACCCAGTGTCAGTGCATGTCTGTTCTATTCATGAATCACACCCAGTTTCACTGCATGCCTGTTCTTTTCATGAACCACATAAGGATCTACCAGTGTCATTGCATGTCTTTTACTTCCATAAACCACATGTGGATCCACCGGTGTCATTGCATGTCTGTTCCTCTAAACAAACCACATAAGGATCCACCAGTGTCATTGCGTGTGTATTCTTCTCATGAACCACACCTAGTGTCATTGCATGTGTGTTCTAAACAAACCACATAAGGATCCACCAGTGTCATTGCCTGTTTGTTCTTTTCATGAACCACATAAGGATCCACCAGTGTCATTTCATGTCTGTTCTTTTCATGAATCACAGCTAGAGTCATTGCATGTCTTTTACTTCCATAAACCACATATGGATCCACCTAGTATGATTGCATGTCTGTTCCTCTAAACAAACCACATAAGGATCCACCAGTGTCATTGTGTGTCCGTTCTTTTCATGAACGACACCCAGTGTCATTGCATGTGTGTTCTTCTAAAAAAACCACATAAGAATCCACTAGTGTCATTGCCTATCTGTTCTTTTCATGAACCACACCCAGTGTCATTGCATGTGTGTTCTTCTAAACAAACCACATAAGTCATTGCATGTCTGTTCTTTTCATGAACCACACCCGGTGCCATTGCATGTATGTTCTTTTCATGAACCACTTCTAGAGTCATTGCATGTCTGTTCCTCTAAACAAACGACATAAGGATCCACTAGTGTCATTGCATGTCTGTTCTTTTCATGAACCACATAAGGATCTACCAGTTTCATTCCATGTCTATTCTTTTCATGAACCACACCCAGTGTCATTGCATGTGTGCTATTTCCATAAACCACATGTGGATCTACCGGTGTCGTTGCATGTTTGTTCCTTCCATAAACCACATAAGGATCCACCAGTGTCATTGCCTGTCTGTTCTTTTCATGAACCACATAAGATTGGGCCCCCTAGTGTAAGTGCATGTCTGTTCTTTTCATGAACCACACCCAGTGTCACTGCATGTCAGTTCTTTTCATGAACCACATAAGGATCTACCAGTGTCATTGCATGTGTGTTACTTCCATAAACCACATGTGGATCCACTGGTGTCGTTGCATGTCTGTTCCTCTAAACAAACGACATAAGGATCCACTAGTGTCACTGCCTGTCTGTTCTTTTCATGAACCACATAAGGATGGGCCCACCAGTGTCATTGCATGTCTGTTCTTTTCATGAACCACACCCAGTGTTAGTGCATGTCTGTTCTATTCATGAACCACACCCAGTTTCACTGCATGTCTGTTCTTTTCATGAACCACATAAGGATCTATCAATGTCATTGCATGTATTTTACTTCCATAAACCACATGTGGATCTACCGGTGTCATTGCATGTCTGTTCCTCTAAACAAACCACATAAGGATCCACCAGTGTCAATGCCTGTGTGTTCTTCTCTTGAACCTCACCCTGTGTCATCGCATGTGTGTTCTTCTAAACAAACCACATAAGGATCCACAAGTGTCATTGCCTATCTGTTCTTCTCATGATCCACATAAGGAGCCACCAGTATCATTGCATGCATGTTCTTTTCATGAATCACAGCTAGAGTCATTGCATGTCTTTTACTTCCATAAACCACATATGGATCCACCTAGTGTGATTGCATGTCTGTTCCTCTAAACAAACAAAATAAGGATCCACCAGTGTCATTGCGTGTCCGTTCTTTTCATGAACCACACCCAGTGTCATTGCATGCGTGTTCTTCTAAACAAACCACATAAAGATCCACCAATGTCATTGCCTATCTGTTCTTTTGATGAACCACACCCAGTGTCATTGCATGTGTGTTCCTCTAAACAAACCATATAAGTCATTGCATGTCTGTTCTTTTCATGAACCACACCCGGTGTTATTTCATGTCTGTTCTTTTCATGAACCACGGCTAGAGTCATTGCATGTCTGTTCCTCTAAAAAAACCACATAAGGATCCACCAGTGTCATTGCATGTCTGTTCTTTTCATGAACCACATAAGGATCTACCAGTGTCATTGCATGTATGTTCTTTTCAAGAACCACACCTAGTGTCATTGCATGTGTGTTACTTCCATAAACCACATGTGTATCCACCGGTGTCATTGCATGTTTGTTCCTTCCATAAACCACATAAGGATCCACCAGTGTCATTGCCTGTCTGTTCTTTTCATGAACCACATAACGATGGCCCCCTTGTGTTAGTGCATGTCTATTCTTTTCATGAACCACACCCAGTGTCAATGCAGGTTAGTTCTTATCATTAACCACATAAGGATCTACCAGTGTCATTGCATGTGTGTTACTTCCATAAAGCACATGTGGATCCACCGGTGTCATTGCATGTCTGTTCCTCTAAACAAACCACATAAGGATCCACCAGTGTCATTGCTTGTATGTTCTTCTCATGAACCACATAAGGATGGGCCCACCAGTGTCATTGCATGTCTGTTCTTTTCATGAACCACACCAGTGTCAGTGCATGTCTGTTCTATGCATGAATCACACCCAGTTTCACTGCATGTTTGTTCTTTTCATGAACCACATAAGGATCTATCAGTGTCATTGCATGTCTTTTACTTCCATAAACCACATGTGGATCCACCGGTGTCATTGCATGTCTGTTCCTCTAAACAAACCACATAAGGATCCACCAGTGTCATTGCGTGTGTGTTCTTCTCATGAAACACACCCAGTGTCATTGCATGTGTGTTCTTCTAAACAAACAACATAAGGATCCACCCGTGTCATTTCCTTTCTGTTCTTCTCATGAACCACATAAGTATCCACCAGTGTCATTGCATGTCTGTTCTTTTCATGAATCACAGCTAGAGTCATTGCATGTATTTTACTTCCATAAACCACATATGGATCCGCCTAGTGTGATTGCATGTCTGTTCCTCTAAACAAACCACATAAGGATCCACCAGTGTCATTGCGTGTCCGTTCTTTTCATGAACCACACCTAGTGTCATTGCATGCGTGTTCTTCTAAACAAACCACATAAGGATCCACCAGTGTCATTGCCTATCTATTCTTTTCATGAACCACACCTAGTGTCATAGCATGCGTGTTCTTCTAAACAAACCACATAAGTCATTGCAATACTGTTCTTTTCATGAACCACACCCGATGTCATTGCATGTCTGTTCTTTTCATGAACCACGGCTAGAGTCCTTGCATGTCTGTTCCTCTAAACAAACCACAAAAGGATCCACCAGTGTCATTGCATGTCTGTTCTTTTCATGAACCACATATCGATCTACCAGTGTCATTGCATGTATGTTCTTTTCATGAACCACACCCAGTGTCATTGCATGTGTGTTACTTCCATAAACCACATGTGGATCTACCGGTGTCATTGCATGTTTGTTCCTTCCATAAACCACATAAGGATCCACCAGTGTCATTGCATGTCTGTTCTTTTCATGAACCACATAAGGATGGGCCCCCTAGTGTTAGTGCATGTTTGTTCTTTTCATGAACCACACCCAGTGTCACTGCATGTCAGTTCTTTTCATGAACCACATAAGGATCTACCAGTGTCATTGCATGTGTGTTAATTCCATAAACCACATGTGGATCCACCGGTGTCATTGCATGTGTGTTCCTCTAAACAAACCACATAAGGATCCACTAGTGTCATTGCCTGTCTGTTCTTCTCATGAACCACATAAGGATGGGCCCACTAGTGTCATTGCACGTCTGTTCTTTTCATGAACCACACCCAGTGTCAGTGCATGTCTGTTCTATTCATGAACCACACCCAGTTTCACTGCATGTCTATTCTTTTCATGAACCACATAAGGATCTATCAGTGCCATTGCATGTCTTTTACTTCCATAAACCACATGGGGATCCACCAGTGTCATTGCATGTCTGTTCCTCTAAACAAACCACATAAGGATCCACCAGTGTCATTGCGTGTGTGTTCTTCTCATGAACCACACCCATTGTCATTGCATGTGTGTTCATATAAACAAACCACAGAAGGATCCACCAGTGTCATTGCCTGCCTGTTCTTCGCATGAACCACATAAGGATCCACCAGTGTCATTGCATATCTGTTCTTTTTATGAATCACAGCTAGAGTCATTGCATGTCTTTTACTTCCATAACCCACATATGGATCCACCTAATGTGATTGCATGTTTGTTCCTCTAAACAAACCACATAAGGATCCACCAGTGTCATTGCGTGTCCGTTCTTTTCATGAACCACACCCAGTGTCATTGCATGCGTGTTCTTCTAAACAAACCACATAAGGATCCACTAGTGTCATTGCCTATCTATTCTTTTCATGAACCACACCTAGTGTCACTTCATGTGTGTTCCTCTAAACAAACCACATAAGTCATTGCATCTCTGTTCTTTTCATGAACCACACCCGGTGTCATTGGATGTCTGTTCTTTTCATGAACCATGGCTAGAGTCATTGCATGTCTGTTCCTCTAAACAAACCACATAAGGATCCACCAGTGTCATTGCATGTCAGTTCTTTTCATGAACCACATAAGGATCTACCAGTGTCATTGCATGTGTGTTCTTTTCATGAACCACACCTAGTGTCATTGCATGTGTGTTACTTCCATAAACCACATGTGGATCCACCGGTGTCATTGCATCTTTGTTCCTTCCATAAACCACATAAGGATCCACCAGTGTCATTGCCTGTCTGTTCTTTTCAAGAACCACATAAGGATGGGCCCCCTAGTGTTAGTGCATGTCTGTTCTTTTCATGAACCACACCTAGTGTCACTGCATGTCAGTTCTTTTCATGAACCACATAAGGATCTACCAGTGTCATTTAATGTGTGTAACTTCCATAAACCACATGTGGATCCACCGGTGTCATTGCATGTCTGTTCGTCTAAATAAACTACATAAGGATCCACTAGTGTCATTGCCTGTCTGTTCTTTTCATGAACCACATAAGGATGGGCCCACCAGTGTCATTGCATGTATGTTCTTTTCATGAACCACACCAAGTGTCAGTGCATGTATGTTCTATTCATGAACCACACCCAGTTTCACTGCATGTCTGTTCTTTTCATGAACCACATAAGGATCTATCAGTGTCATTGCATGTCTTTTACTTCCATAAACCACATGTGGATCCACCGGTGTCATTGCATGTCTGTTCCTCTAAACAAACCATATAAGGATCCACCAGTGTCATTGCGTGTGTGTTCTTCTCATGAACCACACCCAGTGTCATTGGATGTGTGTTCTTCTAAACAAACCACATAAGGATCCACCAGTGTCATTGCCTGTCTGTTCTTCTTATGAACCACATAAGGATCCACCAGTGTCATTGCCTGTCTGTTCTTCTCATGAACCACATAAGGATCCACCAGTGTCATTGCATATCTGTTCTTTTCATGAATCACAGCTAGAGTCATTGCATTTATTTTACTTCCATAAACCACATATGGATCCCCCTAGTGTGATTGCATGTCTGTTCCTCTAAAAAAAACCACATAAGGATCCACCAGTGTCATTGCGTGTCCGTTCTTTTCATGAACCACACCGAGTGTCATTGCATGCATGTTCTTCTAAACAAACCACTTAAGGATCCACCAGTGTCATTGCCTATCTGTTCTTTTCATGAACCACACCCAGTGTCATTGCATGGGTAGCCGTTAGACCGAGTCTTCTAGAAGGCACGCCCTAACACAGTTGTTCTGCTTGACGATTGTTACATACCGTTCGAAGGGGCGCTTGGACGATTGGGATGGTCTTCGCGAGAGCGATCCGCGAGTAGGCTGTTCTGCAGCATGATTGGCCACGCTTGCTTTGGACAAACTGGCAACACCGGGCGCTCCCCTGTTTCGAGTGTCACATCTCACGAGTTCAGTGGGCCACATCTCAGTGTCACGTCCCCATTACTTCTCTTCCTCCCCGTACTTCTCTTCCTTACCCTCGAAGCCACTTCCCCACTTCACTCCCATCCCGTCGTAGCCGCTAGCCGACGGCGCCTCCATCCCAATCCCCTCTCTGGCAGCCACCCCCACCCCTCTCGCCATGGGTTCAAGGGGAGACGGCGAGGAAACGCGTCGTGACCAAAGGGACAGTGATTTCGATGTGAGTCGTCTCATCTCTATTTCTATCATCTGTGGCCAGTTATCTATTTTTTGAGCTAGATCTAATATGTTTACTCATGCGCGTATGATGTGTTATGCCAACCAGACGATGTATGACTCCGACTATCACGGTTTAGAGGATGAAGACAGTCCTCTGGTATGTAAACATGGATATGTGCCCGCTAAATTTGTAGCCTTCGAAGGACGAAACGCAGGCAGGAGGTGTCTACGGTGTCAAGGACATCGTGCAATGATGCAAGGCGGAAGTTGTGGTGTTGTCAAATGGGTAGATCTAGAGTGGCCCAAATCGATGTAGAAAACGCTGGACAAACTATGGGAAATGACTATCGAGTTGAAAGAATCCGTATTCAGCTCACTTCTTGATAGTGTTGAGATGAAGCTGTGGGAACCAGTTGACACGACCAAGCATAAGCGAGATCTCAGGTGGGTGCAAGACAAGGTTATCAAAGTCGAGAAGGAGAGGGACGCGACGTTGGCCCTCAAGGCTAAAGCAGAGCAAGAACTGACTCAAGCAAGGAACGATCTCCACCAGGCCAAAGTCATGCAGTACAAAACTACGAGTATTGACAAGTGCATGAGGAAAAATGCAGAGAAACAATTGAAGCTGTGCAAGGAAGATGGTAAAAGGAAGGAGCAGACAATTCGATCCTTGCTCTCGCAGGAAGATGCGCATCGGGCCAAGATTAGGAAGATCAAGGAGATGTGTGATAACTAGTTCTATTTAGCTTAAGCTCCATTCCTTTTTAAGTTGTAATATTTGTACTTGTTGACCTAGCGGTCTGAACTATTGGTCCCGGATTCCAGGGAGGAAAAAAATTGCTCTGACCCTGCATTAATTTGTGGAAGAATTTGTGATTTAGATCAATTTCTGCCTCGATTTAGATCTCTGTCCCGGATTGGGAACGTAACCGTGGACCAAAGACACCTTTTATACTAGTGTATTATGACACTGGTGGTTTGTTTAAACGTAATCTACATGGATTGTGCCGCATGCAAATGGCACAACCACAATTTATAAAGTGGAAGCACGTACACCCAGTTACTGGAGATCCGGGAGCTTCGCCAGATGCAGGGGATGCATGAGCAGAGAGGCGGTGAGATAGACAGGCTCAAGATTAGGCCAGAAAGTGGTACCCATTTCCTCCTCATCTGGGCATTATTGGTGAGAACATTGATGTTTATGTTGCCACGTCATTGTGCAGCATCTGAAATAAGTTGCTGCTTCGTGGAGTGTGGCAGCTTAAATAATTTATTTATGTGCCACTTACATTCCGTCGTATTTGGAGACCTCCTGCCCCTCAGCAATCATGGAACCGGTGGATCATTGTTTTCAGATAGCAGTGGCACAATCACAATTTCAGATTCAACTACTGACTCGGGCGTTTCCAAACCCTAAGTCACGGTACATTTTACTCAGAGAACGTGGGTAGATTATTTCGCCCAGCAACGTGCCACACACAGAGCGATCAGAATTTAACAGAATTACATATATAGGTTCAAGTTCAACACATTACTATGCATCTTCATTGCGAGCAACCTTCTTTCGCAGTCTGGGTGCCAAGCCTTCACGTCCAACGGTTTCTTCATTTCCTGCCTTCTTCCTCTTCCTTGGTGCCAATTTTCTCAGCTTCACGTACTCTGCATTGCCGGGACAATGGGCACCAGAATCGTGTCCAGCATCATCTTTCCACTCGTTTTTAATTTCTTCGGGCAGCAAAATGACATCTTTCCACTCGTTTTTAATTTCTTCGGGCAGCAAAATGACTGACCCGGTAGTCATGTTTCTAACCTTGCGGCGCTTCCTGTCAAAGAAACAAGACTGTTGCTTAACTGCCCAATTTCTACAGAGTAAATAAAACAAAAATTACAATTCAACACAAACATGCGAACCCCAAGAGACTTTTGCTTACCAGGAGCTAATTGGGTTCGAGCAACCACCCTGTCCAAGAATAGAAGGGCGACTCCCAGTTGCAGCAGCTTCCACATCCAGTACATCACATTTCAGCTCAAACATGGCAGCCGAAGCATACCTTTTCATCAACCCAATTAGCTGACTATCACACGTTATAGGAACCATGATGCCACGTTCATCCATGAAGCTGAACTTTGCAGTATGCTTCAGCCATAATTCAACATGATTACGCAGAGCAGCAACCATACCAGATATAGTGCAGATATGCGCATGCGCTTCTTCCATCGTGAAACAATGGTGTCCATACCTGTTGCCCTTAGAGTTGTACTTATAGAGGACTACCATAACCAGGTAAGGGGGGTCCGCGCAGATCCCACTTGACAGAAAACTATGGACAAAATATGTTTGTCAGCGATGGGCTAACAAACAATCTGAGGTTCAGTAGCCAGCTAACAGTTGTAACTAGTGCGAATAGCAAAGAGAAGGGTAGATCACCCGCTTGTAGACAAAACTTCTTGTTTCTTGATCGTAGAATCTGCCATCCTTCGAGCTGCTTGGCTCGTCGGCGGCAGAGGCGGGCTAGAGCCTCGCAACAGCCGCTACGGCATGCGCAATTGGAGCTCGGTATCAGCGACTAGGCGCAGCAACTGGGCGCAGCAACTTGGCCCCGGAAGTCAAATGTCCGAAGGGATCGTCCTGCCTGGAGGGTGGATTCCGACGCCGCCGGTGCTACGAGAAAGCTGGGAATGGATTTGTGAAATTGGTCAATGCATCCAATCCACTTAGCTGCTCGATTTTCCTAAGAGGTTGCCGCGTTGGCGCCCGCGTCACGGATAGATAACCGACTGTCTACTTCATGGGGCGGTTTAACAGAATGTTTGTATTTGGCAGGGGTGAGATGAGTTTGCCTCGAAATGGCCCCTCTCAGTAGTTGGTGGCCCAACTTTTCAAAACGCGGTAATTTCAGGCAACTTAGGTACCGCCATGCGCTGGCCTGCCAACTTTGGTACCGCAGACGAACAAGCCCCACAATATGATCATGCATAGAGAGAGATGAACATATAGCTACCGGTAGAACCCTTAGCCTCGAGAGAGAACTACTCCCTCATCATCATGGGAATCAGGAACGACAATGGAGATGGTGGTGGAGATCGATGGAGATGGCTCCTGGGGCACTTCCCCGTCCCGGCAGGGTGCCGGAATAGAGACTTTCTGTCCCCCGAATCTCCCTTTCGGTGGCGGCGGCGCTGCGGAACTTTTCATGGATGGAGGCTTGACGATTTAGGGTTTTCGCATCGGGAGGCATCTTATAGGCGAAGAGGCGAGGTCGGTGGCCGGCTAGGGGGCCAACACCATGCCCTGGCGTGGCCAGGGGGACCCGCGCCAAGGGGTGGTGTGCCACCCTGTGGCCCCCCTTCGTCTCCCTTCTGGCTCCGTGAGTCTTCCGAGAAAATAACGACTTTGGCTTTTGTCCGGTCCAATTCCGAGAATATTCATTTTCTGACTTTCCTAGAACCAAAAACAGCAGAAATCAGGGAGCTGGCACTGTGGCTCTTGTTAATAGGTTAGTCCAAGAAAGTGTATAAAAATTACTCCAAAGTGTGGAAAAAACATAAGAAAGTAGATAAAAACGAGCATCGAACATCAAAAATTATGGATACGTTAGCAACGTATCAACATCCCCAAGCTTAACTCCTGCTCGTCCTCGAGTAGGTAAGTGATAAAAAGAAAGAATGATTTTTTAGATGACATGCACCATCATAAACTTGATCAAAGTGTTTGTAAAACATTGATAGCTAGGATCATAGTACTTCAATCATAACATGAAAGGCAAAGTTCTACAGTAAGACAAAGCAACTATTGTTGCAACATGAAAAGGCACAAACAAAAGATTCATGAATAACAATGCTTTGCAAGACATTTGTTTCACATAAAGAAAACATAGCATAGTGGCATTCAGCTTGTCCCTCATAGAGTAGCAAATATAAATGCATAGGACACCTTCAAAGTTCATAAGTGTGACTGGATACAAATAGTTTAAAACAAGCAATATCAAAGTTATGCATCAATCAACAAGTCTTGGGACAATGCACATAGAACTAAGAATGGCCACTATGCTCTCAAAGTAGGTGCATAAAGATAGAAGGTGGAGGCTCAACATAAAAGTAAAAGAAAGGCCTTCATAGAAGGAAGTAGGGATTCAAGTTTCATAAAGAGCTTCCAAAAAATATGGTACTTTTTAGCTTTCAGCTCTCATTTCCCCTATCATAAGCATCTTGAAGTGATTAAGGTTAAAGTGAACAAACTATGGAGTATATGTTTGACGAAGTATAAGTTGGAAATCTCATGTCCCTTGAATACGAGGGCCGCTCCTCATGCTACTCAAGTTTAGTTACCGGTAATTTCTTGTCATAGTAAGTACATGTGTAACATAGAGAACCCCAACAGGGTTCCTCTTGCCCGATGATACGGAAGAATCCCCATATCAAAATGACAAGGCAAGCAGACAACGAACATCTCAGCAATCTTCTTATTTACCATGGGAAAATGGTGCTTACTCTCTCTCTTTCCCCTTTTCTCATATCTTTTTTTTCTTTTTCTCTTTTTTTCTCAATATCTGACTCTTTTTTATAAGAAGAATGCTTCATAGGTAGCTCATTATGGTTACGCTGCAGGTTTCCACCATGACGACATAGATTAGACCGGCGGCCCAGGCATTTCTCTAACACACATACATAACTCCATGGACTTCCAAGCTCCTCTTTCATTTCACATCGACGACATCCATACACAAAAGAGCATGATATCAACTAGGTACAATGTACAAGTGCAATGTTGAAAGCGTTCCCCGTGACAACATGGTTCTGCTAATTGCCAACATATAAGTGCAAGCATATACAACATAGACGACACAATAATTCAAGTTTATTAAGGGAAAGAAAAGTAAAGTGTGCCATCAAGTTCGTGAGAGCTTTAATCACTAGTTTTCTCATAACAAGTTTAATTCGAAAGGTAGACAACAACATGAATATACTTGGAATATCAAATGCTAATAGGTAGGTATGGTGGACTCTTTGGAATAACTTGGTTTTAGGAGTTGGATGCATGAGTGGAACTCATACTTGGTTATGGAGGCTAGCAAAAGACTGGGAGCGACCAACTAAGAGAGCAATAATGGCCATAATCATGCAAAGCGACAAAACATCATTAATTAAAGCATAAAGTGATACAAGTCAAAAACTAAAGGATCATAGAGGCTATGGTGACTTGGGATAGTCTTAACATGGTGTGAGCATGCGCCAAGTCAACCAAAATAAAGCATCAAAGGAGAATACCACAATACTATGCTTTAGTATGCTAAAACAACGCATAATTCTTTCAAGGCACATTAAGCAATCCCAATTGTTTATAACATGTCATGCTACAGAAAAAATAACTAAGCATAAAGCCAAAACAATATAAAGCATGGCATGAAAAAGCATAAGCCAAAGTCAAAAATAAGCTCTCTTTACCACTTAAGCATGAACTTTTCCTACTCTTTTCCAATCCAAACCAATCTTATTTGAAAACTAATGCATGAATGAGGCGGTACAACCAATTTATTCAAGCAAACCAAGCAAACCAAGAAAACCAAGCAAACGAAAAACCAAAAAACAAATACGAAGACGCTCCAAGAACAACACAACTGTGCATGAAACAATAAAAATGAAGTGTTTGGAAGAAACCTGAGATTTTTATTGATGAAGAAGGGGATGCCTTGGGCATCCCCAAGTTTTGACTCTTGTACTTCTTGGATATTTCTTGGGGTGACACACGTGGCATCCCCAATCTTGAGCTTTAGTCCATTCTTTATCTCATTACATCGTTCTTTCCTTACACCTAAAATACTTCCTTCATACAAAACTTCACACATTCTTTATTAGCAACGTTAGTGCACTCAAGATAATATGTCTTTGGCTTCAGTTTCCACACTAATAAAACTTCCATTACAACACAAGCTACTGTAGCACTTCCCTCAAAAAGCTCAATTCCCCAAAAAGAACTAAAAAAGGAATCAACAAGAAGCAAATGCAAATAATGGCAGAAATTTGTCAAAACAGACCAGGAGGTAAAAAGCAATTTTTTCGAAGACCTTCTGTTGCTCAAATAAAAAAGTGTTGAACTAACGAAAGTTAGATAACAACCTGGGACAGAAGCATAAAAATTCACGCCTCAAAAAACGTATAGAGAGTTTACGCAAATGTTTACAGTGAAGCATAAAAATCTGTTTCGGGACAGCAACTTTCCCAAGCATTACTTCTCTCTCATTAGAGGTTACTCTTGGCACAAAAAGCAAATAAAAAGGATAAGGAGAGGTTATTAATGAAGCAATAACTTCCAAGACTAACCTAAAACTTTTGGGTTATCTCCCAATAAGTACTTTTCTTTAACACCTGTAAGTTAGGCTTGATAGTTTGAGAAGATGCTCACATAAGAAATATGAATTGAAGTAAAAGAGAGTATCAAGAAGCAAATTCAAAGCAAATTTAAGTATAATCCACTTCTATGCATAGGAATATTGTAAAGAAACAAGTCATGAAAGCACAAAGCAACAAGCATAGTAAAGCAAAACAAGTGCAACTTCAAGACTTTCAACATAAAGAGGGGAAACTTAATATTGTTGAGATACATAAAACCATGTTTCCCTCTCTCATAATAACTTTCAGTAGCAACATGAATAAAATTAACAATATAACTGTCACAAGAAACATTCTTATCATGAGCCACATGCATAAAAGAATTAATACTCCCCACATAAACATAGTCATTCTTATTAATTGTAGTGGAAGAAAATTAAACAAAATAGCTATCATTATTATTCTCATCACCATAATCATCAAATATAGGAGGCATATTTAGTCATAATTAATTTTCTCCTCCATAGTAGGTGGACTGAAAATATCATATTCATCATTGTAATCATCATATATTGGAGGTTTGGTATCATCATAAGCAATAGAATATCTATCTTCCAAAGCTGGAGAACAAAAAAGATCATTTTCATAAAAACTAGCTTCCCCAAGCTTAGACTTTTCCATAGCATTAGCAATAATGGTATCCAAAGAATTCATACTAACAGCATTGTTATTAGCATGCAAATAAAGTTCCATAGATTTTTTAAATTTCTCTTCAAACACTTCATGTCCTAACTTAGGAAAAATACTAAAAAGCTCTCTAATTTTGTTGTTGTTTTCCATTAAGCCTAACTAGTGAAAACGAGAAACAAAAAGACAAAATTGCAGAATCTAAAGGAAATAACTTCGAGCACCCACACCGGAGGATGTGAGTACCTTTTACCTTACCTCCCCGGCAACGGCGCCAGAAAATAGCTTGCTGTCTACGCACTTCTATTCTTGTAGACAGTTGTTGGGCCTCCAAGTGCAGAGGTTTGTAGAACAGCGGCAAGTTTTCCCTTAATTGGATCACCCAGGGTTTATCGAACTCAGGGAGGAAGTGGTCAAAG
Source organism: Avena eriantha (assembly GCA_910589775.1). Taxonomy (NCBI): domain Eukaryota; kingdom Viridiplantae; phylum Streptophyta; class Magnoliopsida; order Poales; family Poaceae; genus Avena; species Avena eriantha. The sequence continues at coordinate 385,394,778 of OU342741.1, forward strand.
GTATACCCTCTCAAGCAACCCTGTAATCAAGATACAAGAAGTCTCTTGTGTCCCCAACACACCCAATACACTTGTCCGGTGTATAGGTGCACTAGTTCAGCGAAGAGATAGTGAAATACAAGTGGTATCGATATAAGATAACGGTGCTAGAAAATACTTTGATGGCGTGGAAGAGACTAAAGACAAATAGAAATAAAGATGGAAGCAAGCAAACATATAACAGATCTAGTGGCAAATGGTGTTTCAATGCTAAGAAACAAGGCCTAGGGATCATACTTTTGCTAGTGAACACTCTCATATAAATATCTTATCTTCATGATACTACTCTAAACTACTCTCTGGTTGGACACTCTAATCCATGGTAGAGCTATAATAGCACACCTCAAAGTAAGCCTTTCCCATCTAGATAACCCCACACTGTCACCTTGAGCTCTAGATGGTTCCAACAAACACCACAATTTCATAAAGACATCCAACTCCAAATATAACTCATAACAACTATTTGTAATCTCTAACCTAAGTGCCACCATGGTGGGCACGCTGTCACTTTCACACACATGGGGAGAGCGGAGATCTATTAAAGCACTTGAGTAGCAAAGTAGATCTACTTGATTACAAAGCTCATGATCACAATATGATCATGCATAGAGAGAGAGAGAGAGATGAACACATAGCTACTGGTAGAACCCTTAGCCTCGAGAGAGAACTACTCCCTCATCATCATGGGAATTAGCAACGACAATGGAGATGGTGGTGGAGATCGATGGAGATGGCTCCGGGGGCACTTCCCCGTCACGGCAGGGTGCTGGAACAGAGACTTTCTATCCCCGAATCTCCCCTTCGGTGGTGGCGGTGCTGCGGAACTTTTCATGGATGGAGGCTTGAAGATTTAGGGTTTTTGCATCGGGAGGCATCTTATAGGCGAAGAGGCGAGGTCGATGGCCGGCTAGGGGGCCAACACCATGCCTTGTCGTGGCTAGGGGGACCCGCGCCAAGGGGTGGTCTGGCCACCCTGTGGCCCCCCTTCGTCTCTCCTTCTGGCTCCGTGAATCTTTCGGGAAAATAACGACTTTGGCTTTTGTCCGGTCCGATTCCGAAAATATTCATTTTCTAACTTTCCTGGAACCAAAAACAGCAGAAAACAGGCAGCTGGCACTGCAGCTCTTGTTAATAGGTTAGTCCAATAAAGTGTATAAAAAGTACTCCAAAGTGTGGACAAAACATAAGAAAGTAGATAAAACCAAGCATGGAACATCAAAAATTATGGATACGTTAGCAACGTATCAATAACCTACAAAAATTGAAAGAATTTGTTTTGTTAAAGATAATGGTATTTCTGCATCTCCAAACAGACCAACATAAGGCAGAAACACCAACGTGAATTCTAGCCTTATATGGTTTGGCCATTCCATTCAACCAATTTCCAAACATGTTTGTTATATTAGTTAGAGTGGGTATATCGAAAGCAAAATTTACAATACACCACAAAAGACGAGTAAAATGGCATGAGATAAACAAATAATCTATGGTTTTCGGCGACCCACAGAAACAACATTTGGTACATCCTATCCAATTCCTTTTAACTAGGTTATCCTTAGTAAGAAGCTCTTTATTTTGAAGGAACCACATACAAAATTTAGTCTTAAGAGGAATCTTTAATTTCCAAAGATATTTTTGAAGGAAGACCATATGATCATTCTTAAGATCTTCATACATGAATTTTACTGAGAACACCCTAGATGAGGTTAAGTTCCATAAAAACTTATCATGTCAATCCGACAACTATACCATCATAAGTCTTTGGCATAAGTGTAACCAAGAAGTCCACTTATTACAGTTAAGTACCCTCCTAAAGCTAATGTTTAGTGGCACTTGAGCTAATACCTATGCGATGGTAACATTATTTCAGTGCACTATATTGTATAATGATGAGTACTATTGCACCAGCGGTGTATCTCTCAACCATATATCCTCCCAAAAGCTAGTGGTAACACCATTTCCAATTTTGAAATGACCTCTAGCAAAGAATTCATTCTCTACATGCATCAGTCCTTTCCAAAATGGAGAATCAGTTTGCTTTACTTTGACTTCAGACAATGTTTTCTGACTTAATTATTTATTATGTAAGAGCTCTTGCCATACACCTTCTTCATTCATTAATTTATAAAGCCATTTTCTCAACAAACATCTATTTTTGATTTCCAATACCTCAATAACTACACCACCTTGATATTTTGGTCTACATATTATGTTCCATTTTGTTAATATGTACTTTTTTAATTCTCATCACTTCTCCAAAAAAAGACCTATAGAAATCTAGTTGTTTCCTTACCCCCTTAAATATTTCAAGAAACAATTGCATAAACATAGGTAAACTTGTTAATACATAATTGATTAGGACCAAGCGGTCTCCGTACGATAATAGCTTGGCCTTCCAGCAACCCAATTTTCCTTTGCATCGAGTTTCTACTGGATACCAATCTGAATTTTTAAGTTTTCTGTAGTGGATGGGTACACCCAGATATCTAAAAGTCAAAGAACCAGCCTCATGATAGCTGTGAGATTCGACATATTTTTGATGGTTTTTATTAATGATTTTCTTCTGGATTTGATCGTTTTCTAGCTTTACCTAACGCTAATACTTCGGTAGCGATGAAAACTTGGTTTTAATGTGTGTTTCAGGTTCTGAACATCAATAGAAGGTTTTAATGTGAGAAACTCAATATTCAGGCGAAAACAAGCAATTCTCTTTTTGGAAGCAAGCAAGGGAGGCATACAGAAGCTTTAACGAGCAACTATACGGCGAGAATATTTTTCTGGCCATATAGTTCCCGCCGTATAGTTGCCACCGCCTCCATCTTGTCAAAGGGGACAACTTTCATGAAGAGGTCAGATGCGAAATCATAACACATCAGCCTCCATCCCATCTAGAAGGGAGAAAGAAGAGATCTAGAGAAGAAGGGGAAGACATTCTTCATCTCGCTCCACGATCTTCGACCTCCTAGCCATCACACCCTCATAGGGCTTGTTCGTCTGCGGTACCAAAGTTGGCAGGCCAGCGCATGGCGGTACCTAAGTTGCCTGAAATTACTGCGCTTCGAAAAGTTGGGCCGCCAACTACTGAGAGGGGCCATTTCGAGGCAAACTCATCTCACCCCTGCCAAATTCAAATATTCTGTTAAACTGCCCCGTGAAGTAGACGGTCGGGACCCTCATGTCGGTTATCTGTCCGTGACGCGGGCACCAACGCGGCAACCTCTTAGGCAAATCGAGCAGCTAAGTGGATTGGATGCGTTGACCAATTTCACAAATCCATTCCCAGCTTTCCCCTAGCACCGGCAGCGTCGGAATATGCCCTCCAGGCAGGACGATCCCTTCGGACATTTGACTTCTAGCGCCAAGTTGCTGCGCCCAGTCGCTGATCCCGAGCTCCAATGGCGCATGTCGTAGCCGCGTTGCGAGGCTCTAGCCCGCCTCTGCTGCCAACGAGCCGATCCACTCGGAGGATGGCAGATCCTACTATCAAGAAAGAAGAAGTTCTGTCTACAAGCGGGTGATCTACCCTTCTCTTTACTATTCGCACTAGTTACAACTGCTAGCTGGCTACTGAACCTCAAATTGTTTGTTAGGCCAACGCTGAAGAACATATTTTGTCCACAACTTTCTGTCAAGTGGGATTTGCACGGACCCCCCTTACCTGGTTACCGTAGTCCTCTATAGGTACGACTCTAAGGACAAAAGGTATGTACACCAATGTTTCACGATGGAAGAAGCGCCTGCGCAGATCTGCACTATATCTGGTATGGTTGCTTCTCTGCGTAATCATGTTGAATTATGGCCGAAGCAGACTGCAAAGTTCAGCTTCATGGATGAACGTGGCATCATGGTTCCTATAACGTGTGATATTCAGCTAATTGGGTTGATGAAAAGGTATGCTTCGGCTGCCATGTTTGAGCTGAAATGTGATGTACTGGATGTGGAAGCTGCTGCAACTTGGAGTCGCCTTTCTATTCTTGGACAGGGTGGTTGCTCGAACCCAATTAGCTCCTGGTAAGCAAAGGTCTCTTGGGGTTCGCATGTTTGTGCTGAATTGTAATTTTTGTTTTATTTACTCTGTAGATATTGGGCAGTTATGCAACAGTCTTGTTTCTTTGACAGGAAGCGCCGCAAGGTTACAAACATGACTATCGGGTCAGTCATTTTGCCGCCCGAAGAAATTAAAAACGAGTGGAAAGATGTCATTTTGCTGCCCGAAGAAATTAAAAACGAGTGGAAAGATGATGCTGGACACGATTCTGGTGCCCATTGTTCCGGCGATACAGAGTACGCGAAGCTAAGAAAATTGGCACCGAGGAAGAGGAAGAAGGCAGGAAATGAAGAACCCATTGGACATGAAGGCTTGGCACCCAGGCTGTGGAAGAAAGGCTGCTGGCAATGAAGATGCATAGTAATGTGTTGAACTTGAACCTATATATGTAATTCTGTTAAATTCTGACCGCTCTGTGTGTGGCACGTTGCTGAGAGAAACAATCTACCCACGTTCTCTGAGTAAAATGTACCGCGACTTAGGGTTTGGAAACACCCGAGTCAGTAGTTGAATCCGAAATTGTGATTGTGCCACTTCTATCTGAAAACAAGGATCCACCGGTTCTACGATTGCTGAGGGGCAGGAGGTCTCCAAATATAACGGAATGTAAGTGGTACATAAATAAATTATTTAAGCTGCCACACTCCACGAAGCAGCAACTTATTTCAGATGCTCCACAACGACGTGGCAACATAAACAACAATGTTCTCACCGATAATGCCCAGATGAGGAGGAAATGGGTACCACTTTCTGGCCTAATCTTGAGCCCATCTATCTCACCGCCTCTCTGCTCCTGCATCCCCTGCATCTGGCGAAGCTCCCGGATCTCCAGTAACCGGGTGTACGTGCTTCCACTTTATAAATTGTGGTTGTGCCATTTGCATGCGGCACAATCCACATAGATTACGTTTAAACAAACCACCTATGTCAGAATACACTAGTAGAAAAGGTGTCTTTGGTCCATGGTTACGTTCCCAATCCGGGACAGAGATCTAAATCGAGGCAAAAATTGAACTAAATCACAAATTCTTCCACAAATTAATGCGGGGTCAGAGCAATTTTTTTCCTCCCTGGAATCCGGGACCAATAGTTCAGACCGCTAGGTCAACAAGTACAAATATTACAACTTAAAAAGGCACGGAGCTTAAGCTAAATAGAACTAGTTATCACACATCTCCTTGATCTTCCTAATCTTGGCCCGATGCGCACCTTCCTGCGAGAGCAAGGATTTAATTGTCTGCTCCTTCCTTTTAGCATCTTCCTTGCACAGCTTCAATTGTTTCTTTGCATTTTTCCTCATGCACTTGTCAATAATCGTAGTTGTGTACTGCAGGACTTTGGCCTGGTGGAGATCCTTCCTTGCTTGAGTCAGTTCTTGCTCTGCTTTAGCCTTCAGGGCCAACGCTGCGTCCCTCTCCTTCTCGACTTTGATAACCTTGTCTTGCACCCACCTGAGATCTCGCTTATGCTTGGTCGTGTCAACTGGTTCCCATAGCTTCATCTCAACACTGTCAAGAAGTGAGCTGAATACGGATTCTTTCAACCCGACAGTCATTTCCCATAGTTTGTCCTGCGTTTTCTACATCGATTTGGGCCACTCTAGATCTACCCATTTGACAACACCGCAACTTCCGCCTTGCATCATTGCACGATGTCCTTGACACCGTAGAAACCTCCTGCCTGCGTTTCGTCCTTCGAAGGCTACAAATTTAGCGGGCACATATCCATGTTTACAGACCAGAGGACTGTCTTCATCCTCTAAACCGTGATAGTTGGATTCATACATCGTTTGGTTGGCCTAACACATCATACGCGCATGAGTAAACAGATTAGATCTAGCTCAAAAAATAGATAACTGGCCACGGATGATAGAAATAGAGATGAGACGACTCACATCGAAATCACCGTCCCTGTCATCACGACGGGTTTCCTCGCCGCCTCCCCTTGAACCCATGGCGAGAGGGGTGGGGGTGGCTGCCGGAGAGGGGATTGGGATGGAGGTGCCGCCGGCTTGCGGCGACGGCAGGATGGGAGTGAAGTGGGGAAAGTGGCTTCGAGGGTAAGGAAGAGAAGTCCGGGGAGGAAGAGAAGTAATGGGGACGTGACACTGGGATGTGGCCCACTAAACTCGTGAGACGTGACACTCGCAACAGGGGAGCGCCCGGTGTTGCCAGTTTGTCCAGAGCAAGCGTGGACAATCATGCCGCAGAACAGCCAGCTCGCGGATCGCTCTCACGAAGACCATCCCAATCGTCCAAGCGCCCCAATCGAATGGTATGTAACAATCATCAAGAAGAACAACTGTGTTAGGGCGTGCCTTCTAGAAGACTCGGTCTAACGGCTACCCATGCAATGACACTGGGTGTGGTTCATGAAAAGAACAGACATGCAATGACATCGGTGGATCCATGCGTGGTTTATGGAAGTAACAGACATGCAATGACTCTAGCTATGGTTAATGAAAAGAACACACATGCAATGACACTGGGTGGGGTTCATGAAAAGAACATACATGCAATGACACTGGTGGGTCCTTATATGGTTTGTTTAGAGGAACAGACATGCAATGACACCGGTGGATCCATGTGTGGTTCATGAGAAGAACACACATCCAATGACACTGGGTGGATCCTTATGTGGTTCATGAAAAGAACTGTCATGCAGTGACACTGGGTGTGGTTCATGAAAAGAACAGACATGCAATGACATCGGTGGATCCATGTGTGGTTTATGGAAGTAAGAGACATGCAATGAGTCTAGCTATGGTTAATGAAAAGAACACGTATGCAATGACAGTGGGTGTGGTTCATGAAAAGAACAGGCATGCAATGACACTGGTGGATCCTTATGTGGTTTGTTTAGAGGAACAGACATGTAATCACACTAGGTGGATCCATATGTGGTTTATGGAAGTAAAAGACATGCAATGACTCCAGCTGTGATTCATGAAAAGAATAGACATGCAATGACACTGGTGGATCCTTATGTGGTTCATGAAAAGAATAGACAGGCAATGACACTGGTGGATCCTTATGTGGTTTGTTTAGAAGAACACACATGCAATGATACTGGGTGTAGTTCATGAGAAGAACACACATCCAGTGACACTGGTGGATCCTTATGTGTTTTGTTTAGAGGAACAAACATGGAATCACACTAGGTGGATCCATATGTGGTTTATGGAAGTAACAGACATGCAATGAAACTGGTAGATCCTTATGTGGTTCATGAAAAGAATAGACATGCAGTGAGACTGGGTGTGGTTCATGAATAGAACAGACATGCACTGACACTGGGTGTGGTTCATGAAAAGAATAGACATGCAATGACACTGGTGGGCCCATCCTTATGTAGTTCATGAAAATAACAGCCATGCAATGACACTGGTGGATCCTTATGTGGTTTGTATAGAAGAACACACATGCAATGTCACTGGGTGTGGTTCATGAAAAGAACACACACGCAATGACAGTGGTGGATCCTTATGTGGTTTGTTTAGAGGAATAGACATGCAATCACACTAGGTGGATCCACGTGTGGTTCATGAGAAGAACACACATCCAATGACACTAGGTGGATCCTTATGTGGTTCATGAAAAGAACTGACATGCAGTGACATTGGGTGTGGTTCATGAAAAGAAAAGACATGCAATGACATCGGTGGATCCATGTGTGGTTTATGGAAGTAACAGACATGCAATGACTCTAGCTATGGTTAATCAATAGAATAAGCATGCAATGACACTAGGTGTGGTTCATGAAAAGAATAGACATGCAATGGCACTGGTGGATCCTTTTGTGGTTCACGAAAAGAACAGACATGCAATGACACTGATGGATCCTTATGTGGTTTGTTTAGAAGAACACACATGCAATGACACTGGGTGTGATTCGTGAGAAGAACACACATCCAATGCCATTGGTGGATCCTTATGTGCTTTGTTTAGAGGAACAGACATGCAATCACAGTAGGTGGATCCATAGGTGGTTTATGGAAGTAATAGACATGCAATGACACTGGTAGATCCTTATATGGGTCATGAAAAGAATAGACATGCAGTGAAACTGGGTGTGGTTCATGAATAGAACAGACATGCACTGACACTGGGTGTGGTTCATGAAAAGAATAGACATGCAATGACACTGGTGGGCCCATCCTTATGTGGTTCATGAAAAGAATAGACATGCAATGACACTGGTGGATACTTATGTGGTTTGTTTAGAAGAACACACATGCAATGACACTGGGTGTGGTTCATGAAACGAACACACGCAATCATAAAATAGCAGCCGCCATCCCATCCAGAAGGGAGAAAGAAGAGATCTGGAGAAGAAGGGGAAGACGTTCTTCATCGCGCTCCATGATCTTTGACCTCCTAGCCATCACACCCTCATAGCCATTACTTATACTTGAGAGAGAGAAAGATCTTCACTTTGCAAGGTTAGGGTTTGAGATTGTTTCTTACCATCTTGAATTGTGTTGGATTACTTTTCTATTCTTATTGTGGATCTCCATGGTAATATCGAGAAGAACTCCCTTTATTCAATTATATCGATGATGCTTTATTCTCTCATGTGTGAGTAAGTTCCTTGGGCATGGGAGATGTATGGGATTGGTGAGATGTGATGTGCCTCCATATATTTTCCATTAGTTTGTGATTGATTTTAATTATTATATTTTGTGTGCTTGACTATCTATGGGATACCTAATGCTTCTTGTCCATAGATAGGATCTTGTTTGCTAGCAGACCGGCGACCCTCGAGTGACACGGGATATCAATGTGAAACTAGTTAGACTCGAGGATCACGAGGAACTACTGTGCTTATTGCATTAGTCCGATCCAAGGAGCTTAATTGCTAAGCAACCTGAAGGATCTTAATCGTCTAGTGACTAGCCATGGTTTTGGTAACAGGCTAGTAGGATTATTGAAGTTGGGATGAAATCTACCAAGAGGAGTTCCGACTAATTATGGGTTGCTCACCTACACATATACTTATGAGATTATAATTGTTACATTTATCATTTGTCCACCTGGAATACTCACTATTACCATGAACTGTATCTCCCCGTGCCTTCTTTGCCATCTGCAAAAAACCACAAACAATCAAATCATTCTTTACTTTTATGCTTTTTATTCCCGAAGTTTACATTTTAGTTCTATTTAAATACATCCAGTTTAATCCAAATTCATTCTTATTTCCACACTTATAGTCAATTCACTCGAAGACCTGTGACAACTTTGAGCGTGACAGAGACTTAATTCATAAATACTTACCTTTGGGCTCCCTGTGGGATCGATATCTATACTTCGAAATTAGCTATGAATGATCTGTGCACTTGCAGACATCAAGCTATTTTCTAGTGCTGTTGCCGGGGAGCTAATCCACTACAAGAAAAGTTTCCTTCCGCAATGACTTGTCCCGACAGTTGTCGTACAAGGCGCGTCTTCCGCGGCGAAATTTTCGGCTCGGCCGTGGCTGATGGAAAACTTTTTTTTCTGGTTTCACGGCCCTCTACTATGATGGAATCACTAAAAACATGGAGGAAGCTCGGCTAGTGCGTGGCAGAAGCAAGATTTTCGTTTCATCACACAATGCTGACTCGCCGAACTCTTTTGAGATGTGTGGGTCCTAGACGTCAGTGTCTCTAGCCGACCATACTTTTCGGTCGCGCCTCCCTGATTTGAACTCGATAACGTTGCTCGATGCGTCTACCGTTTAGTCAGGCTGCTAGGTCCCACATGTCAGCCTCTCATTAGAAGGATCGTGTGTATGATGGAATTTTTTCCTTCGCTCACGCTACCCTGTTCCGAAGTTGATAGCGCTGCTCGATGCATCTACCGTTTAATCAACCTCCTGAGATCCACATGTCATCCTCTAATTAGAAGAAATGTGTGTATAATGGAATTTTCCCTTGGCTATTGCCTCCCTGATTTCAACTCGATAATGTTGCTCGATCTATCTGTCGTCTAGTCACGCTGCTAGGTCCTCCATGTCAGCCTCACATTATAAGAATCGTGTGTATGATGGAATTTTTTTCTTTGCTCGTGCTACCCTATTCTGAACTTGATGGCGCTGCTCGATGCATCTACCGTTTAATAAAACTCCTGGACCCCACATATCATCCTCTCATTAGAAGAAACGTGTGCATGATAGAATTTTTTCCCTCGGTCACGCCTCCGTGTTCCGAACTTGATAGCGTTGCTCACTGCATCTACCATTTAATCATGATGCAGGGCCCCACATGTCATCCACTTATTAGAAGAAATGTGTGTATGATGGAATTTTTGCTCTCGGTCGCGCCTTCATGTTTCGAACTTGATAGCGTTGCTTGATGCATCAGCCATTTTTCCAAGCTGCTGGGTCCCCCATGTGAGCCTCTCATTATAAGAAATGTGTGCATGCTGGAATTTTTTCTTGCTCGTGCCTCCCTGTTTCGAACTTGGCAACGTCGCTCGAGGCAGAACCTGTATAAGGTCGTGCTACTGCGTCCCACATGCCTGTCTCTCTGTAAATCAAACCTATGTATGATGGACTTTTTTTCGGCGACGTCTGCTGGTTTGACCTTGGCAACGTTGCTCAATGTGGCAGTCGTGTATGGTCTTGCTGCAGAGGCCCCCATGTCAGCCTCTCTGGTATGTTCTGGCTTGTGGGTCCCAGATGCAGCCTCGTATGTTCTAGCAGGTGGGTCCCTGATACCAGCCTCTCTGTACAAGTATTTAACATTTTTATCAAACCGGACCATTAAACTCGAGGGATGTTGCAGGCTGGTGGGTCCGCGATGTCAGCCTCTCCATAAAGCAATATTTCTAGAAGAAGAAAAATGTAAACCCAAGATAATTTTATGTCAATCACAGAGAATCGAACTCAAGCCTTCAAAACACATATAAACCATGTGCGTTGCCACTATAATAAACAAATAAGATGAACATTCTCATTAAAAAGCTTTATAGTACCTATAACTTATATATTAGCCTTCTTAAAAAGATTTTCTATGTCCATGTTATCTCTCTTATTAAAATAAAAGGGAAGCGATCCTAGCATCTCAATTTATTAAATGCCAGATAATGGAGTAGTTTCTTAAAAACATGGGTAGGCGGGTTTTTTTTGTTTTAAAGGGCACTTCCAAAAACGCCAAATTAAACATTTTGGGCTATTCTAAATCTACTATACTCAATGGGATATACTCCATGCGTTATTCTCCATGGGCTCCTTGACAAATATTTAAATGGATTGTCGTCAGCGAGTCCCCTGACCCCTACAAGGCCGAATTAAATTGTTCTGGGCTAAAGAGGGGCCGAATGGGCTAGATTTTACCTCCTCTTTAGTAAAATTTGCATTATGTTGTGGCTCGGCCTGATTCGGAACACAGACCTCACTACCGGAGGAAAAAAGCAATAATTATTTTGACATATATTCGTGTAAAAATATCTAAAGAACAAGGGACATAGACCGCGTGCGCCAAAACTAGACTAGTATCCAATGACTTCACTTGGTACCCTCTCATTTCTGTCCAAAAAACATCAAACGGTTTCGATGACACAAAGGAAAAAGCTCTAGTGCAAGCAGCCCAACAGCAACGACAGAACTTTTCTACAAATTTAGTAGCATTTGAAAGATCCAGTAGTACAGAATAAGATCCAGTAGTACAGAATGTTGTGGACAAAGAAAACCTTGCCACTAATACAATACTACTAATTGTCATGCGAAAATTAATAGCCTAGAAAATTAGGCACGGCAGCTTGAATGTTTGAATAGGGAAACATCAAACACATACTATGAAAGTATACTATTACGTACATGGTGCCTAATACAAGCAATAGTGGAAATAATGTTGCAAGTACTGATACTACAATACAGTATGAAAGTATATTATTACGTACATGGTGCCTAGTACAAGCAATAGTAGAAATGATGTTTCAAGTACTGATACTACATGTAACACCCCAGTTTTAGTTAATCTTAAATTAGGGTTTGTTTATGCATTCATGAGCATCATCTTTTATATTGCATGCAAAAGAAATAATGTAAACCCTAAACCCTAGTTTCCTTCTTCCTCACAAACACATTCAAAAGGGTTTTGAATTTTGAAAACTACAAAAGCAATAGAGCCCAAATTGACTAAAGGGCTTCCTGCAGTATTTTATATACTTTGTAAACCTTCTGATAATTTTTGAAATAAACAAAACAGGTTTGAAATTGAAAATACAAAAGAGAACACACAAACAAGAAATAGAAAAAAGGTTTTACAGAAAAAAATGCAGCAAAGGAAACCAGACCGCAGCCCACCTTCTCCCTTGCATATCCGCCGCTAGCGCGCAGCCCGCAACCCCGTAGCCAACCCAGCAGCAGCCCACCCGGCTGTACCACTTCGACGCGCTCTGTTCGTCGTCTTCGCAGATGACGGTGAGCAGCTGTGTGTCCACCGCGCCTCCATCGATCGCTTTAGCGTCAAGATCCTCGCCCCGCCACCATTCCGCGAGGAGTAAGGATGGCAATTTTACCCATGGGTACGGGTACCCGCGTGTACCCTACCCGTATGGGTAGGGTATGGGCACACTTTTATACCCATGGGTAATACCCATACCCTACCCGTTAAGTTACGGGTATGGGCACGGGTATAAACTTGTACCCATAGGTATGCCCATACCCTGCCCATTTAAACTGACATGTCAAACTTACTTGTAGAGTGTCAACCTATGCAGCCAATAAGCCTAGGAACAAGTATGCGATTGCGGATTCTAAACTTCGATACTTTCATGTACTCGTCTACCTATTAATAAGTAGAGATAATTGTCTTTTTTCAAATATATGTTATTGATGAACATAAAATTGTGAATAACTTGTGTACTATTGGATCTACCCACTTGGTACCCAATGGGTATGGGTACCCGACGGGTATGGGTCTGGGTAAAGTTTTATACCCACGGGTACGGGTATGGGTAAACTTTTGTACCCATTGACTATACAGGTATGGGTATGGTATTGCTCTACCCTGCCCATACCCTGTCAATTGCCATCCTGAGCGAGGAGATAAGACCGCCACGATGCCCTAGCCTCATCCCTATCCTTTCCCTCCCTCTCTAGTGAGCTCTCTCTCGCTCCTGCGCAGGGCCGAAACCGTAGCCGATGCCGCCGTGTCGCCCCGCTGTCTTTGGCCTCCCCAGGCCCTCTCGTTAGTCCCTAGAGCTCTGCCTTGCCGCTAGCTTCCTTCCCACCGAGTGAATCGAGCTCGGGCACCCTTAATCGCCTCCATCGATGTCTTCTTCTCGAGCCCAACGAGCTCCGCCGTCAATCTTGCCGTCGCTCCGGTCCACCTCGTGCCTCATCGTCGGCCCCTTCAGCTCCAGGGTAAGCTACTGGTTCTAACGAGCCACCCCGCAGTCCTTCTCTCTCTGGTACGTCCTAGTGTCGGTCGCCGCCACTGTCTGCCGCTGCTCCTCGCCGTGCCACTGTCTTCGATGACCAACTCTAGGTGGCGCTGCCCCTACAAGGTTCGCCTCGCTTCGCTCGTTCTAACGAGCCTAGCCACACATGATGGAGTGGCCCAGATCGCCGGCGAAGACCACCGTCTGCCGCCCCTCGCCGGCGAGTCCGATGTGGCGCCTGTGTGGCAGTGACGTGGGTGCTGACCCAACCTGGCCAGCGTAGCCTATTGACCTGGCCCTGGCCCTAGCAGTCAGTCTCTGGGACTAGACACTGCCCCGGTGAGAGATGTTCTCATCCCCTATGCTGACATCATAATGACGAAGTAAATCCTTTTAATAGTTTTATTAAATCCAGAAAATGGTACATTCTTATAAAATCAATAACTAACTATTTATAAGTCAGAAAAATATGTATAATATATCAAAATATTCAAAAAAAATGATATATTTACAATAGCATCAGAATCATGCATTGTTCAACAACTTCAATGCAAAATTTAATTAGAATAACAAAGTGATCCCTCTCATATACATCCGGGGTTTCTCCGAATTAGGGTTTCGACCCCTCGGAACCCCGTTTAATTTGCCAAGCATGTTTTAGGGTTACATTTCAACTCTAAATAACTTGTCATATCATCATCCTTGCTTGAGCATTGCATCAACGTCATGTGTTGATTGTTGTTCCCCCTTTCTTGCCGGTGTTTTCTTCTTCCCGGTAGAATACGATATCGAGATCGAGATCGAAGACCGAGATCAACACCATCGAAGATCGACGAACAATACTTGACCAACTATAATCAAGTCAAGTACTCCTTCCGTTTCAAAATATAAGATGTTTTAGCTTTGTGAAAGGAGTGTATCTAGACCCCCTTTAGTGCGTTGGTTCACTCCAAACTTAGATGAACCTACACACTAAAAGGTGTCTAGATACACTCACTTCACAAAGCTAAAACATCTTATATTTAGAAACAGAGGGAGTACAAGGCTTACAAAGATCTATATCTGGGTATCAACAAACAAGGAAAGCATAGCCCCACCATTATACAATCCTATGATTTCGAAAGTATTTCATTCTTGCCATGATGCTTATGATTCTACTATGGTATTTTATCGATAGATAGAGTATCCTATATGTGGCACTAATCCCTTTGAGCTTATATTACCTGATCCACTGCTCCTAGCATAACTAGGTTTGGCTTGTGTGCATTGCTAGAGCTTATGTCTGTGTCTTGCTTAGCCATGCTTAGCTATCAGTGCTGGTTCATCCAGAGATGTATCAGATGTAGAGAATCTAGTATGACAGGAGAAGGAGGTATACTGATGAGGTAAGATCAATGGTAAAGGTTAAACATGCTAAGGCTTGTATGGGAGGCCACGATGGGATGTGGTTTTTGTAGTCCCATGCTCGCCACCACTAGGAACCGAGTTCTTTCCTTTGGACCAAGAAGAGCGTACAGCCACACGGGGCTTGGGAACCCCTCCGCTGATTAACTTGCCTAGTAGATTCCATGAGTCACATAGTTTAGGCGTTCCATTCGACATATGCATTCTGGTTGTCTCGAAGGTAGTGAAGGAGGTGCATTCATACAGGTAGGTAAGCGTGGCCGGGGTTGCTTGGGGTCAATGGAGCCCCTGGTAAACCAACCTCGACACACATCTCTAGGGACCAGCTTCGGGATTTGACCCATTACGGCGGAACCATCCTTAGGGTGTGACTCATGGTCTCGGCGAAAGCAAGGTAAAGGTCGTGGCCAACCACCCTCTATCAGCCTTCCAAGGAAGAGGGCTAATGTTCTGGAATTAAGAGTCGGTTGGTACGTGTGGGTAAAGTTGTACACCCTTGTAGGGTTAAATCTTTTCGAAAAGCCGTGTTCACACTTATGAATGCTTGGTCACCGAATTCTAAGATCATAGAGAACTTTAACCTAATCGTAAAACTTGGCAGATCAATGTGTGCTTAAGGATGCTTCCTCATGGGTACGAAGGGGTGATCCTAGTTGTGAGATGAGGATTACTTTGGTGGATATCAAAAGATGATGATCAATTCTTCAGAGATGTCGCTCTCTTATCCCCTTTTAAAATATTCTGATTAGACGATCTTCTTCTCCCTCTTATTTTATAAACAAAGATGGCTTTATGCAAAATAACCCCACCAGCCATAAGTTTTGCGGAGTACACCCTATACTCACCCTTGCTTTGTTGATACTTTTGTAGCAGAGTAAGTGTTCCCCTGAAGACGAGTTTGGTATGACATCAACACCGACAAGTAGCTTCGGGTTCCCGCCCGGCAGCCTGGAATCTATGGGCTGGGACGTCATCGTTATGCTTCAGGCCTCTTAGGCCATTTTTTAAGTTTGATATACTTAATAGCATAATTTGCCTTTCGTTGTTTGATGTTTGTGGTCAGTGACCTCTGCTTGTATTATTTTGGTTCTTCGCTCAGTTATGAGCTTGCTATAATAATTTTTGTGTCACAGGGTTACTGGTATGTTACTGATTTCTTCACTTGGTAACCTTGTGCTCTAGGTTAAGCTTATGTCAGGCTAAGGTCTAGGATTTGTTAACCCTGATCCCGGGGGTGTCACAGTCTTTGGTATCAGAGCAGTACCGACCGTAGGAAAACCTTGCTATTGGTCGATGTTGAGGCTAGTGCTTGTGAAACTATCTTAATGCTGAAAAGTATTCATGAAAACTATAGTATGCTTATTTTCTCCTTGTCCAGTTTCGCTCTAACTCTGGGTCATTTCATCTTGTGTTAACTTTGGAAAAGTTTTGAGATCTCTTCTAGTCTTTCAAAACTTAGGTGCCTTTTGGGCATGTCGTTTTTCAACCAGTTGACCTAGTGTATAGTTCTCTAGAGTTGTGTGTGTTGTGTGTTCCTTATTCCCTTTTGCTCTGTTTCGCCTGAGAGATTCCTTTCTATCATGATCTCTCCGTCTTATGGGCCTATAATGTTATATTTTAGGATCCATATTGTTCTGTTCTAGGCTTCAAGGTTTCCTTTTTTCCTCGTGTGCCACCTTTTTATTTGTTTGGGTACTTCAGAAGTTCTTTCTTCTCTTGGAAGCTACCTTGTGATTACTATCTTGTAGTGTACGCTATGTCACTCAAGTAGTACTTACTTCTTTCTCGGGTTTTAACCCTTGAACTTGAACCGAAGATCCTGGATTGTGCTACATTCTAGTGTGATGAATCTTGTACATGAAGCTGATCTTTAATCCAAGATCCATTTTGTTGATCCCAGTTGTTAATGTTTAAACATTACCTCCGGATGGCTAGTACCTTTTAGTATAGCCTTCAAGCTTGTGGATATTGTCGCGATTAAATCTCGACAATTAAGGACTTCCCCTACCACTAGCTATGGCAGGTGTTCTGTAATGGAACCAAATAGATCATGACAAGAGTACTCCTCGTGAGTCTCGCATCTATATTCGTGACTCTACAAAACCGTCCCTTCTGTGCATTGGTTTTCAGAAGAATGTTAATCTATGCGTCCACATCTCGGGATTCTATGCTGAGCATGTTCTTTTCCCCTTGTTGTTTCCGACCTTTGTCTATCAGTTGGTAGTCAAGTAGTAATTTGCATTGTTGTCTCCCGATGCAAGATACTCTTGTGGTCCCTCATGACAAACCATTTCAGGATGTCAAGAGAAACAAACTCCAGTACCTTGTCATATCTAGGACCAGGTCAAAGTGTTGTAGTCTGCAGATTAAGAGGCGCGATTAGCTTCTATCTATTCTACCTGAGAGTATCACACCCTTATATACTAAGAGGTTGTGTTGAGTTTCATGACCCTCTTAATGAAGTGATGCTCTTACACATATTATTACCCACCCTTCCTCTGAGCTTTCGTGCTTGAGAATGATGCGTGTGTATACTAATGTTGTCATATGAGTTTCTTAGCAATCATTATTGCTTTTAACTACAAGGACATTTATGTTATTCTTAGTGTGATTGGTTAACCATATCACTAAGCGAAGGAGGATTGTGCTACCAAGTCCGTTACCCTGGTGCATTCTCTTCGGTCAAAGAGTTAGGCTTTTGCCGAATCTTTGAGACTATGTCTTCTTGCCTTACCAAACAAGTTTCCTCTTGAACGAAGTGACTTAACAGTGGTTTCTGATATTCTAGATGTCTACTAGAAGTATCACCATGTTGCCACATGACCGTGTTGTCAAGTTCTTGAGCAAGCAAGTTCTCTGAACTACTCCCTTCTCCAAGGACCCATACTTGATACCCCTGAACTAGTTGGTTGAGCTTAAACAACAATTTGGAGAGTTGTAAGACAAAAGTTCTATCCAACATAGTTCCTTCTAATGGAATGTCTAGCTTTGTTCGTGCTGAAGAAGGACAGTGTTTCCTTTGTGGAAATATTATCGTCACCACCTTTGATTTGATTGGGGTTATCATCAAATCAAACTCATTTCCAAGGACTATCTTGATGATGTTACTATTTCTGATGTTTCACTTGAGTACATATTCATGTCGCTTGGTCTAACCAATATTCTGCTTTGTTCATACAACATATGAGTTCATCCAAATGGAGTATCTCGATAAGTTTGTTGTTGATCCCATCGACAATATCCTTATTTTCTCCATGTCAGACTAAATTCATATGGAACATTTAGCATTAATGTTGGAAAACTTTTTAAGAACCTTTTTCGTGATATCTCAAAGTATGTGTTCTGGAAGTAAGAAGTGACCTTATTTGATTCACGTACAAATGTTAAAAGATGTCGTCGTGGATTAGAGTAGAGTTATTTTTGTTCCTTAAGGACAGATGTGCATTTCATTGCAAGTACTTGATGTATCTGCAGCTTTCCTCTGACAAGTTGTTATTACATGGGTCTAGCAATCTAGCTCAGTCTATTGGAGCTTAACACTGAAGTCCATGTCTTGAGAATCTAGTAACTTTACCATCGTGGTAAGTGTTGCAAACTTTCTATTCGGACATGTTGAGTCTGAAGTATCTTTACACCTCACCGAATCTGAATCTCAAGCAGATATATGGTTGGTGTTCCTCAAGGTTTTGAAATAGGTTTCTATGTAAGTCCAACATGATTGATGTAATGGTTGACACAACTAGTCGGAAAGCCTATTGTCAAATTCTCTTGAATCAGCAAATAACAACCACTCTTCATGAGGCTTCCTCTATGATTTATTATAGAAGTTGTGCTCATGGTTTCCTTTGTCTCCGAAGTGTGGCCTTTACTTGATGTTTCATGACTCGAACATCAAGGAGAACATTTAAAGTAGTGTTGCTAAATGTCTCTCGATCGAGCCTCCAGACCCTTTTTACGTTGGCAAGCCTCCCCTTGTGCCAAGTATCTGAAGTCTAAGAATGAAGTTTCCTTTTCCTCGTGTCATCAGGAATCTTCTTACCTATTCATCTAGTGGTGTAAAGTGATACCATGATCTTTGGCAAAGATTTTGATAGACCTAGATGAATAAAGAGTTTCCTTCGTTCCTCTAACATGATTGAAGAGTGACGATGATTTTGGTAATCTGAAGTTTCTCTTATTACATGTTCCTTGTGACTCTTACGAGTCCTCACCACAAAACACCTCTCTATCTTGACCTTCTATTGAACGAAAGAGTGATCCTTCTATATCAAAAGTAGTTCAAGAGCTTGCCGTATCTTTGTATCCCTAGAAGCTCTACTTAAGCCACCCAGTAGAGTTTCGTATCTCAAAGTCTGTGGTTATGTTCTTTCTGTTGGAATCTTTCCTTTTCAGAAGCTTAAACTCTTGTGAATCTCCATGGTTTCAATCCTTATGAAGACCAGCTATCTAACAACTTGAACCATCTCCTCTTGTTTCCTCTGCTACCTTGACGTGTTTCATGCTTGTCATCTCAGAGTTGTTTCTGAACACTCATTCATGAGAGGATCATGAGATACTCGGTGTGTTGTTAGGTGTGTTTCCCTATTATCCTTAGAGTGACCCTATTTCCTTCTCTCTCTTCCTACCTTTGGAATCTCGAGTTGAGATTCTCGTAAGGGGGATAGAGTTGTAACACCCCAGTTTTAGTTAATCTTAAATTAGGGTTTTTTGTGCATTCATGAGCATCATATTTTAAATTGCATGCAAAAGAAATAATGTAAACTCTAAACCCTAGTTTCCTTCTTCCTAACAAACACATTCAAAAGGGTTTTGAATTTTGAAAACTACAAAAGCAATAGAGCCCAAATTGACTAAAGGGCTCCCTACAATATTTTATATACTTTGTAAACCTTCTGGTAATTTTTCAAATAACCAAAATTGGTTTGAAATTGAAAATACAAAAGAGAACACACAAACAGGAAATAGAAAAAAAGGTTTTACAGAAAAAATGCAGCAGAGGAAACCAGGCCGCGACCCACCTTCTCCCTCGCATATCCGCCGCTAGCGCGCAACCCGTAACCCCGTAGCTAGCCCAGCAGCAGCCCACTCGGCCGTATTTCTTTTCGACGTGCTCTGTTCGTCGTCTTCGCAGATGGCGGCGAGCAGCTGCGTGTCCACCGCGCCGTCATCGATTGCTTTAGCGTCAAGATCCTCGCCCAGCCGCCATTTCGCGAGGAGATAATACTGCCACGATACCCCAGCCTCATCCCTATCCTTCCTCTCCCTCTCCAGTGAGCTCTCTCTCGCTCCTGTGTAGGGCCAAAACCCTAGCCGACGCTGCTGTGTCGCCCTGCCGTCTCCGGCCTTCCCATGCCCTCTCGTTGGTCCCTGGTGCTCCGCCTCGCTGCCAGCTTCTGTAACACCCTCAAATTGGCCCTATGCAAGTTTCAGTGATTCCCGCCAAACCCGCATAGAAACGATTCAAAGATGCCCACCAGGCACTTGCGTGCGGGTAGAAAACAAAATAATAACATTACACAATAGTCCACGATGGAACCCACCGAAACATATATATATACAACGACTCCATGAGTCAAAAATACATATATACAATACAAAGATCCAAATCACCTTGAAACGATACAACATCCGAGTACGGATAAGATGTAAATGGGGCTAAGATCCTTGAAGAATAAACAATGGCATCCATAACCCTACCCAGGCCAAGCCGGAAGGGTAACCCTGCTAACAACGTTGAACTTATACCTGCTAAAACAAAAGGGCTGCCGACAAAGGGCAAAGGAAAAAGAGAGAGGTCAGTATTGAGGTACACGGTGAGGCTAGAATTCGGCGGGTCTCGCCTACATAGGTATGGTGGTCTGAAGCGGCAGCGCAGCATGCACTAAACAACCTATAGAGACTCGATGCAACTGTCGGCTATTAGAGAGGGATAAGAGAGACCTATTCGGGACCAACCTGATACTAACACCAATCATACCCATCTTGGTATTTCCCCCTCGTGACCAATCAAGGAAGTCAAACCAAGGAACTCACATAGTTGGCAATTTTATTCTTTCCATTATAGTTGTAGCACTTACTAGTCAAATATAGATAGCATGAGTCATCCTGATATCATAAGCAGTGGGCAGTTTTATTTAACCATTCCATTGTAGTTGCAATACTTACTAGTCAGATACAATTAGCATGAGACATCCCAAATCCAGCAGTTGTTGGCACTTTTATTTACTCATTCCGTTGTAGCGAAACTGATTACTAGACATGTCAAAGTCAAATTTATAGCACTACTTTAGTTATAGTTGTCTATGATCGAGATACTGGGCTCCAAGTCCTCCATAACCACGGACACGGCTTTCAGAAAGTTTTACCCTGCAGGGGTGCACAAAGAGCAACACACACACAATCAACCTCGGGAAGAACCAAATAAAAAGCAACAAGGCCTCACGACAGAGCATTCACAGGATTCATAAATCATTTCAGGGGGCCACCCCCAATAATGTTGGGTTCGTATCATAGAAAACAAATTTTTTCCTACGATGGGAACTATACGCCAAGATCTATCTACTAGATACAAGCAACGGGTGGATATACATCCACAGAGAACTTACCCTTGAAGACAACAAAGCTTTGTTAATGAGCTAGAACTCGTGGATGATGTAGTCGTACACTTGCCGATCTCAAGGTCGTGATGAAGTCCAGCAGGTCCAGCTCCAGCACGTCCATCAGATCCAGCTCCAGCAAGTCCAGCACCTCCAAGTCCAGAACCGCAAAGTAGCGGTGCATCCGTGATCGCACACACGTCCGGTACCCCGACAACCTCCGTCCCTCGCTCCAGCAAAGCAGCGGAAGCAGCAACTCCTTTCCAGATAAAGCCACCGGGAACATTTATCTTGCTAATCCGAGACCATGGGGAATAACTAGAGGGAGAGAGAGATCCTTCACGAGGAGGTGTTAGGAAGGAGTGAGAGGGGGGCCTTTTATAGGAGGAGGGGAGGGTGTCCCTTCACCTCCTCCATTCATGTGGTGGTAACCCCCTCCACATTAAAATGCCCCTTCACATTCTCTTTTAAAGTCTCCACTTTAAATGCATTAAATTTCTCCAAATTTAATGCTCTCTCATTTAATAAAACTCTTTTATTAATTTTATTCAGAATTTTGTTAATTACTTTAATTAACAAACATTCACATAAAACCCCTTGCAACATTTCAATATTACAATCAGAACCAATTTCAGCAATTTCACCCGAAACAGTTTCGGTGTCTATTGAAATAATTCCAGCACTTTCTTAAATATTTATCTAAAACATATTTGCTCCAAATGGTGTCGGTATCCCTTAAGTGTGTCACCCTACGGTTCGCGAATAATGCAGACATGATCGAGACCCCTCTCTGATCAATAATCAGCAGCGGGACCTGGAGATCCGTACTGACTCCCACATATTCAACGATGACTCTTGTGATCGTGTGAACCTTTAACGTTGTAACTAAATCCCTTTGTCTCGCGATATATTACATGTACAAGATTCGATCATTGGCATCCAAATACCTAGTTTGATCTCGTTACCGACATGCACTCTTTTCTCGTTCCCGTGATATAACATTCTAGTGATCACATCACTTGCTTGCAAGCTATTTCAATGTGATATCACCGAGAGGGCCCAGAGTATATCTATCCGTCATCGGGATGGACAAATCCCACTCTTGATCCATGAGCCTCAACATAACACCTTCGTAGCATTGAACCCACCTTTATAGCCACCCTGTTACGGTGTGACGTTTGATGTTATCAAGATACTCTTCCGGAGTTAGCAATTAACATGATCTCATGGTCTAAGGACTAAGATTACTTCATATGATGTTATAGCAATATAAACATAATGATTCTGATCGTAATGCTATACTTCGAATGAATGTTCATCACATCATTCCACCAATGTTGTGACCTCGTTATTAACAACATCCAATGTCCATGATCAGGAAACCTTGATCATCTTGTTAATCAACAAGCTAGTTTATATGAGAGGCAGTACTAGGAACTTTGTATTTTGTTTATTAAACACACATGTATTAAGGTTTCCAATTAATACAATTATAGCATGCAAAATATACATTTATCATAAACATGGAATAAGATAATAACCACTTTATTATTGCCTCTCGGGCATATTCCCTTCAGTCTCCCACTTGCACTGGAGTCAATAATCTAGTTTGAAACACTTTGCGTATTGAGCACCTATGGCATTCTGGTGTTGCCTATACGCGATTGCTAGTGGTTAACATAATCTTCGGATCTGACAGTTTCAGGTCCGTGTGTATTTGCATGTCTTTGCGTCTCTACGCATCACTCATTCTCAAATGAGATGGCATTGTATAAATTTTGGTCCTTTGGTGAGACCTTTAGTTAGTTCGGGTTAAAATATGTTAATATTATTGTCATACAATATATCTTGATAGTATTATCCCACTTTGAACCACACCTAGTTTGATAAAAAACTACTTAACACAAATGCCCTCCTTTGCTGCCACTATAGCAGTCATATACTTAGCCTTTTGTTGTAGTATCCGTCACAATGTTTCAACTTTGGAACTTATCCAAATCCATCATGGAACATCCTTTCCATTACATTGTGCCACCCATAGTCTAAATTGAGATAAATTTAATTTGTATCTTGTGAAAAAACTAGTATCAATGTAACACTTTACAATGAACTACCTTTAACTATTTTCCACTTATACATGATATATTCTTAGTTCTTCCAAAGCTCATAAGAATATCTTTACTATCATCCAATGATCATCTTATGAATCATTCTGGTATGTGCTCATAACATTTTGAGCATAGGACATATTTGGATATATACATATCACGATATAATTGATCAAAATATTCATGTGATTTTACTCACCAAGTGTTGAAACACTTGAATCTTGATACAATCATTTCCATGCAGCAAGAACATTTCTTGTTGTTTCCATATTGAACCCTTTCAATATCTCATATATGGACGTCTGGCATAACCATATTAGCGCCTCAATCTATCCATATAGACATTGATGCCAAATATTCCTGTTTTGCCCAAGTCTTTCATCAAAATCCTATTTTAATGAAATTCTTAACTTGTGTCAATAAAAGATACATCATTTCCAATCAACAATATGTTCTCTGCATAATGTATTGGAAATTTGTCTCAGCGCTCCCACTTAATTTCTTGCAAATTCAAGCATCTTCATCATCTCCTATGAAATTAAACTCCTTTAACATTTTGCATCATGGTGAAGATTCCAACTCCGCTATGCTCACTTCAACTATTGAAATTTGCATGCCCTTTTAGCATCCTTTCAATTAACAAAAACCTTCGGACCGTGTCATGTACACGTCCTAGGTAACCATTCTATTAGAAGAACCTTGTTTTGTTTATTCAACTACCATATAGCAAATTATATGTAGTGGTTGCTACATTAATCTGTCAAGACTAAATATCGCTATGAAAGATCAAATCTTGTCATAGTCAACTCCTTGAACATTGCCGTAAACTTCTTTCTGACTTGTCGACTATTTCATAGATGTTAAACATCAATGTCTATTTCTTTATAGATCCAAACATGACCGATAGGCTTCACGCCTTTCCGGAGGGTCTTCCAAGTTCAGAAACTTGATTTCTCGTGTATGGATACTATCACGGATTCTATGAATTCTAGTCATTTTATGGAGTCAGGGCCCATCATCACTTCTTTGCATGTAGTCGGTTCATCATTATCAAAACAATAACGACTTGCTTATCAAATCACACTATTTGATTCTCACCGACCCACACGGTTCAATAGGAACTCTAATCTCCGAGATCACAACCTTTGTAATCACGGGAGCCATGAGCATTGTGGCCGCCACCGGGACACTCTCCGGCGCTGCGCTACTTAGCATATATAGCTAAGGTTCAACAACCTTATCAAAGTTCTATTCTCCTCCCACTTAACTTTTCGCGAAAAACTCCTTCTCAAGAAACTTGACGTTCCAAGTAACAAACTCTTTTGTCCTCGGTGTTATGGAGAAATTCCCAACAAATTCTTTGGGATAACCTACAAAGACGTGCTTATCCGACTTTGGTTGTAAACATTTTACTTATGCATAGCATACCAAAATTTAAGAAAAGACAATTCGGGTTTTATTCCAAACCATAACTTATATGGTGTCATTTCAACGGATCACGATGGTGCTCTTTTCATTGTAAAAGCGGTAGTCTCTAAAGCTTCAATCCTTAAAACATAATGGCAGTTTTATAAATGACACCTTTGATCTTACCATGTCAAACATGGTTTGATTTCATCTCTCGAATATGCCATACTCCTATGGTTTATCGGGAAACACAAATCATGGAACAATTCCTCAAATCTTAAGTGTTTTTCTAAACATGTAACTCAAATATCTTCCTTTATGATCAAATCATGAACTCTTTTATTTTCTTGTTACAATGATTTTTCACTTCATCTTGAAAGACTTTGAACAATTTTCAAATGTTTCATACTTCTTCCTTATTAAGTAAATATATAGATATATTCACTCAAATTTCTGGAGAAAGCATATGAAGCAAAAAAAGATCCATCGCATATGGCTACATATAATGGACTATATACATCAATATGTATAATATCCGATAAGTTAGTCACCCATTCCTCTTTGGCCTATGGACGGAGTTTCAATTATCTCAAGGAAAGTCTCACAAGCTCAGTTGATCAAAATCAAAGACTCCAAAAATCCATCAACATGGAGTTTCTTCATGTTTTATTTCCAATATAATTTAAATAGTCACTTCATAAGTGATCTTTCAATCATTTGTCTTGCGACATTTTAGCAATAGTGTTTATGGATGTGATTTCTTCCACTAGACTTGCAAAAGTTCATCGATCCTTTATGGAATACGGTTATTATTTGAACAACCATTGTTCTCATAATACCGATACAAAATAACAATTATTAAAAACAAATCTTGAAGGCTAGGTTTGACGACAACAAAAAACACAATGACGCTTTATTTGTTTTCGATGAACATCATCACTTATTCTCTTGCTAGTTGCTTAGGCCATTGCAGTTCATGAATTGTGTTGTCCTGTATGACACTTCATACCAACCAATTCGGTATCCAATACCGGTATCCAATACAGGTATCCAATACCTTAGAACCACATTGTTTAACAAGCAAGGAATACAGCCATAACATGTATATCTTCTATATACCTAAGTTGGACATCTCCAACCTTTTATTTTCTGCAAAATATTTTATAGATTCTCTTTCAACAATTCATTTTCTTTTAAAAGAATCTATCAACATCAATAGTGGTGTTATTCACATGACACATAGTACAAAGCTTGTATATAGTCAAATATTAATACCTTTGGACTTGCACTTTGAAGTGGATCACCATCATCAAATGTTTGGTATTCTTTAAAAAAAATCCATTCTTTAGTAATCTTTTAGTGTAGTAAAATTTTTACTTACATCTTCTATTCATCCTTATCATGACAACTTGCATGATCAAGCTACTATAGCCTATAAGGAAGAATAACGAGTATAATTTTAGTTCCCGAAACCTTTTGGGAGATTCCGATGCCTAGCATCTCCATCCTTCACAAATTCTCATACAATATGAGAACATGTATTTTGGTAAATTATACTCTATCATAATGCAACGAAAAACATTTTTTCAGATATCACAATATCTTCCACACATGATGGTTTCTGAAATAATCATTTCAGCTCCTAGATAACCTCAATATTAAAACAACTTTTGAATATCAAGAATCATGGAGGCAAGCATGATAATTAAGATACTAACATTGGAATTATTACTCTTAATTTAATACTACTTATTAAACTTCATGGAGTAAATAGAGTTTGCTGAAAGTTTGCAATAGGACTTCTAATATTTAAATTGACATTCAAAACAATATGATGCCAGTTCGTAAAGTAAATATCCAGAATTATATAGTTCTATTATCTCAATTAAAAATAAGCGTAAGGTAGTAAACAAATGCCAATGACTACAACAAATTATGCAAATTCACTTCGATTTAGTTTATGAAAAATTGAGTTCGACTAATCCAAATTAGAAATGAACTCCCACTCAAAAACGACATCCCTCGTGCCTTTTTGGTGATTACATGAACCAAATCCACTACACCAAGTCCGATCATCACATGAGTCGGTGTAGCTTCAAAGGCAAGCATCAATATGGTCATCATATCAACTATATGACTCATGCTTAACCTTTCGGTCCGTGTTCCGAGGCCATGTCTATACATGCTAGGCTCGCCAAGTAAGAACATTAGTACTCGCATGTGTAAAACTATCTTACACCCATTGTATGAAAGCGTAGAGTCGAGTACACCCGATCATCACGTAATGTCTCGAAACACGATCCATAGAACGATGCATACTTAAGGAAGACCACATTTTTATCTTGATATATAAATGAGGGATCATCTTAAAATGCTACTAAAATGCCAAACTAGCAATATAAGATGCAAACATCTAATGTGTAAAGTGAGATGATATGGTCCATGCATTTGATCTCTATCATATGCATCATGGTATGATCTCTATCATTCCTTTGTGTGTAAGACCAAGGTCTATGGAACTTACACGTTAGGTGTGTTGTAAGAGTATCTATCATACATCTACTTACAACATTACCATATCATGACACTAGCCCAGCAACGATCTAAACTAGTCGCCTCTAATTTATCCATTGCAAGTTTTGCGTGGCTTAGGGCTTTCAGAGATAGAACCATTCTTACCTACGAACATGGAACCACAACAAGGATAACCAAGTTATTAGCAACTCGTTGTAAATCAGATATTGACTATAGTAGGAGAGATAGACACCCGCCAGCCACTTATGTAAAACTAGTTGCATGTCAGCCGTGGAACCGGTCTCATGTACGATGACATGTAAGGTTGGTCCGAGCTGCTTCATCCCACTATGCCACCAATATCCAAAATACATAGAAGATGCAATAACATGATCATCATCGCCCACATATTAACATATGTGTACTACCCGTGCAAAGCACCTATGCATAGATCAGGCTCTGATACCACTGTTGGGTTCGCAGCATAGAAAACAAAAAAATTCCTACGATGGGAACTATACGCTAAGATCTATCTACTAGATACAAGCAACAGGTGGATATACATCCATAGAGAACTTACCCTTGAAGACAACAAAGCTTTGTCAACGAGTTGGAACTCGTGGATTATGTAGTCGTACACTTGCCGATCTCAAGATCGTGATGAAGTCCAGCAGGTCTGGCTCTAGCACGTCCATCAGATCCAGCTCCAGCAAGTCCAGCACCTCCAAGTCCAGCACCGCAAAGCAGCGGTGCATCCGTGATCGCACACACGTCCGGTACCCCGACAACCTCTGTCCCTCGTTCCAGCAAAGCAGCGGAAGCAGCAACTCCTTTCCAGATAAAGCCACCGGGAACATGTATCTTGCTAATCCGAGACCATGGGGAATAACTAGATGGAGAGAGAGATCCTTCACGAGGAGGTGTTAGGAAGAAGGAGTGAGAGGGGGGCCTTTTATAGGAGGAGGGGAGGGTGTCCCTTCACTTCCTCCATTCATGTGGTGGTAACCCCCTCCACATTAAAATGCCCCTTCACATTCTCTTTTAAAGTCTCCACTTTAAATGCATTAAATTTCTGCAAATTTAATGCTCTCTCATTTAATAAAACTCTTTTATTAATTTTATTCAGAATTTTGTTAATTACTTTAATTAACAAACATTCACATAAAACCAATTTCAGCAATTTCACCCGAAACAGTTTCGGTGTCTATTGAAATAATTCCAGCGCTTTCTTAAATATTTATCTAAAACATATTTGCTCCAAATGGTGTTGGTATCCCTTAAGTGTGTCACCTTATAGTTCGCGAATAATGCAGACATGATCGAGACCCCTCTCTAATCAATAATCAGCAGCGGGACCTAGAGATCCATACTGACTCCCACATATTCAACGATGACTCTTGTGATCGTGTGAACCTTTAACGCTGTAACTAAATCCCTTTGTCTCGCGATATATTACATGTCCGATATTCGATCATTGGCATCCAAATACCTAGTTTGATCTCGTTACCGACATGCACTCTTTTCTCGTTCCCGTGATATAACATTCTAGTGATCACATCACTTGCTTGCAAGCTATTTCAA
The DNA here is from genome assembly GCA_910589775.1 of Avena eriantha. Lineage (NCBI taxonomy): Eukaryota > Viridiplantae > Streptophyta > Magnoliopsida > Poales > Poaceae > Avena > Avena eriantha. The sequence goes on from OU342741.1 coordinate 385,423,843, forward strand.
TGTGATATCACCGAGAGGGCCTAGAGTATATCTATCCATCATCGGGATGGACAAATCCTACTCTTGATCCATGAGCCTCAACATAACACCTTCATAGCACTGAACCCACCTTTATAGTCACCCTGTTACGGTGTGATGTTTGATGTTATCAAGATACTCTTCCGATGTTAGCAATTAACATGATCTCATGGTCTAAGGACTAAGATTACTTCATATGATGTTATAGCAATATAAATATAATGACTCTGATCGTAATGCTATACTTCAGATGAATGTTCATCACATCATTCCACCAATGTTGTGACCTCGTTATTAACAACATCCAATGTCCATGATCAGGAAACATTGATCATCTTGTTAATCAACAAGCTAGTTTATATGAGAGGCAGTACTAGGAACTTTGTCTTATGTTTATTAAACACACATGTATTAACGTTTCCAATTAATACAATTATAGCATGCAAAATAAACATTTATCATAAACATTTATCATAAACATGGAATAAGATAATAACCACTTTATTATTGCCTCTCGGGCATATTCCCTTCAAATAAGCTACCCGTTACGAAGTCGGCCGGCTCCGCGATGGACCCAGGGTGTGTGGTGGCGGCTGTAAACAACTGGGAACCCGAAATTGTGACTGGTCTTGTCGATACAGCATAAACGTGGCACGGGTTCCTAAACAGTATAGGCGCTCCACGCGCAATCGTAAATAAAGCAGTAAAGCATGGCATAAGTAGAGGATAGTAATAAGGCCCCAAACTAGTTTGTGGCCCCAAGAAATAAAGTGTGAATCAAGCTCAGGTAAAGGGGGATTCATAGAGTCTCCCATATGTGGATAGTGCGAATAGTCAAGGAACAGGTATCAAGTACTTGGGGCCTACGGGACACAAGTGAGCATGGAAGAACCAAATATTAGCTATTGCCCACCGATGCCTCTGCATTAGTTATATCTATTCCCAGCATTTTAATATCAAGTTGTAATTAAAGTCATGATCATCTCCACCATTAAGCATGTGCCAACTTTCCAACAATGATGGAACAACAACGATGCGAAGCAGCACCTGAGCAAGCAACTACGACTCGCAAGGCCGACTATCTATCAAACAATAGGCAATAGGATGTGTCCATGGCAATATAGAGGCTGCAAGGAATATAAATGGTGCACGGAAACTAAAGCATCGCAATACGGATAGCAATAGATCAACATGAGGAAGTAAAGACTATACATGCAAAATAGGTAGAAAGGGGGAGATGCTCACCTGGAAAACATGGCCGAAGGTTCATTATCCGAAGAACTTGTCGATACTCGCATCAACTCAACGGCCTAATCCGCGAAGAACCAAAGCACTAAAAGAAACACTGAATGCACTATTTAATACTATGGCAGAAGATCGGGCATGATGCATGTATGATGTATGATATGGCAAAGGTGCGATGCAATTAGGTAATATTAAGTGGAATCGGGGTCCTGACAATTAATTAGATGGTTCATGTTGTTTAGATACCCCCACAATTTAAATGTCGATTTAGGCAAAACATGACATCGGTTCGCTACGCAAATTTAAATGGCGCCATTATAAGACTAGAATAGCCCGCATATGGTCTCCATATTTAATTATTATGTGAATCAAGAAAATACCCCCAAACAATGAATATGTATGCGATCATGAACAATTTAAGATGCACAAGTATATCTCATATTATGAAAATAGGGAGGGTTAATATAGGTCACACATCGGGGTTCGAAGATCTTGGGTTCCGAGGGTCTTGGTGTTCGACGGGGTTCGGGTGCGCCGGGATCGGTCTTCGGACTTCTGGAATGGGGCCTTGTCGAATTGGCGTCATCGCCTCCGAGTTCCATGATGGAGATCTTGGGGCTTCCTGCCTCGGCTGTCGACAACGGACTTGGCAGTGCAACACTTGTAGCTGCGGAATGGTCTCGACAGAGAACATCTATTCATCGTTATGATTCTTGGCGGTGTCCTTCAGGTGGCACCGCACCACTCCATCCAACACCAGCTCACCACACATCGCATCAGCTCAAGCACCAGAGAGGACCAACAGCAAGGTTTGGCACCAAACCGATATACACATGAACTTGGACCGAGAAGCTCGGGCGTTTGCAGGCAAGGGCCCTCCCGGAGGAAGAAGAGATGAGGCGGTCCGGGGCGAGCTTGCGCGAGGGCGTGGGGGACGACGGGGCGTGGCGACGAGCGACGCTCGAGGAGGCGACCAGTGGGGCGAGACGGGGTCACGTTGGAAGCGGGTGGTGACGGCGGCGGCTGCTCTGAAGGAGGCGGGGCTCGGTAGGGCAGAGACAGGATGGCCGGTGGCGAGGCAGGACTCAGGAGCGCGGGGCGAACACGGGTCGCGGGCACCGAAGACGCTGGTGGCGGTGGTGATTCGAGAGGAAGCCACGGCGCGCCATGGCCGAGGTGATGAGGGCCCGAGACACGGAGGCAGGAAGAGGAGGTTACCGGCGAGGCTAGGCTCATAGCATGCGGCATCGGGGCTTGCATGGGGCCCGGTGGAGACGGGCTCGACGAGGCCACACGGCCGCGAGGAGAAGACGGCGACGCTCTGCGTGGGGGCGCGCAGAGGAGGCAGCGGTTGGAGATCGAGGAGAGGGGCACGGGTTTGGGGACTGGAGGTAGGTGGCGATGGGATTAGGTGGGGCCGGGGCGCGTTGATTGCGACGAGAACGACATGGGGGTGTGCGAGCGATGGGGCCAGCAGCACTGGGTCATGTCGGTTGGGCGAGGTGCGGGATAGCATCTGCTGTGATGAGGAGAGGTGTGGTCAGGGTGGCTAGAGGGGTAGGGCAGGTAGCTAGTGACAGCGGGTGGGGATTAGGTCTAGGGTAGGATTTCTAGGGTTTGGTTGGTTTTGGGTTGGGTCGGGGTAGTAGCTGGCTAGCTGGGTGATACGTCCATTTTGCATCACTATTCTATGTCATAATTCACTGTTATTCATTGATATATTTCGTATTGAGAGGTGATACTTATGTTATTTCATCTGTTTTTGCATGGTTGATGACTTTTGGAGCACGGATCACTGCAGTCAGTATTCTGATGGAAAAGGTGCTGTTTGGAGGCAAAATTCGCGAAGATCAGAAAATCCGGGAAAATATACAGAAAATTCTATTTTTCCAGAAGACGTAGGAAGCCAGAAGGGGGGCTAGAGATGGTCCACAGGGGGCCCACACCACCCCTGGCGTGGGCCAACCTAGGCCACGCCACCAGGTGGTGTGGCCACCCTGGTCCACCCCTGGAACTCCCCTCTAGCGTATATTATCCTCCCGAAACCCTAACACTCGGAGAGCGACCACAGAAAGATTCCGCTGCCTCTGCGGGGCGGAAAACACCGAGAGAGAAAGATCTCTCCAGCAGACAGATTTCTGCCTGATGAATTCCTTCCAGGAGCGGGGAGATCATCGCCATCAACACCACCATCAAGCTGGACTTCATCGGGATCATCATCATCACCACCATCATCACCATCAGCACCCTCATCACCATTTCCATATTGCTATAACAATTGGGTTGAATCTTGCATAGTTCTTAGGGGAAACTTTTCCGGTGTTGATTACTCTTTGTAGTTGATGTTATTGAGTGAACTGTTGAATTATTGTTTATGTTCAGATTATTATACATCATTATTCCATCTCTGATCATGATCCATATGATCTCTTGTGAGTAGTTCGTTTTGTTCTTGAGGACATGGGAGAAGTCATGTTGTTAGTAGTGGAGTTGTGTTGAGAAAGATTCAATAGTTTGATATTTAAGTTGTGGTGTACTTCTTCTAGTGGTGTCATGTGAACGTCGACTACATGACACTTCACCTATATGGGCCTAGGGGAATGCATTGTGTATTTGGCTACGAATTGTAGGGGTTGCCGGAGTGACAGAAACCTGAACCCCCGTTAGGAAACCATTGCACAAGGTCGTAAGGGTCTTAGAGTTTAAAGCTGTGGTTAGGTTTCTACCTTAATTACTTTCTTGTACTTACGGATGTTTGCAAGGGGTATAATCACAAGTATGTATTAGTCCTAGGAAGGTCGGTACATTAGCACAGGTTCACCCAAACAACACTTAGCAAGCTAAAGAAGATTAATCAACTATATGAAGCGAAAGCACTTGACAGTCTTCCCATGTGTCCTCGAGAACGTTTGGTCATCTTAAGTAATACAACCGGATTGTCCTTTGCTGCATAAAGGATTGGGCCACTTGCTGCATTTATTCCTACTGTCTTTTATTTACTCGTACTTTGTTTTAGTTTCTTTATCAAAAACCCCTAAAAATCCGTCTGCTAAGTATTTGCAGAGAATTCCTGATCCATACCACTAGCCAGCACCTTCTGCTCCTCGTTGGGTTCGACACTCTTACTTATCGAAAATACTGCGATACACCCCCTATACTTGTGGGTCATCAAGACTATTTTCTGGCACCGTTGCCGGGGAGTGGTGTGCTATTGGAGAGTGGAACTGGTAAAGGAAACTTCTACTGTGAGTATTGTTTACTTCTGCTAGTTGCTTTATTTTCGTTATGGATATTTCACTGAGGTTCTTATTTGGTAATGCTACTACCACTTCTAAGGTAGTAGATAAGCCACCACCTGCTGAGAATGATGCTTTTAAAATACCTACAAGAATTATTGATCGTGTTATGGATAACTACTATGTTGGGGATGGAATTGTCCATCCCGGTTATCATTTACTCTTTATACACGAATTATGCGGGTTGTTCAAGTGTGCAGGTATTACTACAGATCAAGTTAAGAAGAAGTTATTCTCATTATCACTGAAAGGAAGAGCTGAGGAATGGTATAAGCTGTTGAAGAATGGTCAAGCTCTAGAATGGGAGGAAATAGTGCCTCTTTTTTATTCAAAGTTTTATCCTCCTAGTGAGATTCATAAAGATCGGAATCAAATATACAACTTTTGGCCTCTTGATGGAGAGAGTATAGCTCAAGCTTGGGGGAGGTTGAAGTTACTAATGCTCAAATGTCCCATTCATGAGCTCCCCAACAATATTATTATCAATAACTTTTATGCAAGGCTTTCTCTTCATGATAAGGATTTATTGGATGCTTCTTGTGCTGGATCATTCACTGCATGGAAGAAGAAGCTAAATGGGATCTTCTGGATCGTATTCAAGACAATGCTTAAGCATGGGAGAATGACAAAGGTAGAAAGTCAGGTATAAATTATGATTATGAATGCATTGAATCTTTTATGGGAACTGATGACTTTCAAAATATTAAAAATGCTTATGGTCTAGACTCTCAAGCTATTGCTTCTTATTTTAAGGCTTTTGCTTCCTACATTGAAGTGCCTAAAAAGAAGTGGAATAAGTATCATGAACCTTATAAAGATATTTCTAAGAGTGTTCTTGCAAGAAATACTGAAGTTTATACTGCTAATCATGTTTTACCTGAACCTTACATGGAGAAAATCCCTTTCCCAGTTAAGGTAAAGGAACATTCTATGATAGCTAGTATGGTTAATGAAAGTACAAGTAAGGTTGTTGAACCTGATAAACAAAAGGTTGATGAACCTATAATAGCAAAGGTGAAATACTTTGTTGCTAATTATGAAGAAGAGGGACATACTATCCTTTGTAAGGATACCTATAATATTGTTTCACATAGTAGTGTTATGAGAGCTAGTATTCCTGTGTTTTATGTTAGAATAAGTGATCATTGCTATGATGGTTCTTGTGATAGCTATATTGCTAAGTTTATGCATGATACTGAAAGTTACTATGAGAGAGGGAAAAGTGTTCTTATGCATCTCAATAATATCAAGTTTCCTCGTTTTATGCTGAAAGTTTTTATGTTGCACTTCTTTTGCCTTCCTATGCTAGTAGCCTCTGGTTTCAACAACTTGTTTGTTTACAAAATTCCCTTGCATAGGAAGTGGGTTAGACTTAAGCACGTGTATTTTTGCTTCTTAATGCGCTCTTTCACTTCAATTCATATCCTTATGTGAGCATCATCAAAATTATCATGCCCATCTTAATGGCTATAAAGAAAGAGCTTTTTGGGAGACAACCCAATTTGTTTTTGCTTTCAGTTTGTTTTTGTTTCTTTGAGTCTTGGAAGTTATTACTTCGGTAATAACCACTCCTTATCTGTTTTTTTTTTGGTTTTTGTGTCAAGATCAACCTTTAATGTGAGAGAAGTAAGATTTGGGGAAGTTGATGTCCCGAAACAGATTTTGTGCTTTACCGTAAAAATTCGTGAGAGATATCTATATGTCGGATTGAGCTTTAATTGTTTGTGCTTCTGCCCCAGGTTGGTATTTAACTTTCGTTAGATTTGCACTTTTTGATTTGGGCAACATAAGATTTTCGAAAAAATTGATCTTTACCTGCTGGTCTGCTTTGACAGATTTTGCCAATCTTGCATTTGCTTCTTTATTTGATTTCCTTTTTGAATTCTTTTTGGGTTTTCGGAAGGAGTTCCTACAGTAGATTATGTTTTGATGGTTTTCAGTTGAAGTTGGACTCAAATGGTTTTATCACTTCACTTATACTAATGTTGCTAATGAGAACTGTGTGAAGTTTTGTGTGAAAGAAATTTCCAGGTAGTGGAGAAAATGGTGTAATGAGAAAGTGAATGTTTCACGACTCAAGTAGTAAGTGTATGAAGATGAAGATATTGATATTGTTCAAGTGGTGACTCCGGAAGAACCCACTAAATACCAAATTCAGAGACCTGTAGAGTCCATTTCCAAATAGGTAACAATTCTGGTAAGAAAAGCTCCGCGAAAATACTATGCAACTATAGTTTTGTAGTTTTTAGTCAATAAGGAAAGCTACGAACCGAAAAAGGGACGGAAATAGAGACAGGGTGGCTCACACCACCCTGTGGCGCGGGCTCACCCCTGGCCGCGCCACCAGGTGGTGAGTCCACCCCGGACTCCACCTCCGACTAGTTTTCTCCCAATACCTTCCTTTTGATATGAAACTTCGTAATATATAACCCACCGGATCCCTCGAGGTTCGTATATCGTGTTTTCGTCGTGTTTTTGTTTCGATTGTTTCTACCAGGGCATACTCTTTGAAGGTTTAGAAGCACAATGGTGTCCGCCAAGGATAAAGGGAAGGAGCCTATGGAGGAGGATCTCCAAGAGCCCGGGAAGGAGGAGAAGATCAAGAGTGAAGATGAAGAGGAGCAAGGCCAACATCCGCACACCGGCACTACCATTGCAAGCATTGTAGTGGTGACAAAACCTGCCTGGATTAGAAGGACTGCACGGATGCAGACTAGGGGGAAAGCTCCTCGTCACTGCTTGGCTCCACGGTCACTTCCTTCATGCACCAAGAATCCTTTCCATACCCTTATCCATGAGCATCAATACCAGAATATGCCCAAAGGGAAATTACCCTCCAATTGGGATTTGCCTCGTTCTAGCCATGCAGGAAAAGAAGACTTCAAGGAGGAAGAGTGGGGAAAGAATAGCAAGAACTGGAATTCTCAACCTGGCATGATCATGAGCCGCATTGAGCAAAACTCACAGCTTATTCGTAATCTCACCTTCGAGATTGAGGACTTGGGGAAACTTATCAGAGAGCTCATCGAGAGGATACCACCACCACCAAAGGAGTAATTCGTCATCAGATTTGGCAGCCCCATGGTTTGTTCCAAGCTTGGGGGAGTGCCGCGGTATTACATCACTATCTTCTATCTTTTTACCTTTTTAGTAGAGTTATATCATGAATAGAGAAGTTATTTTGTAGGATGGTTTGCATTACGGAAGTATCCCCTCTCTCGTTAGATATGTATCCCTTGGTGTGAGTTGCCGTTATGGAATATTAATGAGAAGTTCTATCATTTACCCTTTTGCATAGTTTATTTTAGTTTCAATTCATGGTTATATGATTGATCTTGTTGTTAGTATTGACAGCACTTTGGGATCATTGAGTTAATTTAGTTGGTTTTGGCAAACCTAGCTCGGTCAGTAGCAACACTATTTTTGAGAGTTGAATGAAAAAGATAAAAGTACTCTAAAGAAATATAATTTCATCATCTTTCTTTCTTGATTTGCTCATAAGTCTAGTATTATCTATTTAAGATCTTTTGTGCTTCTAAGGAAGATTGCATGTTTGTCTTTATCACTTGTATGTTTGGTTGTTTCCTTCAACTCTTATACATACTACCCAGCCTTGCTAGCCAAAAACCCGTACTGAGAGGGAATTATTCTCGTGCATCCACCTCCTTTGAACCAAAACCTCTGCCATTTGTGTCCACCATACCTACCTAGTAGCATTATTGCTATTCCAAGTAAATTCTTGTTTTATCTACCTCCCAAATTAAACTTGTTATGTGAAAAGTAGTGATTAAAGCTCTCACGAACTTGATGGCACACTTTACTTTCTTGCACTTAATAAACTTGAACCATTGTGCTCACCTATGTTGCGTATATGCTTGCGCTTTGTAAGTTGTGAATTAGCAGAACCATGATGTCATGGGGAACGCTTTCAACATTGCACTGGTACTTTGTACCAAGTTGATATCATGTTCTTTTGTCTATGGATGTCGTCGGTGTGAAATGAAAGGGGAGCTTGTAAGTCCATGGAGTTATGCATGTGTGTTAGAGAAACGGCTGGGCCGCTGGTCTAATCCAGGCTGACATGGTGGAAACCTGCAGCGTAATCATAACGAGCATCTATGAAGCATTCTTCTTATAAAAACAAGAGATAGAGATTGAGAAAAAAGAGAAAAAGAAAAAAAGAGATTATGAAAAGAGGAAAGAGGGAAAAAAGCACCATATTCCCATGGTAAATAAGAAGATTGTTGAGATGCTTGTTGTCTGCTTGCCTTGTCATATTGATATGGGGATTCTTCCGTATCATCGGGTAAGGGGTACCCCGTTGGCGGTTCTCTATGATACACACATGCTTACGATGACAAGAACTTACCGGTGACTAAACTTGAGTAGCATGAGGACCGGCCCTCGTATTCAAGGGACATGAGATTCTCAACTTACAACTTGTCAATGCATATCCTCATATTTGATCACTTTAACCTTAATCACCTAAAGATGCTTATCATAGGGGCAATGAGATCTGAAAGCTAGTAAGTATCATAATTTTTGGAAGCTCTTTATGAGACTTGCAATCCCTGCTTCCCTCTATGAAGGGCCTTTCTTTTACTTTGTAGTTGAATCAGTAGACGTATTCCCTTCTATCTCAGCAAGTATTTTCAGTTGTTGTGTTTCATTCATTCCTATGATGATTTATTCAATCATGTTTCTTATGTTCCTTGTTATGCACATTGCTCTTATCTTGATGTTTACTACTTTGAAAGCTATCATTGAAAAACCAGCTATTTGTGAACTCCAGCAAATTATCAACTATTCTTCGACCAAGAGCTAAGTTTTCCATTACCAATTATGATTTACTTCATGTATCTTTATTGTGTTTCCTTTACCTATTACAAGTTGAGTTATATAATAGTGAGTTGTCTTCTATTATGATCTATGTATTTGATGAATGTGATGCTTCTTGTCCGTATTCTTTTATCGACTCTTCACTCCATAAACCTGAGGCCATGTTTATTGACCTCAGTTTTGCTTGGGGACAAGTGAAGTCTAAGCTTGGGGGCAGTTGATACGTCCATTTTGCATCACTATTCTATGTCATAATTCACTGTTATTCATTGATATATTTCGTATTGAGAGGTGATACTTATGTTATTTCATCTGTTTTTGCATGGTTGATGACTTTTGGAGCATGGACCACGAAGTCAGGATTCTGACTATTGGAGTCAGGATTCTGATGGAAAAGGTGATGTTTGGAGGAAAAATTCGCGAAGATCAGAAAATCTGGGAAAATATATAGAAAATCCTATATTTCCAGAAGACGAAGCAAGCCAGAAGGGGGGCTGGAGATGGGCCACAGGGGGCCCACACCACTCCCTGGCGCGGGCCAGCCTAGGCCGCGCCACCAGGTGGTGTGGCCGCCCTGGTCCACCCCTGGCACTCCCCTTTGGCGTATATTATCCTCCCAAAACCCTAAGACTCAGAGAGCAACCACAGAAAGATTATGCCGCCTCTGTGGGGCAGAAAACACCGAGAGAGAAAGATCTCCCCGGCAGACAGATTTCTGCCGGGGGAATTCCTTCCCGGAGAGGGGAGATCGTCACCATCAACACCACCATCAAGCTGGACTTCATCGGTATCATCATCATCATCACAACCATCATCACCATCAGCACCCTCATCACCATCTCCATATTGCTGTAACAATTGGGTTGAATCTTGCATAGTTCTTAGGGGAAACTTTCCTGGTGTTGATTACTCTTTGTAGTTGATGCTATTGAGTGAACTGTTGAATTATTGTTTATGTTCAGATTATTATACATCATTATTCCATCTCTGATCATGATCCATATGATGTCTTGTGAGTAGTTCGTTTTGGTCTTGAGGACATGGGAGAAGTCATGTTGTTAGTAGTGGAGTTGTATTGAGAAAGATTCAATAGTTTGATATTTAAGTTGTGGTGTACTTCTTCTAGTGGTGTCATGTGAACGTCGACTACATGACACTTCACCTATATGGGCCTAGGGGAATGCACTGTGTATTTGGCTACGAATTTTAGGGGTTGCCGGAGTGACAGAAACCTGAACCCCCGTTAGGAAACCATTGCACAAGGTCGTAAGGGTCTTAGAGTTTAAAGCTGTGGTTAGGTTTCTACCTTAATTACTTTCTTGTACTTACGGATGTTTGCAAGGGGTATAATCACAAGTATGTATTAGTCCTAGGAAGGTCGGTACATTAGCACAGGTTCACCCACACAACACTTAGCAAGCTAAAGAAGATTAATCAACTATATGAAGCGAAAGCACTTGACAGTCTTCCCATGTGTCCTCGAGAACGTTTGGTCATCTTAAGTAATATAACCGGATTGTCCTTTGCTGCATAAAGGATTGGGCCACTTACTGCATTTATTCCTACTGTCTTTTATTTACTCGTACTTTGTTTTAGTTTCTTTATCAAAAACCCCTAAAAATCCGTTTGCTAAGTATTTGCAGAGAATTCCCGATCCATACCACTAGCCAGCACCTTCTGCTCCTCGTTGGGTTCGACACTCTTACTTATCGAAAATACTGCGATACACCCCCTATACTTGTGGGTCATCACTGGGCCACTAGCCTGGCTGGCTGGCTCCCGCTAACAAAAATAGTCTTTATTTTGTTTGTTCATTTATTTTTATATAAAAGACTTTTCCAAATAGTTTTTAGACAAATAAAATATCCAGGAAGACGTGGGGTTTAGATTTGAAATAAAAGAGGGGGATATCTGGAAAACGAAAATAGGCTTTTGCAAAATAGTCGTAGACAAGCATATGGGTGATGATGATGCTCAAATGCAATGTGGCATGATGACATGAGCATGTGGTCATGATGATGCACAAAACAAAAACTCTAGGCGATTTTCTAGTAGTGATTTTATCGGGGTGCTGCAATTCGAGACCACTAACAAGGATTTCACCCTCGAGATCAGCCTCATGGTACGGGGAAGAAGGCTAACAACCTAAATCTTCTCGCTTCGTGTAGATCTTTGCGACACCACTAACAAGGATTTTTTTCTTCATGCCAAAATTGGCGACACCACCAACAAGAGGTCGTTGTCCATGATCGTCGAGAGAATACTCCAGGAACAAAGGACGAAGGTAAAGGTATCAACAAATAAATCCACCTCTAACTTCATTAGAAGGAGAGAAAAGATGCAGTCTAATCCACTTCAATGTATAAGAGCAAATAGAATGAGTAGTCGGCATAGGGGCCAATCCATCACGCACCCAAACTATTACTCCGCACATGCAGTAGAAAAATCGTGCAACCCATTCTCGAAATTCAAACCGAAGATCTCGACAAGCAAGGTTCGGAAACAAAGTAGTGATGCAGGCTCTTCATCAGATCTGGCATAGACGATGTTGTCGCGTTGAAAAACACCGGAAGATACAAAGAAAGATTTTAGTGGATTTTGATCCAGCGAAAGGTACACAGAGGAAAAATTTCTTGGATAGCATGAAGACCAGATGTAGCAACACCGTTATAAGAGGAAACGAAACCCTGAAGGTACAATAGAAACCCAACCACGAGAAATCCTAGACTCAAAGAAAGGATAAGAGAGCAGATTCAAAACTCGCAAAGGTAAGAGGAGAATAGCATAGGGGTAAGGAGTAAAAGAACAGACGTACTCAGATCTATCCAACCGATTTTGCAAAAATAGTTTTGACACCCTACAGCGACAGTTAGCTAGGTTATCCTACAGGCTGGACCAGTGGGGTATCGTAACTGCTGGGCTCTGATACCACTTTGTAACACCCTCGAATCGGCCCTATGCATGTTTTAGCGACTCCCGCCAAACCCACATAGAAACGATTCAAAGATGCCCACCAGGCACTTGCGTGCGGGTGGAAAATGAATTAATAACATTACACAATAGTCCACAATGGAACCCATAGAAACATATATATATACAACAACGACTCCATGAGTCAAAAATACAGATATACAATACAAGATCCAAATCACCTTGAAATGATACAGATAAGATGCAAATGGGGCTAAGAGCCCTGAAGAATAACCAATGGCATCGATAACCCTGCCCAGACCAAGCCGGAAGGGTAACCCTTCTAACAACGTTGAATTTATACCTGCTAAAACAAAAGGGGTGCCGACAAAGGGCAAAGGAAAAAGAGAGCGGTCAGTACTAAGGCCAGTACACGACGAGGCTAGAATTTGGCAGCTCTTGCCTACATAGGTATGGTGGTCTGAAGTGGCAGCACAACATGCACTAAACAACCTATAGAGACTCGATGCAACGGTCGGCTATTAGAGAGGGATAAGAGAGACCTATTCGGGACGAACCTGATACTAACACCAACCATACCCATCCTGGTATTTCCCCCTCGAGACCAATCGAGGAAGTTAAACCAAGGAACTCACACAGTTGGCAGTTTTATTCTTTCCATTATAGTTGCAGCACTTACTAGTCAAATATAGATAGCATGAGTCATCCTGATATCATAAGCAGTAGGCAGTTTTAGTTAACCATTCCATTGTAGGTGTAATACTTACTAGTCAGATACAATTAGCATGAGACATCCCAAATCCAGCAGTTGTTGGCACTTTTATTTACTCATTCCGTTGTAGCGAAACTGATTACTAGACATGTCAAAGTCAAATTTATAGCACTACTATAGTTATAGTTGTCTATGATCGAGATACTGGGCTCCAAGTCGTCCATAACCGTGGACAAGGCTTTCAGAAAGTTTTACCCTGCTGGGGTGCACAAATAGCAACACACACACGATCAACCTTGGGAAGAACCAAATAAAAAGCAACAAGGCCTCACGTCAAAGCATTCACAGGATTCATAAATCATTTCAGGGGGCCACCCCCAATAAGCTACCCGTTACGAAGTCGGTCGGCTCCGCGACGGACCCAGGGTGTGTGGCGACGGCTGTAAACAACTAGGAACCCGAAAGTGTGACTAGGCTTGTCGATACAGCGTAAATGTGGCACGGGGTTCCTAAACAGTACAGGCGCTCCACGCACAATCATAAATAAAGCAGTAAAGCATGGCATAAGTACAGCATAGTAATAAAGCCCCAAACTAGTTTGTGGCCCCAAGAAATAAAGTGTGAATCAAGCTCAGGCAAAGGGGGATTCATAGAGTCTCCCGTATGTGGAAAGTGCGAATAGTCAAGGAACATGTATCAAGTACTCGAGGCCTACAGGACACAAGTGAGCGTGGAAGAACCAAATATTAGCTATTGCCCACCGGTGCCTCTGCATTAGTTATATCTATTCCCAGCATTTTAATATCAAGTTGTAATTAAAGTCATGATCATCTCCACCATTAAGCATGTGCCAACCTTCCAACAATGGTGGAACAACAACGACGTGAAGCAGAACCTAAGCAAGCAACTATGACTCGCAAGGCCGACTATCTATCAAACAATAGGCAATAGGATGTGTCCAATGCAATATAGAGGCTGCTAGAAATATAAATGGTGCACGGAAACTAAAGCATCGCAATACAGATAGCAATAGATCGGCAGGAGGAAGTGAAGACTATAAATGCAAAATAGGTAGAAAGGGGGAGATGCTCGCCTGGAAAACATAGCCGAAGGTTCATTATCTGAAGAACTTGTCGATACTCGCATCAACTCAATGGCCTAATCCGCGAAGAACCAAAGCACTAAAAGAAACACCGAATGCACTATTTAATACTACGGCAGAAGATCGGGCATGATGCATGTATGATATATGATTTGTCAAAGGTGCGATGCAATTAGGCAATATTAAGTGGAATCGGGGTCCCGACAATTAATTAGATGGTTCTTTTTGTTTAGATACCCCCACAATTTAAATGTTGGCTTAGGCAAAACATGACATCGGTTCGCTAAGCAAATTTAAATGGCACCATTATAAGACTAGAATAGCCCGCATATGGTCTCCATATTTAATTATTAGGTGAATTGAGAAAATACACCCAAACAATGAATATGTATGCGATCATGAAAAATTTAAGATGCACAAGTATATCTCATATTATGAAAATAGGGAGGGTTAATATAGGTCACACATTGGGGTTCGAAGATCTTGGGTTCCGAGGGTCTTGGTGTTCGACGTGGTTCGGGCGCGCTGGGATCGTTCTTCGGACTTCTAGAACGGGGCCTTGTCGAATTGGGGTCATCGCCTCTGAGTTCCATGATGGAGATCTTGGGGCTTCATGCCTCGGTTGTTGGCAACGGACTTGGCAGTGCAACACTTGTAGCTGCGGAATGGTCTCGACAGAGAACATCTTGTCATTGGTATGATTCTTGGCGGTGTCCTTCAGGTGGCACCGCACCACTCCATCCAACACCAGCTCACCACAAATCGCATCAGCTCAAGCACCAGAGAGGACCAACAGCAAGGTTTGGCACCAAACTGATATACACATGAACATGGACGGAGAAACTCGGGTGTTTGCAGGCAAGGGCCCTCACGGAGGAAGCAGAGATGAGGTGGTCCAGGGCAAGCTTGCACGAGGGCGTGGAGGACGACAGGGCGCGGGGACCAGCGACGCTCGAGGACGTGGCCAATGGGGTGAGGTGGGGTCACGCGGGAAGCGGGTGGCAATGGCGGTGGCTGCTCTGCAGGAGGTCGGGCTCGGTAGGGCAGAGACAGGATGAACAGTGGCGAGGCAGGACTTAGGAGCGCAGGGCGAACACGGGTCGTTGGTGCCAAAGAAGCTAGCGGCGGCGGTGGTTCGAGAGGAAGCTGCGGCGCGCCATGGCCGAGGCAATGAGGGCCCGAGACAAGGAGGCGGGCAGAGGAGGTTCCCGGCGAGGCCAGGATCATAGCAGGCGGCAGCGGGCCTTGCACGGGGCCCAGCGGAGACGAGCTCGACAAGGCCACACAGGCGCGAGGAGAAGACGGTGACGCTCTGCGTGGGGGCGCAGAGGAGGCCGCGGCGAAGAGGCCGTGGGTGGAGATCGAGGAGAGGGGCACGAGTTTGGGGACTAGCGGTAGGTGGTGATGGGATTAGGTGGGGCCGGGCGCGTTGAGTGCGACTAGAACGACACGAGGGTGTGCGAGCGATGGGGCCAGCAGCACTGGGTCGTGTCGGTTGGGCGAGGTGCGGGATAGCATGCGTTGTGATGAGGAGAGGTGTGGTCGGGGTGGCTAGAGGGGTAGGGCAGGTAGCTGGCGACAGAGGGGGATTAGGGCTAGGATAGGATTTCTAGGGTTTGGTAGGTATTAGGTTGGGTCGGGGTAGTAGCGGGCTAGCGGGGCCACTAGCCTGGCTGGCTGGCTCCCCCTAACAAAAATATTCTTTATTTTGTTTGTTCATTTATTTTTATATAAAAGACTTTTGCAAATAGTTTTTAGACAAATAAAATATCCAGGAAGACCTAGGGTTTAGATTTGAAATAAAAGAGGGGGATATCTGGAAAACAAAAATAGGCTTTTGCAAAATAGTCTTAGACAAACATATGCATGATGATGATGCTCAAATGCAATGTGGCATGATGACATGAGCATGTGGTCATGATGGTGCACAAAACAAAAACTCCAAGCGATTTTCTAGTAGTGATTTTATCTGGGTGCTACAGCTTCCTTCCCACCAAGTGAATCGAGCCCAGGCGCCATTAATCGCCGCCACCGACGTCTTCTTTGCCGAGGACGACGAGCTCCACCGTAGATCTTGCCGTTGCTCCGGTCCACCTCGTGCCTCGCCGTCAGCCCCTTCAGCTCCAGGGTAAGCTACTGGTTCTAATGAGCAACCCCGCAGTCCTTCTCTCTCTCTGGTTTGTCCTAGCATCGGCCACCGCCGCTGTCCGCCGCTGCTCCTCAATGTTCCGCTATCTCCGGTGACCAACTCTAGGTGGTGCCACCCCTACAAGGTTCGCCTTGCTCCGCTCTTTCTAACGAGCCTAGCCACGCGTGCTAGAGTGGCCCAGATCACCGGTGACGACAACCTCTGCCGCCCCTCGCCGGCGAGTCCGATGTGGCGCCTGCGTGGCAGTGACGTGGGTGCTGACCCAACCTGGCCAGCGTGGCCTGTTGACCTGGCCCTGGCCCCATCAGTCAGTCTCTAGGGCTAGACCCTGCCCCGGTGAGAGATGTTCTCGTCCCCTATGCTGATGTCATAATGACGCAGTAAATCCTTTTAATAGTTTTATTAAATCCAGAAAATGGTATAATCTTATAAATTCAATAACTAATTATTTATAAGTCAGAAAAATATGTATAATATATCAAAATGTTCAAAAAATGATATCTTTACAATAGCATCAAAATCATGCATTGTTCAATAACTTCAATGCCAAGTTTAATTAGAATAACAAAGTGACCCCTCTCATATACATCTGGGGTTTCTCCAAATTAGGGTTTGGACCCCTCGGAACCGCGTTTAATTTGCCAAGCATGTTTTAGGGTTACATTTCAACTCTAAATAACTTGTCATATCATCATCCTTGCTTGAGCATTGCATCGATGCCATGTGTTGATTGTTGTTCCCCCTTTCTTTCCGGTGTTTGCTTCTTCCTGGTAGAATATGATATCGAGATCGAGATCAAAGACCGAGATCAACACCATCGAAGTTCGACGAACAATTCTTGAACAACTATAATCAAGTCAAGTACAAGGCTTACAAAGATCTATATCTGGGTATCAACAAACAAGGCAAGCATAGCCCCACCATTATACAATCCTATGATTTCGAAAGTATTTCATTCTTGCCATGATGCATACGATTCTACTGTGGTCTTTTATCGATAGATAGAGTATCCTATTTATAGCATTAATCCCTTTGAGCTAATATTACCTGATCCACTACTCCTAGCATAACTAGGTTTGGCTTGTGTGCACTGCTAGAGCTTATATATGTGTCTTGCTTAGCCATGCTTAGCTGTCAGTGCTAGTTCATCCAGAGATGTATTAGATGCAGAGAATCTAGTATGACAGGATAACGAGGTATACTGATGAGGTAAGATCAGTGGTAAAGGTTAAACATGTTTAGGCTCATATGGGAGGCCATGACGGGATGTGGTTTTTGTAGTCCCATGCTCGCCACCACTAGGAACCGAGTTCTTTCCTTGGACCAAGACAAGCGTACAGCCACACGGGGCTTGGGAACCCCCTCGCTGATTAACTTGCCTAGTAGATTCCATGAGTCACATAGTTCGAGCATTCCATTCGACATATGCATTCTAGTTGTCTCGAAGGAGGTGAAGGAGGTGCATTCATACAGGTAGGTAAGCATGGCCGGGGTTGCTTGGGGTCGATGGAGCCCCTAGTAAAACCAAACTCGACACACATCTCTAGGGACGGCTTCGGGATTTGACCCGTTACCGCGGAACCATCCTTAGGGCGTGACTCATGGTCTCGGTGAAAGAAAGGTAAAGGTCATGGCCAACCACCCTCTGCCGGCCTTCCAAGGAAGAGGGCTAATGTTCTGGCATTAAGAGTCGATTGGTACGTCTGGGTAAAGTTGTACACCCCAGCAGTGTTAAATCTTTTCGAAAAGCCATGTTCATGGTTATGAATGCTTGGTGATCGAATTCTAAGATCATAGAGAACTTTAACCTAATCGTAAAACTTGGCAGATCAATGTGTGCTGAAGGATGCTTCCTCATGGGTACGAAGGGGTGATCCTAGTTGTGAGATGAGGATTACTTTGGTGGATATCAAAAGATGACGATCAATTCTTCAGAGATGTAGCTCTCGTATCCCCTTTTAAAATATTCTTATTAGACGAGCTTCTTCTCCCTCTTGTTTTATAAACAAAGATGGCTTTATGCAAAATAACCCCACCAGCCATAAGTCTTGCGGAGTACACCATGTAATCACCCTTTATTTGTTGATACTTTTGTAGCAGAGTAAGTGTTCCCCTGAAGACGATTTTGGTACGACATCAACACCGACGAGTAGCTTGGGGTTCCCAGCCAGTAGCCTGGAATCTATGGGCTGGGACGTCATCGTTATGCTTCAGGCCTCTTAGGCCATTTGTTAAGTTTGCTATACTTAATACCATAATTTGCCTTTCATTGTTTGATGTTTGTGATCAGTGACCTCTGCTTGTATTATTTTAGTTCTTCGCTCAGTTATGAGCTTGCTGTAATAATTTTTGTGTCGCAGGGTTACTATTGTGTTACTGATTTCTTCACTTGGTATCCTCGAGCTCTAGGTTAAGCTTATGTCAGGCTAAGGTCTGGGATTTTTTTAACTCTGATCTCGGGGGTGTCACACTACAATATAGTATGCAAGTACTACGTACATAGTACTATACATTACATGGTGACAAGTTCTAGCAACAGAAATGATGTTGCGAGTGCTCATAATTAGCTTTTCGGTATTTTGGTCAAACTTCACATAGTTCTAACAAGGCAGGATTGGCACGAACCACATTGGCGCCTTGAATATTTGCTCCCTATGTTCTACTCTAGTGTAGTTAAGTGATGAACCTACGGCAGCGCCCCATTGACGTGCATGCGGCTCCAATCTGGAACTGGCTGTGGGCGATGTTCGTAGCGCACGTGTGTAGCAAACACACAGTCTCCTCTGAACACTAGCAGAGCTTCGTCAACATCGGCAGCACCAGATTTGGGGTTTGTAGGGGTTCAAGGATGAATGGATGGTTGATTCCCACAAACACTGACCTCCCTTCAAGATTATCCCTTCTGATCCAGTCTGGTGCTACAGGGTCATCTAAATTAAGGGCTCTCTGGAAAACGTGGCAGCGTAGCAAGGGATAAGAGAGCAGTTCTCTACCTATGTATGATACAGGATTATCATGGTTGCTGGTTCTTGCACCCCTAGTGTGAATCCACAGGATATCCTAGCCAAGCTCTGCCAAGTACCAGCTGCGTAATGCAATATCTTTCAGCCTCGGCATCGTCACCGGCTTGGACGTTTTCCGGCTCTTCAATTACTAGAGCCTGTATGACACGCGGACCTGCAAGTATACCTGTGTGTGCATTTCAGTTAGAAAAAGTATCACGACCAATGCAGTTGTAAGTAATTTATAAATTTTACTTTTAAATAACAGGACTCACTCCACTTATTTGGTTCCCAGACAAGAACATCTCCTCGCGGTTCTGTCACCGCGTATATGCGATCAATAGAACCACTGATTAGACACGTGGCATTGGCATCGCCATACATTGCTGGTGCAAGATAGTCGTTTCGAAGGATAATCTAGTCCCTGCCACAAGGAAAATCTATGGTAGCAATGAATTTGTCAAACACCACCATCGTGCTGTAGTGCCATTTGTTGTCAAATCTGTATGGTTTCTTTGCTATTTGTATCTTTAGCATCTCGATATTCGCATGCTTGTAGAGGTAAGTGCATGGGGGGGCCGGGGAAACACTGGTTACCCGATGGATAAATATCAACACGCTGCACACGTGGTAGCTCGATACGTGCCATACTATATACGTTTTGGAGGTACAAGCGCCCCGAGTGCTTTGCAATCGCAATCCATTCTCCGTTGGCACCAACCCAGCGACCCTTGTTTTCAAATCCTTCATCATCCCATGTTCCGGGTATGTCATCATCAACTGGTACAAATGCTTCTACTATTGGATTGTCTAGTGGCATCAGCAATGCCTCAATGCTCTACAACAAATTTTCTTCATATCTAGGGGCATGTAAGGTGTTTGACAAAGGGGGAGTGCTAGCTAGCTTTGCGGAAAACTACTATCTGGAAGATGCAGAAACATCATGAATAAATCATGAATGCATGCAGACAAACACATCAAGGAATAAGGTCTTGTTTGCATTTAAGAAAAAGTGTAGGAATAGTTAAGTTTCCTATACTGGCACTATTCAGAGGAATGGACCAGAGGAAAAAACACAGGAAATTTTCCTATGATTGATTAACAAGATTAGGGGCCTCTATCGATCAATGGATTTTTTAAAAACATAGGAATAGGAAAAACACAGGATTGACATGGTAGGTATAGTAAATTCATATTAGAAATTAAAAACGTAGGAATTTTTTAACAGGTGTCTTTGGATGGTGAATAGGAAACAAACACAGGAGTTTTGTAGGAATATAGTGTGAGCGCATTGGACTTTTCAAAGGAGAAATAGAATGAGGTTGGAGCTCATGTTTAGATTCTTATGGAATGGAGGGCATAGGAACTAAGAAGTGACTCCATAGGAATTTGATATCTTCCAAAATCCTATGGGTTAGAATCCTCCCAAACTCATATTCAATTCTTCATATCCAACTTGGACCTCATTTTCAAATTCCTACGCACGCAAAGAACAAGAATGAGGTCCCAAGAGACATGATAAGATCATAAATATACTCTCCCGTGAGGTTTGACTTTGATTTTTACCATGTTTTAAAGTAATCCTATATTTTTGTTATTCATGTAAACCAAACAACCAACTTTTTACAAAAATCTTGTGTTTGTAAAACACATGAAACTTAAAATATAACGCTAGCCTTGATTGGCCAATACACCTTCCGTTACGGGTATCAACAATCCTGGTCGTTCTTATGTTTTCAGATTAGTATGTTTGGAGGAGAGAGGGGACACTGAAGCAAAAGTCTTGGGCCTCTTTTGATCGCAGGATTGAGAACACGGGAATTTCACAGGTTTATCGGTGAAAAACAGGCGATTATAAAACGTAGGAAAACTACCTACGTGAATTGCACAATAAGAGTGGTGCCTCAAGTAGATATTCCAATTCCTATGGGATTTAAGCATGGGTGGGGGGTTACAGTTCAAAAGAATTTGCGTGCCACAATTCCTTTGATCCAAATGCAACCAATATGAAAGAATCTAAGGATTCAAATCCTACAAAAATCATGCAAAACTGATTTGTACCTGCTCGTCACGGTCTAGTGGCCATGTCTGTGGGTCAGAGTGAAGTAGGTAGGTCAAACCAAATGAGAGACCAGGATCTTCTGCAATCCCTCGATGCATGCCAACCATGTCGCGAGCCAGGAAAACGGTGCTCAAAAGATCGGCGTGACCGATGATGTTGCTCAGCGGTCCGTAGTGGAGGTTGCCAAATCCGATTGCCTGGGTGTAGCACTCAGATATCTTATGCTTTATCGCTCCATATGTCATTCCAGGGAAGAGTACTGTGGAAGATTAGTCAGGATGGGTTGGCGATTTCTACCTTTCTACAAGGGTGGAGAGGGGCTACGATGGTGCACAAGCGGCCGGAGCAGCAGAGGAAGACAATGAGGGGCGCGGGGCAGTTCTCCTCCGGTTGTCGGATCGACTACTCCGACCTAGTATATTAGGGAAAAACGAACGCGTGACTTTAACATAGATGCTTATGCAAAAAAGGAATAATAACAGAAAATTAGATATATTTCTTAAACGCTCCAGCCCACAACGCTGGCCCCTAATTTGAGGCGCTACTGTTTTTTCTGGTAGGTACCTAGGGATAGCAAATCACACCATGCCAAAAAAAGTTCGAAATGTCATCAAATTTGTTTTGTGTGTGGGTATGGTCATGCTGCACTGAAGGAGAGAGAAAACACAATTTGTTTTAAATGCACATATACTACTCCCTCCGATCCATATAATGTTCTCAAATTTATCTAGATTAGAATGTATATAGTCATGTTTTCGTGCTAGATTTATCTAATGGTTGGAAACTTCGAGTGGCAACATTGTTACCATGACATGATTCGCCCATTTACTCCCAAATATGGGAACATCACGGACGGTGGGAGCACAATTTACATCAAGGACCTAAAAATGGAGAAATTTACATAGAGGTCCTTACATTTAGAAAAAAGCACCCTGAAAGTAAGCAAGGGAAATAGTCGGATCTGGCTCCTTCTCGAGAGAGTAGAGCCATACTCTTCATACTACTTCCTCTTTATTTGTTTTCAAAATATATGGTCAAATTTGGCGGCATGAAAATTCCTGGACATGGGATCATCATCAGCATAAAGTATGATGTAGATATGGCCATGACCTTGGTCGTTCGGCTTGAAACCCAAGAATGTTCATACTAGTAAAAGGTTCGAATTTTACCACTTGCTTTTAGGTTCGAATTTTACACGAAAGGACGGAGGGATTATATTTTAAATCAAGGCCCTAAAAATGTAAAATTTTATTGAGGTCCATACATTTAGCACGAAGCACCCTAAAATTAAGCAGGGAAAATAGTCATTTTTGCTCCTTCTCAAGAGAAAATTTGATCGAGCCATACTCTTCATACTACTTCCTCTTCGTTTGTTTTCAAAATATGGCCAAATTTGGCGGCTTGCAAATTCTTGGATATAGGATCATGAATCATCAGCATAAAGTATGATGTATATATGGCCATGACCTTGGTCATTCGTCTTGAAATCCAAGAATTTTCATACTTATCGACAACTAATAATCTTAAGCATGTTTAAATTTCTATAGTTGCTTTTAGGTTCAAATTTTACACGTAGGGATGGTAGGAGTACATTTTACATAAAGGACCTAAAAAAGGTAAAATTACATCGAGGTTCATACATTTAGCACGAAGCATCCTAAAATTAAGCAGGAAATACAGTCATGTTTTGCTCCTTCTCGAGAGAAAAACTGATCGAGCCATACTCGTCATACTACTTCCTCTTCATTTTTTTTCAAAATATGGAAAAATTTGGCCGCATGCAAATTCTTGGATATGGGATCATGAATCATTAGCATAATGTATGATGTAGATATGTCCATGACCTTGGTTGTTCGTATTGAAATCCAAGAATGTTCATACTCATCGATAACTGATAATCTTAAATATGTTTAAAGTTACCACTAGGTTCGAATTTTACACGTATAGATGGTGGGAGTACATTTTACACCAAGGACCAAAAAAAGGTAAAATTACAACGAGGTCCATACATTTAGCACGAAGCAACCTAAAATTAAGCAGGAAAAATAATAGTCATGTTTTGCTCCTTCTCGTGAGAGAACCTGATCGAGCCATACTCTTCATACTACTTTCTCTTTGTTTGTATTCAAAATATGGCCAAATTTGCGGTCATGCAAATTCTTGGATATGTGATCACGAATCATCGGCATAAATCATGATGTAGATATGGCCATGACCTTGGTCGTTCGTCTTGAAATCCAAGAATGTCCATACTCATCGACAAATAATAATCTTAAATGTTTAAATTTTACAACTTGCTTTTAGGTTCGAATTTTACACAAACGGTCGAAGTACATTTTACATCAAGGACCTAAAAAAGATAAAATTACATCAAGTTCCATACATTTAGCACGAAGCACCCTAAAATTAAGCAGGGAAAACAATCATGTTTTGCTCCTTCTAGAGAGAGATGCTGACCGAGCCATACTCTTCATACTAGTTCCTCTTTGTTTGTTTTCAAAATATGGCCAAATTTGGTGGCATGCAAATTCTTTGCTATGGGATCATGAATCATCGGCATAAAGTATGATGTTGATATGTATGACCCTAGTTATTCGGCTTGAAATGCAAGAATTTTCATATTTATTGTCAACTAATAAGCTTAAATACGTTTAAATTTTACCACTTGCTTTTATGTTCAAATTTTACATGGACGATGGGAATACATTTTACAGCAAGGACCTAAAAAGGGTAAAATTACATTGAGGTCTATACATTTAATTAGCACAAAGCACCCTAAACTGAAGCAGGAAAAACAGTTGGGTTCGGCTCCTTCTCGAGAGAGCAGCTATTCGAGCCATACTCTTCGTACTACTTCCCTCTTCATTTGTTTTCAAAATATGGCCCAATTTGGTGGCATGAAATTCTTGGATGTGGGATCGTGAATCATCGATGTAAAGTATGATGTAGATATGGCCATGACCTTGGCCGTTCGGCTGCAAATCCAAGATTGTTCATACTCATTCACAACTAACCTTAAATTCGTCTAACTTTTATCACTAACTTGTAGGTTTGAATTTTACACGGGACTATAGGAGTCCATTTTACATCAAGGACCTAAAAAGGGGGAAACTACATCAAGGTCCAGACATTTAGCATAAAATACCCTAAAATTAAGCAAATAAAACAGTCTGGTTCGACTCCTTCTCGAGAGAGCAGCTGATCGAGCCATACTCTTCATAGTACTTCCTCTTCGTTTGTTTTTATCAAGGACCTGAAAGGGGAGAATTACATCGAGGTACATAAATTTAGCATGAAGCACACCTTAAAATGAAGCAAAAGAAAATAGTCGGGTTCGGCTCCTTCTCGAGAAAGAACCTGACCAAGCCATACTCTTCGTACTACTTCCCCTTCGTTTGTTTTCAAAATATGGCCAAATTTTGTGTCATGCAAATTCTTCGCTATGGGGTCATGAATCATTAGCATAAAGTATGATGTACATATGTCCATGACCCTGGTCGTTCGTCTTGAAATGCAAGAATGTTCATACTCATTGATAACTAATAGGCTTAAATACGTTTAAATTTTACCACTTGCTTTTATGTTCAAATTTTAGAAGGACGGTGGGAGTACATTTTATAGCAAGGACCTAAAAAGGGGTAAAATTACATCACGGTCCATACATTTAGCACAAAGCACCCTAAAATTAAGAAAGGAAAATAGTCATGTTTGGATATTTCTTGAGAGAGAAGTTGATCGAGCCATACTCTTCAAACTACTTTCTCTTTGTTTGTTTTCAAAATATATGGGCAGAGTTGGCGGCATGATAATTTGTGGACATGGGATCATCATCAGCATAAAATATGATGTAGATATGTCCATGACCTTGGCCGTTGGGCTTGAAATCCAAGAATGTTCATACTCATCGACAACTAATAATCTTAAATACATTTAAATGTTACCACTTGCTTTTAGGTTCCAAGTTTACACGGACGGTGCGAGTACATTTTACATCAAGGACCTAAAAAGATAGAATTACATCGACGTCCATACATTTATGTCTGAAAACTTGTCTTGTGGTATTCAGATCCATATTCTTCGGAGTTTCTTTACGTAAAAGAACAATCTTGTCATCACTCGAACAATTGAGAATTAAATGTTCTTTCGTGGTAGTTGGAAACTAACATTGACGACATTGTTTACTACATGAAGATACATCCATCTACGTCTAAAAATACATTTAATTCAATAGCAATCAATTGCCCTTACTTGTGTAGATGCTAAGAATGGAAAAGAAGATCCAACAGTTAGCAATGTTTGGATTTGCCGGTCTTGATCCAACGGTCAATGTTCTAAGTTATTCGTACTATATACAGTGGTATGGTATGATATTGTAAGAGCTAAGACAACATAAAGATAAGATAAGAAGTACTGCGAATGGCCAATCTTTTGAGTAACCTTCCCTCCCGATGTTTGGGAAGCAAGTGAAAATTTCAAAAACCGGAAAAGTTTGAATTTTTTGCCACCAAGGAGCAAAGTGGTTTCTTTCCTATGTACTCCTCGTCCCTACTCCACACCAACGCGCCTGCCAAACATGCCAGAGACACAGAGCCGCCGTACCAAGGCACACGTGTGCAGCACCATAGTGTGGACGAGGAGAGATTAGTCGGGCCGGTGTGCGAGGGGAAAGTGGAGGAGAGAGGGAGGATGGATGGTGAGAGGCAGCAAAGGAGAGATAAAACACACAATTTTTTTTGCATGCATAGGTCCTGAAATTTACTACTATTAGAGTGGCCACAAGAGTACCTCGTGTCAGGAACCCATCATAACTTTCCTCTGACATCAAACCGCCTTCAACTCTTCTTCGCTGCTGCCCTCTTACCCTGCCTACGTTTTATTCTCTCAGCATGTACAACGCGTGGACAGAGGTGAGCATATGTCTAAGCGAAGAAATGAGTACTACTACTAGTGTACTACTAATATACTATTTGCTTTTTCCCTAATAAGGGCATCAACAATGTGTACAAAAGCACATGTGGCATCCGCTAAGGTTCACCATATACATTGTGGAGAAAATAAAGTTTGTATCTTTAAGCCTAAGGTGCACCTCAAGCTTGTGGGTTGCCCATAGAGAATATAAAAATCATTTCCCCTCTCTCCCTATTTCATGTGATCATTTTCAAAAGGTGTTCAAAATTTTCATGATGCAAAATCTTAGCTAGAAGTCAAACCACTCGTCAAAATTCTCTATGGTTTCTGATATATTAATTAATCGCTCGATGGGTACCTCCAAAAGCTTTTTTTTATAAAACTTTCAAAGAAACATACAATTTATTACTTGTAGTTAAAGTTTGACCTAATTTCATTAAATTCAAGAGAAATCTATCGCACTTAGTTGTAGCGCAAGTTTGACCTAATTTCATTAAACTATCAAGATGCAAAATCTTAGCAAGAAGATATATCGTTAGAACTCTCTGTGGTTTCTGATAGTGTATTAATTGACCCCCGCCCCCCTCTGATGGGTACCTCGAAGAGCTTTTCCGTAAAACTTTCAAAGCAACCTACACAGTTTACTTGTAGTAGTTCAAATTTTACCTAATTTCATAAATCTGCATAAAGTCATTCAAGTGGGAGAAGTAAGCTAGGAAATTTGAGAACTCATTAAACATGGGAAATCGTAATATATGTGTGATTCTTGGCTTGTGGCATTCAAATCCATATTCTTCGGACTTTCTTTACTAGGAAAATTGAGAATGTTTGTTCCTGATAGTTGGAAACTCACACTGACAGCATTGTTTACTACAAGAAGATGCACCCATCTACCTCAAAAAAAAAAATTTAATTCAAGATAAATCAATCATGCTTACTTGCTTGTAGCTCAAGTTTGACCTAATTTCATTAAATTTTCAAGATGCAAACTCTTAGCAAGAAGTTGAAACTATCATCAAAACTCTCAATGGTTTCTGATATATTAATTGTGACCCCCTGATGGGTACCCCAAAAGCTTTTTCATAGAACTTTCAAAGCAACCTACATTTTCTTACCTCTATATAATGTACGAATAACTTTGAACATTGACCATTGGATCAAGACTCGTGAATCCCACCATTTCCAACTATTGGATCTTCTTTTCCATTCTAGCATCTAGAAGATTCGATTGATAGTCTTCGTCACAATGAATGCTATGCACAAAACTCAAAACATACTTCTCCATCATTCTAGAATCTTCTCCCTCGTTTGTTTAGACCATGTTACCAAAATTTTCAAGTTTTAGATAGCTAATAATCATTGACTTCTACATGATATACAAAGTACAAGAGCCAAATATACACTCGTACTTTATAGATGTTGATCAATTATTTTCTGATTACCTATTATTGGATATGGGATCATCAACATAAAGTATTATTGAAACCAAAGAATAATTAATAATGTTTATATTATACTTTTTATAACACGTATTTTCGGATACACGTAACATGATGCCACAAAAAATATTATACTTATTCTTTTTTTGAAATGTTATGAAAACTGTGTCAAATTTTTTGGGATGCGGATGCATAGCAAGAACATGAATTTTTCAGAACTTTCGGTGGTTTTTTGATGTACCGAATTCCTGCTTAGCTTCAAAAGATTTTTGGGAAATTTTAAGAGCAACCTATCATGCTTACGTTTAGTTAAAATTTGAGAAGGTCGGTGGGAGTACAGTTTACATCGAAGACCTCAAAAAATATAAAATTTCATAGAGGTCCATACATTTAGCACAAAGTGTGCTAAAATGAAGCAATGAAAATCAGTCAGGTGCGGGTCCTTCTCGATCGAGCGGTCGAGCCATACCATTCATACTACTCCTACCGTACTTTCGATCTAGTGTGCTGCGGGTGTGCTTGGTGGCCTCCTCTTCGTAGGGTGTGAAATGAAATGACAATGGAGTACTACGGAGTAGTGGTAAAGCTGGTCAGATGATAATGAAGTGCATTGAATGCGATGGAATGTATTGCAGACAGTATAAACAATCCCTTGTGCACCACTATCTTTTGAATCTTTTGAATAACCTTGCCTCCGGATGTTTGGGAAGGAAGTGAAAATTTCAAAACTGCGAAAGTTTGAACTCCGACTCTAATAATAGTATGAGTATTGTACCTTTTATTGCCAAGCCCCAAAATGGTTCCTTCTACGTAGCACGCCTGATACTGACACGGAGCTGACGACAAGGCAGGTCGACACACGTGCGCAGTGCCACGTTTTGGACGAGGGAGAGATCACCTAGCCAGGGTGTGGGGATGGTGATGAGGTAGTGAAGGAGAGATAAAACACAATTTGTTTTGCGTGCATACAGTATATAGTAAAGGTCCTGAAATTTACTAGTTCTGTACTACCAGTACTACTAGGTGATTGTACCATGTACCTCATGTCAGGAAGCCATCACAACTTTTCTCTCATATCGCACCGCCTTCAACTCCTAGTCTTTGCTGCTCTCTCGAGCTGCTTCCTCTGTGCACATAGTTTCTCTTCTTTCTCTTTGTTTCTTTTATACAGAAATACATATTCTTCCTACTTGCTTTACAGAAAATACACTCCTATCACCTGGAAAATTGATTTTTTTCCTTTCCTCATGGTTGGTAACTCCAAGTGGCAACATTGTACCATGCCATGATTCACACCCATTTTATGCCCAAATATGGGACCATCATGGACGGTGGGAGTATAATTTACATCAAGGTGCATATATTTAGCACGAAGCATCCTAAAATTAAGCGGGGGAAACTTTCATGTTTTGCTCCTTCTCGTGAGATAAGCTGATCGAGCCATAATCTTCATGCTACTTCCTCTTTGTTTGTTTTCAAAATATGGCCAAATTTGGCAGCATGCAAATTCTTGGATATTGATCATGAATCATCAATATAAAGTATGATGTATATATGGACATGACCTTGGTCATTCGTCTTGAAATCCAATAATGTTCATACTCATCAACTACTAATAATGTCTTAAATATGTTTAAATTTTACCACTTGCTTTTAGGTTAGACTTTACACGTACGGTCGGTGGGAATACATTTTACATCAAGGACCTAAAAAAGGTATAATTATATCGAGGTCCATACATTTAGCATGAAGAAACCTAAAATTAAGCAGGGAAAATAGTCACGCTTTGCTCCTTCTCGATATAAAAGATGATCGAGCCATACTTGTCATACTACTTCCTCTTCATTTGTTTTCAAAATATGGCGAAATTTGGCAGCATGCAAATTCTTGGATATGGGATCATGAATCATCAGCATAAAGTATGATGTAGATATGGCAATAACCTTGGTCGTTCATCTTGAAATCCAAGAATGTTCATACTCATCGAGAACTAATAATATTAAATATGTTTAAATTTTACCACTTGCTTTTAGGTACAAATTTTACACGTACAGACGGTAGGAGTACATTTTACATCAAGGACGTAAAAAGGGAAAAAATACATCGAGGGCCATACATTGATCACGAAGCACCCTAAAATTAAGCAGGGAAAATAGTCGAGTTTAGCTCCTTCTCGAGAGAGTAGTTGGTCGAGCCATACTCTCCATACTACTTCCTCTTCGTTTGTTTTCAAAATATGGCCCAATTTGGTAGCATGCAAATTCTTGGATATGGGATCATCAATCATCGATATAAAGTATGATGTAGATATGGCCATAACCTTGGTCATTCGGCTTGAAATCCAAGATTGTTCATACTCATTCACAACTAAGCCTAAATACATTTAAATTTTACCACTTGCTTTTATCTTTGAATTTTACATGGACGGTGGGAGTACATTTTATAGCAAGGACCTAAAAAGGGGTAAAATTACATCGAGGTCCATACTTTTAGCACAAAGCACCCTAAACTTAAGCAGGGAAAACAGTAATGTTTGGCTCCTTCTCGAGAGAGAAGCTAATTGTTCATACGCATTCACAACTAAGCCTAAATACATTTAAATTTTACCACTTTCTTTTATCTTTGAATTTTACATGGACGGTGGGAGTACATTTTATAGCAAGGACCTAATAAGGGGTAAAATTACATCGAGGTCCATACTTTTAGCACAAAGCACCCTAAACTTAAGTAGGGAAAATAGTAATGTTTGGCTCCTTCTCGAGAGAGAAGCTAATCGAGCCATACTCTTCATACTACTTCCTCTTTGTTTGTTTTCAAAATATGGACAAATTTGGCGGCATGAAAATCCTTGGATATGTGATCATCATCAGCATAAAGTATGATGTAGATATGGCCATGACCTTGGTCGTTCGTCCTGAAATCCAAGAATGTTCATCCTCATCAACAACAAATAACCTTAAATATGTTTAAAAAAGGTAAAATTACATCGAGGTCCATACATTTAGCATGAAGCACCCTAAAATTAAGCAGGTGAAATAGTCATGTTTTGCTCCTTCTCGTGAGAGAAGCTGATCAAGCCATAATATTTATATTACTTGCTCTTTGTTTGTTTTCAAAATATGGCTAAATTTCGTGTCATGCAAATTCTTGGATATGGGATCACGAATCATCAACATAAAGTATGATGTAGATATGGCCATGACCTTGGTCGTTCGGCTTGAAATCCAAGAATGTTCATACTCATCAACAACTCATAATCTGAAATATGTTTAAAATTTTACCACTTGCTTTTAGGTTCGAATTTTACACGGACGGTGGGAGTATAATTTACATCAAGGACCTTAAAAGGGGGAAATTACATAGAGGTCCTAAGATTTAGCATAAGTACCCCAAAATTAACCAAAAAATAAAACAGTCGGGTTTGGCTCATTCTTGAGAGAGCACCTGATCGAGCCATACTCTTCATATCGCTACTTCCTGTTCATTTTTTCAAAATATATGGCAAAATTTGGTGGCATGCAAATTCATGGATATGGGATCATCATCAATATAAAGTGTGATGTTGATATGGCCATGACCTTGGTCGTTCAGCTTGAAACTCCAAGAATGTTCATACTCATTTACAACTAATAATCTGAAATACGTTTAAACTTTATCACTTGCTTCTAGGTTCGAATTTTACACGGACGATGGAAGTACATTTTACATCAAGGACCTAAAAAAGGTAAAATTACATCGATGTCCATACATTTAGCACGAAGCACCCTAAAATTAAGCAAGGAAAACAATTCGCTGAGAAACTTGAACTCATAAAACTTGGTAATCAATCATAAGTGTATCAAGGTCCACGCTTTGTCTGAGAACTAGGGTTGTTGTTGTGGCAGTCTAAGCCATTTTTCTTCGTACTTGCTTACAGAAAAAATCTTGCCCCTTTCAATCTTATTGTTCCTATAAGTTGGAAACTGTGGTTGCCACCATTTTTCACCTTGCCAAGATGCACACATCTACCAAATATGGGAACATTACAATACAATACGATGTGTATATGGTTGTTACCTTTGTCGTTCGGCTTGAAACCCAAGAGTGTTCATACACCGTGGGCCATATATATTGTGTAACTATTTTTTCTGTGCAAATAGTAGTACACGCAAAAGGACACCATGAAGAAGGCTTCATTTTTAGGGTTTTCATTATTTTCATTCATAGCTAGTGAGGATCAAATTGTCAACATGCATATTCGTAGCAAGAATTTTAATCATACGGAACTCTCGTTGGTTTTTAAAGTATTGACCATCTCGGTACCATAAAGACTCAAAGGATGTTTGTAACGTTTTAAGAGCATTCTATCATGTTTACTTGTAGTTCAAATTTAAAAATGATTTTTTATTCCTAAATTTTGGAAACTCCCAGTACTGTTAGCATTATTGTTCACCATGCCAAGATGCACTCATCTATCAAATATGGGAACATTACCATAAAGTATGTTGTACATATATACGGTCATTTAGCTTGTC
This sequence comes from Avena eriantha, assembly GCA_910589775.1. Lineage (NCBI taxonomy): Eukaryota > Viridiplantae > Streptophyta > Magnoliopsida > Poales > Poaceae > Avena > Avena eriantha. The sequence goes on from OU342741.1 coordinate 385,456,060, forward strand.
TTTCAGCCTAAAGCCTAAGGATATGCTCGTACATGGTAGGCCATATTTTCAATTACATTGTTTTTTATATGGAAACTCTCTTGATAATAATCATTTTTCACAGAAAGTTGGACAAGTCAGAGGTCAGCTTGCAATGTTTTTTTTATCATTTTCAAATAAAAGCCAAATTTTGTACATGCAAATTCTTAGCAAGAAGTTGAATTCAAAAAATTCATTGGTTTCCGATATATTGACAGTTTGGGTGTTGGTACCTTCAAAAGGTACTTGTATAACTTTAAGAGCAATCTACTACTTACTCATATATCTAACATTGATAAATCACCTTAAATTAGTTTAAGGATGTGAAGTTTACTAGGAAAGCTTGAGAAATCAAAAAAATCGTAATCATAAGTGAAACATGTATAAACTTTGTCTGCAAACTGGGTTTATGGCATTCCGAGGCATATTCATCATGCTTGCTCTCAGGAAAATATATCTTGGGAAAATAATAATCTACTTAAAATTTATGATAAATCGGGGTATTTTTTGTGTGAGGTGTAATAAATAGACATATATCATTCATTTGACACTTTAAAAGAAACTCTTTGATGGACATTTGGATATGTGAATGAAACATCAAATCTTATATACAAACAAGTTATGTTCAAAAATAAGTTTATTACGACCAAATAAAGCCTTCAAAAATTCTATGTGCGACGGACTGATATGTTGGTACCTTTGTGTAAACATTGACGTTTCATATGAAATAAGTCTCTTACATACCAGCTACATGCATCCAAAAAGTATTGTGGGTGATAAATATCGCTAGTATCCAGTTTTTAGCATCATTCAAATCTTTGTGCGTGAATAGGAGCAATGGCATTCGGGGACCACTTGTCAGGATTGCTACCAATGAGGTTAAATCGGTCATTACAAGACTAACTGGCCAAATTTGTGCATATTAGGCCAAAAACTGTTAAAATGTTCAAAAATGACGTCACTAAGTGTTCTGTGCAAAATCACGATGAAAAGATGGTGGATCGTGTAATTTCCTCTATCAAAAAAAGTTTTATACTACCATGGAGGGTAATAAAAAGTATTGTACTATACTTACTACTAGCAAAACAAGTACTAGATGGAAGTTTGAAACCTAAATGGTACCCATTATTTTAGTCGGTTCAAAGAAATGAACTAGTTCGTCAAAAAGTGATGATATGTGAAACGTAGTTTTTTGTAGTAAAGTACTACTAAAGCTAATAGAGGGCTACCCACACCCATTCTTAACTCCTCACCCACCATTCCCTCTCTCGCTATCACATTCCCACACTCACCTCACAACTCTCAGTCGTTAACCCAACTGTTTCCTCGATGAAACCAATGCCAAAACCTTTGTCTGTGGTTGAGTTGGGGTCCTCATCAAGCTCTGCTTCGGAGGTGCAGGTGGCTTGTTCGATTCCAACGGCCGTAGCGTCCTCTCTGAAGCGTCCTTCGCCTTTCGCGTGTGTGTGGGTCATGCCCAAGGTGAGGCGTCTGTCGCCCTTAGGGTTTTGGCCGGTCGTGCCGAAACCATCATTGCCCGCCGAGCGGTCATCCAAGACTTTGTTTCACCGCGTACACTCTGAAATTTGGCACATTGGGAATGAGAGTACAACATGTAGACGAAAATGATGTATCCCCCTTGTATTTCAAATTTAAGAGCATTTTATCATGTTTACTTGTAGTTCAAATTGGAAAATTATTTTTTATTCCTAAATTTTGGAAACTCCTAGTACTGGTAGCATTATTGTTCACCATGCCAAGATGCACTCATCTATCAAATATGGGAACATTACCATAAAGTATGTTCTACATATATACAACCATTTAGCTTGTCTTTAAGCCTAAAGCCTAAGGATATGCTCGTACATGGCAGGCCATATTTTCAATTACATTGATTTTTATATGGAAACTCTCTTGATAATAATCATTTTTCACAGAAAGTCGGACAAGTCAGAGGTCAGCTTGCAATGTTTTTTTATTGTTTTCAAATAAAAGCCAAATTTTGTACATGCAAATTCTTAGCAAGAAGTTGAATTCAAAAAATTCATTGGTTTCCGATATATTGACAGTTTGGGTGTTGGTACCTTCAAAAGGTACTTGTATAACTTTAAGAGCAATCTACTACTTACTCATATATCTAACATTGATAAATCTCCTTAAATTAGTTTAAGGATGTGAAGTTTGCTAGGAAAGCTTGAGAAATCAAAAAAATCGTAATCATAAGTGAAACATGTATAAACTTCATCTTCAAACTGGGCTTATTGCATTCCGAGGCATATTCACCGTGCTTTCTCTCAGGAAAATATATCCTGGAAAAATAATAATCTACTTAAAGTTTATGATAAATCGGGGTGTTTTTTGTGTGAGGTGTAATAAACATACATATATCATTCATTTGACACTTTAAAAGAAACTCTTTGATGTACATTTGGATATGTGAATGAAACATCAAATCTTATGTACAAACAAGTTATGTTCAAAAATAAGTTTATTACGACCAAATAAAGCCTTCAAAAATTCTATGTGCGACGGACTGATATGTTGGTACCTTTGTGTAAACATTGACGTTTCATATGAAATAAGTCTCTTACATACCAGCTACATGCATCCAAAAAGTATTGTGGGTGATAAATATCGCTAGTATCCAGTTTTTAGCATCATTCAAATCTTTGTGCGTGAATAGGAGCAATGGCATTCGGGGACCACTTGTCAGGATTGCTACCAATGAGGTTAAATCGGTCATTACAGGACTAACTGGCCAAATTTGTGCATATTAGGCCAAAAACTGTTAAAATGTTCAAAAATGACGTCACCAAGTGTTTTGTGCAAAAATGCGATGAAAAGATGGCGGATCATGCAATTTCCTCTATAAAAAAATGTTGTATACTACCAGGGAGGATAATAAAAAGTATTGTACTGTACTTACTACTAGGAAAACAGGTACCAGATGGAAGTTTGAAACCTAAAGGGTACCCACTATTTTAGTCGGTTCAAAGAAATGAACTCGTTCGTCAAAAAGTGATGATATGTGAAACGTAGTTTTTTTGTAGTACAGTACTACTAAAGCTAATAGAGGGCTACCCACTCCCATTCTTTAACTCCTCACCAACCATTCCCTCTCTCGCTATCACATTCCCACACTCACCTCATAACTCTTGGTTGTTAACCCTTAGGGTTTCGACCGGTCGCGCCGAAACCCTCATGCCCGCCGAGCGGTCGTCCAAGACTTCAGCGCTGCGTGTGTTGGGACCAAATGCTCATGCGGCGGCGGACACATCATTTTCGTCTACATGTTGGACTCTCATTCCCAATGTGCCAAATTTCAGAGTCTACACGGTGAAACCCCTATCGGTGCCCCCTTCATCATCGATTGTCTGTGCTTCTTCGGTGTATGTGGCTAGTTCTACATCAGTGGCGCCCTGTTCATCTGCTCAACCCATCGACCCCTGTGCAAGTTCGTGCCCCCCCAACTGCAACAAGGTTAGATCTAGAGGATTGGGGCTTTAACCCAAAGCGACGTGCATCTAGTAAGATTTTGGGAACGTGTACTGCAGGTCCTTTGGTGAACTACTTAGTTGTATGTCATATTCTTGATAATTGTCTTTTATGTTGTTCTTTATACTCCTTTCGTCCAGAAATAACTGACTTGACTTTACCTAGATTCAAATGTATCTATATTTGTCTTTTGTGTTGTTCTGCTTAGTCATGGAATATTCTTGATGACGATGATGCAGGTTTCTGTTTTAGGAATTTTCCATGACGCGTTGTGCTATTTTGGTATTTTTTATGATGCATTGTGTCATGTCTCCTCACTGTGTTGTTTCGTCCATTTTGATCTGTGTTCTGTTGTTTAGGATTAAATGATATGCCTTCTAGATGTTCAGATTATTTCAATGACCCACTAGTTTAGGTAATTTTGATAGCGCAGACACTGTTTATTAAGTTTAATTACATGATACCTTGAGTTGTTTTGGAATTTTTGATGACGCACTGCATATATGTTGTTTTGTCTATCCAAATAATGCATTGTGCTGTTTTTAGCCATTCAGATTATGCATTGTGATGTTTAATCAATCTAATTAAATGTTATGCCTTCTGATGATGCATTGTGCTCTGTAGGCAATTTAATTTACCTGATACCCTGTGCTGTTTAGGTAATTTTGATGGTGCAATGATGCATTGTGATCTTTACTCAATTTATACAATGCATTGTGGTGTTTTGGTAATTCCAAAGGACTGACACAATGGTAATTTTCATGTAGGACGGCCCAGTTGTAATGCCGAACTTAGACTACATTCTTGACCGGACTGCTCCAGCTCCAGGTGGCTATGAAGATGCTATCCTCATCATACCAAGGGAGTTGAAGCTATCGGGAAGGAGAGTGGAGGCCTTGGCAAAGGAAAGTGCTGCCAGGTTGGTCGCTAGTTCTGCTAAACCGAGAAGATGCCCTCGGTCGGTTGGACACCATGCCACGGCGCATCGTCCTAGGTGCTTCTACATCTAGTTAGTCCAGCATGACTTGTATATGCTAATCATCTTGACTTACTTCAAGCCTTACTTGAAATGATGCCCCTACCCACAACTAGTGGTGGTCCAAGCATGCAGGAAATGCGAGTGGGTTGTCCATGCCAACCGCAACAAAGACCAGATCGTCCTGGACAAAGAATGGGCTACCTTTGATACTTTCCATGAGATGAAGGAGGGTGACTGCCTTATGTTCAAGGTCACCGCAGACAGGTTCAAGATGAAAATCTACGACCGCATCACCTCCTGCCGGAAGGTGTTCGTCTGTCATGAGCATGCACATCTTGATTAAGTGCCTATTTGGATCGAAGGATTTTCAAAGGAATTTTGGAGGAATTCGACCCATAGGATTTTTTCATAAGGAAGCCCTTTGGATGAAAGGAATCATACCTCAAAAATTCATACAGATTATATTTCTACACCCCAATCCCATAGGAATTTCAACATCCACTTTTTTACACTCATTCGTGTAGGATTGAGGCAAATTTCCTCCGCGTTTACTGTGTTTCATTCAAATCACTTTAAGCCTGCATAATTCCTCTATTTGTACCTCCGACCCTGTTATCCTATGTTTTAAAATTCTGTGATCCAAAGAAAGCTATTTCCTCTGTTTTGCAATCCATTGTTTTGTACCTGTGACCCAGTCAAATTCCTGTGTTTTTAAATCATGTTATCCAAAGAATCCCTAAGTTATCTTTAAGTTTTCCATTCAATCTTCTGGTGACCATTTGTGATGCTTAGAGCAAGCGCAGCGTATGAGAATTGTGGTGGCTACGAGAATCTTTTTGTTTCTTAGCTCGAGTCTAAACGGTGGCGTACCCGTGTCTAACCAAAAAATTCTTAGGCATGTGTCTAGTACTAGTCCCATCATCTAAGGAAACAAAAGGCAGAAAAGGCCCACTTTTAGCCTCATATTAGCCTGACGCTGATGGCAGAAAAGTGGGCAGAAAAGGTTCCTTTTTCTGGTCTTGTGGGTCCTACCGAGGTGGCTAACCAGTGCAGCCATTTTTGCTCTCCTAGCTCCGTTGTTGAGTTGGTAAGCTTTATTGTTAGACACTGTCTAAATGGTGTACATGCTCTTATGCATCAAGCCCTAAGTATATTCAATGTGACTACTACTACTACTACTACTACTCCCTCTGATTCATTGTTAGATACGTCCAATTCAGCGACAAGTAATATGGATCGGAGGAATTACTACTACTACAAGCAAGCACATCATGAGCTATTCCTAGATGTGTCTAAGAAATGTACGTACTAGACTTTTTTCCAAATCTACTAGAAATTTACTAAACTGGCCGGCAAAAACCAATCCTAAAAGATAGGACCCACTTAGTATAGCATAAGCCAATTGATTGCACCACTATGTATCTACAGCCAAATTTCTCCATAAACTTTGGGTGGGTCGTAAATATTTGTAGCTAGTAGCTCGATCGCTTGATGGACTAACGAGATTGCTCGAAGGCTAATGACGAGACCCAGTACTTGACGTTTTGCTTCCACTATTCACTCTCCTCTCTCCTCCTACTAGTACTACCTCGCTACGCCTTTGCATAAACCATTTTCTTCCACTGCTCTTCCCTTTCCTCTCTACTTCTTCATCCAACGATATCACAAAATATCCTATCTCATCGGAAGAACAGCAAAATGGCGATGGTTAGAGCCGTGGAGAAATCCTGCCGGCAGGGTGACCTATAGGCTCGGACCGAGAAAGGAGACCAGCCATGGGGCGAGAGCTTGTCTTCGTGCATGTATCCGAAGGGCGGCTATCATGGGGACCAAGAGTCTGGGTAGGTTTGTACTTCTGTTGATTCCTAGCTTGTCTGCTCCTACTATTGAACCGTCTCTATACATCTTCTAGGGCAGGCTGCTCGAGCGTCGAATTTTCCACCCCACGGGTCGATAGCACGACGGATATCTCTGATGTGTACGATGCCCTCATGCCCAGCTCGCGTTCGAAGAAGAGAGGTACTATAGTCACTATACATGTATTGCCATTTTATGTTCTTCTCTGCATGTACTCCATGCTCTCTTACTGTTGATGCATTTTCCATGCAGGAAGCCAGGGCGAGAATCTCGGCCAAAGTAGATGAAATCTACAGCCATAACATCAACATTCTTCATAAAAACTTCAAGCTCAACCTAGAGTGTGATCGCCTCCGAGCCGATTTGGCTTTTAAAATGAAGTTCACACGATCTTACGAGCGTGACTCCTCCACGCTTCGCACTGAGTGCTAAAATTTGAAGAAGGAAGTCACGGAGCTCTGCAGCCAGCAGCTACCATTGCGGAGATCGTCCAGGTCACGCCCCGCTAAGTAGGAAGACAGAAGCCATCTCATGTTGGCCGTCGAGGTCGCGACCATTGCGGAGGTCATCGAGGCCCTACCTCCGCAGGGCAGCCACAATGTTGCAATCGCTGAATCTTGGAGTAGGAACTAGGAAGGGGAGGGCCTGCCGGTGTGGCCCTCCTTTTTCTTTCTTTTGGGTGCATGGATTGTTTTTTCTCATCCACCTTCGCATAATTATATTGCACTCTTTAGCGTTCGAATGCGCTCTGTGGAGATTTTGTAACGATATACTTGTTGTATAATAGTCATTGTTTAGTGTACATATACATTCAAATTTGGTTAGTCAATTATGTGACATCCTTTTTAATTAGGTTGGAGGGCATTTTTAGAAAAATTAGGATGGAGGGAGAGTATGTCTGATAAATCAAAATAATTAAATAGTCAATGAGTGATCTTTAAATTTGGTCATACTTTCTACTTTGTCAGATGTAGGGATTCAGTGTCTAGTATACTTATCAATTGTTCTGTCTTCCCTTTACATGGCCCCTACGTTGTTGAGTGAGTTATTGGGTCATTTTTTTGCTCTTCGTATTAAAATATGGTGGTTATGATATAGGGGAGATAATTTAGGGTTGCTACTAGAGTTAAGAAAATTTTAGGGGAAGAATCCTTTTAGGCTAGTCATAGCGCAAATAACTTCATGAGTAACTAAGGGTCCTACTCAGTAAAATTGCTTATGTGGCAGTGAGTTATTCATACATACCAAGCTGAAATTAGTCTATTACCTACTAATTAGTCTATTCTTGTATTAATATAGACTAATAACTTATGCATGTTATAGTCTATGTTTAACTTACAAGTTTTGTTCAACCTTTTTCTCTTCTCTGGTTCCTTTTTTATTTCTTTATTGTAGTAGATATTGTGTAGTACTACTAGACTAACCTCAGGGAATCTTTCTTACTCAACTGCGCTCCACCATTTAGTCAGTAGTAGTATATACTATCAGGAGGCGTGTGTCTATCTAGAAAAGAAAATGCACCGTCAATATCAGGGACACCCACCTATTGTCTGGAGTAATTTGGGTCACAAGCACAGCTACCCCTATAGTCTACCCATGGACATCCAATGATTCCTTGCATAGGCATTCCCGCCAGAGCCTTCGCATGGGAAGGTATCCGCTTTGACCCGTTGATTTCGGATTGGACGGACAAGATTGCTAGACGCTAAACTTTGTCTCCCTGGATGATGTTCCTACTACTACTCCCTCTGACCCATATTAGTTGACTCAAATTTGTCTAGATACGTATGTATCTAGAACTAAAACTTGAGTAGATACATTCAAATCTAGATGAATCTAAGTCAACTAATATGGGTCGGAGGGAGTACGTAAGATACACTTCTAAAACAACAAATCTAACTGTGATTATGAGTTACTAGTATGATTTCATTAGAAGTCTTGTTATGGTTGCAAACTACAGTATGTGTGAGCTGCGTTGATTAGTGAGGGTTATCAGCGGACGGGGGCCTCGACCGCACAAAAAAAGGTTTTTCACTCAATCAATTGTGCTCACATCCATGCAATTCAGTAACTAGACTGTGATCAACGTGTATACAGAGAAAGAATACGAGTAATACAATGATCAACCCAACAGAATCTACTCATTACTACACAGTGACTACAACTCAGTATCCTAATAATATCATAAACGTAATCACGTAAGTACCTTTTTTTAGCTGCATGCATTCACTCCTGAACACCATAAGTAAAAGTTTGAACTTGTGGAGCGCCAAAATGACATCGCACCAGCTAGCCCGATTAATGCTCTGCTACTAAAGTAACCTACACATCTACCCCTATAGTTTACTCCAGGACACCCAACGATTGCTTGCATAGGTGCCCGCGCTAGAGCCTTCGAAGGGAAGGTATCCCCTATGGCCCGTTGATTTGGGATGGACGGACAAGATTGCTAGATGGCCAAAATCACGTGGTCCCCACTCCCTCGCGCCCCTCCATTTCAAACACTGCAAAAATTTCGGTGCCCCTCCGTTTCAAACGATACCAAAATCACGTGGTCCTCACTCCCTCACACCCCTCCATTTCAAACAGTGCGAAATTTCTAGCGCCCCTCCGTTTCAAATGATACCAAAATCACATGGTCCCCACTCCCTCGCGCCCCTCCATTTCAAACACTACGAAATTTCTCGCGCCCCTCCATTTCAAACAATACCAAAATCATGTGGTCCCCCACTCTCTCATTCCCCTCAATTTCGAACACTGCAAAATTTCTAGCGCTCCTCCGTTTCAAACGATACCAAAATCACGTGGTCCCCACTCCCTCGCGCCCCTCCATTTCAAACGATACCAAAATCATGTGTTCCCCACTTCCTCATGCCCCTCCATTTCAAACACTACAAAATTTCTCATGCTCGAAACCTCCCGTAGCACTTCTCCGACTGGCTTTGCCCGCCATAACTCGACACCATGCACTCCTCACCCAACAGTATACTAGAGCTCCATTAGCTACGGTCTCATCCATAGCATCATTGCTGCTTCACCGACGTCCATCGCACCCGACCTTGGTCACCGAGTCCATCATCATCCACCGCACCTGATTTCTTTTTCCCACTTTCCCATCCATTGTGCCGAATCCGTCAATGACTTCCCAAGATCTGCACCAACACCGCCGACATCCTCCCTACCTGTACCTTACCTGAAACACCATGCAGTGCACCGATTCTCCCTCATCCACCACGCTCAAGCTGACATCGAGCGCCCAAGATCTGCTTCCCCGATGCAAACAGTTGGCGCAACGGCAGCACCCTGGGCGGTACCGATGATTCTTAGAAGCCTATCCGACCATGGTAACCAAATATCCAACTCTTCTTTTGTTTTGTCAGCAGTACAACAGGTTCAAGCGTGTCGCAGTGAACTGCATTTTTATAATCGTGTTGTACACCCAGTCAAATCGCACGCTTGTTCTTCGTGCTAGATACTACGAAGTATGTCACTAGACAATGTTGGTTTGCATTCGCTGCTCTACCAATTTTGAAGTCATGCACATGTTCTTAGATACTCGGAACAACATTAATTCCCTGCTATCGTATAGTTCTTGCAAAATGTAAAATCAGTGGAAAATATTAGTTTGGATTCCCTGCTCCATAGTTACTAAATCTATCTAGTTCATCCTGAGATAAGTTCTTGTTATTGTTTCCTCCTTAGCATCTTTATGTGATCCTATAGTACCCATTTAGACTCTTCATACTAATACGATTATCATTTTGTTGTTCCCATCTGGTTCTTCAAAAGCTGCAACACTAACTATTTTCTTTTTCTTGCATAAAGCCCAGAATAGAACAATGAATATGATGGTTTGCATAGCCTCTTCTATAGGTTCACAAGCGACACCATTATTTCCTTATCTGGTGTTGGTTCGTCCTAAGCAATGGCATAACTGTCCTCTACTATGTAGTTCACTCATGGTTTGGATTCCTGCTCTTGAAGTTCTCTTATGATGCCATTATATTTCTATCTGGTTGACTCTTAGCTATGACATAAACTGCATGACATTGTGTAGCTCACCATAAATTCCGAGTCACCGTTCATCTCTTGCATTCCAGGAAATACCACTGCTTCCATATATATTTTCTTATATGATCTGCCTAGTTTATATTTGCTGAAATTCTAAAAAACACTTTGTTTGATTGCTCATTTCATTGTAGGCACACTTTTCTAATGATTGTTTGTCTTATTCTACAGGTTCACATGCGATGCTACTATATCTCGCATCTCGTTCTGGTTCGTCCTAAGCAAAGACATAACTATCCTCTACAATATATAGTTCATTCCTCGTTTGCATTCCTCCTATACAAGTTCTCGTCTGATGTGATTATAATTTCTATCTGGTTCATTCTTAGCTATGAGTAGTTTGAGTTATTTGTTGTATTAACTTGTTATTACTTAGTTATAGACTGCAATTATTGCTATTGCCACCAAATAGGAGGCTACAACATCATGTCTCAAGGTGGTTTTCCAATGTAGCTGTCACACTCAAAGGGAGATGCAGTTGATGGATTGAGAAAGCAAATTGAGGACAATGCTATCAACTTGATTGTCAACTGAAATGCTGAATTTTCTTTCTTGGGCGTTGATATTATGTAGTATTTTTAAGAAGTTTGCAGCTGATGTAATATCTAGATAACTCGCATAGGCCATGTAGGCATTTTTTTAACCTGGGCCATGTAGGCATTTTTTTGAGCTGGGCCATGTAGGCATTTAGTTAACGCTGTCCATGCATGGAGATAGGCGGTATCATAACTACGCCAGCCAGGTCGATCAGGTAAGAGTTTAGGTCTTTGTTATTTGCCCTTATTGTATTAGGCCTACCATGAATAGTAAAAGATGCTCGCTAATTATACTCCTTTTATAATATTTGTGTGGGCTTCAGAAAGGCCAAAACTGTAGGTGTCCACGATCGTAACGGGCCTACCCTCAGGTGGCAACTAGTAATAGTAACAGGCTAGAACAGTAACATGCCAAAACAGTAATAGGCCAAAATAGTAAAAGGCCAAAACAGTAACAAGCCAAAACAATAATAGACCAAAACAGTAATAGGCCAGAACAGCAGCAGGCCAAAACAGAGGCAACCAGCACAGTAACGGACCAAAATAGTAACATACCAGAAAAGTGGTAGGCCAGAATAGTAAAGGTCCACATACAGTACGGACCTGAACAGTAAATATCCAGAACAGTAACGAGCCAGAACAGGAACATGCTGAAAATTGTACCAGATAGGAATAGTAACAGGCCGAACATATTGCTAGGCCAGAACAGTAGCAGATTAGAACAGTTGTAGTTCGTCGGTAGGCCCGAAAGGTTAACTGACTATATAGTAAAAGGCCATAATAGTTTCTGACCATCTCAAAAGTGGGTCGTTCATAGGTGGCCCAGGACGAGCTGTGAGAATGGTGACGGGATGGACGTAGGCCTTAACAGTATTGGGCCTACTTGACACAGGTTGTTAATGGGACGCACAGTATTCGAACAATGTGGGCTTCTATAGGCTGAAACAGTAATGGTCCTGACATTCACGGGCTACTGCAGGCCACATCTTTTGGGCCCATTTCAAACAGTACTAGATGAAACAGTAATGAGCCATAATCTTATTGGGCTCTCCTAGTGGTCCGACCCACTTAATTATTAGCAGGAATTGGCTGGGTCTAGATTTTACCACGGCTTCTATGGCCGTTACCGACGGTAACTCAGCATAAACAGTGTTTGCCACGTGTTAGTTTGCATGACGTTAGTAGTCAATGTGGCTGGCGAATAGATCTACGACGGAACAAGTTTTCATGGTTGAAGGGTGTGATCCGCCACGGTCGGGAAAAAACCGTGGTACATTCTTTTGTGACGGGGCTTTTACCACGAAGGGCATCCGTCGTAGAAGAATTTTTAGCCACGAAAAATGGGCCTTCAACCACAACAGTCATCCATTGTAAAAGCCAACTTGTCTTGTAGTGAGTGTTAAGTGTTTGTCTCTTGACATTTCAGGTGTTACTCTTACTGTCATGGGTATGCCCAATAGGCACACGACTATAGCCTACCTGGTGCGGCTCGACGAAAGGCCCACTCGACAAATTGCCAAGGTCCGTGACACATATGACGGTTCGAGTGGTATGAAGCCCATATGGACACGGACTCCCAACGTACAAGACAAGGAAAGCTCAAGACTAGAGTTCTAATCTAACTTGTAACCAACTCGTATTGGTACCTGAGATCTAGCCTCCCCATAGCTAAAGGCTAGGAGGGTCCAACAGAAGACAACCTAAGACGCACTACACCATAATAGATCTAGACATTGCGACTTTCTCAATAGATAGATCTACGATCTCCCATACGCCAGATCTAATCTGCGCATACACCGCCATCGGCGACATTGTAATCCTTCGGATCCTTTATCAATCAAGAGCAAACAAGCAGGAGTAGGGTCCTCTACGAGGCCTGAACCTGGGTAAACCTTGTGTCCCTGTGTGCTTGTTTGCTAGCCATACCGAGATTTCTAGCGCTCCCTCCTTCTCCAAAACCCAAGTCCATAACAATGGGCATTGATGAGTTAAACCCTCGTCAATTGGCGCCGTCTATGGGAATTGGGGGTACTGATGTTGCAATCTCTATGGCCCAATCACCAGTAATTTCACAATTTTCCAGCTTTTGGGGAGAAGATCTGCTTCGCCTCCCTCACCATCAACAATGGTCAGATCGCATCTGGTCGATTTCGCCATCAAAAAATCTGCGTCGACGCGTCCCGTCGTGTGCGTGGCCAACCCGTCATCAGGCGTGTTCTGCAGTCAAGGAAGGGTGACACGTTCGTCGACTGCCGGGGATCAAGTGCTACTTCACGTATCTCAAGGGAAGCCAGATGCTATCAGCTAATTGATTCTTTAACATTGGACTAGCAGTCAAGGCCATGTCGTCATCCATACAACGATCACTGGATCAAATCCCGTCGTGATGATCATATCAGATTCAACTCAAGTCAAATCGGGAGAGAAACAAATTAATTATCCACACATGACCTTGTCCCATATGCATGCATGAATCAGATCAAGAGGCGTGGAAACATGACAGCTATACGGAAGCTAGGACAAAAACTATACAAGGAAAAAGGCCTGATTCGACTCGAATTATTACTTCGCGTACGCCACGCCAGGTTTTGTTCAGATAAAAAAAATGTTCGAGCGGGTCATCACGATCGGTCAAGTATACATGCGGTTGCATCCAGAAGAATCATCGTCAAATTTGTGGCCTCTCGCACGTGGCGCCCAGTTCGGCCAAAACAAAAGGAAAAAGAAGAGACCACACGATCAGACTGGTCAATCGGTTAAGCTCAACGAAAAGGCATACAAAACCTTGACGCTACACTCGGGGGCTCCTTTGGATCCAGTGAACCGCTGAGGTCTTCGGATCCACCGTCCCACATTGGTCTTCGACTCCAGCGACTCGCTACGGTTTTCGACTCTGGCGACCTATTGAGTCTTTGACACCGGTGACCCGTTGCCGCATCCAATCTCTATGCCTCGTAACCCGATAAAGTCTTCGAGTGCGACGATCCACCGAGTCTTCGACTCCATTCATCACCACGCGACTCCGATCCGCCGCGTCAACTATGTCCGCCGTGTGACCCGCTGCTACGTCAACTACATGACCACTGCACAACTCTCGACTGCCACGTTGACTACTCATCCAGTGTTGATCCCGCGACCTGCTGCAGTCTTTGACTCTAGCGATTCACTACGATCTTCGGCTCCAATGACTTGGGGGCTCGGGGGCTCCCTCCGCTTCGGGGACTCGCCGCGGTCTTCAACTTCGGCGACCCACTGCAGGCTTCAACTCACGTGACTCGGAGGCTCCCTCGACTCCCGCGACCGTGAGCCACTACAATCTTCGGCTGGCGCGACCTGCCGGTCGAATCATCTTCCGCGACAGCAACCCGCTGCCGTCATAGTCTACGACGACCTACTACAATCTTCGATTGGAGCAAACTACTTCCACCATCAGCTTCGGCGATCTGCGGCGACATCGACTCCGGTCGGTGGCATCGGCTCTCAAACATCATATCGACCACATCGAATCTACACTCAGGGGCTCCGCCGATACTGCCATGAGGCCCATTATCGCCTTCGGCTATGATGACTCACTGCGGTCTTCGACTCCGCCGACCTATTGAGTCTTCGACTCCATCACGCGACCTGCTGCGGTCTTCGGCTATGACGACACGCTGCGATTCTCGGCTCTAGCGACTCGGGGGCTCTTTCGGCTCCAGCGACCCGCTGTGGCCTTTGACTCCGGCAACTCAAGGACTTATTCGACTCCGTCGCATGACCTATTACTACCATTGGCACCGCGCGACCCGCTTTGGTGTTCGGCTCCAGCGACTCGGGGGCTCCATCCTCTATAGTGACCCTCCGCATCCTCGACTACGGTGGCCTACTACAAGCTTTGGTTGCGACAACACGCTATAACCATCGGCTACGGCTCGAGCGACCCGCTGTGGTCTTCGGATCCAGTGACTCGGGGGCTCCCTCGGGATCAGTGGCCCGCTGCGGTCTTCGACTCCATCGACCCGTGGCGGTCTTCTACTACGGTGACCCGCCGTGGTCTTCGACTCGGGTGAGCCGCAGGTTGCATCGGCTCCCGCGACTACGACCCGTCACCTGCATTGGCTAGCGACCCGCTGCAGCCTTCAACTGCGGCTACCCACTACAATCTTCGATTGGCGGCGAGCCGCGTGCTGGTGTCGAGTACGTCCGTCACATCAACAACCAATAAAGCTAAGTTTCCTCTACCAAGAGTCAATAATCATTTATTTTAATCGCACTCAAAACACTCGGGGGTTGCGCCCTCTTCGAGTAACCTAATGTGTCGTCGACTCCACACACTCAAGCATCTCATACGCGACAGCCCGAGTAGCTGATTCTTCCTGATCGTCGAATCCTTGAACTCCGAGTACCTCGGCAAGGTACTGAGACTAAGGGTAATCAGGCTAACGAAAAGGCCTAGCATGTAGTGCAAAAGTGTCGACTCGATCGGCACCAGAATTTTACTTTGCAAACCGACATGCAAATATTCTTTACAAGATACAAGTACTTCACAATTCTTCATGTTTTCTATAGCCTACTAGAACGTCGACTGCGCCAAGCTATTCTATCGGGTCCTCCAACAGGAGTCGACAAAACAATTGGCTACGATATACACTCAAGACCCGAGTCGAGTACCTCCTCGGATGGTTGCATCGCTTGATTCTACACACGCGTGGTGCTAGCCCTGCACCCGATAGAAATGACTGTGTCGACTCCATCTGCATCGTCGACTCACCCGGCTAATCGCCGCATGACTTTGACTACATCGTCGCCTATTGGCTCCTTATGCGTGAGACGCTGACTCGATGCACTTCCGGGTTAGTGGTTTCTGCTCGCGTGATTATCGACTACGTCTATAAGATACAATACTCGAGTCTCTGCCCGAGTCTACGACTCCGCCAGACACTCAGGAGTCCCTGCCTAAGTCTTCGACTCAACCAGGCACTCGGGGGCTACTCCCATAGGGAGCGCTGGTCGCGCGCCCTATGATTATTTGTACATCGTACTGTGTGTTGATAACATCCACACTCGAAGGCTATGGCGACTCCACCTCATATTTTTCCTACAAAGAGATTACGTCTCCTGGGCCACCCGAATCATCTCCGCGATGACAAAAAATTCGGATGCCGCGCTTACAGCATGAAGATAAGACCTGAATAAGGCCTAGCAATGCATCTGCCGCGCACTACCAGAGATATATCTATGCCTGCAGGTACGATGAATATGCCTTGACGGACGCGTCGAGTGCTCACACCAATACACTGGAATTCGACTCTAGTAAGACCTCCGCGGCATGAGTCGAATTACGCGAGCAATTTCCGAATTTGAGTCCGGGGACTCGAGTTTGAGTAGGTAGCGTTGTTTTTGCCCTAGAGCAATTAACTGGTCCCGATCCATCGAGCGCAGCAGACACGTTTACCATCATCCCTATGAACTACTACAAATTCGACTGACCCGATGAACTTCCGGGAGAAGTGCTACGCACTCGACACAATTTTCGACTCCGACATCCTAATGTGAAGATCAAGACTTCTGAGTCTCCACCCGAATCTATGATTCGCATGGACACTCGGGGGCTACTGACATGGGTATGCCCAATAGGCACTCGACTACAGCCTACCTGGTGCGGCTCGACGAAAGGCCCACTCGACAAATTGCCAAGGTCCATGACGCATATGACGGTTCGAGTGGTATGAAGCCCATATGGACACGGACTCCCAACGTACAAGACAAGGAAAGCTCAAGACTAGAGTTCTAATCTAACTTGTAACCAACTCGTATTGGTACCTGAGACCTAGCCTCCCCATATATAAAGGCTAGGAGGGTCCAACGAGAAGACAACCTAAGATGTACTATGCCACAATAGATCTAGACATCACGACTCCCCCAATAGATAGATCTACGATCTCCAATACGCTAGATCCAATCTGCGCATACACCGCCATCAACGACATTGTAATCCTTCGGATCCTTTATCAATCAAGAGGAGACAAGCAGGAGTAGGGTCCTCTACGAGGCCTGAACCTGGGTAAACCTTGCGTCCCTGTGTGCTTGTTTGCTAGCCGTACCGAGATTTCCAGCGCTCCCTCCTTCTGCAAACCCAAGTCCATAACAATGGGCATTGATGAGTTAAACCCTCGTCACTTACAAAATGGTCTTCCTAGGAGACAAAGGGTCTACATGCTCTAGTAGAAGCTATTTACCAGATTATATTGAGCGCGTGCCTATTCAAAGGCGCGAGAAAATTATTGAAAAACTTTTAAGATCAAATAAGGTTGAAGTTGAAAACATGAGTGAGTTTATGGAAATCATGTCCATTCATAGGACAACTCTCAAGAAACCTGAGAAAACTCTCAGAGAATAAAATGCTCCAAGTTCCGATTTTCTTAAACAACCAATAGAATTTCCTAATCCTGGAGTTAGAGAATATCATTTTGATGGTGGGATTATTAAAAATTTGCAGGAAAAAAGCTTTCAGTGGAAGGGAAGACGAAGACCCAGGAAGATATCTTAGAGAGTTCGATGATGTGATAACATCACTTGGACCAAAAGGTTTGCCAACAGACTTCTCTCGTCTAATTATTTTGTTGGTCTCTTAAAGGTAAGGCTCTAGACTAGATATATTCTCTCCCTCGTCATTACATTAATGTTGGGAAAACTGCATTGTGAAATTCATAAACTGGTTTAATCCTTTCAAAAAGGTAACTTAAATTAGAAAGAATGTAGGCAACTTTAGTCAGAACGTGGGAGAAAACTACCCACAATCCTGGGATAGATTCTTGGGAATGATCAATAGTATTCCTAATCATGGCTATTCTGAATCAACTATTTGCCATTTATTTTACCATGGTCTTAATACTCAATCCACAGAGCTACTTGACTTCTTAGCAGGAGGATCGATAAATATTTTAACTGTTAAAGCATGTTTGGAGTTGATGTCTACTAGGTCTAAGAATGATTCTATATATAATCCTGACTTTGGTACTAAGCTGGAAAAAGGGATACTTCATATAACTCATGATCTTATGCATGAAGTATGGAAAACAATGAAAGGAAAAGGTATACCTTCTGAACTTGTTAAGGAAAACAAAGTAGACTTGTTACAAGTTTTTACTGAAGAAGATGAAACAAGAATTTTTTTTCAAGAATTAAAACATCGACAAGCAAAATCTCATAATAACCTGCATAAGCAATTTCAAAGACATAAGAAGATTTTGGCAGAACTCACGGAAAATTATGATGAGATTGGCCAAGAAATAAAATTATTTTACAAGTACCTTAGTATGATTGAAATCCAATGTGAACAAATAGCATCTGGTTACCAAAAAATTTGTCAAGATGATATAGATATTCTAGTTTCTACTAATGTTGTTACAAGGGGAGGTGTAGTTGTTATAGGACCATTAGGACCACCGGAATATGAAGCTGAAAAAGATCAAAAGGAAAAAACCCTTGCTCAAAGCAAGCCAAGAAGATGATACACTGGTGGATCCTCAAGATGAAATTACCTAAGAAAACAAGATCAAACTATGGAGGAACAAAATGATGCATAGGATGACCGTTATGATTCTGATGCAGAGACAGTTGATCCAAGAGAATAAAAGGAGATAAGAAATTAAGATGAAGTTGTTGTAGTAGAAAATAAAAAGAGAGATAAGCAGCAACAAATGAAAGTAAAAAGAGCCTGATCCTCCACAAAAGGTAAAAGACAAGAATAAGAAAGGTGAGCAAAAGGTTCCTTATCCAGATCAAAAAAAGAAAGCACCGGATCAGGTAATCTATGATTCTTTTAAAAAGGCACTTGGTGATCTTCATCTGGAAATTCCATTTGCGAATGCAATAAAACTTCCTACCTATTCTAAATTCCTTCATGATATTCTTAGTAGAAAGAAAGAAATAACTGAAACTATTGCCATGGTGACTAGTTATCCTGCTAATGGGAAGCTATTATCTAAATCAGGAGATCCTGGAATACCAACTATTTCATGCTCAATTGGCAAAATAGATATTCATAATGCCTTGTGTGATTTAGGTGCAGGAGTTAGTGTAATGCCATATTCCCTCTATAAAAGGTTAGGATTAGGGGAGTATTCCCCTACTACTATCACTTTACAGATGGCTAACAAGTCTACTAAACAACCCATTGGTAAGATTGAGGATGTTCTACTTAGAATAAATGAGCATGTTATTCCCACTGATTTTATTGTTCTTGAAATGCTAGAGGATGAAAAATTATCCATAATACTTGGAAGACCTTTCCTTAGTACCGCAGGAGCGTCAGTTGATTGTGCTGAGGGAAAATACTCTTCAATGTTTATGATGCTGAAATCATTCGGTATTTTCCAAAGAAGCTAGAAGCAGGAGAAAGATATATTCCACCGGCAAACGAGTTCATATGGTAAGTGCCTTTGATAAGGGGCAACCCAAGGTAAGAATTCAAGAACAGAGAAGGGGTTGAATTATTCAACCATTTTAAATAAAATGCTTAATGGGAGTCAACCCATCACATTAATTAAATAAATTAAAGAATAAAATATTCATCGCGTTCCTACAACTTTTTCACAGACATTCTTGCGGAAGCATGCCCATGAAGATGTAGCTGTCAAAAAGTAGTAGAAGTATAGATTGAACAAGGGTAGAATAAGAATAAAAATAAAAGTTTGAGTTTTATCCACAAGAACTAGCTTAATCATTTTTGTCCATATTAAAAAGTGAATCTCCAGTTGATGAGAAGAGGTTCGGTAGTACTAAAAATCCTACTATATACATGCTATTGTTGGTCGACAATTTTTACTGTCATTTTTCTGTCAAAAACAAGGTGTTTCGCTATGTTTCAGGATAAGAAAGTATTCTCGAAGAAATAGAATTTTTTTGATGTCTACTGAAGGTTTAACGACCAACTATACGGCGGAAATAAAAATTCCGACCGTATAGTTTGGCTGTATAGATATCTTTACCATCGACGAAATTTTCTTTCTTAGGTACAGAAGGTCTAACGACCAACTATACGAAGGGAATAAAAAGTCCGGCTGTATAGTTCCGGCCGTATAGATATCGATGCCTTTGTCAAATTTCTTTTCTCGGATACTAAAGGTTTAACGACCAACTCTATGACGGGAATAAAAATTTCGGCTATATAGTTTAGCCGTATAGTTATCGATGCCTGTTTCGGGAAATTTATCTTGACATTCCAGAAGGTTTGACGACCAACTATACAACGGGACCATTTTGATCCGATTGTATAGTTACGCCCGTATAGCTGTGATCTGGCATAAAAAAACCCTAATTGTCGGCGCCGCCTCAACTATACGGCGGGAACTACTTATCCCACCCGTATAGTTGCGGCTATATAGTTTGGAGCGACCACTTAATCACACCGGGGCAGCTAGGGTTCTTCCTCCTCCTCACTTTTTCTCTCATATTCTCTCTCCAAACCCACCTAGAATTCATGATTCTTTGCGGATTTCGTTCGTTTGAGTTGGGGAATCAACAGATCAGTATGTTTCTCTTCCTATCCATGCTTTATTTTCAGAATTCCATGGTTGATACTCTCACATTGATCTAGTGGATGAACTCAAGATTATTTTGTTTTTCCTTTTGATTTCGCACATTAGGATTAAAATTTTCCACATAGAATCATTTGTATATCATGTAGAAACTATATGCCTAAGGTTTCATGGTGAAATTTTTCAGTGCATCAATATGAACAAAATTCGTAGCATTTTTCGCAAGAGCAAGCGCCAACATGGAGAGAGCTCGGGGCTCTGGGCCAAGCTCAATAGCAAGTTGGCCATGGTTTCATCAAGGAGGGTGATGCCCACACGTTGGGCCAATGATAGCTTTCTCACCGTGGCAGGGTTGAGGGCGGACTTCGACCTCATGTGTGAAAAGGCAAGGCTATCACTAGTCGCCTACGAAAGCCACAATACCTACACCAAGCTCACCTATGAGTTCCTCGCCTCTTTCTATGATGACCACAAGGAGAAAGGTAATGCATGCATAGTAAGCTTCACCATAAACCAACAGCCATATGAAATAACTTTCCAACAATTTTGTGATGCTTTTGGCCTCCCTCATAATGGGGTGTCAACTATTACAAATTTATACAGCATCTCAAGTGGAGAAACTTGGGAGGTTATTTCCGTTAATGGTGGCAGGGACTTCTACTAGAAGAAGATGTCCACCATTCAGAACCCAACATTTCGCTACTACGCCTTGTTCCTCGCCAATACACTATTGGGAAGAGGAGATATCGGTTCCATGGGCAATGTGGACATGTCCATGATCACCAAGTCACTCTTCCCCAATGCACCGCAAAGCCCCAATCCTGCGGCTCTAGTCCTCCAGCACCTTCGCCACCAGAGCAACAAAAAGAAAGGTGACATTCGCATTGGTGGATTTGTAACCCACCTTGCCCTAGCATTGAACATTACATTACCTATGATGCAACCTATTGATGGCTTCAAACTTATGGATGTCAAATATATGACTGCTTGTGGTTTCCTCGGTGTTTACCGAGCTGACAAGAATCTCCGAACATATCAGTTTTGTTATCTTGATGGTTGAGCAGGTTCTGTTGCCCTATCCACAAGCCTTCACGATTATGGAGAAAGACAACTGGATCCTCACCAAGGATCAAATGGTGGCGATCATGGTTGAATTCCAGCCTGATCAAGAAGAATATGAAGAAGGAGAGCAACATGATGAGGATGAGTAGGAGCAAGAGGAGGAATACAACCCTTCTTGGGAGGGACATCAGCAACAATAGGGGGATCCTGGGACCCATGGCCCAATCAGTAGCAGCTGGGGTTCAACAAAGTCCCCTATCAAGAGTTTCAGCAGCTCAACCAGCGCGTTGGGGAGATTGACCACACGCTACAAGGAGTGAATGAGGATGTTAGTGCCTTAACTCACAACTTCAGTCACTTCATGACCCACTTCCCCGACTACTATCAGCAGTATCTGCACCAGCCGCCCAACGATGGCAATAATTGAGCCTGGCAACAACCTAAGCGTGGGGGAGGTTTGAAAACCTCCAAACCTTGCATTCATATTTTTATTTTTTCTTTTGATTTATTTTACTTCTTCAGAATTGCATGTTTACTTTCATTTCACATTCCTAAACCAAAAATACACAAAAATTAGTTGTATGTTTTATTGCAAATTTGGTTCTTTGTTTCTCTCGGAGATTGCTCAATTTCAAGTGACTTGGAAATAGGGAAATTTAGAGGGGGTTCAACTAACAAAGCAAGCAAGAGGAGGTATCACATTCCTTTCATCACCTTTTCTGTAACTTTAAATTGATCCTACAATTATTTACTCGCTTGCACTTGAGCCACTCCCAACTTAGCTTGTTATCTTATAAATTTTATTCCTTTGCCAGTATCTCCTTTTTAGCTTTGAAATAATGAGCAATGAACTTGGTTAAAAATATTTACAACATTTTTACAACAATAAAAAGAATCCAAAAGATGACTTGAGCCCATGTTTAGCCTAAAGGATTTGATTTTAGAACTACTCAACCCCATTTGAGCTTAATGTAAATTGACTCGATAGCACTGTTGAATAAAATTGTCTGATAAAATGGATGCTTCGAAGTAGTAGAGATTATGCCAGTACTTTTTCTAATAATTATAGTAAGATATTCCTTTACACTTGTCACTACAACACTATCATGCTCCATGGGGAACTATTAACTCTGCTGGCCAACGAACGATCCAAATGTGGGAAACCACTTGATTTCGGCTATTGAGTTATGTAAGCGTCTGTAGCTGCAATGCTATGATGGGTAAAATTTTAGTCTCCTCGTGGTTTCATGTTCCAAGTGAAGTTGTAGTAATCCTCTGACCCACTATTTATCAACAGTTATCTATTGGCATGGTTACAAGTGCGCAACACAGTCCCAATTAACATGTTAAAAATAGTGGCATGATTTCTCTATGAAAGGGCTGAAGTTTTTGAAAAACAAGGAAAGGAAAAAGGTGCTTTGAGAGTCTTGAAATTTTGACGCGGTAATAGATGAGTTGTTATTAAATTGAATGTTTTTGGTGCCAACTTGAGTACTCTTAATTGATCAAAGAAACAAGAGCAAAAAGTTTTCATCTCTCAACAAAAAGAGACACCAAAAGAATTTGTTTCACTTTGTTAGCTAAACTTTTGACACTTGCTCGAGCGTATGATTTATTTGCTAGCAAGATATACATGGTTACGAAGTGGACTCAGTGTAACTTGTGAATACTTGTATGATTATGTTTAAGATTGCAGGAATTGTGAAGAAAAGAATTTGACACCAATTCGAGATTGTAAGTTCTTTTATTTCAGTCTCAAATCTCCGCTATTCTTCCTTATATTCTTGTCAGTCGAGGGCGATCAACATCTAAGCTTGGGGGAGTTGATAGTTGTGAGATTCTACATATTTTTGATGGTTTTTATTGATGGTTTTCTTCTGGATTTGACCGTTTTCTAGCTTTACCTAATGCTAATACTTCGGTAGCAAAGAAAACTTGGTTTTTAACATGTGTTTCAGGTTCTGAACATCAACAGAAGGTTTTAACATGAGAAACACAATATTTAGGCAAAAACAAGAAAGTCGCTTTTTGGAAGCAAGCAAGGGAGGCATACAGAAGCTTTAACGAGCAACTATACGGTGGGAATATTTTTCCGGGCGTATAGTTCCCACCGTATAGTTGCAGCCACCTCCGTCTTGTCAAAAAGGACAACTTTCGTAAAGAGGCCAGACGTGAAATCGTAAAATAACTGCCGCCATCCCTTCTAGAAGGGAGAAAGAAGAGATCCGGAGAAGAAGGGGAAGACATTCTTCATCTCGCTCCATGATCTTCGACCTCCTAGCCATCACACCCTCATAGCCATTACTTGTACTTGAGAGAGAAATAGAGAGAGATCTTCACTTTGCAAGAATAGGTTTTGAGATTGTTTCTTCCCATCTTGAATTGTGTTGGATTACTTTTCTATTATTATTGTGGATCTCCACGGTAATATCGAGAAGAACTCCCTTTATTCAATTATATTGATGATGCTTTCTTCTCTCATGTGTGAGGATGTTCCTTGGGCGTGGGAGATGTAAGGGATTGGTGAGATGTGATGTGCCTCCATATATTTTCCATTAGTTTGTGATTGATTTTAATTATTATATTATGTGTGCTTGCCTATTTGTGGGATACCTAATGCTTGTTTTCCATTTAAGGGCCTAGACAACATGATGCTTTGTTCTACATATATAGGATCTTGTTCACTAGTAGACCGGTGACCCCCAAGTGACATGGGGATATCAATGGGAAACTAATGAGACTCAAGGATCACGAGGAACCACTGTGCTTATTACATTAGTCCGATCCAAGGAGCTTAATTGCTAAGCAACCTGAAGGATTTTAATCATCTAGTGACTGACCATGGTTTTGGTAACAGGCTAGTAGGATTATTGAAGTTGGGATGAAATCTACCAAGAGGAGTTCCGGCTAATTATGGGTTACTCGCCTACACATATACTTACGATTGTATAATTGTTACATTATCATTCGTCTACCTGGAACAATCACTATCACCATGAACTATATCTCCCCGGGCCTTCTTTGTCATCTGCAGAAAACCACAAACAATCGAATCATTCTTT
This sequence comes from Avena eriantha, assembly GCA_910589775.1. Lineage (NCBI taxonomy): Eukaryota > Viridiplantae > Streptophyta > Magnoliopsida > Poales > Poaceae > Avena > Avena eriantha. The sequence goes on from OU342741.1 coordinate 385,480,658, forward strand.
ACTTTTATGCTTTTTATTCCTAAAGTTTACATTTTAGTTCTATTTAAATATATCCAGTTTAATCCAAATTTCATTCTTATTTCCACACTTGCAGTCAATTCACTCGAAGACCTGTGACAACTTTGAGTGTGATAGAGACTTCATTCATTAACACTTACCTTTGGGCTCCCTGTGGGATCGATATCGATACTTCAAAACTAGCTATCAACAATCTGTGCACTTGCAGACATCACCTCACAACCAAATATTTGTTTGTATTGCTGCCCCTCATCTTTTGCTTTACCAAAACAGAAAATCTCGTTTTTATGGAAGTTAATCTTTAACCCCAACAATTGTTTTAAGATGCATAATATTAGTTTCATGTTTATGGCCTTCTGTAGATTGTGTTCCATAAAAAAAATAGTATCATCTGCATATTATAGAATTGAAACCCCCATCTACATGGTGAGGAATGAGGCTACCAACATACAAGAAATGTTTCCTTCCGCAATGACTTGGCCCGACGATCGTCGTAGAAGGCGCGTCTTTCGTGATGAATTTCTCGTCTCAATCGTGGCTGATGGAAATATTTTTTTTCGGGTTTCGTGGCCCTCTACTATGACGGAACCGCTAAAAACATGGAGGAAGCTTAGCCAGCATGTGGCAGAAGAAATATTTTAATTTTCTCGCCCGATGTTGACTCACCGAAGTCTTTTGAGGCGTGTGGGTCCTAGACATCAGTGTCTCTAGCGAACCATACTTTTCGGTCGCACCTCCCTGATTTGAACTCGATAATCTTGCTCGATGCGTCTGTCGTTTAGTCAGGCTACTGGGTCCCACATGATAGCCTCACATCAGCAGAATCATGTGTATGATGGGATTTTTTCCTTCGCTCGTGCTACCCTTTTCCAAAGTTGATAGCATTACTCGATGTATCTACCGTTTAATTAGGGTGCTGGGACCCACATGTCATCCTCTCATTAGAAGAAACATGTGTATGATGGATTATTTGCCCTCGGTCGTGCCTTCGTGTTTCGAACTTGATAGCGTTGCTCGCTACATCAGCCATTTATCCAGGCTGGTGGGTCCCTTATGTCAGCCGAACTAGATAATGTTGCTCGACGAATCTACCATTTCCTCACGCTGCTGGGTCCCCCATTTCAGCCTCTCATTACAAGAAATGTGTGCATGCTGAACTTTTTTCGCTCGTGCCTCTCTGTTTCAAACTAGCAACATTGCTCGATGTAGCATATGTATAAGGTCGCGCTATTGGGTCCCACACATCAGCCTCTTTGTAAATGAAGCGTGGGTATGGTGGACTTTTTTAGGCGATGTTTGCTGTTTTGATCTTGGCAACTTGTTGGGTCCCAGATGTCAACCTCCTCTGTGCAAGAAACGTGTATATGCTGGGTCCTAGCTGACAGCCTCTATCTGAAAGAAACGTGTGTATGTTGGACTATATTTTCAAGTCCTAGATGTCAGCCTCCAAGTATAGAAAATGCTTGTAAAGATCAAATTAAAAAGATTCTAGGCTAACTCGGGGCGGATGCCCTATTCGTCATGGCTTATATTCCATGGGCTCACTCCTAAATTGAATGGGCTATGATCGGTGGCCACAAGACCACAAAATGGCCGAATTAGAAGGTTTTGGGCTATGCTTGGGGCTGATAGGCTAATTTCATGGGCTATGCTTGGGTCTGTTGGGTCTGACATGTCAGCTTCTCTATAAGTGTAATGTGTGTATGATGGACTTTTTTCGGCTGCATCCGTTGTTTTCACCGTGGTAGCCATGTATGGTCTTACTGTAGGGCCCTTATGTTAGCCTCTCTAGCATGTTCTGGCTTCTGGGTCCCTGATGCAGCCTTGTATGTTCTGTATAGTGGGTCCCTAATGCAAGCCTCTTTGTAGAAGTATTTAAACTTTTTTGAACCCATCCTCGAAACAAACTCGAGGGACGCTACATGTTGGTGGGTCCGTGATGTCAGCCTCTCCATAATGCGATATTGCTAGAAAAAAATGTAAACCCAAGATACACACAGGTGATTCGAACAAAAGACCATCAAATCAAATAAACATAAACTGAGTGCGTTGCCACTATAACAAAGATATTTATAGAATAAATATCATTAATCTTTTATTAGTACTATAACTTATATATTAGTCTTCTTAAAAATATTTTCTATGTCTATGTTTATCACTTTTAAAATATAAAAGGGCAGCGCTCCTGGCATGTCAATTTATAAAATGCCACATAATGGAGTATTTTCTTAAAAACATGGGTAGGCAGAGTTTTATTTTATTTTAAGAAGTGGGGGCAATGCCCAAAAGGCCGAATTAAAAAGAGTTTGGCTATTCTACATAGGCTGCTCTACATGGGTTATACTCTGTAGGCTATGCTCCATGGGCTTCATTCTCAAATTTCACTGGGTTGTGCCCAGCAGTCCATCAAACCCTAAAAGGCCGAATTAATATGTTCTTGGCTATGCTCCATGGCCTCCTTTCTCAAATTCTAATGGCCTGTGGTCAACAGTCCCCTGACCCTGAAAAGACAGAATAAAAACGTTCTGGGCTAAAGAGGGGCCGAATGAGCTACTAGATTTCTTCTCCTGGTTAATAAAAATTGCATTGTGATGTGCTCGGCCGGATTCAAAACAAAAACCTCTGAGAGGGAGGGGAAAAGCGATAATTCTTTTTGGCAGATATTCATGACAAAATTCAGCAGTACAGAATAAGATAGAAAAATTATCAATAGATTTGAAGTTCATATTCAGGAGCACTTGATTAATTCAGCAGCATTTCAAAAGTGATGAATTCAGCAATATAGATAATGAAATACAATAGAAGTAAAGAGAGAACCAGTTCTTGTTTCAACTCTAAAAACCTGGTCGTGTGATCAGTTTGTCGTTTTCACCAGACACACTTGACCATTGGAGCAAGCAAAACTGATGATCAAATGAGCTTTGAGTACCTTCTTCTCACATCAATGCCTGTGTGACCCTTGTAAGCAACCCAAGTCTCATCTAGATTGTGACACGGCCATGTTTCAAAAGAAAAGCAAGACTATCTACTGCCCTTGATTTAAACAAGTGTCAATACATCAGTATTAGTTCCACAAAATGCTTTAGTAATAGCAACGATAGAACATTTGAGAGATTCGGTAGCTTTCCTGCTTGAAATTCAATAGTAGTACAGAGAGAATCAATTCTTGTTCTAGCTAAAAAAAACCTTGGTGCACTATCATTTTGGCCTATTCTCCGAATAGACTTGATCACCAGAGAAAGCAAACTGACGATCAAGTCTGCTTCTATTTGAATACCTCTTCCTTACGTCAATGCCAGTGTGATGCCCATATGCAACCCAAACTGCCCAAGACTCATCTAGATAACTGTGACAATGCTAAGTTTCAAAAGAAAAGCAAGACAATATGATGCACTTCATCTAAACTAGTACCAGTACATCACAATTCGTTCTACAAAATATTGTACTCATAGTAACGACAGAGCATTTGACAGATTCGGTAGCATTTGAAAGATCCAACCGTACAGAATAAGACCGTGAAAATATCACACAGATTCTCGGTTCATATTCAGCAGCACTTGACAGAGTCAGCACAACATTCAAAGTGACTGGTTGGCAGTACACAGACAGTGACCAAAAGAATTGGCAGATTAAGCAATGTAGACATTGAAATTCAATAGATGTAGCAAGGCCTCAAAAGGAAAGCGAGACCATATTCTGCACTCAGCCGATTAATCTGAACAAGTACAGAACAAAACTTTTGAAAAGTTCAGTAGGATTTGAAAGATTCAGCAGCACATAATAAGAAAGAAAAATATCGACAGATTCCTAGTTCACATTCAGCAGCACTTGGACATATTCAGCAGCATTTCAAAGTGACAGATTCAGTTTGCCCTTTTCTTTGAATGCTCTTCATCGGAAGAAACAAAACTGACGATCAAGTCTGCTTTTGTGTGCCGTCCTCCTTCTCACATCAATGCATGTGTGTGACCTCCATAGGAAACTCAAAATCCCAAAGCCTCATCTAGATTATGAGTTTATGACAAGGCCAAGTTACAAAAGAAAAGCAAGACCATCTACTACACTTGATCTAAACTGAGCTATCCTATTACATAGTATTATGATTACTTACGGTAGTTTGGTTCCAATAGCGGGCATTGGCGAAGCTCGAGATGAACCATAATGGAGTATCTGGAGATTTCCATGCAACGTTGGTTGAGAAACCAACAACTTCTTCTTCGGTATTTAGACTGAAGCAGCATATGTCAGGAAACAGCATGTATCCAAGTCCTATTGCATGGTGGGATGTGTAGACACAGTTTCTTCTTGTCAGATATCTTGGGGCAACATCTACACTGCCTACTACAATGTTAATCGGATAGTTTAATCCAAGGAAAAGGGAATATGCTCCTAGGTCAGCAATCGATATCCATGGCTTAGGTGGATACAAGTAAGCAGTATCCTTTGAGTACACCTTGCAGCCAAACCCAGTAGCATAGGTGCCCTAAGTGCGACCACAGTGATCAACACTATGATCAGCAATAGGATTTCCATGACCATAATAAGTACTGCCATAAAAATCCTCATCAGTAACGCCCTCAGTATGGATAAGAAGAAGGTGAGATTCATCTGCAGATATTGCTACGAACCATAAATCAGATTCATACTCGTCATCATCTATGGCATCAAGGTTGCCGTCCTTGAGATGCTCGCCAGGTGGTGATAGGATCAGAATAGGACCTTGAAAAAGAAATGACGGCCAAATTATCCAACACTAGTTTACATCCATTAAAACTAAAGCTAATGTTTAGAACAAGAATGGATCAAACTTAACAAAATGTAGATGATTCCAAACATAAACACTGCCACTCTCAGTGGCTGCAAACACTAGACACTGAAATAGCACTGGAACTGGTTCTCAAGAACTGTACATGCATACTCATCGCCATCAAGATAGAAATTGAGTAGTCGAAGATAGCAACAAGAGACAAATCTAAATAATCCACCGCAGTTGTGGGAGCTCTAAAAATAGCAATCTTTTGGAGGAGAATAGGGAGATCATTATGCATGGATGTAAACAGATTGTTGGTGGGTACAAACTCATTGCCTTGTGGGAGAGGGACGCGTTGATGAGTGTACACATTGACAAGCTCCCACTTGCACTCGGACCCAACAGTGGTGATCCAATATCCATTGGAACCTACCCACTGCTTACCCATACAATTCAGGAACACAGCATTGGAGGAAAACATGTCCAACGGTGTCGGCTTGCATGTCCTGCCCTTGCCCTCGAAGTACTCGTTGCATTCCCATGGTTTCTTAGTTGGGTGAGAATAAAGAACACAGGGGAGGCCAAACGGCTGAGAAGCATGTAAAGTTGCACTATATTTTGCCGAGTCAAGAAGATGTTTAGACGAACCGGTGAGGCTCACGGCAATTATGACGTCGCATCTGGTTATGAGTTCTTCAAACGGGCCTTCGGTAAAACCCTCCTGGAACAGCTCAGAATCATCACTGTCCTAGCTCAGTCCTGCCATCGCAAGGGAGTTGATGGAAGTTGGGACGGTGGCTTGATTTGGTTTTCTAGAAAAGAGGGAAGATCGACGGCGGCAGGCAGGACATGGAGAAGAACAAACACTCTCATACTATGCGGTCAACAGGATCGGAAAGAAGCATTGTGGAGGAGAAGAACAGCGGCGCTTGGCGTAGAGGTAGGGTAATGGGGAACTAGGGATAGAGCGTATAGGGGAGGTTGAATAAAATAAAAAGGGATGCATGTTCCTCTGCTCCAATTCCCTTTACAATAGTACTACTCTGCTCCAAATCCCTCCACAATAAATCTTTCTTGTAAAATGAAAACGGAGTACTACTGAGTAGAATGTACGGGTAGCTATAGGAGTAGCGATTCACCTGTAATAATAATTTCTCCCATTCTCAAGCTCTTTTGTGGTACTAGTTTCCAACATAAAAACTATTGTGTAATTTCTAGTAAAACTGACGGCCATGCCAATTTATAAGAAATATTTCCATATATATGAATCAAAACAAAATATGTGGTGCGATCCCGATGTGTTTTATTTGTCTAATACTTACTTCACAAAACAACACATTTTTTGCACCTGGGAATTTAATATGCTATTTTTTGGACATAAAGGTTCCAACCATACACCAAAAACGATGTTTACCATTCCACGATGAATCAAACTACAAAAAATGGGCACATGATCATAAACTACAAAATATATAGGGAATTTGGCCTCGGTCATCTTGCTTGAAACATAGGAATGTTAATACATATAGTAGGCCATATTGTGAAACATGGTTTTTGAAAGGCTACCAAAAAATTGTCCTTGTTTTAAAAATAATCAAACAAAAAATAATGAGTACTATCAACAAAAGAATTCACATGACGTTCTCCTGCATGTACTACTTTCTGTGAATATAAACATGAGTTTTGACAACTATTTAATGATAAACGTGAGTATGAACATTCTTGGATTTCAAGCCGAACAACCAAGGTCAAAGACATATCTACATCATACTTTATGCCGATGATCCTTATGGAAGAATTTGCATGGCGACAAATTTGATATTTTGAAAGCAATGGAACAGGAACTAGTATGAAGAGTAGGGCCCATCAATCATCTGCTCTCTCGAGAAGGAGCCAAACCCGGCTGTTTTATTTACTCAATTTTATGGCCCTTTATGCTAAATGTATGGACCTTGGTGTAATTTAACCTTTTTTAGGTCCTTGATGTAAAATGTACTCCCACCATCCGTGTAAAATTCTAACCAAAAAGTGTAAGTGGTGAAATTTAAACGAATTTAAGCTTAGTTGTGAACAAGTATGAACATTGTTGGATTTCAAGCCGAACGACCAAGGTCATCATACTTTACGATGATGATCCCATGTGCAAGAATTCGCATGCCGATAAATTTGGACATATTATGAAAACAATCAAAGAGGAAGTAGTATCAAGAGTATGGCTTGATCAGTTGCTTTGCCGAGAAGGAGCCATACATGAATGTTTTCCTTGCTTAATTTTAGAGGGGTGCTAAATGTATGGACCTTGATGTAATTTCCCCTTTTTTAGGTCCTTGATGTAAAATGTACTACCATCGCCCGTGTAAAATTCTAACCTAAAAGTGTAAGTGGTGAAATTTAGATGTTTTTAAGCTTACTTGTTAACGAGCATGAACATTCTTGGATTTTACTTGAACGACCAAGGTCAAGGCCATATAAACAATATACTTTATGCTAATGACCCCATATCAGAGAAGCTGCATGACAACAGATTTGGCCATATTTTTAAAACAATGAAAGATGAAGTAATCTGAAGAGTTTGGCTTAGATCAGTTGATCTCTTGAGAAGGATCCGAAACAGAAAGTTTTCCTTGTAGGGTCCTTTGTGCTAAATGTATGGACCTCAATGTAATTTTCCGTTTTTAGGTCCTTGATGTAAAATGTGCTCCCACAGACTGTGTAAAATTCTAACCTAAAAGTAAGTGGTGAAATTTAAATGAATTTAAGCTTAGTTGTCAACGAGTATGAACCATTCTTGGATTTCAAGAAGAACGGCCAAGGTCAAGGTCATATCTACATCATACTTTATGCATATGATCCCATATCCAAGAATTTGCATGCCGACAAATTTGGCCATACCTTGAAAACAATCGAAGAGGAAGTAGTATGAAGAGTATGGCTCGATCAGCTCCTCTCTAAATAAGGAGCCGAACCCAACTGTTTTCCTTGCTTAATTTAAGGGTCCTTAGTGCTAAATGTATGGACCTAGATGAGATTTTCCCGTTTTAGGTCTTTGATGTAAAATGTACTTCCACCGCCCGTGTAAAATTCTAACCTAAAACTGTAAGTGGTGAAATTTATATGACTTTAAGGTACTTGTCAACGAGTATGAACATTCTTGGATTTCAAGCCGAACGACCAAGGTGAAGGACATATCTACATCATACTTTATTATGATGATCCCATATGACAGATTTTCCATGGTGACAGATTTGGCCATATTTAGAAAATAATCGAAGAGGAAGTAGTATGAAGAGTTTGGCTCAGATCAATTGATCTCTCAAGTAAGAGTCGAACCAGAAAATTTCCTCTTAGGGTCCTTTATGCTACTTGTATGGACCTCAATGTAATTTTTGCTTTTTTGAGGTCCCTGATGTAAAATGTACTCCGATCGACCATGTAAAATTCTAACCTAAAAGTAAGTGGTGAAATTTAAATGAATTTAAGCTTAGTTGTCTATGAGTATGAACCATTCTTGTATTTCAAGACAAACGACCAAGGTCAAAGACATATCTACATCATATTTTATGATGATGATCCCATATCCAAGAATTTGCATGCCGACAAATTTGGCCAGATTTTGAAAACAATTGAAGATGAAGTAGTATGAAGAGTATGGCTCGATCAGCTACTCTCTCGAGAAGGAGCCGAACCCGACTGTTTTCCTTGCTTAATTTTAGGGTCCTTTGTGCTAACTATATGGACCTCGATGTAATTTCCCCTTTTTAGGTCTTTGTTGTAAAGTGTACTCCCACCGACCGTGTAAAATTCTAACCTAAAAGTAAGTGGTGAAATTTAAACGAATTTCAGCTTATAGTTGTCAACGAGTATGAACATTCTTGGATCTCAAGCTGAACGACCACAAGGTCAAGGCGATATCTCTACATCATACTTTATTCTGATGATCGAGTATCCAAGAATTTGCATGGCGACATATTTGGCCATATTTTGAAAACAATCAAAGAGGAAGTAGTATGAAGAGTATGGGTTGATCAACTACTCTCTCGAGAAGGAGCCGAACCCTACTGTTTTCTTTGCTCAATTTTAGGGTCCTTTGTGCTAAATGTATGGACCTCGATGTAATTTTCCCTTCTTTTAGGTACTTGATGTAGAATGTACTCCTACTGACCGTGTAAAATGCTAACCTAAAAGTAAGTGGTGCAATTTAAACGAATTTAAGCATAGTTGTCAACGAGTATGAAAAATTCTTTGATTTTAAGCCGAACAACCACAAGGTCAAGGCCATATCTCTACATCATACTTTATGTTGATGATCCCATATCCAAGAATTTGCATGCGACAAATTCAGCCATATTTTGAAAACAGTCGAAGGGGAAGTAGTATGAAACATATGGCTCGACCAGCTGCTCTCTCAAGATGGAGCCGAACCCGACTATTTTATTTGCTCAATTTTAGGGTCCTTTGTGCTAAATATATGGACCTAAAGGTAATTTTAGATTTTAGGTCCTTGATGTAAAATGTACTCCCACCACTCGTGTAAAATTCTAACCTAAAAGTAGGTGGTGAAATTGAAATGAATTTAAGCATAGTTGTCAACAAGTATGAAAAAATCTTGAATTTCAAGACGAACAACCAAGGTCAAGGCCATATCTACATCATACTTTATGCTTATGATCCCATATCCAAGAATTTGCATTCTGACAAATTTGGCCATCTTTTGAAAATAGTCGAAGATATTAGAAACAAAAAATAATCAATTTCAATTTTCCGAGTGACAGGAATTTATTTTCTGAAAAGCAAGTAAGAAGAATTTATTTCCTTTTTTCTGTTAAAAAATAAAGAGCGAGAAGAGACTATGAGCAAAGAGGAGGCAACGAGGGGCTGTGAGGAGGAGGATTTGAAGGTGGTGCGATGTCAGAGCAATGCTGGTATGGGTTCCTAACGCGAGGTACATGGTACAGTGAGTAGAGTAAATTTCAGGACCCTTACAACATATATGCACACAAAACAAATTGTGTTTTCTCTAACATGAACTCCCTCATCACCACCCACACCCTGGCCGAATGATCTCTCCCTCGTCCACAACATGGCGATGTGCACGCGCATCGACCGACGACCTGCCTTATGTCGGCGGCTCCGTGTTTGTGTCTGGCGTGTTTGTCAGCTGCATTGGTGGGAACCATTTTGGTCCTTGGTGGCAAAAGTATTTCTACTACAATAGAGTAGCAATTCAAACTTTCCCGGTTTCAAATTTTTCACTTCCTTCACAAACATCCGGTGGGAAGGATATTCAAAAGATCGACTTTTGCAGTACTACTAGTATAAGTACAAGTACTACTTAAGTGCTAGACAAGGGATTGGTTGATCTGGACAGCCAAAAAAATAAAAACATCCCATCACATTGGATGCCCACCATTATGATCTGGCTAGCCTTCCTACTCTGCACTACTCCACCTCCATACCCTAGGAAGAGGAAGTGATACGTTGCTAACGTATCTATAATTTTTGATGTTCCATGTTTGGTTTTTATCTACTTTCTTATGTTTTGCCCACACTTTGGAGTATTTTTATACACTTTCTTGGACTAACCTATTAACAAGATGCCACAATGCCAGCTGCCTGTTTTCTGCTGTTTTAGGTTCCAGGAAAGTCAGAAAATGAATATTCTCGGAATTGGACGGGACAAAAGCCAAAGTCAGTTTTTCACCGAGGGGGACATGGAGCCAGAATACGAGATGACGAGGGGCTAGAGGGCTGCCACACCACCTGGTCGTGCGGGCCAGGCCTGGCTGCGCCAGGGGGGTGTGGCCGCCTAGGACACCCCCTCGCCTCCCCTTCCGACTATAAGATGCCCCCGATACAGAAACCCTAAGTACCCGATCAAAAATCCATGAAAGAGTTTGTAGCCGCCGTCATCTCCATCCCTAGATCGGGAGGGATCTAAAGCTCTTCTCGGCACCCTGTTGGAGAGGGGAATTCACCCTGGAGGCCTTCTTCATCACCATGCAAGCCTCCGGTGTGATGCGTGAGTAGTTCATCCTTGGACTACGGGTCCATGTAGTAGCTAGATGGTTGGTTCTTCTCCTTTGTGCTATCATGTTTAGATCTTGTGAGCTCCGTTCATGATAAAGATCATCTATTTGTAATCCTATATGTTGTGTTTGCGGGGATCCGATGGATATTGAGATGCCATTTCAGACTGATTATTGATTCTATCATGTCTTTGTTATTTGTGATCTTGCATGCTCTCCGTTGTTAGTGACTATCTTGGCCGAGTAGATGCTAGCAACTCCAAGAGCGAGTATTTATCCTCGATAGTGGGTTCATGCCTCTAGTAATATGGGGAAGTGACAGAAATCTCTAAGGTACTAGATGTGTTGTTGCTACTAGGGAGAAAACAACAATCCTTTGTTCATAGAACAATCGTATTGTTTACTTTACACGCAATGCGTAATGCAATTATCTGTTGATTCCAACTTAATACTAGAGGGGGTTCAGATTGATAACATAAAGGTGGATTATTAGTCATAGATGCAGTTGGATTACGGTCTATGTATAATGTTGTAATTGTAACATCCCAATTTCAGTAACCCTGACTAGTTGTTCAGAATGCCAAAATCAGGGGGAACAAAAACTTTTTCTTGTAAGTGTGCAGTGCAGTGCTTGTTTGTTGTTGTCTGTGCTTATGCTTCTGATGGTATAGCTTATGATATACTCCTTACCTCAACATCAATTGACAAAAGATATTTAACAAAACTGTCCTGGATCATTTTACATATTCCCAAATGTTCTGGCATTTCAAAACCTGAGCCAAGATACCTTTACAACCTCCACCCATTTTAGTAGCTTCTATTTCCCCAAACTATGGAGAGCTACATATTATAATCTCCCTATGTTCTATAGACAGGGCCTTTCAACTACTCTCATCTCTAGTTTTCCCAAAACCTCTTTATAAAGTTTTTGACTTCTACTCTTGGTAGAGATACCAAGGACTCTCATCTTATTCAAACTCCAACCTTTTGAAAAGAAAAATCCCTACCTCGAGCTAGGCTTGATGGAAACCCTAGTAGTAGGTTTGCATTGTTTGTAAGATGGGTTTCCTTGATCTGTTGCTTGATTTGTCTGCTTAGGAGAGAGTATGAGCTACTCTAGGAGCTCATCACTAGGATCAAGATGTTTCCAAATCACCACACCCTAAGCAAGAATACAAAGTGGGATCTAATCTCTAGATTCTAGGTGATCATCTAAAACCCTTAACCAGATCAGCTCTGAAGTAATCTAATTCTAGAAGCCTCCAAGTCAATGAAGACCAGTATCAAGCAAGGATCCTTCCTACTCAATATACACTTCAACATCATCCACTTTATGATGCTTTGGTACCTTGCATCCCATCAAAATCATCACCACCCACATTCTAGTCAAAAACCCTGAATCTACCAAATTTGGCTAAGTCTGGAATCTGTTTCAACATCACCTTTTTGAATGTCTCTTTTTCTCAACCCTTATGCATTTTTGAAAATGCTGTTGAACCATATTGTTAACCATCCTAATGACTACCAAGGCCCACTCTTTCCCTTGGTTATATCATCCTCCAACCCACTTGCTCTTGATGGTTTGGCAGGCAAGAAAATAACTATTCCTGCAAATCTACTCAACATGCCTACTTTGACAGAAGCTCACACCATCATCCGACCTTCTATGGACCAACTTTGCATCGTTGTGTTCTACTCATATAGTTCTATCAATATCTACTTCACTTGTTCCAAGTGGATCTTTGTGCTTCTTAAACCCACAAGGTTTTGAAGGCTAGTTGACAACCTGTTTTGGTAGGCTTATTCCATTCAAAGTTGGAGATCCTTTCCTGGAACCCTCAACCATGATCTAGCTCAAACCTCTACACCATTGCGATCTAAATCACTTGGTCTAGCCATCCATATATCCCATGCCCCAAGGGGAGCCTTGAGCTCCAAGGTCCAACCAGGTTTTGGTGGCATGAAAACAATCTTACCCAAGATCCTTAAATCTCTAGTTTTCACCAAAATCAACTAGGATTCTCCAATCCCAAGGTTGCATATGCTTGTTACACCTTTATCACATCATCTACCTTGATCATCAAGGTTTATCAAATTTTATCCATAAGCATTTTGGCCCAAAACCTATTAAATCCCTTTAATCAACAAAAACCTCAAAACTCCTACAAAGGAAAGTTTGGTTTTTGCCAAAACAGTTCTCCAACCTTTTGCTCAATTGAGAATTTAAATAGTTTTAATCAACATTTCTTTTTGCCTATTTTCTTAAATGGCCAAAAAGGAATCGTAATTGTTTTAAATACTTTTAAGACACAATAAATCGTGGAAAAATTCCCCTAAGTGTGTATTCACATTTGGCACCATCTCACATCAAAAACTCCACCTTTCCAATTCAAAAATACCAAATAAATTCCTAAAAACCATTTCTGTACTATTTGAATAATTGATATAAAGTGCATCTAGAATTCTCTGAAAAATCCCAAATAAATCTCAGAGATGCATCTTAACCTTACCCATCTACCAGCATCCTTATCTCACTTGGTCAAGATCAAAAATCAAGAAATAAACCTTGATCATCCTTTATGGCTGATTTGAACATTTAACCTTTTAGTATCCAAAAACCAAATCAAACCTCATCCAATCTTCCCCAACAAGCCTCCACGGCACCACCCCTCTCCTCTGGTCGACCATCACTGTAGCAACCCCATCCTTTTGTCTCCTTGTGCTTGTATGAGAGAAATGAGAGAGGGACAAGCACATGTGCCAAATTGTCCCTTAAGTGAACAACATCTGTCCCTGCCTCTCCCAGCCCTGGTGCACGACCCTATACCCATCTCACCCCTCTCCATCGCTCCCTTAGACCAATCCCAAGCCAGCCCTACCCCTCCTCCATGCCCAAAAGGGACAATTCCCCCATGGATGTCCCTCTCTCGGTATACAAGGCCAGAGGCCACCCCGTGCCTCCCCTGCCCCTCATTTGCTTCCTCTCCTTTCTTCTTACCACCCAGCACCCCCTCTCCCTCTCCACTGCCCTGTGCAGCTCGAGAGAGAGAGAGAGAGAGAGAAAAAAGAGCCTTGGGATCCTCCTCGACAACGAGCTAAGCCCCCTCTCCTCACCTCCTCTCTCTGCATGTCGCACTCGCACACTCCTCTCGTCCTCCTGATGCTAATGGTGCCCTTTTCACTTACATGCATCATCCCCTCGAGCAACGCCAGCGAGCCCCGAAGGTCGGCGCCATCGGGATCCTCTCGCGAGCATCCTCCCCGGTGCGAGTGCCACGTGTCGTCCATCCCCGAGCTCACCTCCGCCGAGCGCGTCACCCTGGCCCCTCTCCGCCGCCTCCCGGCGCCCTAGGTGAGCTCCCCACCGCCGCCCGACGCCTCTAGGGTTTCCTCTGTCGCCGGCGGTGTCTCAGCGAGGGAGACGACCCGGGGCCGTGGATCGCCTCTTGATCCAACGGCCTAGGAGGCCCCGTACCCCTTTGGCCCCCAGGGTGGCTGACTAGCGGGACCCGCCGGCCAGCGATTTCAATCGCCCTCCCGCTCACGTTGCTGCCCGAGTGGGCCAAAATCCTCCCATGTGGCTTGTTTCCCTCCAGATCTGGCCCGTGGCACCCTTTTTCTTTTTATTTTTCCTATATTTCTAGATCTGTTAAATAGCTATCCAATTTAAATCTATATGAAAATGGAAAATGGGGTATTTTGTCCAAATAAATTTTTTACCATCTTCATGTGTGTTTTGTGCAACATGCGGAACTGGTCTTTTGCCAAAAATAATTTTCACTATTTATTGGCAATTAATCCATTAAGGGTTGTCTTTTGCACTAAATAAATTCCTTAGTAGGCTACACATTCCCAAAAGAGATGAAACCAAATCCCACTGAAAGTATGTCTCTATGACTTCAATTTAGCCTTTACCTCAGGTCAAGGTGAACTCTAGTTTGCATGTAGCAAAAATAACAAAAACAAATCATATCTTTCTTTATGAATTTCTCTAGTACATACCATAATATATTTTACCCTAATTCCAACTTTGGTGGATTATCTACATCCATATCCAACAAAACCTAGGAGATCTTAATTTTTGGAACTCCTGTTGAGTTTTGGTGAAATAAACACTTCTGTGCATGGTTTATACATCAATAAAATCACTACCGGAGTTATATAAATCCAAATAAGGTGATTCCAATTTCTATAGAAACGTATTCTAAATACCTACCATGTGTCCTTGGAATAAAATCAAAATCTTCTGTAGATTAAATCTAGTGAAAAAGACAAAACAGCTCCAGAACTGCCCTTGGGAATTTCCTAAGGGCATTTTGGTAATTATTTTGGAGTGACTCCAACTCTCAGCTATTCAGTACACGAATATCTACCTGAACATCCAGGGAAATAAGATTTGGAGCTCCAGAACTTTTCTGGTGAATTATTTCCTAAAACTAGAGCTTTTATCACTAGAATATTCGTAAGAAATTAAAGAAAAGTGATAAAATAGTGAAACCACTTTTGTTAGTTTCATTTTATCAACTCATATCTATTGGTATCATTTTTACACAATGTTGTCATACATAATATGTCCTTTGTCCAAAACCCCTCTTAGGTAGTTCCTCGGCTATAAATCCTAAGGGATTTTCTTCCATATTTCTAAGACTAGGCCAATCTTATTAAATCCATTCTTCCTAAGACCTACTGATTTGTAAACTTGTATTGTTCATTGCTTTCTATATATATTGTTGCTTGTATTCCTTGTGTTGATTGTGCTCTTGCTTGTTTGCATGTGTGCTCCCTGACAACGATAGTTGCGATTATCTTGGAGATCAGAAGAAGATGGTTATTATGGTATATTTTTTTGGGTATTCTACAAAGAAGTCCAGGGACATTTATGCCATATTGCTGATCGCAGGTAAGCCACCTTCTGGCTCATAAGCCTTGTCCTATTGTTTTACTTGTGCGTGTTTTATCTACTGTTTATGAAAACTGCATTCTTTTACTATATGATGTTGTATATTCAGTAGTGGCTTGGCTTCTCCAAACCATTACTCAATGGTACTACTAAGTAAAACCCTCTCGTTGATACCTACTTGTCCCTAGAGACCCTGTTTTAGCCGAAGAAAAAACTAGAGGATGGGAAAATTGCCGAAAAAGTTTTGCTAAAGGTTTTATGATAAAACCTTGGTGAGGTGAGACCTCCCAAGAGATGTTGAGAAATAAAAAGGTTTTGTTTTACAAAATGCTGGAGGAAAAAGGTTTATGAAAACGCACCCGGTTCTTTGCAGTTTAGCTATAACAACTTAACCTGTGAAACCACATTACTCTGGAATGGGACAGCGCTGGATTTGATGTTTGTCTATTCTGATATAAGCTGCCTCGCAACTACTACAGGGGGATATAACAATCCCTGGAGGGTGGGTGTTCTCTGGCAGGGTCCATGTAAAACATCGACCGGGAGAAGGAACGAAGGGTCTACGGGCCTCCACGCGTTACTATGAGCCCCTCATTGAAAGTGTGCACTTGGGAAGTGCAAAAAGCGCTCCGGTTGGCTTGAGAACTATATAGGGCATCCCGGTGTTGAGGGGAACAACACTCATAGGGTAGGCACTTATATTGGAGTGGGCATCAGGAGAGTCTTGATTGGTTACTAGACCCACGATTAGTGTAGATTAGGGTAGTGTACCCAGCTGGTGTGGGTAAAGTGTGCAACCTCTGCAGAGTGTAAATCTATTCGAATAGCTGTGTCCGCGGTTATGGACGGGTTGGACAAACTTCTGTAGAGCGGTGCTGGTTTTGTTTTCAAAAAGGGATTTCGGAAAGCAATGGCGTTGGAAATGTTTTGACCATGGGTGGTCGGAAAGCACAAATGTTTTGACCATGGGATGGTCGGAAAGGAAGGAAGGGAGTTTGGTCACGGGATGACCGAAAGGAGGAACAAATAGGTGACCCAATCCTAATGTTTCCCAAAACTTTTCAAAAAGATTTCCAAAATGTTCACAAAGGTTTTCAACAAAGATATGTAGATGCTATATCTACAAGAGAAACTAATTGAGAAAAGAACCTCTCTTGGAGCCCTCCCACTACCATAGCCATAATACATATCATGTTGTTGTTATTACTTTCATCTTAAGGTGGTTTGCGAGTACATTCAAAGTACTCACTGGCATTGTCCCTGGCTATTAACTTGGTCAGATATTAAGAAGAAGGTGGCGTTGGCGACTATGCGAGCTAGGACGTTCTCCCAGTCAGTTGCCTATAGGTTAAGGCATGGCTCGGGCTCTACGCTTAATGAAGTTCCGCTCCGGGGGCCCCACAGACTTGGTATCAGAGCCATCCTAATTGTAGGAGAACCTTAGTTAGCATGGTCGTTAGACAGGAAAACTATTTTAGAAACACCGACTTTCGAAAACTAATTCCTCAAAACATTTCGAAAGATTCTACTTCTTATCCCAATCTAGTTCAGACGATTTTGAAAATGGTTTCCTCTATCCCTCGTCCAAATTTCAAACCTACGGATTTCAAATAACTAGGACCTAGAACTAGGTGAAGACGTCGAGGACGAGATGAAGAGAAGCAACTACCAGCAAACATAAGGAGACTACAAGATCGCCCTACCAGCAGAATCCTCCTAATCAGAAGAAATCAAATATTACACTATCAAGAAGCATCCAATGACCCGGTGAAGTATTTATACGCAAGATAGTGACTCAGACCCTAAGAGCGATGGCGTCTAGGATAAATAGTCCTAAGATAGGATTCCCCTATATCGCGAGTAGTTAACTCCTTGGTCCCCTTACTTGGCCATGTTTGCTTGCCTAAGTGCATCAGGTGTTGCTTGATGTGTGTTGTTTGCCAAGGACATTGCGAACCCCTCGCTCTGTTCGCCTTGTATGTGTGTTTGGGTTGCTCAGACCTCTGACAAATATGACTCAAGGAGCGGTACCCTACCTAGTAATACAGGAAAAACCCCTAGGTTAGTCGTCAATAACCAGAACCCATACTAACCTCGAGAGATATGAGAGGAAAAGCATCGCCAGAAACCCGAGTTCGACATCATCAAGTTAGAACAACTCAAAGATTCCTCCTCAGCAGGATGGCCTACTTCATCACACTCAACTCTCAAGACTTTTCTACAACATAGTCCTCCAGTATGCATCTGCCAGCTATAACAAGAACCTAGTTGAAGCTGGAAGTCTACCACCGAAGGATCCACATCATCCACAAGAAGCCATAGGACAGGATAACAAAGACAAGAAGTGAATACCTGACTCTACTGACCCTTGGTATATTAGAGGTTCCGATCACCTTAAGAGACTAACTATTTTAGTCGACCCTACCCAAATAAACGGGAAGTTCCTCCCTAGAAGCTAGAATACCTCTAAGTTCTGAAGACCCGGATACGTGAAGACAACTCCCCCAAAGCTGGATGTCTCTACTTTGACTGAAGACTAGCAAGAAGCATCATTAATTGCTAACCTGCCTAGAGATAACTCCATTAAGATTTGTTAGGAAACCGTCCCGACCAGGTTTGAGCATTAGGACGTCACTCGAAGACCTCAACTCAAGACCCACAGAAATATAGCCATCTTTACCATCACGCCAACACTTCAAGACGGAAGATCTGCACCATTCTTGAATGACCTCAGTGAACCTGTAAGGTGGAAAGACTGCGTCTTTCCAACTCAAATCCCAAAGACTGTCTACCAAAAGATACTCCAGAAAAGTACCAGATCTGACATCTTCCGCCAAGCATCAATTCCTGTGTCATTAGATGAGGAGATCACTGAAGATTTACGAAGCCCCTCTGCTACTTTAGCCGAAGGTCGGCCTAAAGGACCGCAGATTCCTAACCCCATTAATTCTAAACCGTTTGGACAATCCACTAATTCAACTACCCCGATAGGCTAAGTACGAATAAAAATAATATATAAGCTTCATAACACCTAGTTTGCGGACGTCATCGGAAGATTTCAACTCCGGGCAGAAGTTTGTGATATCCACCTAGCATCATCCGACGACTCCCAGAAGGAAGGACTGTGTTAACTCCAAGCCACCCTAGTTTAACCCTAAGGGGAAAGACCGCGTCCTTCCCACAAAAATAGTGTAACCCTCTGCCAGAAGCAGCCTTAGGAGTTAGTTCGAAAATCATGAACTAGGATACGATAATCCCTTAAGAGAAACACCGTATATCCTTACATAAGGAAGATCACCCCTCACAATCCCAATTGAAGCCTGCTCAACACTCGTGCTTCCAAGATGATTGAAGCTCAACTTCACCATCATAGTGACCCTGTTCAAATTCAAAGCCGACAAGTCAGTACGTGAGAAACACATGACACTAACTCCGATACAAAATCCCCTAACTCTAATCTCCTGAATCTCGGGACGAGATTCTTTTAAGGGGGAAGGGTCTGTAACATCCCAATTTCAGTAACCCTGAATAGTTGTTTAGAATGCAAAAATCAAGGGGAACAAAAACTTTTTCTTGTAAGTGTGTAGTGCTTGTTTTTTGTTGTCTGTGCTTATGCTTCTGATGGTATAGCTTATGATATACTCCTTACCTCAAGATCAGTTCACAAAAGCTATTTAACAAAACTGTCCTGGCTCATTTTACATATTCCCAAATGTTCTGGCATTTCAAAACCTGAGCCAAGATACCTTTACAACCTCCACCCATTTTAGTAGCTTCTATTTCCCCAAACTATGGACAGCTACATATTATAATCTCCCTATGTTCTATAGACAGGGCCTTTCAACTACTCTCATCTCTAGTTTTCCCAAAACCTCTTTATAAAGTTTTTGACTTCTACTCTTGGTAGAGATACCAAGGACTCTCATCTTATTCAAACTCCAACCTTTTCAAAATAACCATCCCTACCTTGAGCTAGGCTTAATGGTAACCCTAGTAGTAGGTTTGCTTTGTTTGTAAGATGAGTTGCCTTGATCTGTTGCTTGATTCGTCTGCTTAGGAGAGAGTACGAGCTACTCTAGGAGCTCATCGCTAGGATCAAGATGTTTCCAAATCACCACACCCTAAGAAAGAATACAAAGTGGGATCTAATCTCTAGATTCTAGGTGATCATCTAAAACCCTTAACCAGATCAGCCCTGAAGTAATCTAATTCTAGAAGCCTCCAAGTCAATGAAGACCAGTATCAAGCAAGGATCCTTCCTACTCAATATACACTTCAACATCATCCACTTTATGATGCTTTGGTACCTTGCATCCCAACAAAATCATCACCACCCACATTCTAGTCAAAAACCCTGAATCTACCAAATTTGGCTAAGTCTGGAATCTGTTTCAACATCACCTTTTTGAATGTCTCTTTTTCTCAACCCTTGTGCATTTTTGAAAATGCTGTTGAACCATCTTGTTAAGAATCCTAATGACTACCAAGGCCCACTCTTTCCCTTGGTTATATCATCCTCCAACCCACTTGCTCTTGATGGTTTGGCAGGCAAGAAAATAACTATTCCTGCAAATCTACTCAACATGCCTACTTTGACAGAAGCTCACACCATCATCCGACCTTCTATGGACCAAATATTTGCATGGTTGTGTGTTACTCATAGAGGTCTATCAATATATACTTCACTTGTTCCAAGTGGATCTTTGTGCTTCTTAAACCCACAAGGTTTTGAAGGCTAGTTGACAACATGTTTTGGTAGGCTTATTCTATTCAAAGTTGGAGATCCTTTCCTGGAACCCTCAACCATGATCTAGCTCAAACCTCTACACCATTGCGATCTACATCACTTGGTCTATCCATCCATATATCCCATGCCCCAAGGGGAGCCTTGAGCTCCAAGGTCCAACCAGGTTTTGGTGGCATGAAAACAATCTTACCCAAGATCCTTAAATCTCTACTTTTCACCAAAATCAACTAGGATTCTCCAATCCCAAGTATGCAAATGCTTGTTACACCTTGTCCACATCATCTACCTTGATCATCAAGGTTTATCAAATTTTATCCATAAAATTTTTGGCCCAAAACCTTTTAAATCCCTTTAATCAACAAAAACCTCAAAACTCCTACAAAGGAAAGTTTGGTTTTTGCCAAAACACTTCTCCAACCTTTTGCTCAATTGAGGCCCATATATCTTAATCTATCTTCCCACATCAAAAATAAATATTTTTGAAGACTTTTATTATTTCTTTTTGCCTATTTTCTTAAATGGCCGAAAAGGAATAGTAATTATTTTAAATGCTTTTAAGCCACAATAAATCGTGGGAAAATTCCCCTAAGTGTGTATTCACATTTGGGACCATCTCACATCAAAAACTCCACCAGTTTAATTCAAAAATACCAAAAAAAATCCTAAAAACCATTTCTGTACTATTTGAATAATTGATATAAAGTGCATCTAGAATTCACTGAAAAATCCCAAATAAATCTCAGAGATGCATCTTAACCTTACCCATCTACCAGCATCCTTATCTCGATTGGTCAAGATCAAAAATCAAGAATAAACCTTGATCATCCTTTATGGCTGATTTGAACATTTAACCTTTTAGTATCCAAAAACCAAATCCAACCTCATCCAATCTTCCCCAACAAGCCTCCACAGCACCACCCATCTCCTCTAGTCCACCATCACTGTAGCAACCCCATCCTTTTGTCTCCTTGTGCTTGTATGAGAGAAATGAGAGAGGGACAATCACATGTGCCAAATTGTCCCTTAAGTGAACAGCATCTGTCCCTGCCTCTCCCAGCCCTGGTGCATGACCCTATACCCATATCACCCCTCTCCACCGCCCCCTTAGACCAATCCCAAGCCAGACCTACCCCTCCTCCATGCCCAAAAGGGATAATTCCCCCATGGATCTCCCCCTCTCGGTATACAAGGCTAGAGGCCACCCCGTGCCTCCCCTGCCCCTCATTTGCTTCGTCTCCTTTCTTCTTACCACCCCAGCACCCCCTCTCCCTCTCCACTACCCTCTACTCGAGTGAGAGAGAGAGAAAAGAGCCTCATGCTCTTCCTCGACAACGATGCTAATGGTGCCCTTTTCGCTTACATGCAGCAGCCCCTCGAGCAACGCCAGCAAGCCTCGAACGTCGGCACTGTCGGGATCCTCTCGCGAGTGTCCTCCCAGGTGCGAGTGCCCTGTGCCGTCCATCCCCGAGCTCCCCTTTGTCGACCGCGTCACCCTGGCCCCTCTCCGCCACCTCCCGGCACCCCAGGTGAGCTCCCTACCACCGCCCGACGCGTCTAGGGTTTCCCCCGTCGCCAGCGGTGTCTCAGCGAGGGAGATGACCCGGGACCGTGGATCGCCTCCTGATCCAACGGCCCAGGATGCCCCGTACCCCTTCGGCCCCCAGGGTGGCTGACCAGCGGGACCTGCCGGCCAGCGATTTCAATCGCCCTCCCGCTCGCGTTGTTGGTCGAGTGGGCCGACATCCTCCCATGCGGCCCGTTTCCCTCCAGATCTTGCCTGTGGCACCCTTTTTCTTTTTTTTTCTTTTTCCTATATTTCCAGATCTTTTAAATAGCTGTCTAGTTTAAATCTATATGAAAATTGAAAATGGGGCATTTTGTCCAAATAAAAAAATTTAACATGTTCATGTGTGTTTTGCGCAACATGCGGAACTAGTATTTTGCCAAAAATAATTTCCATTATTTATTGGAAAATAATCCATTACCGGTTGTCTTTTGCACTAAATAAATTCCTCAGTAGGCTACAGATTCCCAAAAGAGATGAAACCAAATCCCACTGAAAGTATGTCTCTATGACTTCAATTTAGCATTTACCTCAGGTCAAGGTTAACTCTAGTTTGCTTGTAGCAAAAAATAACAAAACAAATCATATCTATCTTTATGAATTTCTCTAGTCCAAACCATAATAGCTTTTACCATAATTCCAACTTTGGCGGATTATCTACATCCATATCCAATCGAACCTAGGAGATCTTAATTTTTGGAACTCCTGTTGAGTTTTGGTGAAATAAACACTTCTGTGCATGGTTTATACATTAATAAAATCACTACTAGAGTTATATAAATCCAAATAAGGTGATTCCAATTTCTACAGAAAGGTATTATAAATACCTACCATGTGTCCTTGGAATAAAATCAAAAGCTTCTGTAGATTAAATCTAGTGAAAAAGACAAAACAGCTCCAAAACTGCCCTTGGAACTTTCCCGAGGGCATTCTGGTAATTATTTTGGAGTGACTCCAACTCTCAGCTATTCAGTACACGAATATCTACCTGACCATCCACGTAAATAAGTTTTGGAGCTCCAGAACTTTTCTGGTGAATTATTTCCTAAAACTAGAGCTTTTATCACTAGAATATTCGTAAGAAATTAAAGAAAAGTGATAAAATAGTGAAACCACTTTTGTTAGTTTCATTTTATCAACTCATATCTATTGGTATCATTTTTACACAATGTTGTCATACATAATATGTCCTTTGTCCAAAACCCCTCTTAGGTAGTTCCTCGGCTATAAATCCTAAGGGATTTTCTTCCATATTTCCAAGACTAGGCCAATCTTATTAAATCCATTCTTCCTAAGACCTACTGATTTGTAAACTTGTATTGTTCATTGCTTTCTGTATGTATTGTTGCTTGTATTCCTTGTATTGATTGTGTTGTTGCTTGTTTGCATGTGTGCTCCCTGACAACGATAGTTGTGATTATCTCGGAGATCGAAAGAAGATGGTTATTATGGTATTTTTTTGGGTATTCTAAGAAGAAGTCCACGGACATTTATGCCATATGGCTGACCGCAGGCAAGCCATCTTCTTGCTCATAAGCATTGTCCTACTGTTTTACTTGTGCATGTTTTATCTACTGTTTTATGAAAACTGCACTGTTTACTATATGATGTTGTATATCTGGTAGTGGCTTGGCTCCTCCAAACCATTACCCAATGGTACTACTAAGTACAACCCTCTCATTGATACCTACGTGTCCCTAGTATGGTAGATGGTCTAACCCACCATAACCCTTGGAGACCCCGTTTTAGCCGAAGCAAAAACTAGAGGATGGGAAAACCCCTGAAAAAGTTTTGCTAAATGTTTTATGATAAAACCTTGGTGAGGTGAGACCTCCCAAGAGATGTTGAGAAAGAAAAAAGTTTTTTTTACAAAATGCTAGAGAAAAACTAGAGGAAAAAGGTTTATGAAAACGCACCCGGTTCTTTGCAGTTTAGCTATAACAACTTAACATGTGCAACCATATTACTCTGGAATGGGACATGGCTGGATTTGATGTTTGTCTATTCTGACATAAGCTGCCTCGCAACTACTATAGGGGGATATAACAATCCCTGGAGGGTGGGCCTTCTCTGGCAGGGTCCATGTAAAACATCGACCGGGAGAAGGAATGAAGGGTCTACGGGGCTCCACGCGTTACTATGAGCCCCTCATTGAAAGCGCGCACTTGGGAAGTGCAAAGGCGCTCCGGTTGGCTTGAGAACTATACAGGGCGTCCCGGTGTTGAGGGGCAAACACTCATAGGGTAGGCACTTATATTGGAGTGGGCATCGAGAGAGTCTTGATCGGTTACTCGACCCACGATCGGTGTAGATCAGGGTAGTGTACCCGGATGGTGTGGGTAAAGTGTGCAACCTCTGCAGAGTGTAAATCTATTCGAATAGCCGTGTCTGCGGTTATAGACGGGTTGGACAAACTTCTGTAGAGCAGTGATGGTTTTGTTTTCAAAAAGGGATTTCGGAAAGCAATGGCATTGGAAATGTTTTGACCATGGGATGGTCGGAAAGCACAAATGTTTTGACCATGGGATGGTCGGAAAGGAAGGAAGGGAGTTTGTTCATGGGATGACCGGAAGGAGGAACAAATGGGTGACCCAATCCTAATGTTTTCCAAAACTTTTCAAAAATATTTCTAAAATGTTCACAAAGGTTTTCAACAAAGATATGTAGATGCTATATCTACAAGAGAAACTAATTAAGAAAAGAACCTCTCTTGGAGCCCTCCCACTACCATAGCCATAATGCATATCATGTTGTTGTTATTACTTTCATCTTAAGGTGGTTTGCGAGTACATTCAAAGTACTCACTGGCATTGTCCCTGGCTATTAACTTGGTCAGATATGAAGAAGAAGGTGGCATTGGCGACTATGTGAGCTAGGACGTTCTCCCAGTCAGTTGCTTATAGGTTAAGGCATGGCTCGGGCTCTACGCTTAGTGAAGTTCCGCTGATGTTGATCGATGTAGCCATAATGGCAAATAAGGTATGACACGTATTCGTTATGTATTTTATGTTTACTTTGATACTTTTCGGTTATGTGCCACGACTAACTGATCATGGGATCGTGGTTGTATGCATAACAGGGATTCTCGGAGGATTAATCCGGGGGGCCCAAAGTAATGCCTAATCAAATCCCATAGGAGTCAAGATGATTAGGATATGCATGTATGCTTTCTCGATGTTTGTCTATTGCCCTTCTGTAATTTGTTCACCCAACATGTCATCTATCTTAAGGAGAGCCACCAATAGTGAACTATAGACCCCGGTCCTTTCTTTTACCATCAATCTAGAACTATTTACTGCTTTCTTTTTACTTTATGCAATCTTTTACTTTCTTCCACACAATACGTTTAATCCTTTGTTTTCAGCAAAACTGGTGAGATTGGCAACCTCACTGTAAGTTGGTGGCAAAGTTTTGTGGTTGTGTTGTGCTCCTACTGGTTCGATAACCTTGGTTTCATAACTGAGGGAAACTTGCTGCTGTGCTCATCATACCTTCCTCTTGGGGTTCCCCAACGAGCTCGAGATATCTAGGGCCATCAGGAAGCACCAAGCACACCCGTAGCAAGCTGGTTCGAAAGTGAGGAGCGCTCCTTTTTCCATGGAGCAAGTAGTACTCCCTCCTTCCGAAATTAGGACACGTATTACTTCTGGTCAAAGTCGAATTTAATAAACTTTGACTAAGTATACGACATTAAATCAATTTTATTAGAATCATCATGAACTATATTTTCATATTATATGCATTTGTCATTATAAAAGTCAATATGTTTTTACATATAGTTGGTCGAACTTTATAAAGACTGACTTTGACCAAACCTAATAAGCATCCTAATTTGGGAAAGGGGAAGTAGTATGAATAGTATGGCTAGATCAGCTTCTCTCTTGAGAAGTAGCCGTATCTGACTATTTTCCTTGCTTGGTTTTAGGGTCCTTTGTGCTAAATGTATGGACCTCGGTGTAATTTTCCCTTTTTTAGGTCCTTGATGTAAAATGTACTCCCACCATCCGTGTAAAATTCTAACCAAAAAGTCTAAGTGGTGAAATTTAAACGAATTTAAGCTTACTTGTCAACAAATATGAACATTCTTGGATGTCAATCCGAACGACCAAGGTGAAGGCCATAACAACATCATACTTTATGCTGATGACCCCATATCAGAGAATTTGCATGGCAATAGATTTGGCCATATTTCGAAACAATCGAAGAGGAAGTAGTATGAAGAGTTTGGCTTAGATCAGCTGATCTCTCGAAAAAGAGCCAAACCAGAAAGTTTACATTTTCGGGTCATTTGTGCTAAATGTATGGACCTCGATGTAATTTTCCCTTTTTAGGTCCTTGATACAAAATGTACTCCCACCGACCATGTAAAATGTTAACCTAAAAGTAAGTGATGAAATATAAACGAATTTAGGCTTAGTTATCAACAAGTATGAATATTCTTGGATTTCAAGCCGAACGACCACAAGGTCAAGGCCATATCTCTACATACTACTTTATGATGATGATCCCATATCCAAGAATTTGAATGGTGATAGATTTGGCCATATTTTGAAAACAATCAAAGAGGAAGTAGTATGATATGTATGGCTCGATTAGTTGCTCTCTCGAGAAGGAGCCGAACCCCACTATTTTCTTTGCTCCATTTTAGGGTCCTTTGTGCTAAATGTATGGACCTCGATGTAATTTCCCCTTTTTAGGTCCTTGATGTAAAATGTACTCCCACCGACCATGTAAAATATTAACATAAAAGTAAGTGGTGAAATTTAAACGAATTTAAACTTAGTTCTCAACGAGTATGAACATTCTTGGATTTCAAGCCGAACGACCACAAGGTCAAGGCCATATCTCTAAATCATACTTTATGTTGATGATCCCATATCCAAGAATTTGCATGGTGACAGATTTGGCCATATTTTGAAAATAATCAAAGCGGAAGTAGTATGAAACGTATGGCTCGATCGGCTGCTCTCTCGAGAAGGAGCCGAACCTGACTATTTTCTTTGCGCAATTTTAGGGTCATTTGTGCTAAATGTACAGACCTCAATGTAATTTTCTCTTTTTAGGTCCTGGATGTAAAATATACTCCCACCATCCGTGTAAAATTCTAACCAAAAAGTGTAAATGTTGAAATTTAAACGAATTTAAGCTTACCTGTCAAAGAGAACGGACATTCTTGGATTTCAAGTCGAACGACCAAGGTCAAGGCCATATAAACATCATACTTTATTCTCATGATCCCATGTAAAAGAATTTGCATGGCAACAGACTTGGTCATATTTTGAAAACAATCAAACAGGTTGTAGTATGAAGAGTTTGGCTCAGATCAGCTGGTCTCTCGATAAGGAGCCGAACCAGAAAGTTTTACTTTTAGGGTCCTTTGTGATAAATGTATGGACCTCGATGTAATTTTACCTTTTTTAGGTCCTTTATTTAAAATGTACTCCCACTGACCGTGTAAAACGATAACATAAAAGTAAGTGGTGAAATTTAAACAAATTTAGGCTTAGTTGTCAAAGATATGAACTTTCTTGGATTTCAAGCTGAACAACCACAAGGTCAAGGCAATATTTCTACATCATACTTTATACTGATGATCCCATATCCAACAATTCGCATGGTGACAGATTTAGCAATATTTTGAAAACAATCAAAGAGGAACTAGTATGAAATGTATGGCTTGATCAACTGCTCTCACGAGAAGGAGCCGAACCCGACTATTTTCTTTGCTCAATTTTAGGGTCCTTTGTGCTAAATGTATGGACCAAGATGTAATTTCCCCTTTTTTAGGTTCTTGACATAAAATCTACTCCCACCGACCATGTAAAATGCTAACCTAAAAGTAAGTGGTGAAATTTAAACGAATTTAAGCTTAATTGTCAGTGAGTATGAACATTCTTGGATTTCAAGCCGAACGACCACTAGGTTGAGGCCATATCTCTACATCATACTTTATGTTGATGATCCC
Source organism: Avena eriantha (assembly GCA_910589775.1). Classification (NCBI taxonomy): domain Eukaryota; kingdom Viridiplantae; phylum Streptophyta; class Magnoliopsida; order Poales; family Poaceae; genus Avena; species Avena eriantha. The sequence continues at coordinate 385,508,628 of OU342741.1, forward strand.
ATATCCAAGAATTTGCATGGTGACAAATTTGGCCATATATTGAAAACAAGCAAAGAGGAAGTAGTATGAAACGTATGGCTCGATCAGCTTCTCTCTCGAGAAGGAACCGAACCCGACTATTTCCTTTGCGCAATTTTAGGGTCCTTTGTGCAAAATGTATGGACCTCAATGTAATGTTCCCTTTTAGCTCCTTGATGTAAAATGTACTCCCACCATCTGTGTAAAGTTCTAACCAAAAAGTTTAAGTGTTGAAATTTAAATGAATTTTAGCTTACTCGTCAACCAGTATGAACATTCTTGGATTTCAAGCCGAATGACAAAGGTTAAGGCCATATCAACATCATACTTTATGCTCATGATCCCATGTCAGAGAATTTGCATGACAACAGATTTGGCCATATTTTGAAAATAATCAAAGATGAAGTAGTATGAAGAGTTTGCTTAGATCATCTGATCTCCCATGAAGGAGCCGAACTAGAAAGTTTTCTTTTTAGGGTCCTTTGTGCTAAATGTATGGACCTCGATGTAATTTTCCCTTTTTAGGTCCTTGATGTAATATGAACTCCCACCGACTATGTAAAATGTTAACCTAAAAGTAAGTGGTGAAATTTAAACAAATTTAAGCTCAGTTGTCAACGAGTATGACTTTCTTGGATTTCAAGACGAGCGACCACAAGGTCAAGGCCATATCTCTACATCATACTTTATGTTGATGATCCCATATCCAAGAATTTGCATGGCGACAGATTTGGCCATATTTTGAAAACAATCAAAGAGGAAGTAGTATGAAACATATGGCTCGATCAGCAGCTCTCTCGAGAAGGAGCCAAACCTGATTGTTTCCCTTGCTTAATTTTAGGGGGGTTTGTGCTAAATGTATGGACCTCGATGTAACTTTCCCTTTTTAGGTCCTTGATGTAAAATGTACTTCCACCGCCCGTGTAAAATTCTAACCTAAGAGTGTAAGTAGTGAAATTTAGACGATTTTAAGCTTACTTGTCAACAATTATGAACATTCTTAGATTTCAAGCTGAACGATCAAGGTGAAGGCCATATCAGCATCATTCTTTATTCTGATGATCCCATATGAGAGAATTTGCATGGTGACACATTTGGCGATATTTTGAGAACAATCAAAGAGGAAGTAGTATGAAGAGTTTGGCTCAGATTAGCTGATCTCTCGAGAAGGAGCCAAACTAGAAATTTTTCCTCTTAGGGTCCTTTATGGTAAATATATGGACCTCGAGGTAATTTTTGATTTTTTGAGGTCCCTGATGTGAAATGTACTCTGATTAACCGTGTAAAATTCTAACCTAAAAGTAAGTGGTGAAATTTAAACGAATTTAAGCTTAGTTGTCAACGAGTATGAAGAATTATTGTATTTCAAGACGAACGACCAAGGTCAGGGCCATATCTACATCATACTTTATGTTGATGATCCCATAACCAAGAATTTGCATTCCAACAAATTTGGCCATATTTTGAAAACAATCGAAGATGTAGTATGAAGAGTATGGATCGATGATCTACTCTCTCGAGAAGGAGTCGAACCCGACAGTTTTCCTTGCTTAATTTTAGGGTCATTTCTGCTAAATGTATGGACCTCGATGTAATGTTCCCAATTTTTAGGTCCTTGTTGTAAAATGTACTACTGCCGACCATGTAAAATTCTAACATAAAAGTAAGTTGTGAAATTTAAATGAATTTCAGCTTATAGTTGTCAACGAGTATGAACATTCTTGGATTTCAAGCCGAATGACCACAAGGTCAAGGCCATATCTCTATATCGTACTTTATTCTAATGATCGAGTATCCAAGAATTTGCATGGCGACAGACATGGACATATTTTAAAAACAATCAAAGAGGAAGTAGTATAAAGAGTCTAGCTCGATCAGCTGCTATCTCGAGAAGGAGCCGAACCCGAATATTTTCTTTTCTCAATTTTAGAGTCCTTTGTGCTAATGTATGGACCTCGTTGTAATTTTCCCTTTTTTAGGTCCTTGATGTAGAATGTACTCCCACCGACCATGTAAAATGTAACCTAAAAGTAAGTGGTGAAATTTAAATGAATTTAAGCATAGTTGTCAACGAGTATGAAAAATTCTTAAATTTCAAGCCGAATGACCAGAAGGTCAAGGCTATATCTCTACATCATACTTTATGTTGATGATCCCATATCCAAGAATTTGCATGGCTTGATCAGGTGCTCTCTCGAGAAGGAGCCGAACCCGACTATTTTCTTTGCTCAATTTTAGGATCCCTTGTGCTCAATATATGGACCTCAATGTAATTTTTCCTTTTTTAGGTCCTTGATGTAAAATGTACTTCCACCGCCCGTGTAAATTTTCTAACCCAAAAGTAAGTGGTGAAATTTTAACAAATTTAAGCATAGTTGTCAACGAGTACAATTTTTTGGATTTCAAGACGAACGACCAAGGTCAAGGCCATATCTATATCATAATTTATGCTTATGATCCCATATACAAGAATTTGCATGCTGGGAAATTTGGCCATCTTTTGAAAACAATCGAAGATATTAAAAACAAAACCTAATTAATTTCAATTTTCCAAGTGATAGGAATTTATTTTCTGAAAAGCAAGTAAGAAGAATTTATTTCCTGTTTTCTGTTAAAAAATAAAGAGCAAGAAGAGACTATGAGCACAGAGGAGGCAGCGAGACAACTGCGAAGAGGAGGATTTGAAGGAGGTGTGATGTCAGAGCAAAGATGGGATGGGTTCCTGACATGAGGTACAGGGTACAGTGAGTAGAGTAAATTTCAGGACCTTTACAATATATATGCACGCAAAACAAATTGTGTTTTCTCTATCCTTCACTCCCTCATCACCACCCACACCATGGCTGGCTGATCTCTCCCTCGTCCACAATGTGGCGCTGCGCACGCGCGTCGACCAATGACCTACCTTATGTCGATGGCTCTGTGTCTATGTCTAGTGTGTTTGTCAGCTATGTTGGTGGGAACCATTTTGGTCCTTGGCAGCAAAACGTATTACTACTAGTACAATAGAGTAGCAATTCAAACTTTCCCGGTTTCAAAATTTCACTTCCTTCATAGACATCCGGGGGAAGGATATTCAATAGATCGCCTCTCGCAGTACTACTAGTACTACAGGGTACAGTGAGTAGTACCAAAAGAAACATTTTTTGACGATAGTACCAAAAGAAACTTCATTCAACCATTAACATAATAGCACGAGTTTACATATATAGGACTCGCTGCTGAACTAGTGCAGGTCCGGCGCCTCCTAGCACCTAGTCCGCGTCGCGAGCGGCAACTCTTTTGACATCAGCACCAACGCTAGCTCCCACGACACAACCAGCTCCTGACTCATCGGCACCTCGGGATAGCGCGGTGGCACCTCCGGATAAGGTGGAGGTACCTCCTAAGCCATCGGTGGCACCTCCAGATAAGGAGGCGGCACCTTCGGAGCCATCGGCAGCTCCGGGAGGACACTATGGATGAAGTTGCCATTGTTGGGGAACCGGTCCCAGTAGTTGGTGAAAATGTTGGCGTCGGTGAACACCACCATCTCACAGCCACAGTGGAAGGCCTGGCCGTAGAGGATACGTGTGTCCCTGAAGTTGATGAATTTGACCTTCAACTTCCCGTCCGGATTGTCATGGAGGGAGTACATACGGTACTTGTAGCAACTGTACCTAGCATCGAGGAAGGCGCACGCCAGCTGCCACGGTGTTCTCTGCGGGGAGAAGGCCCAAATGCGCAGGGTATTGTCCTCATGTGGAGCGATGTCGGGTCTTTACACTCCAGTACGGCGGGCGGAAGCCGGAAGGTGGCCATGGATGACAGACGAGGACGGAGATGGTTGCTAGAAGCGGGGGATTAGAGATGGTTTGGTGTGGGCAAGGGAGAGAATAAATAGGAAGGAGGTGATCCGAGATTAATGTGGCAGATTACCAAAGTGAGGGGATAATTAATGTCGCTGATAAAGCCGATCACTACTTCATAAAGGCTTATAGACTCCGAATGGTTAGTGATGGGAAAACCTAGGCCCATCACTAGTAAGTATCGATGATGATGACTAGGGTAAGAGATTGGACGGAATGCTGACTGCTTCCCGCACTCGATGGCCCAGTCATAATTTTGTGGTGCATCCAAGCGACCACGACCTCCCCAATCTATGGGCCCTACATGGATGACTGAGTTGATGGGTGAAAACAAATTGATAAAGTGAGCTATTTTCTATTAAAATATTGTGGTTATGATAGAGGGGAGCTAATTTAGGGTTGCTCCTAGAGATGAGAAAAATTTAGGAGAAGATTTTTTTTAGGGAAAGCCCCTACATACACACATATGTGAGAAAATGTAGGGGTGTTGCAGGACTCACTCTAATGACTGTCACCAAAATCTTCTAGATGCTGCTCCAAAAAAGAATATTCTAGATGCTATGATGGAAAAGAATATCCAACGGTTTGTAATGTTTGGGTTTGTGAGTCTTGATGCAATAGTTAAAGTTCAAAGTTATTCGTACACTATATAATGGTAAGATAATATAATAGGTAAAGCTCAAAAAATTATAAATTTGATCCAACGGCTAGCAATGTTGGGATTTACAAGTCTTGATCCAATGCTCAATATTCGAAGTTATTCGTTGAGCGTTGGATAAAGACTCATGAATTCCAACATTGCCAGCTGTTGGATCTTCTTCTTCATTCCAGCATCTAGAAGATCGATAGTATTAATTGTTAGTATTTCTTATCTTATCTTACCACTATATAGTCTACATATAACTTTGAATATTTAGCATTATTGGATCAAGACTCGTGAATCCCAAAATTGCCAGCAGTTGGATCTTCTTTCCATTTTATAGCACCGAGAAGATGCTATTGATAGTCTTTCTTTTCTCTTATCTTACCACTATTATATATAGTGTATAGATAACTTTGAATATTGACCGTTGAATCATGTCCCATGAATCCCAACACTGCTGCTAGCTGTTGGGTCCTCTTTTCCATTCCATCCCCTAGAAGATACTATTGATAGTCTTTCTTTTCTTATCTTACCACTAATATATATAGTTTAGGCTAGGATAACTTTGAATATTGGCCATTGAATCATGACCCGTGAATCCCAAAATTGATGCTAGCTATTGGATCCTCTTTTCCATTCTATCATCTAGAAGATACTATTAATAGTCTTTGTTATCTTATCTTACCTTACCACTATGTACGAATAACTTTAAATATTCACCGTTGGATCAAGACTCACGAATCCCAACATTGCTAGCCATTGGATCTTCTTTTCCATTTTAGCATCAAGAAGATATACACTATATATAACTAGTAAGTTGTACGTGCCCTGCACGTGAGACTCAGATAATAGACGTCTGACATATCATCACTATATCAAATTATAATAGGTAAAGCAGAAAAAATATAAATTTGATCAACATCTATAAAGTATGGGTGTATATTTGTTTCGTGTACTTTGTATATCATGTAGAAGTCAACGATTATTAGTTATCTAAAACTTGAAATTTTTGGTAACATGGTCTAGAGAAACGATGGAGAAGATTCTAGAATGATGGAGAAGTGTGTTTTGAGTTTTGTGCATAGCATTCATTGTGATGAAGACTATCAATAGAATCTTCTAGATTCTAGAATGGAAAAGAAGATCCAACAGCTAGAAATGTTGGTATTCATTAGTCTTGATCCAACAGTCAATATTTAAAGTTATTTATACACTATATAGTGGTAAAAAAATGGAGCAGTTTTGAATAGGATCCATAACACCAATCCTGACCGTTGGGCTGTTAGATCCAATTGTTCAGAGCAGCTGGATTGATGTTGAATAGTGCCTAGAGAAAACCCCACCATGTTCTAGAACCATCATATCACCACCCCCAAAATTTCATAGCACAGTAGGTTGTATTCTCAATATGTGTATATAGTTATTATTAATAGACTTAATGTATGCATTTTTTTCTCTAACAAGACTATTGACTTAATGTTTGTTAAATCACATTTCATACAGTGTATACGTGTGTGGCACATGCCTTTTACTGGTCCATTCTAGCATCTTGAAGATACTATTGATAGTATTTCTTATCTTATCTTACCATTATATATAATGTACAAATAACTTTGAATATTGACCGTTGGATCAAGACTAGTGAATCCCAACATTTCTAGTTGTTGGATCTTGTTTTCCATTCTAGCATCTAGAAGATTATATTGACAGTCTTTAGCACAATGAATGATATGCACAAACCTCAAAACACACTTCTCCATCATTCTAGAATCTTCTCCCTCGTTTTCTCTAGACCATGTTACTAAAATTTTCAAGTGTCAGATAGTTAATAACAGTTGAGTTCTACATGATACAAAGTACAAGAACCAAATATACACCCATACTTTATGGATGTCAATCAAATTTATAATTTTTTGAGATTTACCTGTTATATAATCTTACTTGTATACTATATAGTGTGCGAATAACTTTGAACTTTGACCTTTGGATCAAGACTGACAAATTCCAACATTGCAAATCGTGGATCTTGTATCCACTCTAGCATGCATATAGAAGACTTTACTGATAGTCTTCAGCATTATGAATATTATGCACAAACATCAAAACACACTTCTCAATAATTCTAGAATCTTCTTCGCTAATTCTCTAGAGTATGTCGAGTATTAGGAGGCTAATATATTGATTTTTACATGATACAAAGTACAATAACCAAATATACACCAGATATTTTATGGATGTGGCTCAAAATTATTATTAGTTTATGAGATTCACCTATTATAATTTTATATAAAAAGATATGTCATACTTCTGTTATCCGATTCTCACATGTACAAGGCATGTGCAACTTAGATATATAGTGTACGGGTAAATTTGAATATTCACCGTTGGACCAAGTCTGGCAAATCCCAACATTGGTAAGAGTTGGTTCTTCTTTTCCATTCTTGCATCTAGAAGATTAGAGAGTATACACCATTTAGCTTGAGTCTAAGAAATATTGTCAAAAAATGTCAGAAAAAGGTTGTCGGGTAGCAGAACTATTTTTTCGTAGGACCCACTACTTAGCAAATGTACCAGTCAATCTTGCTTTTCATTTTGAATGAGATGCCATTATAGAAAGGATCTAGAGACCGACTATGGGCCCTTTTAAAAATTTATGTTCTTAGACTTTAGCTTGTACTAGACTCAGCAGCGGCAAGACTCATGTCTAACCTCAAAACACTTATCCATCATTCTACAATCTTCTATGCTTAAAATTTCCAACTTACTCCCTCTATCCCAAAATAGGATGCATATAGTTTTTGGTCAAAGTCAAACTTTTCAAAATTTGACCAACTATATAGAAAAATGTTGTGATACTTATAATCTCTAATTAGTATTGTTAGAACCATTATGATATATATCTTCATATAGTCTGCATTAGATATTGTAGATGTTGAAATTTTTCTCTATTTAGTCGGTCAAACTTTAAGTTTGTTATCTTTGACCAAAAAATATATGCATCCTAATTTGGGATAGAGGAAGTACTCCCTCCGTCTAGAAATAACTGATTTGGTTTTGCCTAGATTCCAATGTATCATGATGTATTTTAGTGTATAGATACATTTAAACTTAGAACTGTCGTACATCTTATCCTATCTTACCACTATATAGTGTACAAATAACTTTGAATATTGACCGTTGGATCAAGACTCGTGAATCCCAACATTTTTAGTTGTTGGAGCTTCTTTTCCATTCTAGCATCTAGAAGATTTTATTGATAGTGTTTATCACAATGAATGCTATGCACAAAATTCAAAACACACTTCTCCATCATTCTAGAATCTTCTCCCTCATTTCCCTAGACTATGTTACCAAAATTTTCAAGTTTTAGATACTCCCTCTGTTCCTTAATATAAGGTGTATAGTTTTCTTGCACGAATATTAGCGCACATGCTGGGAGGGAAAAATTCGTTGCTTTCGGACGTGAATACCCCATGTGATTAATGTGATATAGAAGGAAAATAGAAAATATGGGTGTCCTTTCTCTCTTGATCGGATTAGTTGCCTCCTAAATAAGAGGAACAAATCCCAGAATTCTCTATACACCTTATATTCTAGAATTTTTCACAAAAAGCTATACACCTTATATTAAGGAACGGAGGGAGTAGCTAATAATCATTGACTTCTACATGATATACAAAGTACAAGAACGAAATATACACCCATACTTTATAGATGTTGATCAAATTTATATTTTATATAGTGATGATATGTAAGACGTCTATTATCTCAGTCTCACGTGGAGCGCACGTGCAACTTACTAGTTTTTAATAGAGTACATTTTTAATAGAACTGCCCTACTACTACCATCACATTCGATGCACTTCATCAGGACCTGGCCAGTCTTCCTATTTTTTAGTCTAGTACTCAATATATTTCATTTCTCACCCCGCACCGAGGAAGCACGACTACATACATGGACCCGGCAAACCTATAAATCAGCCTTTTTCTACTCTAACCACCTCCGCATTGCTGAATCCGTCCACCATCATTCAGAAAACACACTCATCCTCTCATCGCTGCCTCCTCTCACCGCAACTGTCATCTCTAGCGCTGCGCAGATCAATCTGCATGTCACTTCTACACGGACTGCGGCCCAGAACAATGAGGTATAATCTTCATATCTCCCTTGTAGAAAACATTCGATGTTCCTCTTTTTGTACATATGCCATTATCTATCTCTAAACATATTATTTTGGATCTCTTTCATTCCGCTCTATTTCGTTCCTCATAGTTTAAATCTGCATAAATACAAATATATTGAGATTGATGTACTTTTTCAAAGTGAAACCTTGGCAAAACATGTTGCTTGCTGCTAGGGATAGCATTTTGTCACTTGAATTGGTTATAATTCCATGCATTTTTGTGCTATAATAAGTATCTTGCAATACCATTTATAGGTTCCAATTCCAAGCAAGGTAGAAAATCATGGAAAGTTTGAGCGATGATGAGATCTGCTACACTAACTGTTATGTAATTGATAGTGATGAGGAATAAATTGTGGCTATAAGGGGTAAAGTTTTTCTTGGATTGTGAAAATCGAATTAGACTATGCAAAATACACCACTCTCTAAGATTTATTTTTCTTTCATGTAGGTCCTTCTGATGAGCGACAAGATTGGTTCGAAAGGTACATTGTTTACGACAATAATGTGCGTTTATCATACAGAAGGTGGGATTTTATCGAGAATAAAGACTCCCAGATCGAACCTAACATACCGTTCTATGTCTGCGAGCTCACCTCTTCTTTACTCAACAAAGGAGGGGGTAGGATGGTAAGAGTTTTTTTCTAAATTTTAGTACCCGTCTGATTCAAAAGATTTGACTACTCCCAAGATGGTTGGTACATTTGTAGGATTGATTCCCATAGGAATTATTTCAAGGTATTCCTTTGCACTAGATTTTGTAGGAAATCAAACATCCACTCACACTTCTTTTTCAGAATCCTCTATTTATCCTACTAAGATAGAGTCAAACAAACTTTGGTTCATATGGAATTCCCGTAGGATTGGAGTGGGCATGACATTACAATCCTACATTTATTTTCTCTATCATACGAATCAAGAAGGCATCTATTTTACTACTATTTCACCAGTCAACAAGTCTTAAACTTCTGATAGTTGTTTTCTTCTGGTTTCAGAGCTTCTCGCTGGATTACAGTCAGAATGTCTTGAAGAATCATCTGCGTGAAGAAAGAAATCTGTGTGTGACCAACAAGTTGTACAAAGGTTATCATGAAGTCATGATTGCCATGGGCGATGATGGGCATGCGGTGATAACTACTGGTACGAGATGGCAAAGTGTTGTCAGGGATGCGGAGCTCTTAGAACACGAAATGGCTATCTTCTGGTTCAAGGAACCCGTAGATGGACTTCGTCTCAACGTGTTCAGTGGTATCCCGCTTCATTGGAAGTTGATATGAATATCATCGAACTTGTATTCAAGCCTTAATGTGATCAGGAGGCATTCGAGGAAGCAAGAAGGATCCTTACAAGGTAATATACTTATGCTACTAGCCACTATTGCTCCTAGATGAAACTATGGAACTTATAGCATACTCAAGTATTAATCTTGTTTGTATTATTAGTACTGAGCTTTTCGTGCCTAGTCGATCTCGTACTGCTAGAAAAGCGAGCAAGGGCTCCTTCCACCACAAATAGTTTTCCTTGTTTCAAAAAAAGGCTCGTCCACATAAAATTATGTCTCATCGCTGCCTTTCGTGTGATAAAAGGCTCCTAGATGAAGGAGAATCATCCTCCCTCTCTCCTCCTCAATGCGGCATTGGCTGCTATGCTCCACTCATGGATCTATGCCTAGCACTTCTTCATGTGGGAAGCATCACAGCAGTAACCTCTTCCGTTTTTTGCGAATCACAGTCACCTCTTCCTTCCCATGTAAGCTTCTGCGCAATGGAGTACAATTGTGCAGGCGCAGCAGTGTAGAGAAAGTTGGGGTCCGTGGGGGTCCAGCCCAACTTTCATTCTTTTTCCCTCGTGCTTCCACCCAAAATTGATCTCTGGCTGGATGTTTTCTTTCTCTTCCATATTAGGCTACTCATAGTGCTAAATAACTTAGGCTAGTAAAACGTTCACATGTTACTACAGTACCTTCAAAGTGTATTGGGTAATAACATGTGTCTAGTCTCATGCAAGGCCTAATTAATTAGGCCTACTTGTAGGAGTAGCTCATATCTTCTGGATGAAGGAGAATCATCCTCCCTCTCTCCTCTTCAATGCGGCATTGGCTGCTCTGCTCATGCATCAGTGAATCTATGACTTTAATGGGACTTGTACAGGTGCGTAGCATCACAGCAGTCACCTCTTCCTTCCCATGGAGTTCAGAGTACAACCGTACAGGTGCAGCAGTGCAGAAGTTGGGGCCCTTTGTGGTCCACCCCAACTTTACTTCTGTTTGCCTCGTGCTTCCACCCAAAAATGAGCTCTGGCTAGATGTTTTCTTTCTCTTCCATATTTTAGGCTACTAAAGTGCTAAATAACTTAGACTAGTAAAACTTTCACATGTTACTACGTTCATAGTATTGGGTAATAACATGTATCTAGTGTGATGCAAGGCCTGATTAATTATGTTGTAGGAGTAGCTCATATGGAACTTGGTTTCGTTGACTCGACTCCACCACAATCTATAGGACTTAAAGGATTTCCAAAGGAATTCTAAGATTCCAATCCATAGGAATGTTTTCCATAGAGTGTGTTCATTTCAAAGGAATAAATCCTACAAAACTCCTATGCATTACTTCCCTACACTACAATACTTTTGGATTTATAACAAGAGGTGAGACCTCTTGGAAAAATTCCTATGTGTCTATGACAACTATGACATGTACCTAAACCGTATAAAATTTTCTGCGTTTTTCATGCGGTATAATCAAACACCTTATCTTACTGATTTCTGCATTTTTCATTTCTATAGGATTATAAGTTAGAACGAGGCAATAGCCTAGTGGTTGGGTAGTAGTTGGCGCATCAAAATGACCGGAGTTTGATCCCTGTCAGGGATGAATTTCCAGATTCTCATGCCAACCTGCTTCTACTATATCAAAAAAGTGTCTAGTTCCTCCTAGCACTATTTCATCTTTTTTTATAAGTGTCATGTCATTTTATTCCTGCACTTCTCATATTCCTATGTTTTACAAATCCTTTGAATCGAACGAACCCTAAATAAATAGTGTACACGACCTACTATTTTACTTATAGCATGCGGACTAGTCCTTAGAGCAATTCCAATAGTATAGCCAACAACTTGCTTGTACAATACACTAGTTACCTCTAAAGGTTTACTGTACTTACACATGAATACTCTATGTGTAAATGGCCCACCTCACATACTCACAAAGTGCCTAGGAACAATATGACCAACCATGTAGTAGGAACATACTACCTTGGTTGCCACAAGGAATGATAAACACGAGTTTTGGTAACTTCCGTAAAAAAATCCTTCGCAATATGGCCTAGTGGCCTACCATGTAGGAACATACCTTGGTTTGAATCCAAACAACCAAGGTATGACCATATTTACATGGTTCTTTATGATAAGGTCCCCTTATTAAATATATTGGCGCATCTTGGCATGGTAAACAATATTTATAACAATTGTAATTTTCCAACTTTTATGACTAGAAAAATCAGTTACAATTTTCCATGTAACTGTTTTGTAAACAAGCTCACGTGGAATAAGGCCCATATGACAACCCCATTTTTTCACACATAGTGCACACAATTTTATGGGAATTTCTCAAGTTACATGAATTTACGAGCTAGCTAATTTTGCCACTTAACTCCCTCTATCGATTTACCAAAATTATGTCAAACTTGAACAACAATCGTATGATAGGCTGCTCGCTTATACGCTTCGCCTACAAAGTGGTGGATCCAAATGGTGGGCAGGGTGGTGAATGGTCCACCTTAAGATTTCTAAATAGCCTATATATTATACATAAAAAATAAAAACATTATTGAATGAAAAAAGTTCATGTTGTACTGTCCTCACATGTTGAGTTGGATCTGTGAAATCATTTTAAGGGACCTAAGTTAGTCAATACAATATCGACAAACACTAGGGGGTCTGAAAGATTCAACTTGCAAAGAATTTACATGTTGGCTGACAAATTCCGGTGAATTTAAAAAAATAACAAAAAAAATATAGTAGCACACGACATCCACTTGTGAATCCCCACCTGCCATGCAAAATAATGGCAAGATTTAGTTTAAATAACTCTTATGAGTATTTCTTCAAAATATGGCATACCATGTACGAACATTCTTAGGTTTCAAAGCAAATGGCCATGCTTATGTGACAATAATGCCTGTATTCGGTAAATGCGTATCTCGGCATGATATGGTAAACAATGTTCATATTTGTAGATTATTTAACAAAGTAAACGATGAATAATTAAAAGGCTCATAAAGCTAGCTACTAGCCTTCCATTTTTACACAAAAGTAGACCATGTATTATGGAAAATTCTCCAATTACATGAACTTTTAACTTTTCTAGCTAATTTCAACCACTTAAAGTACTTGTTATTGATTTATCAAATTTAGATCAAATTTTAACTATGACTGCATGATAGGTTGCTAGCTCTCTAATTTCACGTAAAAATCACTTTAAGGTACTAGAGTAGTCAATCTATAAAAAAACTAGAGGTTTGAAACCATCAAGCTCTTTCAAAGAATTACACAATGACTGACAAGTTTGAACTAGTTATGTTTTTTTCAAGAAAATAAAGAAAAAACAAAATAATGTATAACTTGTGCTTCGTGTTCTCTTGAGCGGACTAGTTGTGATAAGTATGAGTTTTGATTACTTTCGAAAATCGTGCTTCGCAATATGGCCTACGATGTTGTGAAGATGCTTAGCTTCCAAATCAGATGACTAGGGTCATGGCTATATCTATATTGCAGTAGACGAATAGTGTGTCCATATTTAGTAGATGAGCACATGTTGGTATGGGAGAATGTGTTTACAATCGTAGTTTCTAACTTTCACAAACAAAAATTAGTTTTCAATTTTGTAAGTGATAGACAATGTTTATTTGTGAAGTTAGTACACGAAGAATAAGGTCCAGAATGGTAGTACCCCATTATTCGCACATAGCAGACCATGTTTATGGGATATTTTCAAGTAATAACATGAATTTACAATCTGTCTAGTAGCTATTTTCTCTTATTGGAACTACTTCATGCCGATCTACCAAAATTATATATATCAAATTTGCACGATGAGTGCGTTATAGGTTCTAGAATCGTTTAAGGTACCCAAGATTTGAATATATAAAAACCACCATCAGGTTTGAAAAATTCAACTTCTTGCAATGTCTATGAACACAAAATTCATCACTATTCGTCCTTACAATCACTATAATTATGTCCTCGCTACCGAACTTGAAGGAAAATCATCATCGATCCCTGCTCTTCCCTCTCTTCTCTAGCTTTCCCCTCTTAGAAACCTTCATAGCACCCATCAGGTACGCGTAGTGCTTTCGCGCGTGATTATAGTTCAAAGAGTACTAGTTTGGCGGTTCTACTACATATGAAGCCTAGCGGTATAGAGAAAGCAGACCCCCATCGTGTGAGCCATGTTTTTTCTACGAGATAAAATCTAGCATGATCCAAAAAATTATCTCCCAATCATCATACTTGATTTTTATTCTCGAATAAGATCGCATAGAACATCACATGAATATTTATTTTTTAGCTGTCGAGCTGTATCAAATCTTACCGTAATAAAATGTACACATAACTTTGAATATTCAATGTTGGACCAAGACTTGCAAATCCCAACATTGCCAACCATTGGATCTTCTTTTATAGTCTAGGATCTAGAAGATTCTATTGATAGTGTTTAGTAGAATGACTATGCGCAAACCTGAAAACACACTTCTCAATTATTCTAGAACCTCCTCCATCATTTCTCTAGACCATGGTCCCAAAAATTTGAAGTATTAGGTAGCTAATAAATGTTTATTTCTACATGATATAAAGTACAAGAACCAAATATACACCATTATTTAATAGATGTGGTTGTTTCATGTTTTTTTGAGATTTACCTATATAGAGCATAATTCTATATAGTGACGCTATGTCATACTTTATTATTATGCGAGTCTCACGTGCATGGCACATGCAACTTACTAATAAAAGGATGGTGCACAAATACAAATAGGCAGCTAATCTTGTCCAACTAAACCAGGAATTTGTAGATAAGGCCTCAAGATATACAAAAAGGACCCTAGTATAGAAAGAAAATGCGCAATCAGGTAGAGCTTCATTGATTATCAGCGGTGGTATATGAAAGAAGGGCACGCCTCAAGGCCAGATCAGAGAGTCCTCATTTCTCTCCACCCAAATCGCAATGCTTGGGATGGTCACTCTAAATATGGAAGCCACCATTCTGAAATGTTCCTGCTCCTAGCCAATCAAGGCCTGACGGGTCTACAAGGTCTCTCCATTTCTCCCTCATAATCCATTTCTCCCTCATTCCAGGAGCTAGTGCCGCTGTCGGGCGAGGCATCCCACCGGCTCATCCTCGTCGGGGAGTAGGACGGCATCATGTTCCTCTTGATGATTGGCATGGTAGGCACGGTCCCCTCGTGCCTACGATCTGTGTTAGGGCCACGATGTGCAACTTGTCGGTATACAGAGTGAGGATGTGGCTGGAATGCTTGTCGCTGCTCTCCTAGACAGACGACAGGAGGAGGATCGGCACCGTGGCGATGGAGCTCGATGCGTCGACCTCCGCTAAGCCACGACGTCACGTTTGAGGATCTTACATCTTACCTTGCAGTGATGCCGCATTACCTGGTCAGTCCTGCTACGTCAAAGGAGTTGTGTTTCTTCTTTCGCGTCGAGTTTTAGTGGTGATGTAAGCTGCTGTTAATTGGTTTAATTGTAGAAAGATTTTTTGCATACCAGGAATGGTGGATTTCCTAGTAGTAGTACTATATCTCTGTCCCAAGAAATAAGGCTCCCTTGTTTTTCTTATTTTTTGTTTGAAGTCTTAACTTCTGATGGGATGGGTGGATGTACTCTGGTGTGTAGTAAGCTGAATAGGATTATAAGGCTCTATGTTTAGGTTATAAGGCCAGAGAGTCAATTCACTAATACTACCAAGTAGATAAATTATTCACTCTAATTAATTTATGCATGCACAACTAGTTTTACTAGTAAGTTGCATGTGCCCTGCACGTAAGACTCAAATAATAGACGTTTGGCATATCATCACTATATAAAATTATAATAGATAAAGCAAAAAAAAATTATAAATTTGATCAACGTCTACAAAGTATGGGTGTATATTTGGTTCTTTTACTTTGTATATCATGTAGAAGTCAACGATTATTAAATCTAAAAGTTGAAAATTTTGGTAACATGGTCTAGAAAAATAAGGGAGAAGATTCTAGAATGATGGAGAAGTGTGTTTTGAGGTTCGTGCATAACATTCATTGTGATGAAAACTATCAATAGAATCTTCTAGATGCTAAAATGGAAAAGAAGATCCAATGGCAGGAAATATTGAGATTCGCGAGTCTTGATCCAACGGTTAATATTCAAAGTTATTCATACACTATATAGTGGTAAGACATGCATGAGATGCTAGATAAAAAATAGGGGACATTATGAGAGATGAAACAACATGCATTGGGAGATTGAGAGAAAAGAGTGATATCTAAATTAATGAGTCACGGGAATTAAGACAATAAAGAAGATAGGTGTTATAATTTCTAACAATTTTAAAAAGCTCTTTGGCCTAATAATCCCAAACAGAGGTAGGAGTACTTCTCAACATACATTCAGGAGTACTAGTACATAGTAGTAGTAGTAGTACAATAGTGGAGTATGGTAGTAGTAGTACTCCCCTCCGATTCATATTAATTGTCACTACATTGGATGTACTCGTATCTTGCACTAAAACCTGTCTAGATACATCCATTTTCACGACAAGTAAATATAGCCATTTTTGGAGTAATAATAGTTTGGTTGGAAGAAATCATATTCTTTCCGCAATAGGGACGGTGGTTTTTTGCTAGTAGTAGTACTAGTACATACGGAGTAGCAGGTAGTAGTACTATATATGTTTATACTGTACTACTTAATATACATTCGGGAAATTGACAAAAGTTTATCTTGTGATTCTACTACTACAGTGTTACTAGCAGTTTTTCAGGTGCACATTCACCCTCTGTGTTTCAGCAGTACTCCGCCCTTTAGTACTATAAATGGAATTACTCAAAGAAAGTCTCTACCACTATAAAATTATAATCTGCCATGGCTGTTGATTGACAAGACAATTCATTTAGGTCGGATGGGGGTGGGGTTGGGTGGGGTGGCCTAGTGGCATGCAACGATGCTTACTCCTACTATCACTCTGCAGTGAAAATGAAATCTAGCCTCCGTCCATGCCAGAATATTTACATGCATTAACTTCTGCGAGTAGTAGTACAAGTAGGAGTAGTATCAAGAAATGATATACCAAAACGCAAAGATATACTCGTAGGTCACATGGTGTACCATTGTGAATCTTCGTCTTATTCTTCTTCTTTGGTCTGCTTGCGCTTGCCCTTGCCCTTGCCCTTCTTCTTTAGTTATTTTTTGTTGAACATTTCAAGAGTTTGTTGACCCCTCTTGAAGTTCACTATCCTCCTATATACCTCATAGGTCGCGTAGGCATAGAGGCTTGCATACTAGATCTGCTCTTCGGTCAGGGGCATGTTCCCCCACTGCTTGTGGTCCACATCCTTCTTATTCTTCTTCATGGCTTTGTAATGGATGTCTATGAGAGCCACCGCTTAGTCAACCAAAGAATCATTCTCATTCATGGAGCCGGTAGGCTTCCACCTCTTCTGGATGTCCACGAAGTTCGTCACTGGCACTAGAGAACACCTAAGCCTGATACCGTCATTGCGGATGTCAACGCCTGCAAAGGAAATGTTAGGGTTGGCAAGGAACTCTGCTAGCTTGGAGCATGGCTGGTCGGCCTGGCAGATCTGGTAGACCAAGCAATCCGTGCCCACACATAGCTAGACGACAGAAGCCTTCTGCATCGATGATTCCTCGTTGGTTTACTCGACATCGAGGCTAATAATCTTGTCGTCTATTTCCTCCAGGAGCTTTTCGATTTTCTCGACGTAATCGTTTACCACCGACACTCTATTGGTATACGCCACCTGTAGTATGGTTGTGTTGCTTGGGTCCAGGAAGGAGTACATCTTGCCGAACGAAAGAGCCATGGACGGTGATTGGGGCCTTCTTTTGTTTTGCAGAGGTCCAGCCGGGTGACAGAAAAGGAATGGAATCAAGAACAAAGGAACCGCTAGGAAGATCAGGAGATGTATGCATGAGCGGTTGTGGAGACGAAAGGGCATGTAGTGTCCTCCCATCCCCGCCCATGTACTCCTATAGAATAGAATTTATTTACGGATCAGTTTTACATATGCAGATTATTTAGGTAGCTACAGGTTGATTTCTAGATTATAAAAAAGTACAAGAACCAAACACATGCGATACTTTATGAACGTGGATTGAAATTATAAATATTTTTTGAGTTTCACCTACTATAATTTTATATAAAAAATGATATGTCATACTTCTATTATCTGATTCTCACGTACAAGGCACTTGCAACTCACTAGTTATTTCTTATCTTATCTTACGACTATATAGTGTACGAATAACTTTGAATATTGATTGTTGGATCAAGACTCGCGAATCCCAACATTTCCAACCGTTGGATCTTCTTTTACATTCTAGCATCTAGAAGATTCTATTGATAGTCTTCATCACAATGAATGTTATGACAAAACTCAAAACATATTTCTCCATCATTCTAGAATCTTCTCCCTCGTTTCTCTAGACCATGTTACCAAAGTTTTCAAGTTTTAGATAGCTAATAATCGTTGAATTCTACATGATATACAAAGTGCAAAAACCAATTATACACCCATACTTTATAGATGTTGATCAAATTTATATTTTTTCTGCTTTACCTATTATAATTTTATATAGTGATGATATGTCATACGTCTATTATCTAAGTCTCATGTGCAGGGCACGTGCAATTTACTAGTTATATACAGTGTACGAATAACTTCGAATATTGAGCGTTGGATCAAGACTCTCGAATCCCAACATTGCTAGCAGTTGGATCTTATTTTCCATTTTAGCATCTAAAAGATACTACTCCCTCCGTCCATAAATAAATGACTTGTGTTTGTCTAGATTCGAATGTATCTATACACTAAAATGCATCTAAATACATTCGAATCTAGGAAAAACCAACTCAGTTATTTTTGGACGGAGGGAGTACTTTTGATAATCTTTAGAACAATGTATGTATATTACTACTCCAAGTTACTTACCACCCAGACCAGCCTTAGAGCATCTCTAGCATGGAAAACAATAGCACGCTATTTCATGCTATTTAGCATGATATAGTGTATTTGGAGAGTCCACGCTATTTTTTCAAGATTTTGCTCGCTATGGTGCTATTTTTTAAATAGCTTGCTATATCGCGCTAAAACATCATAGCATTAGCGTTATTTCAAGTATAGGACATTATTTTTTGTTGGCAGGTTGGAGTAAGATAGCATATGATGAATGTGTCGAGTAAGAAAACATACGATGATAATTTTGATTATTAAACTTAAGTGATCACGTCAAGCCGCCTCCTCCTCCTGCAGCACCGAGCGATGTACCTAGATTCAGCCCTGCCGGTTCTCCTCCAACTTGGATAGCGTCGAAATTGATTATGCATGTACAAGTATTACTCTTGGAAATTCATTAGATGCCGAAATCCATTATATTCATGATATACCCGTTATATTTTTTAATTTTTTTTTGTAAAATAGCGAGTTAGCATGCTATAACTTTCATATTGTCTGGAGAAAAGCCACGCTAAATTAAATAGCATGCTAGTATTTTTTTTCCTTGATCTCTAGTGGCTTGTCTAAATATGGACAACGAGTAGCTAGTTTGGAGGATGTCTAAATTTTATACCACCAGATACACAAGCAACAGGAGGCATTTTTTTGTCCGTGGTGGTCTATATTTGGCTTAGACTATAGGATACACTAGCCACTAGAGATGCTCTTAGGCTGGTCATAGTGGAAAACATACTAGTTCATGTTAGAGCAAGCACAGCGGGAGACACAGCTAGACTCACGCTAAGAAAACTATTAGGCTCGAGTCTAAGAAATGAAACATGCTCCACCATTTAGCCCATGTA
Source organism: Avena eriantha (assembly GCA_910589775.1). Classification (NCBI taxonomy): domain Eukaryota; kingdom Viridiplantae; phylum Streptophyta; class Magnoliopsida; order Poales; family Poaceae; genus Avena; species Avena eriantha. Next base: position 385,528,414 of record OU342741.1, read on the forward strand.
AAGCCCCACCAACCAGCATTGAAGGAAACAATAAAAATGTCTACCAGACACTGAAAAGTGGGTCCATCTTGCACTTGATTACTTAGACATATGTCTAGTACTAGACTTAGGGTCTAAGAAAACTTGGCTAGACAATCCCTCTCCACTGTTTAGACACAGGTCTAGGGTGAAAAAGATTCCCTTAGACATATGTATTTCACTATACTGCACATGCTCTTACTACCTTCATGTGTATACGTAATTGAGCCGAAGGAAAGGCAGAGATCCTATTTTTGCAGAAATGGATCTGGAAATACTCCGTACCTAGAAAGGCTAGGACATTACAGTAAACTATTTTTTCTAGTCATTGGACTATAACTACTCCTAGGATAGGATATTATTATTCTATATCTTTTGAAATGTATAGCCAAATTCAAAATTCTAGAGCGGCAAATTCTCCCTCCTCACCTCCACCGAAATATTTCGAGTGGTCACACGCCCCAAGTTTTAGCCATACGAAATTCCTTTTCTACCCCTAACAATGGCCTAACTACTAATGTCGGGGCGTGGGTATGGTTCGTAATCCCCCTCAGGGGTCCCCACAGCTCTAAAGCTGGGTAGTCCATATTCCACTAACGCTGTTCCCCCATAGAACTATGAAAAACCCTAACCCCTATCTCACCTCCGGCTCCTACACCACCGCACCGGAGCATCTCCGTCGCGCTTCACCGACCTGCACTCCACCCAACCCCCTCTCACCTCCAGAACCTCCACCCAACCCCTATCTCACGTCCATCTCCTGCACCACCGCACCGGAACATCAGCGCCGCACTTCGCCCACCCACACGCCACCCCAAACCCCCTATCCTACCTCCAGCTCCTGCACCACCGCACTTCGCCGGCCTACACGCCATACCTCGATACCATATACTCCTGACAAGTCTATCGGATCAGACGATGTCCACCTTACCGAACCTAGTTCGCTGACACCCTCTTCCATATAACCGTGTTAGTTTTGCCGACTCCCTCGTCCACAACACCTAACCTATTTCACCTACGCTGGTGTGTGTTGCATTAGATCTGCTTCATGGACTCAACAGCCCACTACACCAGATCTTCTTCACCGATGCTCTTGTGCAGCGCCTCGAATCCATAATCGATCGTAACAGATCTGCTTCACCGATGTTGTCGTGCACTACACCAGATCTCCTTCACCGGCCATCTTGTCAAGCAAGCCAGACCCATCGACAATGTCCATAGATTTGCTTCAAAGATGCCGCTGAGATCTATCTGCTTCAGCGTGACTCACCACTACTGATCACCCTCGGCGTCCTTGACGTGACCCGCAAAGATGTCGTGTATGTGTAGACGATGTCGTGACCTAGTTAACCATATCTGCTTGTTCGTTTCAAAATAGCAGGTATAATCCTGCGACAGTGAACTACATTTTTGTATTGGTGGTAAATTCCTACATCAATACTGGCTTAACTGATATCCCACTCTCCCTTGATAAATTTGGTGTAGTTTATGTTAAATCCAGGCGTTAAACTACTTCTTCTGTTTCAAGGTATAAGGTGTCCTTGTTCTGCATGTTTTTTCTTTAACCAACAATTACTCTTAATATATAAAAACAATTTTGATAGTACAAAACTGACATCATTAGAGTTCATTGGTATTATGCAGTTCATGGCAAATGTTAATTCACTAAACATCTGAAGTTACCTACTTGTTCTACAAGTTCGCAAGGTATGTCATGATAATGTGCATTTGCTTTGTCCATTGCTGCAATACTGACTTCATGTAATTTTGGAGTTCATTGGTAGTTTTAAGCCACTGAACATGTAGGTTAACATTCTCTACTCTACAAGTTCATAATTTATGCTATTTTAGTTTCAATCTGGTTGTACTAAGCAATCACAGTAACTACCTTCTCTTATGTAATTCATAGAAAATTTTATGTCATTCAACTTATTGGTTTTGCATTCCCTCTGCAATTTATGCCATTATTATTTGTTTCAATTAAGCTCCAATAGTAGATGCCGCCTATTGTGTACTACTCCCTCCATTTCAAAATATAAGATGTTTTAGCTTTGTGAAAGGAGTGTATCTAGACACCATTTAGTGTGTAGGTTTACTCCAAACCAACATGAACCTACACACTAAAAGTGGTCTAGATACACTTCTTTCACAAAGCTAAAACATCTTATATTTTGAAACGGAAGGAGTACATCTGTTTTGTAAAAGAAGGCCTATACTTTTTAAAAGTCAAACAATGACAACTTCGACCAAGCTCATAGAAAAATATATTAAGGGTTAATTTGTGGCATTTGCATCTATGAAAATATATGCCTCGGTGTATCGAATGGCGTTGGTTTGGTAAGGCAGATGTTCATGTATGTTCTACAAACTTGGTCCAATTTTGCATCGATTGACTTGCGAAAAATTTATATGCCTTATATACTTTGGATTGGATGTAGTATTATATGGCATATTTTAAGGCACTTAACATGGTTATCTGCATGCCCTGCTCTATAAATTCAAGTTTCTCAATTATAACTTCTGTAGCAGCAACATCTACCTTCTATTATGTAGTTCAAGGCATTTTATGTCACTTCACATATGGGTTAGCATTCCCTGCTCTATAAGTTCACAAGATATACCATTATAATGTCTATCTTATTCGCCCAAATGTTAGTACAGTAACTGTCTGCTCTGTAGATGGTGACAAATTTTATGGAACTTTTCATATTTGTTTGCAATCCTATTTCACAAGTTAAATCATTGTAATTTCTCTCTTGTTTGTGTTATGGAGTGACTGTAACTCCATTCTATTTTGTCGCCATGGTAAACTTTATGTCATTTAAATGTTTGTTTATATTCCTACATTCACTACTCTACGTGTTCACAAGTGATTATACTATAATGTCTATCTAGTTCTTTGTAAACAGCAACAACCACTATATGATATTATTTCCTCTCATGGGAAACATGGAGAATCGTAGAGTGAATTGCCCCTACAATCTCGTAAGTACATGTTGCTTATTATTGCTGAATGCAAACCTATTTTATATGAATGAGTGTCCTGGACCTATATGCAGAGGAGCAACAATAAAGTAGATGGATCATCTATCCAAGTACTGGATGCGATGGATGTCTTCAAAGAACAAACTGACAACAGGATGGCCTCCAACGGGACTGCACAAAGAGAAATAGTAAGTTTCTTGTTTTTACTCAGATGTGCTTAGTGTCAGATGCTTGTTTGTATGAGGCACCACATGATTAGGCTGATGATTAGAATAAGGATGACCTTAAACAAGACTGGACAAAAACCAAACGTAAATCCCTTGATTTATAATTCAGTATGCACACTTGATTTAGGTGATGATCTATTCTTTATATATTTGACTTGTGTTCATCTATCTATCTATATATCTATACATTAATTAGACTATGATTAGGTGGTGGTGATTTAAGTATATCCACTTTTATGCTATATTTTTCTGCTATGTAACAAAGACCAAATGTAAATCTCTCGATTTATAATTCATTTTTCTCACCCAATCATCGTGATGGTCTATTTTTTGCTATATTTGACTCATCATCATATCTATCTATCTATCTATCTATATCTATATATGTGTCAACTAGACTATGATTAGGTGGTGGTAATTTAAGTATATCCACTTTTATGCTAATTTATAGTCTATTATAGTATTTGTCTGCTATATTTAAGAGTTTGTATGCACTCTAGAGGTAGTCACATTATCTAGCATCGGCACCACATGAACTGACCAATGATTAGAACAAGAAGACCTTTAACGGTACTGCACAAAGACCAAACATAAATCCCTTGATTTATAATTCAATTTGCTCACTCAATCATGGCAGAAATCTATTTTTGCTATATTTGACTAATGATCATCTATCTATATATATATATATACATTAACTAGACCATGATTAGGTGGTGGTGATTGAAGTATATCCACTTTTATGCTAATCTATATTCTATTATAATATTAGAGATCGCCGCCATGATTGAGCTTATATGCACTTTGGAGGTAGTAACATAGTCTAGTGTTATATGTATGAGACTAGTATAAATTTACTTGGTCTTGGTGGGGAGTAACTTGGACTAGTAAAAATGCATACAATACTAGTCCAAGTTACTCTACCAACACTAAAGGGGGTCTAGATACATTCGTTTCACAAAAGGCATAACATCTTATATTTTGAAACGGGGGGAATTCTATCTAGACTACTTATAGTGAGATTGTCATAGCTAGTATCATCTAATATGATCCCTAGTTACTATATATATGTACAATAACCATCTTAATATGATCTAGAAGTCCATAATACACTTGGTGTTTGACTGCTTAATCCATTACCTCAATAGGTACTATACATGATGCACATATAGATTCTATTGCCAGTTTGATTCTTTAGTTTGCTCATGATTAAAGCAATGTAACGATATTCTTAACTTAAATGGTCAGAGCACCGCCCTGTCAAGGCGGAAGCTGCGGGTTCGAGCCCCGTCAGTCCCAAACGAGGGATGGCAATTTCTATGAGAAATACAATGTTTGATTAATAATAAATAAGAGATTTTAATATATACATGATCAGATGATCTTGCGAGTTTAATATTAGCCACCAGATGGTTCAATTGGTTATGGTTCCTGTGAATTTTTCATTGACTTCTGATTGCATCAAAGTTATATTCTAACGTGGTTCCCATACATACATTGTTTAAATAGTACATTGACCTTGCAAGGTGCACCATGTATCATTTGCTCGTTTGTCTACTAGATTTTCTTGCATGGTTATATGTACAATGGTACTGTCGGCAGTTGGAAATACAATAGTTGTATGCATTACAAAGAAGGTTTGCGCTACTTTTTGGATGCATCCAACTATTTTTTTCGTAGCAAATGACCCATCTCTTTGTTTCTCTTCTTTTTTTTTTTTACTGGCTCGACAATCAAAATATTTGAATGATCTGGCTACTAAAAAGCAATGGTTGATATCTTGTTGTCTGAAATTATGCTGGTAGTCTATTTAAGACACACTTGATCTATTGCTTGTTTTTCCAAGGTACTATCATAGTTCCCTGATGATTAAAACAATGCCACCTTCTGTGGTTGGAGGTCACTTTTTTGGCTAGTTCATACTATAGACCATTTTTAAACGCTATTTTTATATTTTAGGTTAATGCTTTGTTGTTCCGACCAGTTCTAAGCAGTTGAAGGAATCTCACGCACCTCTTTTTGTTATATTTTTTATATTTCCGTTATACAGTGATATGATTAGTTTATGTGGGAAAGAGTCGAGTTGCTTGATTCCCTATATTCATTGCCACACTAATTTAGTTAGTCTGTATGAGACACACATGTTGATGGCTTGATTTGTTATATTAGGACAATGCCAATTTTGAAATTCTTTCACAACAAACATGGTGTTTTTTTGCCTGATTTGTTTCTCTAACTTAATATGTCTTAGTTTGAGCATGCAAATAATTTGTAGTGTTTGTTCCAAAGTGGCTATGATACTAGCACATGTATGCATCGGTCCAGGACATCGATTATTCCTGTTATTCTGGAAAGAGATGTACGAGGCACATCATTGATTGTTCCTGGCTAATGATGAAATACAATTATTTTACATATAAGATGGCCGCTAGTTAGCTGGTACGCTGTGCTGGCTTGTTTTATTTGTTTCGGACTGCATATGAAGCTATGGGGGCAGAAGAGATGAATCCTATGTTAAGCATTGAGGTCATTGCACAAAGTAGAAATTACAGTGATTATTGCTTGCATCGGCCCAATGTTCCAGTTTTTCCAGCAGAAAGAGGTGTTACAGATGCACTCCAAACAATTGATTTAATTAAAAAAGAAACAGAGGAAAGAGGAATAATCATGATTACACGTGAACAGATACAGGAACTGAAAGATCGACAAGATTGGATGGACCATCTACTTGATAATCTCTTCTGCAGCTGTCATGGTATGCCAGTTGTTACTTGTATGGGGATGTAAGCTCCATAGCAGAAACCATATTCCAACCTTTGACTGGCGATGTCTCTGTAATGCTTCATCTTGCTTTTATTGAAATTATAGTCTGTAATAAATTTCAAAAAAAATCTATTAATGTAATAGGGTGATCCTAGCGCGGCAATTAGTGGGCCGAAATATTAAGGGACTATTTAAAACAAGAATTGCACCATAGTTATAGAATACGCAAATATGTTGGCCAGTAGATGGGCCCAATAAACAGTAAAAGACCGTAAGTGGCAGGTCAGAATATTGGTGGGCCTCATAAGCGGCCAAGGACCTGAAAACATACAGGGCTTAACAACAATAGGTCAGAATAGTAAAAGAACCGAACAGTAATAGGCCTGAATAGTAATAGGTCTGAACAGTAAAAGGCCTGAACAGTAAAAGGCCCACACAGTAAAGGGCCTGAAGAGCAAAACGAACAAAAGAGTAAAAAGGCCTGCACAGTAAATGGCCGGAACAGGAAGCCCAGAATAATAAGCCCAGAATAGTAAAAGGCCAGAAGAGTAAAAATCCTAAACAATGAATGGCCGAAATAGTAAAAGGCCAGAACAGTAAAAGGCAAGAACTTAAGAAGGCCAGAACAGTAATGGATCCTAACACTGCCAACCCAGAAATGTAAAAGGCCATAACAGTAAATGGATAGAACAGGAGTGGACCCTACGGGATGTAGGAACAGTAACGGGTCGGCGGTAGGCCTTAACAGTGCCTGACCTACTGGTGTAGGCCTCTAATGGGCCACATATTATTCTACCAAAGTGGACCTTCTTTAGTCTGAAACAGTAACGGGCCTGAAATCGTACTGTCGCGGAGGGCTGCATTAATGGGCCCACATCAAATCATGCAGGGCAAAATAGTAAAGGACCGTAGTTTTATTGGGCTCTCCTCGTGGGCCATCCCACTTAACAATTAGCAGGCCTTGGATGGGCTAGGATTTTACCACGGTTTATGTGACCGTTAACGGTGGTAACTAGGTGTTAACGGTGTTTGTCACGTGGAGGTTTGCATGACATCAGCAGTTAACACGGCTACAGAATAGATCTACGACGGAACAAGTTTTCGTGGCTGAGGGGTGCGATCCACCATGGCCAGAAAAAAACATGGTAGATTGTTTTGTGATGGGGGTTTTACCATGAAGGGCATCCGTCGTAGAAGACTTTTTAACCACGAAATGCGGGTCTTCAACCATAAAAATTGTATGTTGTAAAAGCTAACTTTTCTTGTAGTGCAATCTGACTGTCCTCGTTTGCTCTAGCAATAATGATGGCTAACATATCTACAACAATATTAAAAAGCATCGGGGAAAGTGGATCACCTTGTCTGAGCCCTTTTCTAGTTTGGAAATAATGTCCAATATCATCATTGACCCTTATGCCAACAATATCTCCCTAAATAAATTGCGCAATCAAATTGCACTACCCAGGTGTGAATCCTTTCATGCGTAATGTTTGTTGGAGGAAAGACCATTTGATCTTGTCATAAGCCTTTTTTAAATCAATTTTAAAAAGTACCTCATCCATTTTCTTTCGATGGAGCTCATGGATGGTATACTGAAGGACAACAACCCCTTCAAGGATGTGTCCTCCAGGCATAAAAGCGGATTGAGTAGGTCTAATTACCTTTGGAGTAATCCCTGTGATACGATTACTTCCTACTTTGGTAAAAAATTGAAGCTAACATTTAACAAGTATATGGGTCAATATTATTGTATTTGAACCGCGTTGTATTTTTTGAGTAGTAAGGTGATGACACCAAAATTTAACTTAAACACAGGCAAATTCCCTATATAAAGTTGATAAAAGAGTGTCATAAGATCACCTTTAATTACTTCCCAATTTTTTAGATAAAACTCTTCCATAAACCCGTCCAGTCCAGCAACTTTATTGTGATCTATTTGGGAGATAGCTTCATGCACTTCCTCTTTAGTGAACGGAGATGTAAGAATACTATTCTCCTTAGGTATGAGATGCGGTATGTCATTTGTATAATCTTCCATCACCGAAATATTTGTTTGTGGTGGTTCCCTAAAAAGCTTTTTATAATATTTAGTGATGTACACTTTTAGGTTATCTTCTTCCACAATGGTTCCTTCATCCCGCTCAAGCCGAAAATATTTTCCTTCATGTGTTTTCCATTTGCAACCAAATGGAAGTATTTTGTGTTATTCCCCCTTATTGAATGTGGTTAACTTTAGCTCGTTGAGCCCACTTAATATCCTCATCTCTACTAAGGGTGGTAATGCGGTCATTAACATCCCTTAAAGCCTCATGCTCACGCGCACTCAATGGTTCTTTCTTGGCTTTTAAATCAATATCATCAATGATAGAAAGTAATCTCTCTTTCTCTTTTTTGTACTTCCCACCCAGGACTTTCACATTGCTACTAAGGAGAAAGAAACAAGACATGACCAACTCAAGGCCATAATTATGTAAATGTGTATAGTTAAAGACACCAAACTGACAAATGCATGGCAGCAGATACTTCATGTCTCAAAGATCTTCAATCATGGTTTTTCATAAGCTACATGATGCTTGCTCATGATCCATAAGCTATAACTGGGGAGTAGATGATGACACCATCGTGAAGGAGGCCAGCAGCACTGCCAGAGTTGGAACCAGATGCAACACAAGTACATGACATAGAACAATTAACAATTAGAGGGATTTCATAGAACAAACATAACCGTAACCACACCACGGGCGTGTTTTCTTGCTCATTCCCTTTAGGCGCACCTCGAGATCATGTCTCCACGGAAGCTACGCACATCAATGCAACCTCTCGTGCCTAAAGCGCATTTCATTTGGTTCGGTGTATTCTCATTTCTCTGTGGCTTGGGAAGCCATGCCCTAGTTGTTTGCTTCCATGTTTTCATGGTTTTTGGCAATTTGGTACTCATTTGGCTAGTTGCATTCTTTCTTATATCCTTACCTCCTAGCTCATGTGGTGAGCTTACCCACAATAACAATAGAACATACCACAAAGTTATCAAAATTGCAATTCAGAGAACAACTAGCTTAAGACTGAATCGACATAATTAGTCAGGAAATGTGTGCTACAAAATGACTTCACGAACAACATCCCATGATGCAACACAAGTTCATCACAAACGGGGAGGTTATAACTGAATACTACCTCCCAAAATATACAGACCAAAGTTCAGGGGTCACTGCTAAATGGATCGTATGTGCACGTAGAGGGGGGGTGAATAGGTGCTACTCTAGATTTAAATACTTTTTCAATTTATACTTGACACAAAGGTAAATTCTCTAGATATGTAACTATGGTGAATTTTCCTATATGCCAACCTAGCTACTAAGCGAGTAAAGGCGGAGAGAGGAATGGGGTAACCGAAGTAGAGCACACGGAGACACTAGATTTGTTTTACTGTAGTTCCTTTCTTGTTAAGGGAAGTACGTCTATGTTGGTGTGGTGGGCGGTACTAAGACCACCACGCTATAATAGGCCTCACCCAGTTCTCCGATGGATGTCCCCACAACTAGCATGATCCACCTTTCCACATATGGTAGCCTTGGAGGTGGGAACCATTGCCTTTACAACTAGATTGGGGCACACATCCATGACCGAATTGGAGGCTCCCGAGATGACAACAAGCTGCCACAAGAAAAAAGTTTATCAAATCACATGAACGGAGATCTAGATATTCAAGAGAAACACTAGATTAAAGGGGCCCTCAAGTTAATGAGGGGAAGTTGAAGATCACTTGGTGCTGATGAAGATCAAGGCCTCCTTCTTCAATCCTCCAAAGGTCAAGGTCCCAAGATCTTGTGGAATTTGAGGTTCAATAGTGTAGAGAAATTTTGTCAGATCCAAGAGCCTTTAAATTGACGATGAGGAGGGGTATTTGTACCCCCTCCGAAAAAGCTGTTGTCGGAGTCAACTAGAACCGGATAATCCGGCCAGGGGCAAACATCTGGCCCAAGGAAAAAATATCCAGACCAAAAGTCACCCCCCATTAGGGCAACGTGCCTCAAGTCCTTAGAAAAATTCCCATGGGGGCAAATAATCTAGCCCATCGAGAGGGGCAAATTATCCGACCAAGGCAAAAACTTTGGGTCTGGCAAGAACATCCAGGGAATTATCCACCCCCTCTCTGGGTGACACGTCGCTTGGTCCTTAGTCGTTTCTTGGGAGGGGCAGATTATCTGGCGGCGCCGAGGGCTGGATAATCCGGTCGTGGGCAAAACTCTGGCCCACTGACAAATATCTGGCAAATAATCCGTCCCCCTTACTGAGCGTCGTGCCTCTAGTCCTTAGTCAATTTAGCCAGGGGCAGATAATCTGGCCCTAGCCAGAGGCGCATAATCTGCCCTCAGATTCTATATTTTTCTTCATTTGACCAGGAGTTCTTTTGGGGAGAAGTATCTGTAGCATCAATGCATAATTAAAGTATCCTTGGTATTGTTATCTAACACACAAAACTATAAGGATCATGAAATTCTCTTTCAACCGCAACCAAAGTTCATTAGCCTAGCTACTCCAAAATATACATCATAGTCATCGTCATTAACACTGCTACTACCACCTCCTCAAACACCATAGTCAGCTTCTCAGAAGTAGTGCTTCTTCAGGAAGGCCATGAACCAGCTCATCCTGCGATCAGGGTCATGGCAAGATACTTTCTCGCCTATGCATTGTGCAGTTGGAGAGATGGGCGCAATGAGAATACGAGCATCATATCTCTCAATGGGGTTCATCAACTCGGTATTCTTCGACTGCGCCTACATCAGAACACAGTTAGTTCAAAACATATAGTTCATATGTGAGCTTTACAACTACTCAATGTCCTGATGCAAGTGCAAATATATAAAACCTTGATGTGTGCATAGTAATGGTCGTCGTCCATCATGATAGCAGAGCTCTCCTCAACCCAGCACACTTTCTCAAGCCTTTTGATCCTGAGCACCTGAATCCACCAAACTCTATAGTGCCTCTTGTGGTTGTACACCTGGTTTTGGGTGACTGTTCGGCCACAAAACTTGAAGATATCATCTGTAATCGATCGCATTTCCACCTCTCTAAATCCCCGATGAACTGATCCCCCTTTCCGGATCAACTAGCAGACCCTATTCAGGATGAAGGTGGATAGAGTAGCTAGCCATGACATGGGCTGCTTCTTTTTTCACACCTTATCAGGCATCGGCAATTAACACATGGTCAGCACAAAGGTTACCGACAGTCAGGGGATGCAACCTTCTCCAGCAGTAAAGATATGCACTGTGTTAAGTACTAACGCTAGTGCGAAATAAACCACAAATGTACAACTAGTGTGAGAAGAAATACAAGGAGACGAATTATTCATTTAGCACTAATACTAATACCAATCATCACACTTATACATGGATTACACAAGTAGAGAAGATTAGTAATGGAACCTATCAATACCACATGACAATCCTCATAGTACATCATGAATAATGACTGCTAAAATCTACGATATAAGGCCCAGATCTACTAGGAACGACCACAAGCAAACAAATCAACTATGAGATATAACATGGTAACAGATCTAAACTCCGAGAGCTATGGTTAGGTGTCTCTTATAGCGATCTCAACATCGGAAGATGAGGATGACATGTCAAAGAAGCCCTGGAAGAAGACTTAACGGAGATGAGCTCGATCCACCGAAGTAGGAGGCGCCGCTTACCTGCTCGTCTGTGAAGAAGAGGATTTGGAGGGAGATCTTGAAATGAGGGAGAAATGGTGGCACAAAATTTGGAGGTGAGGCGTAGCGGTCTAAATAGGCAGTGTGAATCGTCGAGCGGTGACCCAGTTTCTCCCGCCGGAATTTCCCGTATGCGGGTGAGCTCCCACCATCCGTCGCTTGCACACGCGGGTGTATCTTCTTCCCCGGCAAGCGCGAGAAGAAGTTGGCTCAGTGGAAATGCCCGATTTCAGCATTCCTCTAGGGTCAGGCCAAGGACTACTTTAAAAACCGTGCGGTGCAAAGATTTATTTTCGCGTGTACAAGCAAACACCCTTATTTCTTCTCGCCTCATGTGAGAAACAGGGATCCATCCTAGTAAACATGTGCCATGTGTATATAGAGGGATCTGGCATGACGGCCTTATGCAACAACAAATGAAGAAATCATTGCATTGATTTTTCAATTTGGAACCACAAATGCTAGTAAAATTACCAAAACATAGGCGGAAGTTGATTATGTATAGACAATTACCATATTCATGCTTATAACACAATTAAAAGTAAGGGGTAATCAATTCTACAGCAGCATGCATAATCACAATTATAGAATAGTCTAATAAGCAATAAAAATGAGTAATTGTTACATCACTATTGAATCAACGAAATACAATCAGGCATACCAACAATTTTCAATTGTATTTCACAAATAGAGCTCACTGAAAAAATTATTTCTCCTCACATTCATAGATTAAAAATAGCTCCACTTTGTATCCAACCTGGATAAAACTCTGAGACCCAGCCTCCCATATAAAGGCTGGGAGGAGCCACCGGGGAGGGAAACCAATCTTACGATACACACGCCCCTCTCTCTTTCTCAGTGAGATCGCATTTAGTTAACTCAACAACTTTGTACTCTCTATCAATAAAGAATAGACAAGAGGAAGTAGGTTTTCCTCTACGAGGGTCTGGACCTAGGTAAATCTCCTCCCTTGTTTGTCTGTTAAGATGATGAAATCACCAGCTTTCTCTTTTCTCTGAAACCCAAGTCCATAACAATAGGCATTGTCGAGGTCACCCCTCGTCACCTAGAGGTTCGTACTTTCTTGTACCTCGTCTAGTAACAGTTTTAGTAACAATAGTTTCATAAAAATTATCTTAACTCAAAATAAGGGCTTGAATCACTGCTATTTGGTCATATTGAGTTTTAACCATCCTAACATGTTTATCCAGATGTCTAGTTGCGTGTCCTAGATCATCGAAAACTTCCGTCAGTTCCTAAATATCTTTTTCATGATGTTTGAGATGCTTATTATAAATATGACGGAATTGGGTTTGTTGACGCATACATTGTTGAAGATCTTTATTCATCTCACATTCTGCTACTAAAGCTTGAAACACATCAACTTTATATTTTTTAACACGTTTAGCTGCTATACATTTTTCCTCCATCGACTTCTTAACTTCAGGCACGAGTTCTGGTGTTATAAAAAGTATACCTATCCTTGGTTCGACTTCTCCTTATGGATTATATTGTTCATCGTTAGAAGATCTTACCACGAAAAGTTTCAAAGATTGTTGTATTGTTAATTCACTCAGTGTTCCTCTTGAAGTTGAGTCAATCATTTGTTTCAATTCAGCAGTAAGTCCATTATAAAAATATTGCACAATTGAATAATCATGAAAACCATGAATAGGTACGCTCATAAGTAGCCTTGAGAATCTTTTCTAGGCATGTGCAAAACTTTCCCCAATCTTCTGAGAGAATATCGCGTTTGATCTGCAAAATTTTATCAAACGAAGTAAATTTTTGCATAAACTTTTTAATACAACTCATCCAACTAGTAAATGAATCATTAGGTAAGGATTGCAACTAGGTAAATGCTTTATCTCTCAAAGACCAACAAACTAATTTCAGACGTAGAAATTCTTTAGGTAATCCTGCTGGTCCAAAAGTAGCATAGATTTTATACACCCTGGTTAGGTGATGATTTGGATCTTCATCCTATTTTCCTGAAAAGGCAATATCTTGCATCATATGCACAAGTATAGTATTTATCTCATATTCCATACCTTCTAAATCAGGATAAAGTATAGGTAATATCATGTTAAGTGGAGAAGGAGCAACACATTTTTTTAGTGTCTTCTGAGGCTCCTTTGTCCTCCATGTCAGAGATAGTCCGGCCATTAAAGAACTCAAACCGTTAACGTCTACAGCACGTGAAATAGCAAGACTTTCAAAAAAATCTAACATCTAGCGTTAGGTATACGCTCATTATAGGATGGCAAATAAGTTCATTCAGAGCGTGTAGATCCTCCATATTCAACGGATATCATCTACTGTTTCAAAACTCGCGAATGTCGAGAAACAAACATTTAGCGCTTAGCTCCCCGGTAATGGTGTTATAAAATAGCTTGCTAGCATGCAAGAACACATGTTCATTACAACATGCTTTCGTGGAAGTATTACATCTAGTTTTTATATTGATCCCAACAAGGAGCATAGGAAAGTGTTTATTAGAGGCATTTCTGTCGCACTCGATGTGTCACTTATCTTGAGTGACTACAAGAATTGAGATCAAAATAAGATGAGTTTGAATGGTTGAGAATTGAGTACTAAGCAGTATTAAAGTAAAGAACATAAAAGTAAATAGTACTAAGATTACTTTGAGTTTCCTATAGATAAAAGATTAGGTGTAGAGACATATGTTTTATAGTGATAGTGAATGTGCCGGGTGGAATAAATAGGGTATGTGATTATAATACTTCTTATTAATGTGCAAGTAGGCAAGCAATCCATTTGCATGTTACCATAATCATGGTTAGCGTTGCAATTAAACTCATGAGACTAGATCAAGGCTTTAAACTTAGTGGTTCCTCGTTCTTCTCGAGTTATACTAGATCCTCTTTCATATCGGTTGTGTCACACAAGAGTCACCGATTTACTAGCAAACAATTTCATGTCAGCATCATGTTGTCTGGGATGTTAAATTGGACAACAATCATTAGTCGTACAAATACAATCATTCTCACACAGAATAATAATAAATAGATGAAAATAAAATAGGCACATCACATCTTACCAATTCCCTACATCTCCCACTCTTATGGGGACTTACTCGCACATGAGAGGAGAATAGCACAATAATATAACCATAATGTAAATAGAGTTCATCTTAATATTATCGTAGCAAGCCACAATAAAGGGAAGATCAAATCCAATACAAATAAAAGTATGAACAGAGTCTCAAACCCTAACCTTACAAGTGTGAACCTCTCTCTCACAATCTAGTGCAAGGGGCATTATGGAGGAGTGGATGATCTAGATTCTAGAGATCTTGGAGAGGATCGATGGTTTCTTATTCTCCTTCAAATATCTTCTTCCTTTGTTCTCGAATGGATGGTGGCGGCTGCGTCCGTTTTTCGTTATTGCCTCCTTCACGAAAAATGCTTGTAATGATCAGGCAAAGGCGACTGTAGGTGGTACGGGTGGGCCGTACGGGCAGGCTCCGCCTATAATGATACTCGTTAAGGCTCTAGGAACCTCGAATCAGGAGGCCTTCAATTAGACATTTGCTTGATCCGTTCCAATCTGCTCATAAATGACCTTGGATGCTTCTAAAAGTGCCCAGAATCTGAAACTCATATAAAAATTATAAGGTTTTCGCTAACTCGTGATATTAGCATTAAGTTGAAATATGAAAACCAACAGAAACAAGTGAAAACCAATAAAAAATCATCAATAAAAGTGTCATGATTTTGAGCTATCAGGAGTCTCCTCATATGGCCTAACGGGTTTAGAATCGCCCATCCCACAAAGTTACCCCGGACGGCGCGTCTTTGATCTATGATCCGACCCATTAGAATGTCGGGTGAAACAGAGATCAACGAAAACAGTTTGTTCATTAGCTGCCATTTACGTTGGTTGAACCAGACTTGCAGTTTGATACGGTGAAGACGGGGACGGACGTTCGGTGGAACGATGGGAAGATTTGGGGTACCACCGACGTGATCCAACGATTGATGAAGCCAAATTGTTGTGGTGGCTCCTAGTCTGTTGTGTTTAACCGTTCCTTAATACTCAATCCGTTTTAAAATACAAGATGTTTTAGCGTTGTGAAGTAAATGTATCTAGATACATTTTAGTCTATAATTCGAAGTGAACCTACTAAAAAAGTCAAGATACATTCTTTTTACAAAGCTAAAACTTCTTATATTTTAAAATGGAGGAAGTAGGTGATAGCTGATGAAGTTAACGGACATAACTTTCAGATGAAACGTTCAGAACTGACGTTGTATTCTTTACCATGTGCCATGCGAATAGTCTGAATGAAACTATTCGCTCACAATAGGAGCATACCTCGTGGAAATCCCGTTTAGCCACGGGTGCATTTGCACCCATTATGAGAAAATATATATTAGAATTTTAGAAAAATTGAAATAAAATGTCTACATGTACATTCGAATATTTTATCTTCGTTCATAGTTTTCGGGATGAAAAAGTATTTCATACGTGTAAAAAAGACAAAAAATATCACGTGAATAGGACTATTTACAGGATTTTTTTTATCTTTTTCGCACGGGACATGAATAATGTTTTTTCATCCCAAAAACATGTAAACGAGCATAAAATATTAAAATGTATATGTGAACATTTTTTCGATTTTTCTAAAATTTTGAAATATGTTTTCTCACTATGGGTGCAAATGCGGCGAATAGCCACCTCCCATACCTCGTTCCTTTTCTATCATAATACAGAAGACATACACAAATGGATGTTAAATAGCCCCAGCCAGTAAAGCAATATGAACCTAACATACTTGAACATAGTTTACCAAAAACTAACCTTTGAGCTTAGAAAAATCAGACATAGCCGTTGCTCAATGAGTCATCATGTCAGGTCAACTCTCCTAGTCCATTAGTAGGTATAACAAGATAGGTAGATGTGCATAACATACACAGATGGTTGGTTTATTAGTGGGAGGCTATACTCGAACTCAAGTTCAAGCCGTTGCACATCTTACCGTTCTGACAGACTAATTAAGTTGGGTGCAGGTAACTACTCCCACTACAATGCACGCACGCTCATAAACAAACTAAACTATTTTCTCATTGCAGGGCTCGATCGGTCGATGTAGACAGGAATCTTCCCTTCCCCGCAACAGCACCATGTGCACATGCATCATTTGTGCCACTGATTTTGGCGCTAATGAATTCCGGACTGAATAATAACTTGACTTTACACCGCTAGCCCTCGTTCGTCTTTTATTTTCAGGCTGCTTTTGGAAACTAGCTAGTGTGATGAGCTGTTCCTCAGGAAAAATAGAGCATAAAGAAAAATATCTTTTTGGTCCTTCGACTGTAGTCTGAGTTACCTAACGGAACATAACAAATGACATGAGTTGTTCATTTTTTAACACCGGACAACTTTAGTCCATTTCTAAAGCTAATGCCGTTTGAACTGAAGGATGCCATAAGACTGGTTTCGCACAAGTGGTAGGATAATTAACAATTGAAACATCCAATAGTAGGTAATTTAAAATTTTATAGAAAAATAAAGTAATTGGAAAATATAGGATTTAAAGTGAATATTAATTTCCTGATTTATACATGTAGTATCATTTTGTGTAAATCACCTGATCATTGATAACATTACGATATCATTTGCAACTTATCCATATTATATTTCGTGATTTATCACCTCTAAGTTTCTTAGTTGGTTGTTGCGAAACTACTACTATCCATCCAGCTGAACTTACTCCCCATCTCCCCCCCCCCCCCCCCCCCCCCCCCCCCCCCCCCCCGCCCCACAAGCATCCCACAAAAGACGATGTCACAACCAGCTTCTGCTCTGCATGCTCAGAATACACACATCTGCCACACAGAAGCACACTAAAGAAGGCAAAACGTACAAAGTTACCTACGATTAACGTAAAGCCATGAGGTTGAGGGGGGATCCGTGGCTACACCAACATTCATGTTGTGTAAAAACATCATCGACCACCTGCTCCAGTCGGGTAGATACCTCGGATAACCTATTAAACATTCATGTTATGTAAAAACAACTCTCGGTGTGGATGCTCCTAGATAACCTATTAAGAGCATCTCCACTCGGGGCCCTAAAACCCCCCTAAAGAGCTATGGGGGTGCCGACATCTAAAATTGCGCCCAGCCCGTCCTCCAAACTTATTTTCGCGCCGGCACGGCCCGGTTTGACATCCGGCGCCCCGAGGCCAAACCCAACCCATGAGGGGCTAGCGGGGGCGCCGGATGGAGCTGAGAATGATGCGGGCCAGCCCTGACAGTGGGAGAGACGGCTCGTCTTCCGAGCATCGTCCCGTCGTTGGCCACGCGGCACCGACATTGCTCGTCAGCGCGTTCTCCCGCCACGCCGTTCCGCCGCTTCCCGCTAGGCTTCCCTCCCTTTTCTCGCTATATGCAGCCATCGCCATTGCAGATTACACCATGCCCACACCTCGCACTCTCTCCCACTATGTCTAGGACATCGGCCGACGGTGCTGCTATCGCTAGTAGGGCCGGCGCACAGCCATGCCTGGCCGCGGTGCTCCTTCGCCTCCCCCACCGCTCGTAGAAGAAAACCGTGGCACCCGTATCCATGCCTCTCCCTGGACCCAACCACGCCGACTCAGGGTTCTCTGACAACGAGTGGGTCGACTCTGACGACTCCAGCAGAGCCAACACTGACGAGTTGGGCTGGTCCAGTTCCCTACCCGAGCCCAAGGAGCTTCCGTGGCCGCCGATACCCCACGGGCCGGCTTACCGGACCACCGGCGAGCCTTATGGTGAGACATCTTCTGCCAAGTTTTCCTGCCGGAGCACCTCCGGCTGCAACATCTCGACGAGGTCTACATGCATTTCTTCTATGCGTCGCACAGAGAGCCCGACGGCGCTAACTTGCGTGCCAAACGCGACCGAGCAAAGGAGGAGGCCGAGGTGCATCTAGCAAGATACAACTCGCTATTCGACCTGTGGGGTGTCGCGCCGCCACCGTCACGCCCTCCTGGTGAGAGCAGCGCCTTCGGCTGCCAGAAGAGTTGATATTTTCCTTTCTATGTAAAATTTAAAACGAATGTACTAAATAAAGTGTTTGAATGCTTATTATTAACTTACTCATAAGTATGTTTTGTAATTTTATCATCTCTAGGTGTTCCCGTGATTTCTTAGAACTTTTTAAGTTTCTCTGTTGCTTGTGCTGCCATATCTGCGAAACTACTACCGTGTCCATCCACCTGAGCTTACTTTTCTTCCTGCACAAAGGACGCTTTATCAAATTTAGAATGTTCCGCAACCAGCCTTTCGGTACTTATACTCATAGATAACCTATGTTAAACTTATATCTAAACGGATTCTACAAAATTTGACTTTACTCTATGGAAAAATATCATTTGATTATTTTACAAAAAGAATACCATTTGAAAGTTCAAGTTGCATTTTCAACAAAATGAGGTTCTACTTTCAAAAAAATCAACTTACATGTACTACTATAAAGCATCCTACTAAGTGACTTGACATTATAGGAAAATCGAAAAATATACGCGTATTTGGAACGCGGAAGGTTGTAAGCGTCCCAGAAATACGGAATAGATATGATTAATGTCGGTGTGGAAGCCATGAAAACACGCCGAGTAGGTATAACGTGGAAACCTGTAAACAAAACATTCCCAGCTAACAAAGGGTGGAGTGGACTAAAATATGTCATCTCATGATGAATAGGCGGAACGGCAGATAATAGTAGTTGTTGAGCACGACCTGCGCAGAACTCGCACATGGGACATGTCCATTTCTTTTCTGCAGAGGAAGCTGCAGCTAAGCAAAGCATAATTATGGAGAGTGGTTGAAGATCAGGCTAGCTAAGCTAGCTCATGCAGGTCAAAGGATTTGCCGCGTCCAGCCACCTAACCTCTTCCCTCCGGCGCGCGCGGCCGTCAACCATGTCAGGCATGACGACCCCTAGTCCCCTACGCCCTGCAGCTCCGTCCGTCTATATAAACGCCAACTCACCAGCTAGCTCCACAATCATTCCAGATCTCAGTTTCTCAAGTCTCAAACTCGACTCGACTCGATCACCTTCCCGGCCGGCGACGTTCAACTTGCATTGTAAGCTAAGAGGGGTCTAATCGGCGATGGCAATGGTGAAGGCTGTATTCGTCGCGGTTGCGACCGTGGTGGCGCTTGCGCAGCTCGCCGCCGCGGTGGATCACACGGTCGCGTCGTGGGACGCCAGCGGCACCGACTACAACTCTTGGTCCGCAGCGCAGAAGTTCACCACCAAAGACAGCATCGGTAAGCGCTTCTTTCCTTCCCCAGCTAGCTAGCTAGCTCTGTATGTTCGCCCGCCGGTTGGCTGCGATTGTCTGACAGCTTCCCGGCCTCTCTGAGTGATTTGCAGTGTTCAACTACGCGGCATCGCACGACGTCGTGGAGGTGAGCAAGGCCGGCTACGACGCCTGCTCGGCCAGCACCCCCGTCGCCAGCTACAAAGGTGGCAAGACCACCGTCAAGCTCGCCACCGCCGGGAAGCACTACTTCATCTGCGGCATCCCCGGCCACTGCGCCGCCGGCATGAAGCTCACGGTCAACGTCGTCGCCGCCTCAGCCGCAGAACCCACCAAGCCCAGGGGCCAGAGGAGCGTCGCCCCTGTCGCCGCACCGGTGACGGCACCGGCGCCGGCGCCGGAGGGACCCACCGACGAGCAGATGCCGAACGTGTCGTCGCCAACCGGCAGTACGCCGTCCAGCGCCGCCAGCATCGGTGCCAAGGCCGCAGTGGCGCTCGCCATGGGCATGGCCGTGGCGCTCGCCATGTGAGAGGGATCTGATCGATCCATGAGCACTGAGGCTTCTTAATCATGTCGATACATTTGCGGATTTTGTTCTTTTATTCTAGTGTCTTCCTCTCTGGCTGTCAGTGGCACTGGCACTGTCATGCACATTGCGCCCCCTGCATGTTCCGTCCTATTATCAGTGTACGCTACCATTTATTTGTTGTATCTCTCCATCCAACAATAAATACAATTCACATTCTTTAAACATCGCTTGTGGTACTCATTCAGAGCACCCATTAGGACAAGTAAAGTATTTTCTGTGTTTTGTTTTCTTGTTTGGCTGCTCTGTTCAGAAAACCAGAGTAGGAAGCTTTTCTTTGCTCTGCTTTTGGAGGGTACATAAACATCAAGGTAGTGATAATCTTCTAGGAGCACTAAGGGCGTGTTTGGTTCCGGTGCGAGTTTTTTCCCCGCATGCAAGTTGCACGCGCAGGGACTTCTCGCGCGGATCCGCAGCTGGGCCAAATTCTCCCCTTATTTGGTTCTCTACACTATTTAGGACTTGGGCAGAATTAACTCCCCTTATTTGGTTCTCCGCATTGACACTATTTAGGACTTATGGTGTGCTGTATTAGGACTGGGAGAAAGAAATGCGCATGTTTGGTTTCAGCTATCTCATGTGCTCTGGTAACCTCTTCCCCAAATGGTAAGCTTACCACACATCATAACCTCTTAACCACAGCAAGCACACACCATAAGTTTACAATACAAAGTACATAAACATTGTAGCAACAGCACGACATAAGTTCATAGCAATCGAGGTTAGACAACAAAGTACGCAGCAACGATCAGAGGTGGATCATGGAAAGGGCTGGATCATGCTGTGGGCACTTCTTCGTGACTTCAGTCATGGTGTAGTCAAAGATGGTGACCTTGAACAGGTCACCCTTCAGCATCTTGAAGGTCAAGAAATACCTGATCTTGATCTGGTGTGCAATGGCAAAGACTGACCACCCCTGGTTAAGGCAGATCCTGCCGCTCACATCCCGGAGCTTGACCATCAAGCTACATCCGGTGTTCGTCTTCAGCACAATCGTCCTCGGCACATTGCCGAGGAAAGGCCTGAAGCCATCTGAGATTGGCAGTAGGTCTAACCCAGGTGCCAAGATCACCTTGGTAAAATGGGTTAGACCTACTTGGTCATGGAAGTGCCCTATCTTGAGAGGCCTGCCCCTCGACCTCTTGCTGCCGCTGCCCTCACCACCATCGTTCCCCCACTTGGAGGCACTACCCTCGGCAACATCTCTGGAGCATGCTCCCACATTGGTGGAGAGAGCACCTCCGATCAACGTCTTCGAGCACTACACCAGGAATCAGCACATGTGATTAGACATGAACAACGAACATAACACATGTGATCAGACATGAACAATGAACATAACACATGTGATCATACATGAACAATGAACATAATGGCCTCATATGAAATGGCACGGAGGCAAAGGGATTATCCTCATGAGCAACATGAATGAACAATGAATTTGGTTAGCACACAAATTTGTCCATGAAGAGGATCCCCTTGCATGTCATTGTGCTACTTACTAATCATCGACCAAAGGAAGCAAAACACGACCAAATCGATGACCAAATTTAGGATACCTAGCACAAACAAGGTAGAGCTGGTGCTACAGGAAACCAGAGGACGTGCACAACCTACTTTTTTGTTCATACCATCCGGTTCTTGTAGCACTAGATCTATGAACGCATTGTACTAGGTGTCACCACAAGCTATGTTCACAGAATAAACATCAATTGCCTCATAGTACAGAGCATTAACAAGATGAAGCGATGATCCTACCGAACCAAGTTCCATCACCTTGAAAAGATGACAGAACCAGGTTCGAAAGGATCATCGCTTCCATTTCCTTGCGGTGTGGATGTAATCATCGGCAGTCGCATGAATGGACAACTATTTTTTGTGCCTCATATTAGGCATTGTGTGTCCAAGATCAATCATAACAGACATGCTATGAAGTAACCTATTGGAACCTTGGCCACAGAATGCAAAGTAATCATCGGCCGAACAAGAAGAACATGAAGAGTGATGTGGAAAGTAATCAATGCCTCATATATGATGTGCACACAAACACCGGGGAGAGGACTCTGTACTACCTAGTACAATGCACTACATGGTTTGTTATGAACGATTGCAGGTAGTACATATTCACTCCTCGGTGTGATTTGGTGACAGTTTTAATCATCGGCCTAGAACAAGAAGATGAACAGAGCAATCTAGGCACTAAATTCCCCAATTTTCCCAATCAGACGAACCCTAATCACAACATCTACCGGAATCTAGCCACTAACAAGCGGAATCTAGGCACAACATGTTGGAGATATGCCCAAGAGGCAATAATAAAAGTGGTTATTATTATATCTTTGTGTTTATGATGAATGTTTACATCCCATGCTATAATTGTATTATAAGGAAACACTAATACATGTGTGTTTTGTAAACGTAAAAGAGTCCCTAGTAAGCCTCTTGTTGAACTAGCTTGTTGATTAATAGATGATCATGGTTTCCTGGTCATGGACATTGGATGTCATTAATAACAAGGTTATATCATTAGGAGAATGATGTGATGGACACACACCCGTAGTAAGTGTAGCATAAGATCAAGTCATTAAGTTCGTATTGCTACAAGATTTCAAATGCATAGTAACCTAATCCTTCGACCATGAGGTTATGTTAATCACCATCACCGGATGGGTACTTTGATGGCATCAAACACCTCTTCGTAACTGGGTGGTCATAAAGGTGTCACTGGGTATTCTAAAAGTATGCGTTGAAGCGCATGGACCAAGATTGGGATTTGTCCATCCATATGACGGATAGATATGCTCTGGGCCCTCTTGGTGGAATGTCATCTAGTTAGCTTGCAAGCATGTGACTAGGTCATAAGGGATGACATATCATGGAACGAGTAAAGAGTACTTGTCAGTAACGAGGTAGAACTAGGTATGGAGATACCAATGATCAAACCTCGGATAAGTAAAGTATCGCGTGACAAAGGGAATTGGTTTCGTATGTTAATGGTTCTATCGATCACGAAGTCATCGTTGAGTATGTGGGAGCCGTTATGGATCTCCAGATCCCGCTGATGGTTATTGATCGGAGAGGTGTCTCCATCATGTCTGCATATTCACGAACCGTAGGGTGACACACTTAAGGTTCGATGCTGTTTAGGGAGATATGGAATATGCGTTGGAGACCGAATGTTGTTCGGAGTCTCGGATTGGATCTAAGACATCACGAGGAGATCCGGAATTGTTCGGAGAATAAGATTCATATAATGGAGATCATTTTCTAGGTTCGGAATGTCCTGGAGTGTTTATATGGGGGTTCTAGAAGGTTTTGGAATGTTCCGGAAGGTTCTAGAAATTTCTATGGAGTTTACTTGAAAACCAAGAAAGAAAAAGGGGAAACTTGGGGGGGAAGGAAACTCCCCCCAAGCCCCCCTTATGCGTCGGCCCTAGGAGGTGGGCCTAGGGGTGGGAACCCTAGGCCGCACCCCTCCCTCTATATAGAGGGGTGGAGGCGCCACCCCCTTGCCCCTCCACTCTTGCCCTAGCCGCCTCTCTCCTCCTCCTTCCTTCTGCTCAGGCTTAGGCGAAGCCCTGCAGAATTCTCTACTCCACCAGCACCACCACATCGTCGTGCTGCTGGGATTCCGTGGAGAGATCTACTACCTCCGCTGCTCGCTGGAACATGAAGAGGAAGGTCTGCATCGACTCCGCACGTGTGACCGACTGCGGAAGCGCTGCCGGAACGCGGCGCCGGAAGGATCGTCTACTCGATCTTGAGATCGGCAAGTGATCTTCTACATCAACCACGAGATCTGATCTCGCACAAGGCTTTCGGATCTACAAAGGTTAGTACAGATCTATCTCGTTACACATGTCTAATAGATTAGATCTTGGCTTTTATCTAGATTAGATCTGGGTTTTGTTCGTTCTTATGGTAGAAATTTTTTTTTCCATGCTACGAACCCATCACAACACGGAAGCAATCTATCCTAACACTACAAATCGACCAAAACTAGCACAAATAGGCACAAATCTACCATGCATGTCACTCATACTCGGAGACTGAGTCGGTAACAGATAGATTTGAGATGCTAAAACCTTAGAGAGGTGGTGGTTCGATGCCTTACCGCCATTATTGAAGAATTCGTGCTTCGGGTTTGCCGAGGAAGAAGAAGAAGCAGCCACAGTCGCAGGAGCAGATCTGCTCCGGCCACGAAAAGCACAGTACTCGCCTAGATCTACCTCTGTTGACTGCCCTCACGGTGATCTTGGATCTTCCGACGGGAGAGGAACAGCCAACGGTGAGAAGGGAGGAAGGGACGATTGTGAATGGGGAGAAAGAGAGCGGTGAGCAAGCGATGAGGGGATTTATGGCGCGCTTTCTTGATGCATGGCGTCGTCTCCCGCCCTTCTCCCCGCGGCAGCCGCGTGCCCGCATTTGGCTCCCCAGGACCTGTCCCTGCAGAAAAATGTCTGATTTTGGTGTTCCTAGCGAGCCATGATTTGGGGTGCGATGCGAGCTCGGCCCGACATGCAAGTCTCCAAACGGGATTATTTCTTCTAGCCCGGTGCAGGAAACGGCCGTGTGACCCACCAAACACTCCCTAAGCTCCCTAGAAACAACGAGCTCTAAGTGCTCCGCGTCCGACCTTTCTTTTCTACTCCCTCCGTTTAGAAATATAAGACGGTTTAGCTTTGTGAATCGAATGTATCTAGACGGCTTCTAGTGTATAGGTTCATAGAGGTTCGGAGTGAACCTATACACTAAAAAGGGTCTAGATACATTAATTTCACAAAGCTAAAACATCTTATATTTCTATAAATGGAGAGATCCGTGTCGCATAGGCCCATCTGTTTGGTTTCGTATCGGTTTCCCCGCCTATGGCCATGTGTTGCCTGTATCGGGGTAGCGAGAGAGGAACACGAGTCTTGCTCCTGTCCCCGTCCTTTTCCTCCTCTATCTCGATCGTGAAATTGCCGCTGACTCCTATGATTATGGACGACTCACTTCTGATCGGCGCTGCTGATCACCGAATTAGCCCCTCCTTGATCACGTGTACAGCTTCCCCTCCGACGCCTCTACCTTCCGCCCCAGCACATGCCTCCGAGGTGAACCCTAGATGTGGCTTGGTTTGACGGCATGGTGGTCCAGTGGTCAGCATCGTCGCCTCTCGCTCCTCCTCCGACCTCCGGTGAGCCCCTCCACTGCCCTCCCTCGCCTCCTCATTCTTTTGTGCCGCCTATTTGACGCCCCTTCCGCACCACGGCCACCCATGCTTATACCGGTGGTCGTTGCAACTCTTGGGGCTATGGCTTTAATAACCATGTTCACTTTGTCAAGCTTTCCTGATTTCTCCTTACCCACGTGCTACAAGTATGTGTGTTTTCCGATATTTATGAAGATATGGAGATCTCTTTTTCTTGATCAATCAAATACAATGAGAACAGATCTGTTTTTACCTGTGTTAATGAAGTCTGAGAATCTCATTAGTAATTGGGTGCGGAAACATATGTATATTTCTATGCTAAGATTGCAGAATCTTAATATTTAACATGTCTAAATGCTGAAAGTTATTCACCATTGTTCAGAACGTCCATCTGGATGCCCCCTCTTCCACAAATTGAAGGAGACAGTTTCCATATCTTGGATTCCTGACAGGTTTTGTCAATGTTCTAAAATTTATTATAATGTTTCGATGGATAACTTCAGTTGTAATGATTTTGCTGGATCTTAGAAGAAAATTAGTTTTTAGTCTGAAGCCAAACTTGGAGTAGATAATGTTTAGTTCGTATGGCAAGAAAGAAAATGGATACAGCTGCAAAGGAGGTCATGTTATTGAATATTTTTAATCTTACACTTTGTAGTTAGTTAAACTACTATGCTTGTTCGTCTCTCTGGTGCAAGCAACAAATAAGAATACTAAAGACAACGACAGCCTTAAGCATGATTTTTTAGCCAGCAAATTTGCTCCCTTGGATATTTTTGCAAAGCCGATGGAATGCTCCTCAATCCATGCTCTATAGGGAAAACAACTTTGACCAAGCATCACCTAAAGAAAACTTATCCAGGTTATGTACTTACCACATGTATTTTATGTTGTTTACATGTTCATTTTTTAGATGATTTTGTGAAAGTTGATCTACATATGCAGGTGTCAATACTGTACCGGATCCAACAAACGTCTGGTTTTTGTTGTTATGGTCAGCTTAGCATTCTTAGATGTTTTATTTGTAGGTCCTACATGGACCAGATAGTTATTGCCTCAAATATGGTATCCGGATATGTCGCCTTCATAGTGAGTTTGGAATAAATCAACTAATAACCTGTATTTTTGGAAGTGTTTTGTCAAATAGTATTTGTGGTAATGTGTGGGTTTTCTATTTTGGCATGTGTGTGCTTTCTCTTTTGTTCCTGGTGTCCCCTAAAGGTGCTTATTTCAGTTCATCGACTTCTCTTTCCTCTGTCCAGGTTTGTGCTTCTTGCCCTCTTGTTGTGCTACAACTTAATGCTCATTTCTTCTGCTAAGTTTGGTGCCAAATAAATAAGTAGAATTTAAGCTAGCTTAAATTTATCATTTTCTTTAGTTTCACTAAGGTTTTTAGATACTACTACTCTGATATGCTTCTAGCATGCCCGTTGCTATTCTGCCATTGCAGAATGAGGAAGAAACCAAGGTTGAGTACATGATGTGTAGAACGTCTTTCGACCTAAGTTGCCTTAACTTTAGCTTAAACTTATATGAATTTGTTCTAGGTGGCTATTTTTTTAAATTTTACAAGGCTAAGATTCATTCCACATAAATTTACGGAAATCATGTCAATTTGAATTACAGCTTCATACCAGGATTTGAAATTATATAATTGCATTTTTCATACATATTATACAAATATCAAAGTGTGTTTTGATTTAATAAACTTTTCTAGAAAGTGTAAATAATTGTTGTACTTCTATATATATAAACTTGTTTTCGTACTTAACGTTCTAATTTATGTAATGTGGATTCATTGCATGCCTTGTTCTTGTCTGTCTGTTATTTCAAATTTGTGGTGAACAAAAATGCCCTAGCAGATACATTAGGGGGCAATACAAATTGTTAAAATTTTCTTAGAAGATCTTATAATTTACTTGAATATGAGCGGGTACTGTCTTTACTTAGTGAAATTGGATGTATCCTTACCAGTGGGACAAATGTTCATGCATTTTAGACATTACATGATTTTCATCTTTATACAGCTGATTCTGTGGACATCATGCTTGAGTTGGTATCATTTAGAAGAAGCAATATAAACTTATTTTTCCTTAGAGGTAAGTACTTCTTTTTGGCTCTGATCTTATTTGCTTATAACTATAGTGTTATCCTATAACTTCTGTTATAGGGTCATTTTGACGCAACAATGAAATGGAGAAAATGTAGCACTCCATGTTTATAAATCTCTTAGGGCATAAATAATCCTAAGGCTACAAGCCATGTAGCTAAAAATACCAGTTCATTATTTGAGATTTTGTGTAGGTATTCAAATTTATAAATCTATGTATATAAAAGGTTACAATAGATCGTTGTTATATCTGATATTCCCCTTCTCTATACAACGGGTCATTTGGAGGGCTCAGGTTAAATCTGAAGTCCTCGCAAAATCCCAATTTTTTAAGTGTGGGTGTGTCTCCTGGGTTTTACGCACTTTACCTTACGACATTTGTTGTTTTGTGTCAAGCAATGTAGCTTAGGAGTTTTGCTGCTTTCTGTCAGCCAATAGGATGTGTGTTTGAGAAACAATATAGTTATTTAGTAAATGATACTACAACCTTTGGCAATATGATTTATGATCTAACAAAAATTATTCTTTTTTTGTATTTTTTATTGGGCATTGTTGCAGTGTGTGAAGGTATAAGGTTTCGAGGGTTTAACGGAAGTTGTTTACTAGTTTAGTGCAAGCCAGCGACAAGGCTGAACTCTTGCTCGAGCTGTGATCAAAAGATCGCCTTGTCATATGTACTTAATTTATGTTTGATTCTCTCCTCCTACGCCACAGAAATTTACCTTTCTCTTATTTTAATGCATATAACAGAGACATAGAAGATGACGCGATTATATATAAGCCACAATCGACGCATGTACAATATGATCGTCAGTAAATAAATAGCTGCGAATAAAATATGAAAGTTAGATAATACTATTTTCCCTTTCTACTAAAATAAATATGTGGAATTTTCCTGCCCAACATGTCACTCTGCAAAATTTCTAAACCTACTTCTTGAATTTAGTTGTCTCAGGCTCAAAAATATTACATTACGTCATTTATATATCTGTATTCCCCCTCTTTGTAAGACAGGTCTCTTGGGGCGCTCGGGTTCTGTTTGATGCCTTGTTTTATTCCTTTTGAAAGAAGTATGAGAAAAGGATATATTTGTGTTGGTGCTTAGCAAATGACTTCCGTTAGGAACTTTATGTATATATATTTGTGTTTTCAGGAGTTGGTCCATTGGCAGCATTTTCCATTAGTGTTTGTTATATATATTGTTGTTCTTACATTAATTTTTATTAGAGTTTAGTTTTTATACACATTCATCATTTAGTTCTGGATGTTTTTCTAGCGGGCGTAATATTTTGCCCATAGATGTGGTTTTATTTGCATAAATATAGACTGTTTGCATAAATATAGACGGATTTGGGGTACTATCCGTGTAAATGTTCTTTTGCAGATGGAGAAGATTGTATAGTAATGACAGCATATGCGGAACTACATATTTACCCAAAAAAAGTGCTACTTTGCAGGCTGAAATAAATAGAAATTGGGTGTTTCTTATATAGAAGCTAGAACAAGCAAGTTGTAGCATATTGTCGGTTGCATAAACCTCTTTGTGATGATGATATAATTTACTGTTAGATTGCAAAAAAAATGACGCTCTGTATACCCAAGTTATAAATCGTAGTTCTGCCCATGAATGATAGGATGTGAACTAGTTCATGCGCCTGCTAAAACTAATGTCATTATTAAATAATAGCGCTAGATTGTTTCGACTCAAACTGCTATCCACGTCGTCGTGATTCTTTTCGGCCATGGGATAGATGCCGGAAAAAACACGCGACGATATTGCAAGGGAGCTCTATTATCCCGTTGCGGGCCAGGACAAAGTATGCAAGACAATGACAATGCCATAACATTATTCTTTTGCATGGGTACCTCCAAAAGCTTTTTTCATAAAACTTTCAAAGAAACCTATAATTTATTACTTATAGTTCAAGTTTGACCTAATTTCATTAAATTCAAGAGCAATCTATCACACTTGGGTGTACCTCAAGTTTGACCTAATTTCATTAAACTGTCAAGACATAAAATCTTAGCAAGAAGATGAACATGTCATCAGAATTCTCTTTTGGTTTCTGATAGTATATTAATTGACCCCCCCTTGCGTGCCCCCTCCGATGGGTACCTCCAAGAGATTTTCCGTAAACTGTCAAAGCAACCTACACAATTTACTTGTAGTAGTTCAAATTTTACCTATTATATTTTTTCCGCTTTACCTAATATAATTTTATATAGTGATGATATGCTAGATGTCTATTATCTGAGTCTCACGTATACGGCACATGCAATTTACTAGTACTTGTAGTTTCAAATTTGACCTAATTTCGATAAATCGACATAAAGTCATTCTAGTGGGCAGAGTTAGCTGGGAAGTTTGAAAACTCATAAAACATGGGAATCATTGGTACAACATGTTCATCCAATATATATGTATGTAAACTTGGATTGTGGCATTCAGATCCAATATTCTTTGGACTTTTCTTTAGAAAAAGAACAACCTTGCTCGTATTCTTCACTCAGAAAATGTAGAATTGAATGTTCTTTCTTGATAGTTGGGAACTCACACCGACGACACTGTTTACTACAAGAATATACACCGATGATCTACCTATGAAAAGACATTTAATTCAAGAGCAATCTATGGCGTTTACTTGTAGCTAGCTCAAGTTTGACCTAATTTAATTAAATTATCAATATGCAAAGTCTTAGCAAGAAGTTGAACCTATCGTCGAAACTCTCGCTGGTTTATGGTATATTAATTTTGAACCCTCGATGGGTATGTCTAAAAGCTTTTTCGTAAATCTATTAAAGCAAAACATACAATTTACTTGTAGTTTCAAATTTAAACTAATTTCGAGATATCGACATAAAGTTATTCAAATGTGCGGGGTTAGCTATAGGAAGCTTAAAAACCCATAAAACATAGGAATCACAAGTACAACATGTTGTCGATCCACTATATATATATATATGTCTGTCAACTTGGCTTGTGGCATCCACTTCCAATATTTTTTGGACTTCTCTTTGCGGAAAAGAACAACTAATCTCGTTTGTCTTCACTCAGAAAACATAGAATTCAATGTTCTTTCCTGATAGTTGGACACTCACACCCATGGCACTGCTTACTACTAGAAAATGCACCCATCTACCTCTGAAATGACATTTAATTCAAGAGTTATCTATCGCGCTTACTTGTAGGTCAAGTTTGACCTAATTTCGTTAAATTATCAAGATGCAAAATCTTAGCAAGAAGTTGAACCTATCGTCAAAACTCTCGTTGTTTTCAGATATATTAATTGTGACCCCTCGATGGGTACCTCCAAAAGATTTTTCTTAAAACTTTCAAAGCAACCTACAATTTACTTATAGTTCCAAATTTGACCTAATTTCGATAAATCGACATATAGTCATTCGGTCAAATGGGCAGAGTTAGCTAGGAAGTTTGAAAACTCATAAATAAAACATGGGAATTGTTGGTACAACATGTTGGTCTACTATATATGTCTGTAAACTTGGCGTGGCATTCACATCCAATATTCTCTGGACTTCTTACAAAAAAGAACAAGCTCACTCGTCTTCACTTGGAAAATGTAGAATTGAATGTTCTTTCCTGATAGTAGGAAACTCACATTGACAATATTGTTTACTACAATAAGATGCACCGATCTACCTCTGAAAATACATTTAATTTCAAGAGCAATCGATCACGTAATTACTTGTAGCTCAGGTTTGACCTAATTTCGTTAAATTGTCAAGATGCAAAATCTTAGTAAGAAGTTGAACCTATCATCAAAACTCTCGGTGTTTTATGATATATTAATTATGACCGGTCGATGGGTACCTCCAAAAGTTCTTTTGTAAAACTTTCAAAGCAATCTATAATGTACTTGAAGTTTTAAATTTGACCTAATTTTGATAAATCGACACAAAGTCATTCGGTTAAATGGGCAGAGTTAGCTAGGAAGTTTGAAAACTCATAAAATATGGGAATCGTTGGTACAACATGTTGGTCCACTATATATGTCGGTAAACTTGGCTTCTGGCATTCAGATCCAATATTCTTCGGACATTTCTTTACGAAAAAGAACAATCTTGCTCGTCATCACTCGAAAAATTGAGAATTGAATGTTCTTTCTTGATAGTTGGAAAATCACACCGAAGACACTATTTACTACAAGAAAATACACCCATCTACCTCTGAAAATACATTTAATTTCAAGAGCAATCTTTCGCGCTTAATTACTTGTAGCCCAGGTTTGACCTAATTTCGTTAAATTGTCAAGATGCAAAATCTTAGCAAGAAGTTGAACATATTGTCAAAACTCTCGGTGTTTTATGATATATTAATTGTGACCCGTCGATGGGTACCTCCAAAAGTTTTTTTGTAAAACTTCCAAAGCAACCTATAATGTACTTGAAGTTTCAAATTTGACCTAATTTCGATAAATCGACATAAAGTCATTCGGTTAAATGGGCAGAGTTAGCTAGGAAGTTTGAAAACTCATAAAATATGAGAATCGTTGGTACAACATGTTGGTCCACTATATATGTCGGTAAACTTGGCTTCTAGCATTCAGATCCAATATTCTTCGGACATTTTTTTACAGAAAAGAACAACCTCGCTCGTCATCACTCAGAAAATTGAGAATTGAATGTTCTTTCCTGATAGTTGAAAATCACACCGACGACACTATTTATTACAAGAAAATACACCCATCTACCTCCGAAAAGTCATATATTTCAAGAGCAATCTATCGCGCCTACTTTGTAGCTCAAGTTTGACCTAATTTCGTTAAATAGTGTCATGATGCAAGATCTTAGGATAAAGTCAAACTAGTTGTCAAAACTCTCGGTTGTTTCTCATATATTGATTGTGACCCCCGATGGGTACCTCCAAAAGCTTTTTTGTATACTCCCTCTGTTCATAATTACCTCGCGTTCTAGGTTTAGTCAAAGTTAAGTTTTGCAAAGTTTGACCAACAATATAAGAAAAAATATCAACATCCATGATTTCCAATGCATATAATATAAAAATATAGTTTATAATAATGGTAATATAATACTTTTTATGTTGTTAATATAGATATTTTTTCCTAACTATATGGTCAAAGTTTATAAAGTTTGACTTTGACTAAACCTAGGATGCGAGGTAATGTGAATGGAGGGAGTAACTTTCAGAGCAACCTACAAAACTTGTAGTATATAGTTCAAATTTGACCTAATTTTGATTAATCGACATATAAATTCATTCAAGTGGGGAGAGCGATAAGCTATACGAAGTTTGAGAACTCATAAAACGCGGGAAATCATAAGTACAAGATGTTGGTCCACTATATATGTGTGAAAACTTGGCTTGTGGCATTCAGATCCTTATTCTTCGGACTCCCTTTATAGGAGAGAATAATCTCGATTTCACTTGAAAAATTGAGAATGTTCTTTTCTGATAGTTGGAAACTCACACTGACATCATTGTTTACTACAAGAAGATGCACCCATCTACCCTTGAAAAGATATTTAATTCAAGAGAAATTTTTCGCGCTTACTTCCTTGTAGCTCAAGTTTGACCTAATTTCGTTAAATAGTCAGGATGCAAAATATTAGCAAGAAGTTGAAACTATCGTCAAAACTCTTAGTGGTTTCTGATGACCCACAAGTATAGGGGGTGTATCGTAGTATTTTCGATAAGTAAGAGTGTCGAACCCAACGAGGAGCACAAGGTGTTGGCTAGTGGTATGGATCAGGAATTCTCTGCAAATACTTAGCAAACGGATTTTTAGGGTTTTTTGATAATGCAAGTAAATAAAGTACGAGTAAATAAAGGACAGTAGGAATAAATGAAGCAAGTGGCCCAATCCTTTATGCAGCAAAGGACAGGCCGGTTGTATTACTTAAGATGACCAAACGTTCTTGAGGACACATGTGAATTCTATCAAGTGCTTTCGCTTCATATAGTTCATTAATCTTCTTTAGCTTGCTAAGTGTTGTGTGGGTGAACCTGTGATAATGTACCGACCTTCCTAGGACTAATACATACTTGTGATTATACCCCTTGCAAACATCCGTAAATACAAGAAAGTAATTAAGGTAGAAACCTAACCACAACTTTAAACTCTAAGACCCTTACGTCCCTTGTGCAATGGTTTTCTAACAGGGGTTCAGGTTTCTGTCACTCCGGCAACCCCTACGATTAGTAGCCAAATACACAATGCATTCCCTTAGGCCCATATAGGTGAAGTGTCATGTAGTCGACGTTCACATGACACCACTAGAAGAGGTACACCACAACTTAAATATCAAACTATTGAATCTTTCTCATCACAACTCCACTACTAACAACATGACTTCTCCCATGTCCTCAAGAAGTAAACGAACTACTCACAAGACATCATATGGATCATGATCAGAGATGGAATAATGATGTAAAACAATCTGAACATAAAAAATAATTCAATGGTTCCACTCAATAGCATCAACTACAAAGAGTAATCAACACCTGGAAAGTTTCCCCTAAGAACTATGCAAGATTCAACCCAATTGTTACAGCAATATGGAGATGGAGATGATGGTGCTAGTGGTGATGATGGTGGTGGTGATGATGATGATGATCCCGATGAAGTCCAGCTTGATGGTGGTGTTGATGGCGATGATCTCCCCTCTCCGAGAAGGAATTCCCTCGGCAGAAATCTGTCTGCCGGAGAGATCTTTCTCTCTCGGTGTTTTCCGCCCCGTAGAGGCGGCTGAATCTTTCTATGGTCGCCCCCTCGAGTATTAGGGTTTCGGGAGGATTATATATGCCAGAGGGGAGAGCCAGTGGTGGGCCAGGGCGGCCACACCATCTGGTGGCGCGGCCTAGGGTGGCCTGCGCCATGGGGTGGTGTGGGCCTCCTGTGGCCCATCTCCACTCCTCCTTCTGGCAGTCTTTGTCTTTTGGAAAAATAGGATTTTCCGTATATTTTCCCGGATTTTCTGATCTTCACGAATTTTGCCTCCAAACAGCACCTTTTCCATCAGAATCCTGACTGCAGCGGTCCATGCTCCAAAAGTCATCAACCATGCAAAAATAGATGAAATAATATAAGTATCATCTCTTAATATGAAATATATCAATGAATAACAGTAAGTTATGATATAGAATAGTGATGCAAAATGGACGTATCAACTCCCCCAAGCCTTGACTTCGCTTGTCCCCAAGCGAAACTGAGCCTAATAAACATGACCGCGGGTTTATTGAGTGAAGAGTCGATAAAAGAATACGGACAAGAAGCATCACATTCATCAATACATAGATCATAATAGAAGACAACTCACTATTATATAAGTTAACTTGCAATAAGTAAAGGAAACACAATAAAGATACATAAAGTGAATCATAATTGGTAATGGCAAACTTAGCTCTTGGTCGAAGAATAGTTGATAATTTGCTGGAGTTCACAAATAACTGGTTTTCAATGATAGCTTTCAAAGTAGTAAACATCAAGATAAGAGCAATGTGCAAAACAAGGAACATAAGAAACATGATTGAATAAATCATCATATGAATGAATAAAACACAACAACTCAAAATACTTGCTGAGATAGAAGGGAATAGGTTTACTGACTCAACTAAAAAGTAAAAGAAAGGCCCTTCGCAGAGGGAAGCAGGGATTGCAAGTTTCATAAAGAGCTCCCAAAAATTATGATACTTATTAGCTTTCAGCTCTCATTGCCCCTATCATAGGCATCTTTAGGTGATTAAGGTTGAAGTGATCAAATATGAGGATATGCTTGACAAGTTGTAAATTGAGAATCTCATGTCCCTTGAATACGAGGGTCGCTCCTCATGCTATTCAAGTTTAGTCACGGGTAAGTTCTTGTCATCGTAAGCACATGTGTATCATAGAGAACCGCCACCGGGGTACCCCTTGCCCGATGATACGGAAGAATCCCCATATCAAAATGACAAGGCAAGCAGACGACAAGCATCTCAACAATCTTCTTATTTACCATGGGAATATGGTGCTTTTTTCTCTCTTTCCTCTTTTCATACTATCTCTTTTTTCTTTTTTTCTCTTTTTCTCGATCTCTATCTCTTTTTTTATAAGAAGAATGCTTCATAGATGCTCATTATGGTTACGCTGCAGGTTTCCACCATGACAGCATGGATTAGACCAGCGGCCGAGGCGTTTCTCTAACACACATGCATAACTCCATGGACTTACAAGCTCCCCTTTCATTTCACACCAACGACATCCATAGCCAAAAGAACATGATATCAACTAGGTACAAAGTACCAGTGCAATGTTGAAAGCGTTCCCCATGACAGCATGGTTCTGCTAATTCACAACTTACAAAGCGCAAGCATATACACAACATAGATGGGCACAATGGTTCAAGTTTATTAGATGCAAGAAGGTAAAGTGTGCCATCAAGTTCATGAGAGCTTTAATCACTAATTTTCACATAACAAGTTTAATTTGGAAGGTAGACAAAAACATGAATTTACCATGAATAGCAATAGTGATAATAGGTAGGTATGGTGGACACAAATGGCAAAGGTTTTGGTTTTAAGGAGTGGATGTACGAGAAGATTTCCCTCTCAGTACAGGTTTTTGGCTAGCAAGGCTGGGTAGCAAGTATAAGAGTTGAAGGAAACAAACAAACATACAAGTGATAAAGACAAACACGCAATCTTCCTTGGAAGCAAAAAAGATCTTAACCAGAGAATACTAGACTTATGAGCAAATCAAGAAAGATGATGACATTATATTTTTGTAGAGTACTTTTGTCTTTTCATCAACTCTCAAAAATAGTTTTGCTACTGACTGAGCAAGGTTTGCCAAAACCAACTAAATTAACTCAATGATCCCAAAGTGATACCAATACTAACAACAAGATCAATCATATAACCACGAATTGAAAACTAATATAAGATATGCAAAAGAGTAAATAATAGAACTTCTCATTAATATTCCATAACAGAACTCACACCAAGGGATACATATCTAACGAGAGAGGGGACACTTCCATAATGCAAACCATCCTACATGATAACTTCTCTATTCATGATATGACTCTACTAAAAAGGAAAAGGATAGAAGAAAGTGATGTGATACCGCGACACTCCCCCAAGCTTGGAACAAGCCGAGGGGATGCCAAACCTGATGACGAATTACTCCTTCGGTGGTGGTGGTATCCTCTCATCATCATCCGACTTCTAGGGTAAGGGCTTCCCATCAACAAAGGACATCATGGTCTCTAGCATCCTGAAACTTGCAGTAGCACTTATGCGTTTAAACCTAACCTCATACTCACAGTTTTGATTTTGAACGTCGTGGAGCTGTGCTCGCAGTTTGTTGGTTGTTTGGCGGAGTGAGAGGACTTCATCCTTGAGCTCAGCAGTCTCCTCTTGGTGCTCGGCGATGAGTTCGTAACAAATATTATGGATGATATCCACTTCGCGTTCCGCCATCTTCTTGTACCTAAAGACTTCTTGCTCCAATGCTTCCATCCTGTCCTCCAGACTTCCTTCACCCTAGGGCCTTGAACCTCTTTTATACGGACCTCCCCATCTTCAAGCAATTCCTTGGGATGAATCTTCAACTCTCTCATGTATGGGTTGGTGATATCCTCTAAGGAATCTTCCTTGGCTGATCCAGAGGAAGACATTGTGGCTCCAAATCTGGGACTCTACCTATCAGAAACATATCGAAACGAAAACACGACAAAAACACGATATACGAACCTTGGGAGATCCGGGGGATTATATATTATGAATTTTCAAAACAAAAGAAAGGTACTGGGAGAAAACGGGTCAGAGACGGTGTCCGGAGTGGCCACACCACCTGGTGGCGTGGCCAGGGGTGGGCCCGCGCCACAGGGTGGTGTGAGCCACCCTGGCTGCATTTTCGTCCCTCTTTCGCTTCGTAGCTTTCCTTATTGACTGAAAACTGCAAAAATATAGTTGGATAGTATTTTCACGGAACGTTTCTTACCAGAACTGTTACCTATTTGAAAACGGACTCTGCAGGTCTCTAGGTTTGGTCGTTGATAAAATTTTCCGGAGTCACCACTTGAATAACATCAATATCTTCATCTTCATACACTTATTGCTTGAGTCATGAAACCTTTCACTTCCTTATTACACCATTATCTCCACTAACCTAGAAATTTCTTTCACACAAAACTTCACACAGTTCTCATTAGCAACATTAGTATAAGTGAAGTGATAAAACCTTTTGAGTCCAACTTCAACTGAAAACCATCAAAACATAAGCTACTGTAGAAACTCCTTCTGAAGACCCAAAAAGAATTCAAAAAGGAAATCAAATAAAGAAGCAAATGCAAGGGTGGCAAAATCTGTCAAAACAGACCAGCAGGTAAAGATCAATTTTTTCAAAAAAATTATGTTGCTCAAATCAAAAAGTTCAAAACTAACGAAAGTTAAATAACAACCTGGGGCAGAAGCACAAACAATTACAGCTCAATCCGACATACAGAGATCTCTCACGAATGTTTACGGTGAAGCACAAAAATCTGTTTCGGGATAGCAACTTCCCCAAATATTACTTCTCTCTCATTAGAGGTTGATCTTGACACAAAAACCAAACAAAAGGATAAGGAGCGGTTATTACCAAAGTAATAACTTCCAAGACTCAAATTAAAACAAAAACAAACCGAAAGCACAAATAATTTGGGTTGTCTCCCAAAAATCTCTTTCTTTATAGCCATTAAGATGGGCATGATAATTTCAAAGATGTTCACATAAGAATACGAATTGAGGTGAAAGAGAGAATTAAGAAGAAAAAATACACACAATTAAGTCTAACCCACTTCCTATGCAAGGGAATTTTGCAAACAGACAAGTTGTTGAAACCAGAGGCTACTAGCATAGGAAGGCAAAAGAAGTGCAACATAAAAACTTTCAGCATAAATCGAGGAAACTTGATATTATTGAGATGCATAAGAACACTTTCTCCTCTCTCATAATAACCTTCAGTATCATGCATAAACTTAACAATATAACTATCACAAGGACCATCGTATCAATGATCACTTATCCTAACAGAAACAAAGGGACACTAGCTCTCATAACACTACTTTGTGAAACAATATTAGGGACATCCTTACAAAGGATAGTGTGTCCCTCTTCTTCATATTTTGTAACAAAGTCTTTCACATTTGCTATCATAGGTTCATCAACCATTTGTTTATCAGGTTCAACAGCTTTGCTTATACTTTCATCAACCATACTAGCTATCATAGAATGTTCCTTTATCTTAACTGGGAAAGGCATTTTCTCAATATAAGGTTCAGGTAAAAGATGATTAGAAGTATAAACTTCAGTATTTCTTATAGGAACACTCTTAACAATATCTTTGTAGGGTTCATGATACTTATTCCACTTCTTTTTAGGCACTTTAATGTAGGAAGAAAAAGCCTTAAAATAAGAAGCAATAGCTTGAGAGTCTAGACCATAAGCATTTTTAATATTTTGAAAGTCATTAGTACCCATAAAAGATTCAATGCATTCATAATCATAGTTTATACCTGACTTTCTACCTTTGTCATTCTCCCAAGCTTCAGCATTGTCTTGAGTACGGTCTAGAAGATCCCATTTAGCTTCATGCGAGTGAATGATCCAGCACAAGAAGCATCCAATAAATCCTTATCATGTAGAGGGAGCCTTGCATAAAGGTTATTGATGATAATATTGTTGGGGAGCTCATGAATGGGACATTTGAGCATTAGTAACTTCAATCTCCCCCAAGCTTGAGTTGTACTCTCTCCATCAAGAGGCCAAAAGTTGTATATTTGATTCCGATCTTTATGAATCTCACTAGGAGGATAAAACTTTGAATAAAAGAGATGCACTATTTCCTCCCATTCCAGAGCTTGACCATTCTTCAGCAGCTTATACCATTCATCAGCTCTTCCTTTTAGTGATAATGAAAATAACTTCTTCTTCTTAACTTGATCTGTAGTAATACCTGCACACTTGAACAACCCGCATAATTCGTGTATAAAGAGCAAATGATCACCGGGATGGACAGTTCCATCCCTAACATAGTAGTTATCCATAACACGATCAATAATTCTTGTAGGTATTTTAAAAGCATCATTCTCAGCAGGTGGTGGTTCGTCTACTATCTTAGCAGTGATAGTAGCTTTACCAAATAAGAAACTCAGCGAATTATCCATAACGAAAAGAAAGCAACTAACAGAAGTAAACAATACTCACAGTAGAAGTTTCCATTACCAGTTCCACTCTCCAATAGCGCTTCACTCCCTGGCAACGGCGCCAGAAAATAGTCTTAATGACCCACAAGTATAGGGGGTGTATCGTAATATTTTCGATAAGTAAGAGTGTTGAACACAATGAGGAGCAGAAGGTGCTGGCTAGTGGTATGGATCAGGAATTCTCTGCAAATACTTAGCAAACGGATTTTGAGGGGTTTTCGATAATGCAAGTAAATAAAGTACGAGTAAATAAAGGACAGTAGGAATAAATGCAGCAAGTGGCCCAATCCTTTATGCAGCAAAGGACAGGCCGGTTGTATTACTTAAGATGACCAAACGTTCTTGAGGACACATGGGAATTATGTCAAGTGCTTTCGCTTCATATAGTTGATTAATCTTCTTTAGCTTGCTAAGTGTTGTGTGGGTGAACCTGTGCTCATGTACCGACCTTCCTAGGACTAATACATACTTGTGATTATCTCCCTTGCAAACATCTGTAAGTAGAAGAAAGTAATTAAGGTAGAAACCTAACCACAGCTTTAAACTCTAAGACCCTTACGTCCCTTGGGCAATGGTTTCCTAACAGGGGTTCAGGTTTCTGTCACTTCGGCAACTCCTACAATTAGTAGCCAAATATACAAAGCATTCCCCTAGGCCCATATAGGTGAAGTGTCATGTAGTCGGCGTTCACATGACACCACTAGAAGAATTACACCACAACTTAAATATCAAACTATTGAATCTTTCTCAACACAACTCCACTACTAACAACATGACTTCTCCCATGTCATCAAGAAGTAAATGAACTACTCACAAGACATCATATGGATCATGATCAGAGATGGAATAATGATGTATAACAATATGAACATAAACAATAATTCAATGGTTCCACTCAATAGCATCAACTACAAAGAGTCATCAACATCGGGAATGTTTCCCCTAAGAACTGTGCAAGATTCAACCCAATTGTTACAGCAATATGGAGATGGAGATGATGGTGGTGGTGGTGATGCTGGTGGTGATGATGATGATGATGATCCCGATGAAGTCCATCTTGATGGTGGTGTTGATGGCGATGATCTTCCCTCTCCGGGAATGAATTCCCCCGGCAGAAATATGTCTGCCGGAGAGATCTTTCTCTCTCGGTGTTTTCCGCCCCGCAGAGACGGTGGAATCTTTCTATGGTCGCCCTCTCGAATATTAGGGTTTCGGGAGGATTATATACGCCAGAGAGGAGAGCCAGAGGTGGACCAGGACGGCCACACCACCTAGTGGCGTGGCCTAGGGTGGCCCGCTCCAGGGGGTGGTGTGGGGCCCCTGTGGCCCATCTCCACTCCTCCTTCTAGCAGTCTTCGTCTTCTGGAAAAATAGGATTTTTTGTATATTTTCCTAGATTTTCTGATCTTCGTGAATTTTGCCTCCAAACAGCACCTTTTCCATCAAAATCCTGACTACAACAGTCTATGCTCGAAAAGTCATCAACCATGCAAAAACAGATGAAATAACATAAGTATCATCTCTTAATTTGAAATATATCAATAAATAATAGTAAATTATGATATAGAATAGTGATGCAAAATGGACGTATCAGTTTCTGACATATTGATTGTGACCCCTCAATGGGTGTCTCCAGAAGTTTTTTCGTAAAACTTTCAAAACAACCTATAATTTACTTGTAGTTTCAAATTTGACCTAATTTTGATAAATCAACATAAAGTCATTCAAATGGGCAGAGTTAACTAGGAAATCATTCAAATATCGACAAACATTTAATTCAAGAGCGATCTTTCGCGCTTACTTGTAGCTCAAGTTTGAACTAATTTTGTTAAACTACAAGATGCAAAATATTAACATGATGTTGAACGTATCGTCAAAACTCTCGGTGGTTTATGATATATTAATTGTCCCCTGAATAGGTACTTCCAAAAGAGTTTTCATAAAACTTTCAAAGCAACCTAAAATTTACTTATAGTTCAAATTTGACCTAAATTCGATAAATAATTGGCATAAAGTCATTCAAGTTGGCGGAGTTAGCTTGGAAGTTTGAAAGCTCATAAAACATAGGTATTGTTAGTACAACATGTTGGTCCACTCCTCAAATCGGCCCTATGCAAGTTTTAGCGCTTCCCGCCAAACCCACATAGAAACGATTCAAGGACGCCCACCAGGCACTTTCGTGCGGGTGGAAAACGAAGTAATATCATTACACAACAGTCCTCGATGGGACCCAAAAACAGATATATATATACAACAGCGACTCAACGAGTCAAGAATACAGACATATAATACAAAGATCCAAATCACATTGAAATCGATACAGCGTCTGAGTACGGACAAGATGCAAATTGGGCTAAGAGCCCTGTAGAATAACCAATGGCGTCCATAACCCTTCCCAGGCCAAGCCGGAAGGGTAACCCTGCTAACGACGTCGATCTGAAACCTGCTAGAACAAAAGAGGTGCCGACAAAGGGCAAAGGAAAAAGAGGAGCGTCAGTACTGAGGCCAGTACACCGCGAGGCTAGAATTCGGCGGCTCTCGCCTACATAGGTATGGTAGACTGAAGCGGCAGCGGAGCATGCACTAAACAACCTATAGAGACTCAATACAACTGTCGGCTATTAGAGAGGGATAAGAAAGACCTATTCAGATCCAACCTGATAGTAACACCAAAAATACCCATCCTGGTATTCCCCCTCGAGACCAAACGAGGAAGTCAAACCGAGGAACTCACATAGTTGGCAGTTTTATTCGTTCCATTATAGTTGCAGCACTTACTAATCAGATATAGGGAGCACCAGTCATCCTGGAGCATACGTAGTGGGCAGTTTTAATTAACCATTCCATGGTAGTTGGAACATTTACTAGTCAGATATAATTGTCCTGAGGAATCCCAAAACCCAGCAGTTGTTGGCACTTTTATCACATTCCATTGGAGTTACAATACTTACTAGGCAGGTATAGTATGGCACAGATCACCACAGATCCACCAATTGTTGGCATTTTAATTATCCATTCCATTGTAGTTGAATCTGATTACTAGTCACATATTAAGTCAAATTTATAGCACTACTTTAGTTATGCTTGTCTATGATCAAGATACTATGCTCCAAGTCATCCATAACCGCGGACACGGCTTTCAGAAAGTTTTACCCTGCAGGGGTGCACAAATAGCAACACACACTCGATCAACCTCGGAAAAACCAACTCAAAACCCAACGAGGCTTTCACGACAAAGCAATCACAGGATTCATAAATATTTCAGGGTGCCACCCCACTAAGCTACTCGCAACAAAGTTGGCCGGCTCCAGAACGGACCCAGGATTTGTGACGACGGTTGTAAACGACTGGGAACCCGAAAGTGTGACTGGGCTTGTCGATACCGCGAAAACGTGACATAATCCAAAACAGTACAGGTGCTCCACGCACAATCTTAAATAAAGCAGTAAAGCATGGCATAAGTACATGATAGTAATAAATCCCCAAACTACTTTGTGGCCCCAAGAAATAGAAATGAATCAAGCTCTGGCTCAGGGGGATCCCATAGGGTCTCCTGGATGTGGACAGTGCAAATAGTCAAGGAACAGGTATCAAGTACTCGGGGCCTACGGGACACAAGTGGACTGGAAAAACCAAATAGCATATATTGTCCACCGGTGCCTCTTTCATTAGTTATCCCAACAATTTAATAGTTGTATTTAAAGTCATGATCATCTCCACCACAAACATCTGCCAGCATTCTAACAACTGTGGTGCTCGACAACACGAGATCGCACCTGAGCAAGCAACTACGACTCGCAAGGCCGACTAATTATCAAACAACAGACAATAGGATGTGTCCAAGGCAATATAAAGGCTGCAAGGGATATATCTGGTACGGAACACTAAAGCATCACGACACAGATAGCAATAGATCAATAGGAGGAAGTAAAGACTATAAATGCAAAATAGGTAGAAAGGGGGAGATTGCTCGCCTGGGAAACACTGCCGAAGGATCATATCCAGAGAACTTGTCAAATCTCACAACATCTCATCGTCATATCCGGGAAGAAGCGAAGCACTAACAGAAACAAGTGATGCAACAATTACAATTAATGCGGAAGAATCGGCATGATCATGATATAATGCGTGACATGGCAAGTTAATGGTGCAACTCATGATGGAATGAAGTCATTTGCATAGCACAGTGATGATACAACATTGGTGAGACATTTGTAGCAATAATGGAATCAATTCCAATTTTATTTGTCCCTTTTATCAATGAATTTCCTTGTAGTAATGTATTATAAATTCATGAAATAAGATGCAAAAGTATGTATGGATAGCATAGTTAGAAGGGCCTCGTCGAGCTAATCGATTTAGACATATTATTTGTCAAATTTAGAATTATGGAATTAAAGTTATTAATTTCTTAAGAAAAAGCATTTATTGGCATTTAAATAATTTCGAAATTTTAAATTGCTCAAAAATTGTTTTTGGATGGCATATTTGAAATCCTCACATTTTTCTGATCAGAA
Source organism: Avena eriantha (assembly GCA_910589775.1). Lineage (NCBI taxonomy): Eukaryota > Viridiplantae > Streptophyta > Magnoliopsida > Poales > Poaceae > Avena > Avena eriantha. The sequence continues at coordinate 385,573,024 of OU342741.1, forward strand.
AACATATATCATTTGTCACATTTGAAAATGTTGATTAAGAGTTATTAAAATTCATATTCTAAATAGCAAAAGGGGAAAGTTGTCATTAGTGGTAATATACATGCGCATGTTGGTAATTTTCTGAAAGTGGTTTTGAATTCAGAACTAAAAATGATTTAGGGTCTCTTTTGAAAATATTTGCAAATTCAAAAGATTTGATTTAATATGAATTTATTTGAATTTAAACACTTTCTGGATTTATTTTTATTAGATAAAGTTTAGGCCAGAAACTTTTGTACTCAGGCTCACTTAGCCACTACCACTGACTCGCGGGCCCGGCGCTGAGTCCCCACGACGCTGGCAACAGCTGTCGCGCTAGCGATTTCTCACGCGGTTCGTATCTACCCTAGAGGCTGGCAGCTGGGACCGGGCGGACACGGGTCCACTCGCGCACTGACAGAAGGGCTACCACGTGGGTCCGGGGGAGGACTCGTCTGTGACTGACAGGTACTTCCAAGGGGTTTTCTATGAAAGTCCCTGGTAGCTGCTCTCTGAAGGAAACTGAAGCTCGCGACGCAGCGGATCTGGACGCTCTTCCGCCGCCGATAGCGACCAAACGGTGGTGCAAAACACGGCGACGTAAAAAAGAGAAACGCAGAGGAAACCTTTGGCTACAATACTTATTTAGGTATCTCTGGCGAAGGCGAACTGCAGCAGTGGGGAAACGTCATGGAATAGAGGGCTGCTCGCGGCTACCGAAGAGCCTGACGGAGCTAGAGCGCACATATAGAGACGAGTCCGTCGCGCAGATGCTCACCTGGGGAGCGTGTTGGGGAAGGGAAGGTGTGGCCGAGGCTCGGGGGTACGGGGATGCCAAAACCGGGTGGTGCTAGAACCAGGGACGCCGTGGGGGGCTCGTCGGAGAAGAAGCTGCGGCGACGGGTACGCGATCGGCGACGAACAGCTAGCATAGAGGCCAAACGGGGCTAGGACGTGTCGGGAGGGATGGCAACTCACCAGGAAGTCGTTCCTGAGATCGATGAGGCTGGAGGTCGACAGGGTGGCCGGAATTGCGGAAAATCGTGCGGCAGCTAGAGGTGAAGCAGAGGGCGACGTCGTCGATCTGGGGCGCGCCTGGAGGAAATTGTCGGCAAGGAGAGGTAGAGGGAGTCGAGGCGCAGCCTCCCGTGTGCTCAGCTCAGATAGGGGTGGACGGAGGCGGTGGGTCCTTGTGGAGGCAGAGCCGGCGGTGCTCGGTGTGCTTGTTGAAGAAGAAGAAGCGAGGCAGAGGGTTGGCGTGGAGGAGGGGAAAAGGAAAAAGATGGAGCTAGGGTTCGACGGCGAGGCGTGAGGATAAGAAGGAGGGTGGGGTGACGCGGATGACAGAGGTGGGACGGCCACCTACTCCGCTCCGTCTGCTTGCAGAGAGGAGGAGCGACGGGAGGGAGGAGATGTGCAGTAGACGCCGTTGATGAAGGGGTATCGGGCCAGGGGAGAGGGTGCTCGGCCCAAAATGGAAAAGAGAAGGGCCTCGGGTGTGCTCGCTGCGGTTGGGCCTAGCTGGGCTACTGCCAGGTCTGCCTCTCTCTCTCTCTCGTTTTTTTATCTGTTTCTTTTTATTTATTTATTTGATTGTTTTGCTTTTGTTTTGTTTCAGATTCAAGCAAGTCAATAAATGAACCCTTTTGAAACTTTGGCAAGATGTTTAATAAAGGGGGTTTAACCAAGTGAGAGATGAGAGGAAAAAGAGGAAGAGGAAAGGTGATGCCCACAAATAGGATCCATTTGGGCATTTTACAAGTATTGGAGATTTAGGGTTTTTAGAAAAAGGAACAAAGACATTTATAAATAGTGGATCCTATACTTGGATCCCAACGTCGTAGAAAACCGAATAGAGAGTTTTAAAAAGGGGAAGAGAGTAATGTGATATCAAGACACACAAGCAAGATTCCAACAAGTGCAAGTGCAATGCAATGCAACCCAACCAATGCAACATTTTGTAACATGAACCATGCAAGGTGCTGACGATGCTTAAATGCAATGTGGCATGATGATATGAGCATGCGGTGATGATGATGCAATGCACAAAAACACAACAATTTTCTAGTAGTGATTTTAGCGGGGTGCTACAATTCGACACCACTAACAAGGGATCTCGCCCTCGAGATCCGCCTCATGGTACCGGAAGAAGGCCGACGAACTGAATCTTCTCGCTTCGTGTAGATCCTCGCGACACCACTAACAAGAGGTCATTGTCCGTGAACACCGAGAGAACACTCCAGGGACAAAGGGCGAAGGTAGAGGTATCAACAAACAAAGCCACCTCTAACTTCAATAGAAGGAGAGAAGCGATGCATTCTCATCCACTTCAATGTACAAGAGCGAATAGAAAGGGTAGTCGGCATGGGGGCCAATCCATCACGCACCCAAACTATTACTCCACACAATCAGTAGAAAAGCGTGCAACCATTCTCGGAATCGGACTAAAGATCTCGACAATCGAGGTTCGGAACAAAGGAGTGATGCAGGCTCTGCATCAGATCTAGCGTAGCTGATGTCGTTGCGTCAGAAAACACCGGAAGGCACAAACAAGGAACAAAGAATGGTACCACAGATAAAGGATTACTCAGATAGCATGAAGAACGGAGGTAGAAAGACCGTTACCAATGGAGGAAGCGAACCCCTGAAGGTACTACGGCAACCCAACCACGAGAATTCCTGGACTCGAAGAAGGGAAGAGAGCAGATGTAAAACAAGCAGAGGTAAGAGGAGAATAGCAGAGGGGTAAGGAGTAAAAGCATAACTAATCAGATCTATCCAATAGTTGTTGCAAAATAGTTTTGACACTCTACTTCGGTCGTTAGCTAGGTTATCCTACAGGCTGGACAAGTGGGGTATCGTAACTGCTGAGCTCTGATACCACTCTATAACAACCTCAAATCGGCCATATGATAGTTTTAGCGCTTCCCGCCAAACCCGCATAGAAACGATTCAAGGACGCCCACCATGCACTTTCGTGCGGGTGGAAAACGAAGTAATATCATTACACAATAGTCCTTGATGGGACCCACAGAACAAATATATATACAACAGCGACTCAACGAGTCAAGAATACAGACATACAATACAAAGATCCAAATCACCTTGAAATCGATACAGCGTCCGAGTACGGACAAGATGCAAATTGGGCTAAGAGCCCTGTAGAATAACCAATGGCGTCCATAACACTGCCCAGGCCAAGCCGGAAGGGTAACCCTGCTAATGATGTCGATCTTAAACCTGCTAGAACAAAAGGGGTGCCGACAAAGAGCAAAGGAAAAAGAGGAGCGTCAGTACTGAGGCCAGTACACGGCGAGGCTAGAATTCGGCGGATCTCGCCTACATAGGTATGGTGGACTGAAGCGGCAGCGGAGCATGCACTAAACAACTTATAGAGACTCAATACAACTGTCGGCTAATAGAGAGGGATAAGAAAGACCTATTCGGATCCAACCTGATAGTAACACCAAAAATACCCATCCTGGTATTCCCCCTCGAGACCAAACGAGGAAGTCAAACCGAGGAACTCGCACAGTTGGCAGTTTTATTCATTCCATTATAGTTGCAGCACTTACTAATCAGATATAGGGAGCACGAGTCATCCTAGAGCATACGTAGTGGGCAGTTTTAATTAACCATTCCGTGGTAGTTGGAACATTTACTAGTCAGATATAATTGTCCTGAGGAATCCCAAAACCTAGCAGTTGTTGGCACTTTTATCACATTCCATTAGAGTTACAATACTTACTAGGCAGGTATAGTATGGCACTGATCACCACAGATCCACCAGTTGTTGGCATTTCAATTATCCATTCCATTGTAGTTGAATCTGATTACTAGTCACATATTAAGTCAAATTTATAGCACTACTTTAGTTATGCTTGTCTATGATCAAGATACTATGCTCCAAGTCGTCCATAACCGCGGACACGGCTTTCAGAAAGTTTTACCCTGCAGGGGTGCACAAATAGCAACACACACTCGATCAACCTCGGAAAAACCAACTCAAAACCCAACAAGGCTTTCACGACAAAGCAATCATAGGATTCATAAATATTTCAGGGGGCCACCCCACTAAGCTACCCGCAACGAAGTTGGCCGGCTTCGGAACGGACCCAGGGTTTGTGACGATGGCTGTAAACGACTAGGAACCCGAAAGTGTGACTGGGCTTGTCGATACCGCGAAAACGTGGCACGATCCAAAACAGTACAGGTGCTCCACGCACAATCTTAAATAAAGCAGTAAAGCATGGCATAAGTACATGATAGTAATAAATCCCCAAACTACTTTGTGGCCCCAAGAAATAGAAATGAATCAAGCTCTGGCTCAGGGGGATCCCATAGGGTCTCCCGGATGTGGATAGTGCGAATAGTCAAGGAACAGGTATAAAGTACTCGGGGCCTACGAGACACAAGTGGACTGGAAAAACCAAATAGCATATATTTTCCATTGGTGCCTCTTTCATTAGTTATCCCAACAATTTAATAGTTGTATTTAAAGTCATGATCATCTCCACCATAAACATCTGCCAGCATTCCAACAACTATGGTGCTCGACAACACGAGATCACACATGAGCAAGCAACTACGACTCACAAGGCCGACTAATTATTAAACAACAGACAATAGGATGTGTCCAAGGCAATATAAAGGCTGCAAGGGATATATCTGGTACGGAACACTAAAGCATCGCGACACAGATAGCAATAGATCAACAGGAGGAAGTAAAGACTATAAATGCAAAATAGGTAGAAAGAGGGAGATTGCTCGCCTAGGAAACACTGCCGAAGGTTCATATCCGAAGAACTTGTCGAATCTCACAACATCTCATCGTCATATCCGGGAAGAAGCAAAGCACTAACAGAAACAAGTGATGCAACAATTACAACTAATGCGGAAGAATCGGCATGATCATGATATGATGCATGGCATGGCAAGTTAATGGTGCAACTCATGATGGAATGAAGTCATTTGCATAGCATAGTGATGATACAACATTGGTGAGACATTTGTAGCAATAATGGAATCAATTCCAATTTTATTTGTCCCTTTTATCAATGAATTTCCTTACAGTAATGTATTATAAATGCATGAAATAAGATGCAAAAGTATGTATGGATAGCATAGTTAGAAGGGTCTCGTGGAGCTAATCGATTTAGACATATTATTTGTCAAATTTGGAATTATGGAATTAAAGTTATTAATTTATTAAGAAAAGGCACTTATTGGCATTTAAATAATTTCGAAATTTTAAATTGCTCAAAAATTATTTTTGGATGGCATATTTGAAATCCTCACATTTTTCTGATCAGAAAACATATATTATTTGTCACATTTGAAAATGTTGATTAAGAGTTATTAAAATTCATATTCTAAATAGCAAAAGGGCAAAGTTGTCATTAGTGGTAATATACAGGGGCATGTTGGTAATTTTCTGAAAGTGTTTTTGAATTCAGAATTAAAAATGATTTAGGGTCTCTTTTGAAAATATTTTCAAATTCAAAAGATTTGATTTAATATGAATTTATTTGAATTTAAACACTTTCTGGATTTATTTTTATTAGATAAAGTTTAGGCCAGAAACTTTTGTACTCAGGCTCACTTAGCCACTACCACTGACTCGCGGGCCCGGCGCTGAATCACCACGACGCTGGCAAAAGCTGTCGTGCTAGCGATTTCTCACGCGGTTCGTATCTACCCTAGAGGCTGGTAGCTGGGACCGGGGCGGACACGGGTCCACTCGCGCGTTGATAGAAGGGCTGCCACGTGGGGCCGCGGGAGGACTCGTCTATGACTGACAGGTCCTTCCAGGGGTTTTTTTTATGAAAGTCCCTAGTAGCTGCTCTCTAAAGGAAACTAAAGCTCGCGACGCAGCGGATCTGGACGCTCTTCCGCCGCCGATAGCGACCGAACGGCGGTGCAAAACACGGTGACGCAAAAAAGAGAAACGCAGAGGAAACCTTTGGCTACAATACTTATTCAGGTATCTCGGGCGAAGGCGAACTACTGCAGTGGGGAAACGTCACGGAATAGAGGGTTGCTCGCGGCTACCGAAGAGCCTGACGGAGCTAGAGCGCACATACAAAGACGAGTCCGACGCGCAGATGCTCACCTGGGGAGCGTGTTGGGGAAGGGAAGATGTGGCCGAGGCTCAGGAGTACGGGGATGCCAAAACCGGGTGGTGCTAGAACCAGGGACGCCGTGGGGGGCTCGTCGGAGAAGAAGCTGCGGCGACGGGTACGCGATCAGCGAGGAACAGCTAGCAGAGAGGCCAAACGGGGCTAGGATGGGTCGGGAGGGATGGCAACTCACCAGGAACTCGTTCCTGAGATTGATGAGGCCGGAGGTCGACGGGGTGGCAGGAATTGCGGAGAATCGTGCGGCAGCCAGAGGTGAAGCAGAGGGCAACGTCGTCGATCTGGGGCGCGCCTGGAGGAAATTGTCGGCAAGTAGAGGTAGAGGGAGTCGAGGCGCAGCCTCTCGTGTGCTCGGCTCGGACAGGGGTGGACGGAGTCGGTGGGTCCTTGTGGAGGCAGAGCCGGCGGCGCTCGGTGCGCTTGCTGAAGAAGAAGAAGCGAAGCAGAGGGTTGGCGTGGAGGAGGGGAAAAGGAAAAAGATGGAGCTAGGGTTCGATGGCGAGGCGCGAGGATAAGAAGGAGGGTGGGGCGACACGGACGACGGAGGTGGGATGGCCACCTGCTCCGCTCCGTCTGCTTGCAGAGAGGAGGAGCGACGGGAGGGAGGAGATGAGCAGTAGACGCCACTGATGAAGGGGTATCGGGCCAAGGGAGAGCGTGCTCGGCCCAAAATGGAAAAGAGAGGGGCCCTGGGTGTGCTCGCTGCGGTTGGGCCTAGCTGGGGTGCTGCCAGGTCTGCCTCTCTCTCTCTTGTTTTTTTATCTGTTTCTTTTTATTTATTTATTTATTTGATTGTTTTTCTTTTGTTTTGTTTCAGATTCAAGCAAGTCAATAAATGAACCCTTTTGAAACTTTCGCAAGATGTTTAATAAAGGGGGTTTAACCAAGTGAGAGATGAGAGGGAAAAAGAGGAAGAGGAAAGGTGATGCCCACAAATAGGATCCATTTGGGCATTTTACAAGTATTGGAGATTTAGGGTTTTTAGAAAAAGGAACAAAGACATTTATAAATAGTGGATCCTATACTTCGATCCCAACTTCGTAGAAAACCAAATAGAGAGTTTTAAAAAGGGGAAGAGAGTTATGTGATATCAAGACACACAAGCAAGATTCCAACAAGTGCAAGTGCAATGCAATGCAACCCAACCAATGCAACATTTTGTAACATGAACCATGCAAGGTGCTGACGATGCTCAAATGCAATGTGGCATGATGATATGAGCATGTGGTGATGATGATGCAATGTACAAAAACATAGCGATTTTCTAGTAGTGATTTTAGCGGGGTGCTACATGTTTGAAAACTTGTCTTGTGGTATTCAGATCCATAATCTTTGAAGTTTCTTTACATAAAAGAATAATTTCGTCATCACTCGAAAAATTGAGAATTAAATGTTCTTTCGTGATAGTTGGAAACTAACACCGACGACATTGTTTACTACATCACCCATCTACCTCTAAAAAATACATTTAATTCAATAGCAATTAATTTCCCTTACTTGTATAGCAAATGTTTGACCTAATTTCGTTAAATTGGCAAAAATTCACTAAACTATGCAAAGTTAGCTCGGAAGCTTGAAACATCTTATTTCTAAAAACTTTATAATTATAAGAAACCATGTTCCACTTCGTCTGATAATCGGAGCAGTGTAATTATTTTTTAATTGTGGTAGGTCTTGTAGGAGCGAGGTGCTTTATTAGTTAACACGCAGTCGGTGGAAGTACAAGTTACATCAAGGACCTCATAAAAATGAAAATTACATCCAAATCCATGCATTTAGCACAAGATCCCTAAAACTAAGCAGTGAAGTGTCTTTTGAGGTTTGCGCGTATGCTAGACATTGTAGAGCCAAATTTTGTTCTGAAATAATCTACATTCTAGCTTTTACTACTAGTACGTATAGTAAACAAGAATCTATAAAACAGAGTAATCGTACTCTCTATTGGAGTAGTAACTTGGATTTGTTTTTTACATATCTAAGTACTACTACTAATTATAATTTCTCAAAAAAAGTATCACTAATAAATGCAGTACTAGTTTGTCCGATTTGTTCTAACATGTAGAACTACTACTATTACTAATACTCCCTCTGTCTGGGATTATTAAGGCCATTTAAATTTTATAAGACCAAAAAAGTTAATTATAGGCATGCAGTCTTCGGTCTCTCCCCGGCAGCACTGTACACCTTGCGACAGGCCGCAGGCTTTTCGTCTCTCTGCAGGAGTAGATCTTCTTGCCTCTCAATCACCTGGATATTCTTGTCTCGGTCTCTCCCTATGTCTATACTATACTGTCTAGTACAGTACACCGTGACACCTGCTTTATTACTCACCTATCAACTTTCTATAGCCTTTTTGTTCTGACGAAGCATGTACAGTGTGTGGACACTGTCTAAGAAAAAAGTGGCCAAGTGCAGCTGCCACCGGTGTGCCCATGCTTAGCGTATTCCTGTACAATCATACCAATACAATACGAAACTCAATTAGTATACTCTTCAGTATACCCATCCAACCCGGGTTTCTGGCCGGCGGGCACTATGTCGGCGAGCCAATCTTCCCTCTGTAACCACTCCGACAAGTTCGTGTACCACGTCGGCGGATTTGACCATGAGACGGTTGCTATGGACGCCGGCCAGTCTGAGGCGATGATTGAGTGAACCTACGACGGCTGCTTTAGCTTGGTCGCCTTCGACAAGCTCGACGAGCACAAGATCGTATGCTCGCACGGCTCGTGCTCCTGCATTGATTCCGCCTATAATTTCATTGCCTTGCCAGTAGGGCTCCTTCCCCACATGAAGGAGGCCCATGGGATCATAGTAACCAGGGCTATCTATGGCAGTGCCTTCTTTTGCCTGATCCTGACTCCGCCACCAACAAGCATGACGGGATTCACGCGCTTCCTCTACGGGGATGACGGTGCCGTGTTCGGCCTGACCATCAGCGCGCTCGGCTCGGCTGCTGTCGTGTCCTTGGTATGCATCAGGCAGGACATCTGCTTGTGGTCATGGTACACGGTGAAACTGTGTGCGCCTGGCTCGCCGGGTCGGCAGACTTGTCGATGGTCGAGAGCCTTAATGCGGTAATCGAGCTGACGAGCAGCTCGTCGCGGGCCAACTTCCTGTCCGACAAGATTAGGACGTACCTCGGGGTACCGCCGCGGTTTCTAATGAAGGTTGAACAGTTCACCCATGTATCTTTCTTGATTTGCATCGATAGGAAAAAAATAATCTTAAACTACGGCTAATGATCAAGACTGTAATAGTGTATTAGCAGATAAATAGTACTACTAGTAGTACTTTTACTACTCCAGTTTACTAGTAGTAGTCGCATGTAGGTTCTCTTTTGGTACTAGAAAGGATGCATTTTGGATGTAAACTAAGTTTGTTGCTAATGTTATTACGGAGTATTTAAGGTTTTAGTATGAATTTTATGTAATTATTAACTTCTACAACATGGACCAGAGATAAACACACTAACTGTTCTTACGATGCTTCAGTTTTAGTCATATAACTCAGTTATTATGGAATTTTATGCCTAAACTTGTCAGTTCGACTTGATTTAAGTCTTGAACCAAGATTGCCGTTGAAATTGCGCTGGTGTGGACGACGCATCGACGTGGGTCTAGTGTGGAGGATAGGCTGCTCTGAAATTTTGCCTAAATATCTAGAAAATAATATGGACATCTACGACATCAACTCAATGTTATCAGAATCATCACGAATCATGTTTTCATATTATATGCGTTTGACATTATCTAAGTTAATATGTTTGTACATATAGTTGGTCAAACTTTCTAAATATTGACTTTGATAAAAACTAGTATGCTTTCTAATTTGGAAATGAGGGAGCATCTAAGTACTAAAATGCGTTGAAATGCATATGTATCTAGACAAAGCCAAGTCAGTAACTACTATTTTAGAATGGAGGGAGTAATTATTTATGAGTAATCTATTTTTCATAAAAAATTTACTACTACGGCACGTGCCCACAACTAGAGCATGGACCAATGCATAATAATCACGCGACCATACGGTGGCGATCTACTTCATACTGGATTATCCTACATGCGGAGGCGCACTAGTGGAGCACACGCTCGTGTCGTTCTTGAGTACATAGTAGTACTACTAGTATACGCAAATAGGAGTATAAAAATAGATAGGTTTTGTTGCTCATCGTACTATTTTTTTTCCTGTAAGACAACCTAGACGTGACTACTATAGTACTATATTGGCACAACTTCTGCTTTTGGCACTACAAGATGAATGTGGAACTCTTTGTGTCTGTTAAAAAAACTCTCTATGTAACATTACTATACTAATACTTCTTGTACTCCCTAGTTTTTCGAACGCGCAGTAAAGTAGTGCAATAAGTCTATTTGGTCAAGCTGCATGCAACGAGCATTGGTTTGACGGGACAATTCAGGTTTTTAGATATCCAAATTTCTACTCTAGCTCGATGGCTCAAGGCACGAAGCATCTAGTACTCCTCTATCCTCCGGCTGTCGCCCAGATCAAAATGAACAAGCAAAAGATTATGTATCTTGGAAATTGTCATGGCCATTTATTACCTAAAGAGCTTTATTTTGTTTTCTTCGAGGCACCTGCAAAGACTGATATACTACTAGTAAATAATGTGCTACGGTTGGGCCCTACAACTAGTACTAGATATAGACTTTAGTAGCTACTCTCGTCACAGTGAATTGTCCAAGAGGTGGAGTTTCTTTTTTTTCTTCAAAGAGGTGGAGTTTATTTTTTCTCCAAGAGGTGGAGTTCTTTTTTTTCCGAGAGAGGAAATCTTTTTTTATTCCTTCTTTGATTCACAGAAAATTCAAAGGTTTTGTGAAGGATCTTGTCCCTTAGGAAATAATCCTACGCTGTTTTGTTTGATTCATAGGATTCATATATGTAGGAATTATATCATGTTTGGAACGCAGGATAGGAAAAATATAAGAATAGAAAAAACACGGGAATTGAGATTCCTTCAAAGTATTCCTTTGCCCTCTATTTTTAGGAAAATTTCCGTCCACTCCAACCTCATGGTATAATTGCTTTGCTTTTCCTGTGATTCAAACACATACTTGATCCAAATTCCTGTAGTTTCCTCTTCTTATGTTTTGAGAATCCTGCAAATCAAACAAGCCCTGAGAGATGGTATTTTTTTGTATTTGATCATTTTTTTTGTTTGAACATAGAGTCATAGAGCTTCCTCAGAACACGAGAAGGGTGGAAATTTCACAAACCTCCAACGATTGGATTCGAAATTGTAGGGAACTCCAGATAATCAGGATAGTCTAGTTGCAAGAAACTACTGTACTACAATTACTTTTGGATACAAATGCTGCACATAGCACAAAATTCTAGATTAGCCCTCTTAACATAATTTCTTACATACTCGGGGCTCAACAGTTGGAGCTCTTTGCAACTACGGCTCTACTTGTTGGAGGTTTGTGCAACTAGCCTCAATTGGAGCCCCACCCCCACTCTCCCACCTTCTGCAGTACTACTAGTAGTAGAGTACTACTATGCACCATAAGCCTTTCTCTTCTCCATCGCACCCGGCCGCCAGCTCACGCCAACGATCTTCCCTCCCTCCCCCACCCTACCCCACCCCAAAGAAAGCCCCCAAAACACCATCCGCAACCTCCTTCCATAGTGAGATCGAGTAAGGTCTGTAAAGATCCTGAGCAGTTTCAGAAGGTGTTTACCGAATGCCCTCTTCAAGTACTCATCAACCATTGTGATGCCACCACCGCCGCAAGCCTCATCGGTTCGTCCAAACATATTCTTTAATCAGCAAAAGAGAGTGGAACTACGCCTTCTTCTCATCCGTTTGGCCTCCCATGTATTCTTCATTCTCACCCGACGGTGAGACCGTGGGAATCCAAAGACTGCTTCGAAGTGGCGGGTAACCTGTGCAAGCTGACGCCGCTGGACAAGTTCTCCTCTGATGCTGTGATGCCAAATGGTTTTGATGAGCAGCGAGCAGGCGGCAATGGAGATTGGATCGTCACAGTTGGGCCTGATTTCATGTGGTACCTTGTCAACGTGTACACTCATCACAAGATTGTTATTCCGCAAGTGTCGGGGTTTGAACCGACCGAAGGTTCTGCACTTACATTTCAGGATGATGCTAATGAAGGTTGACGTACTAAACTACACAAGATATTCATGTGCCAAGTCCCGACGGCTGCTGGGAGATACAAAGATTTCTCTCTAGTCGCCATTTTGAAATTCAAGAGTGCTGTCATCAACGAGAATGATAGTCATGGATGGTCAGTTTGTGTGAATGAGTTCCAGGGCTACTTCACATACTGCGATGCTATTATCCAACATGATCATGTGTTCGCCGTGACCGAGAATGGTTGTGTTTATGAATGGAAGTCTCTGGAACTTGGTAAATTCTCCTCCCTATGTATTTTACTAGCTTTGTTCCTGAATCGATGCAAGCTATTTTTTCTGAACTTTTATTGATTAGTAGGAATTCTATTAAAATTTTAGTTTCTTTGATTCGAAGGAATTCCCTACGAATTTCATAGGAATGCAATCTTTAGGAGGTTTTCGTACATATAAGTAGTTTGTTTCATATGATTGAGTTATGCTGATAGTACTGCTTCGTCTCCTAGTACATCCCATGGAAAATATGGTATCTACTAGTAATAAGTACTTATGTGAGACCCAAATATTATTCTTGAATCAATGTAAGTTATCTTTTCTGAAGTTTCTTTGGTTAGTAGGAATTTCATAGGAATTTTAGCCTCTTTGATTCGTACGAATTCTCTAGGAATTTTAGAGGAATGCAATCCTTACTAAGTTTTCTTACATATAAGTAATTTGATTCATATGATTGAGTTCTCCTGATAGTATTGCCTTGTCTCCTAGTACTAGTACATCCATGGAAAATATGGTATCTACTAGTAGTATTTACGTAAGAGTCAGATACTAGACATGTGACATATGATAACTATATAGAATTATAATACTAGGTAAAGCTCAAAAAATAGAAATTTGATCGACATCTATAAAGTATGGGCGCATATTTAGTTCTTGTATTTTCTATCATGTAGAAGTCAACGTTTATCATGTACTAGTACTTGTAAATTTTGTTAACATGGTCTTGAGAAATGAAGGAGAAGATTCTAGAATGATGGAGAAGTGTATTTTGAGGATTGTGCATAGTGTTCATTGTGCTAAATACTATCAATAGAATCTTCAAGTAGATGCTAGAATGGAAAAGAAGATCCAACTGCTGGCAATGTTGGGATTCGCATGTCTTGATCCAACAGTGAATATTCAAAGTTATTCATAGACTACATAGTGGTAAGATAAGATAAGATAAGATAAAGATAAGATAAGATAAGATATTAAACCTCCTAGAAATAATCCTTGTTGGTTTTCCTTTGGTATATAAGACACCAAAATCTTGTAGGATCCAACCTTGCTTTTTTTCTATGAACTTTACATTCAAGATCCTATAGGATCATTTCCTATTTCATTTGATCCCATGAATCAAACCGTGTCTCTAGGATAATTTCCACAGCATATCCCCATTTCGAAAAGAATTAGAATTTCCATAGCATCTCCCTAGGTTGGCATTTTTTTACGCAATCAAACATCTTAAGTATAATCAAGATTTTTGAAAATAGTATTGTATATCAACTTCTACAATGTCAGATCAATATCATTTCCATGTTACATTTCCTTTCCCTTTGAAGGCACTATCCCTATCTTGTCGCCACACGATGTGATGTACCGGACACATGGGTTTGTTGAGGATGATGAGGAGAATGATCCTGGTAGGTGGTGGTTAGCAAGATCTGCCGGTGGTTCAAGACTTCTTCTGATCTATACATATGGTGTCTCAGGCAATGCAATTGCTGATGATACTAGTGTTGTTCACTATGGTCGCACCGTTCGCACCTATCCTTCTGGGTTTGAGTGCATGGTGTTCTCGATGGCCACAAGCCAGTTAATTGCAACTAACTGATGGAAAAGGGTTACTGACCTTGGATCATATTCTCTTTTCCTTGGCGTGAACTATCCTATTATCATTGCAGTAGGCAATGCAAATGATCCGCTAGGACATCTGACGAGAAGGAACTGTGTTTACACATCACACCAAGAAATTGGCTACGAGTATAGGCCGCGTCCTGAAATTTGCCACTTCAGTCTGAATGGTGATGCAGCTGTTGGTTTCCACACCAACACTCGCTGGACATGGTCGGAGACTCCATTTTGGTTCATCCCAAGCTTCTCAAATGCCTTGGAGTGGAACGAGCATGTTCAAGGATAGATCATTTGGTCTCGGCCTTCTGTTGAACTCTTTCTTTTAGCTAGTTTTTAGCTGATTACGAGTACTCAGTATTTAGTTTCGCGCCCAGTCCGTCTTGTAAAATCCTCTGCATGACCAAAAATCCCTTTTGTACACTTGGTAGTTTCTCCAGTATGTATATTTCACCAAGCTTGTAAAAGAACCTTATCAGGAGTACAGTTGTACTCTACTACTACTATTCCGTACATAATTTCTTCCAGAATGTTGTATCATAGTAGTACTATTAGTATTACTCCTTGCATGTCCGTACTTTTGTTTCTTTTTCACTGTAGTTTGGGTCCTGTAATACTAAGTTGGACATGTTGGTAAGTACTTGATGGCTCGTGTATTAACAAGCTCGTTGGGGAACCCCAAGAGGAAGGTATGATGAGCACAGCAGCAAGTTTCCCTCAGTTATGAAACCAAGGTTTAATCGAACTAGTAGGAGCAAGGAAACACCCAAAGGTGTTGCTAGCTGAGCCTTGGTAGGGCGCACTACCGGTGCTAGTAGCAACGTGGAGACCTGCACAACACAACCACAGAACTTTGTCCCCTCACTTGCGATGAGGTTGTCGATCTCACCGTGTTTTGCATAAAACAAAGGATCAAACGTATCAAATGGAAGGAAGTAATAGTTTGTAGAAAGTAAACACAAAGCAGTAAACAGTTTATAGATTGTATGTAAAGAAAGAACCGGGATCCATAGTTCACTAGAGGTGGCTCTCCTTAAGACAGATAACATGTTGGGTGAACAAATTACAGCGGGGCAATTGACAAACATCGAGAAAGCAATGCATGCATATACTAATCATCTTGACTCCTTTGAGATTTGATTGGGCATTACAACATTATACATAGACCGCCATCCAACTGCATCTATGACTAATAATCCACCTTCAGGTTATCATCCGAACCCCCTCCAGTATTAAGTTGCAAGCAACAGATTATTGCTTTACGAATTGTGTGTAATGTAAACAATATGATTGTTCTATGAACAAAGGATTGTTGTTTTCTCCCTAGTAGCAACAGCACATCTAGTACCTTAGAGATTTATGTCACTTCCCCAGATTACCAGAGGCATGAACCCACTATCGAGCATAAATACTAACTCTTGGAGTTGCTAGCATCTACTTGGCCAAGATAGCTACTAACAACGGAAAGCATGCAAGATCACAAATAACAAAGACATGATAGAATCAATAATCAATCTAAAATAGCATCTCAATATCCATCGGATCCCCGCAAACACAACATGCAAAATTACAAATAGATGATCTTGATCATGAATGGAGCTCACAAGATCTAATCATGAAAGCACAAAGGAGGAGAACCAGCCATCTAGCTACTACATGGATCCGTAGTCTAAGGATGAACTACTCACGCATCACACCGGAGGCTTGCATGGTGATGAAGAAGGCCTCCAGGGTGAATTTCCCTCTCCGGCAGGGTGCCGGGAAGAGCTTTAGATCCCTCCCGATCTAGGGATGGAGATGACGGCGGCTACAGACTCTTTCGTGGATTTTTGATCGGGTACTTAGGGTTTTCATCCCGAGTGCATCTTATAGGCGGAAGGAGAGACCGAGGGGGTGCTGGGGTTGGCCAGACCACCCCCTGGCGCGGGCCAAGCCTGGCCGCGCGGCCAGGTGGTGTGGCCGGACCCCAGCCCTTCTCCGTATCGTATTCTGGCATTGATGACTTCTGGAAAAATAGGAACATTGGCTTTTGTCCCGTCCAATTCCGAGAATATTCATTTTCTAACTTTCCTGGAACCAAAACAGCAGAAAATAGGTAGCTGACACTGTGGCTCTTGTTAATAGGTTAGTCTAAGAAATCATATGAAAAGTACTCCAAAGTGTGGACAAAACACAAGAAAGTGGATAAAACCAAGCATGGAACATCAAAAGTTATAGATACATTTGCAATGTATCAGTACTTCCCTCAGAAACATCACGTGGTGGAAGGAACATGATGTTTTCAGGTTTACCAGTAAAAACATGTCGCTCATCATGGCATCGCCAGTGATTTGACAAGGCAATATTGTACGACGGTGTGCTAGTCTAGTTTTTTCTTCTTCTGAACAAGTACTCCTTGTCTACCTAGCAGTAGTAGTAAAGGTCTACTAGTAGGAATACCAGAGAACTTGATGAAGCTAGCTGGAGAACTACTGTCAGTAGCTGCCGCAGAAGAGAGAGGGAGGGAGTTTGCACACGCCGGTGCACGTGGCAGCGCGTTCCTTCCGAGCCAAGCTGGATTTAACTCGCTCACCTGCCTCCCCCCCCCCACACACACACAACCTCTTTTACTCAGTCCCTTATTTCCATCCACTACCGCCCCCTGGCCTCTCGCTCCATATTGTTGCCGACCAACTCCTCGGCTCCATCCTCTACAGGTGGCGGCGAGATCGGTGCGACAACCTTCTATTGGGCAATGGAGCATCCGTCATCTCTGTCCCGCCGCAGCAATGGCGGTTTGTGAAATACTAGAACACCCGTACATATTCCCTCCGTTTCATAATATAAGATGCTTTAGCTTATGTGAAGCGAGTGTATCTAGATTCACTCCAAACTTACATGATAGAAGTGATGATGCGGTCAAATTTCTATTGTCGATTGCGCAACATTGTCATGTGTAGAGTAGTTCTTATCCTGGGTATGCATCCTTTTTTGTACACTAGGATTGCATAGAAGCTTGTTTTCTGGGCTAAATCCCATAACTAAGAACAGTGGGGATCCGTTCGAAGTTGGTAGTTTGACAGCGCAAACTTTTAAACATTTGCATATATTTGTCAATCAACATCATGTAATCAATATTACAACTTGCTACAGAATAAGATAAGGGAAGGAGCGAAAAAGAGGATTCTCGATGAAATAGGTTCCAATCCTGTGACTTCTGCTATCCCAGATGACAAGGTAAATCAATAGAATGACATATGTTCTTGTCGTTGCGCGTAGATGCTTTCGCTGTAATGTCTGTTTATCTTGTAACCGGAGAAGCACAAAGTTGAAGAGGACTCTCAGTTTCCTAATGACGGAGTACAAAATGGATGTCAGATCGCTATACCTAAGACGCCTCCTTGTTTACCTTCTATGGAGACTGATGCAGTTGTAGTGGCAGCTGGTACTGATGAGCCTGCACCTACCATCGACGTGCTAGATGATGGAGGTGGTGGATTGGTTTTACCATTCGCGGAGACTTGTGCGGCTAGAGCTAGCAGTGAAGAGCCTTTAGAGGACATTGTGGTGCTCGATAGTTCACCTATTGTGGAGACTCGTGCTACTGGTGCTGGCCCTGCTGTTGGTGTTGCTGATCCCGCTCCCGAAATTATCATGCCACCTGAAGGAGGCGGTGAATTGGGTTTACAATCTGTAGAAACTTTTGCACCTGAAGGTGGTGAACTGTGATGCAGATCTTTCTTTCTTATGATTTGTATGCTTTTCTCTAGAACCTGTATTATGGAGGTACCTTACGCATTTCTTACACTTTTGCCTGTTGAACTGTAGTGTGGAACTGGAACTACTTCTAGTATGTAATCATAATATTCAGATGCTTAAGTATTATCGATGATAAACTAATGCTAGCTGAGCTGCACGAGAATTGGCCTCTGCCACTTGCAGGTGTGGTTCTTGGCTCATATCCTTTTCACAAGCACGGTGAAAAGATGGTTCTGTTCCTTTTCTTGCAATGCGATTATGCTTGTGTTATTGATCTGGCAATTTTATGCTGATTTTGTCACCCAATCCGCATTTATGTCTCTACATACAAACAAATTTGTTCACATGACTTGACCAGAAAACAGTATCTTCTTTGCATTGACTAACACAAGGAGAATTGCAAATATTTATTTATTTTTGAAACACGGCAAATGATATGCCATTTTCATTGATAAAGAGGGACATGCAATTCAATTAAACTACGATAACTACTCGTACAAGTCATAAAACAGTATCTTCTTTGCATCTTATTTTACAGAAGGCGTTATTACCAGATCCACAACCTTCTTTTCCTTGGGACGACAATGTCAAGTACAGGATTTCAAATCTGAACGCAATCCAGTGCAGGTTCATCAGGACAACCTCTAGCTGCGTCAGTCTCCACAGAAGGTACATTAGCGCTATGGCTGACACCGTTGGAAATGCAAGCTGAAGCTGTTGTTATACTCCTATCAGGACCACAGATATGGGCCAGAAATTCAAGCTCCGAAATCTAGCGTTACAAAATAGACAAGAGGTTACCCCATCTGGAAAATTCATAGACAATTCATAGTGCAATTTGAGCGTCTTACATGATCCTTAGATCTTAGTCCATCTGGTCTTTTATTGGTGGAACAAAATTTGCTGGTACTTTTATTTCTGCAAAGAACCTACAAAACATAGTCAAGTCAGACATCTGAATATATCTAACTTTTCTATAGTCTTATATGTGAAGATATCTTTGTATAACACTCACTTATCAAATTGTCTATGGATATCTTCCCGCTCCTTGGAAATGCGAAGTCGACGTTCTATAGGGTAAATCCATCTATATTATATTGTATCTCTAAGTACTTCCTCGTCAGGTACATCAGCAGCCAAA
Organism: Avena eriantha; assembly: GCA_910589775.1. Lineage (NCBI taxonomy): Eukaryota > Viridiplantae > Streptophyta > Magnoliopsida > Poales > Poaceae > Avena > Avena eriantha. Next base: position 385,592,056 of record OU342741.1, read on the forward strand.
TGCTCCATCGTATCAAAGAAGGATGGGGAATATATCAGGTTAAAATCTTGCACAGGATCTCTACCAAGTCCTTTTTAAGATGTTTTTGAACTCTTCTGTCCAGAGCTTTACTATAGATTTACCTAAAGAAAGTACCTACCCAAATCTGCAAGCACCTTGTAAATCTTGATGGTCACAAGCTTTAACTATTTTAGGAGAGGTGGAGAATAAACCAAAGCCAAGAAGAATGTCCAGTGCCTGAATCTAGCAGGCTAAGCATGGGGGATCACCCAGCTGATCGTCGGCCGATGCGCCTCCTGAAGAACAGCGCGACCAATGGTGGTAGGCCGGCACTCTTCATAGAAAGGCGTCCATGAGTTTTTTTTAAGGTGTGGAGAACTTTGTGGCTTGGTTCTAGTCCGGTGCATCTCCCATAAGAATGACGCAAAATTTGAAGAGACAGAGGCTGGTCGATCGATTGAGGGTGGGCTTCGGAAAGTTTGCGGTCTTGGCGAAAAGTTTTGGCGGGCGCAGGGTGTTTATCCACAATTTTCATAGAAATATCTGTGAATATTTTATCGGATTTGTCAGTTCCCAAGAGTCACCTCTCTCGCCATTGGATTTACCTCGCGATTGGTGCAATGTGAGGGTTACACATTTGTTACAATAGCTTGTAACTAGGAATTTAATAAGTTGCAACTACTAGGTTACAACTGAGTATTAGCATAATTAGTAGGGTGACATCAGCTCCTTAACATAACAAGTTCTTAGACGCCTGGGATCTAGGCGCTCATATTTTATACTTTTTTTCCCTTGTTGACGGCTTTGTTTCGAATCCGGCTGAGCCCCAACACGTACCTTGGGATTTTAACTATCGAGACCAAAAAATTAGCCCATTTGGCCTTACTATAGCCCAAGACCTTCTAACTCGACCATGTTTTGGGTCATTCGGCCGTGCAAATAACCCAGTTAGATTGGGCGAGAGCCCATGAAAAATAGCCCATCAATCTCTGCTTGCCCATTTTTCTTCAATTCAGCCTTTTTTGGGCACCGTCCACCCACCCCTAAAAAAACTTCGCATATCCATATTTTTAAGTACTACCTACTACATTATTTATACTTAACATTTTTTAGTTGAGCTGCTAGCAATCACGCGTAGCAGATAGACAAGCAATTTTTTAAGAAGAAAAATAAATAAGTTATATACGATGTTAATATACATTTTTTACGTTTTATAAAAGGATAACAATTTTCTTGTATAGTGGCAAGGCATGCAGTTTATCCGTAGCAATATTTTTTTACTGAGAGGCTGACATGGCCGACCCAGCTGCCTGCAGCTAGCGCCCATCAACCTTACAATACAAGAGATCAAGTTTAACGAGCGTGTTTAAAAAGTACTTGTACAACAGTCACGACCGGAAAAAAGAAGACCAAGATCGACACGTTTCTTATCGAGAGAGGCTGATACGTGGGCCCCAGCAGCAAGACCATACATGCTTGCCGCATGGAACAACGTTACCAAGGTCAAACAGGCGGACGCGACCAAAAAAATGTCCAACATACACACGTTTCCTCTACATAGGTGGCTGACATGTGGACCCAGCAGAGAGACATTATACAAGTGTTGTATCGAGCAACGTTGCCAAGTTCCAAATGGGGAGGCGCGAGAGAAGAGAAAAAATTCTAGCATGTACACATTTCCTGCATAGAGGAGGCTGACATGTCGGGCCCACCAGCCTGTATAAACGGCTGAAACAGCGAGCAACGCTATCAAGTTCGGAACACAAAGACGCGACATAGGATAAACAATCCATCATACACACGTTTTTTTAATGAGAGGATGACATGTGGGGCCCAGCATCATGATTAAATGGTAGATGCATCCAGCGCTATCAAGTTCGGAATAGGGTAGCGCGAGCGAAGGAAAAAAATCCATCATACACACTTTTCTTCTAATGAGAGGATGACATGTGGGCTCAAGAGGTTGGTTAAACGGTAGATGCGTCGAGCAGTGCTATCAACTCGGAATGGGGTAGCGCTAGCGAAGGAAAAAATCCATCATACACATGTTTCTTCTAATAAGAGGATGACATGTGGGTTCCAGGAGGTTGATTAGATGGTAGATGCATCGAGCAGCGCTATCAACTTCGGAACAGGGTAGCGCGAGCGAAGGAAAAAATTCTATCATACACACGATCCTTCTAATGAGAGGCTAACATGTGGGACCTAACAGCCTCAAAAGACTTCGACGAGTCAACATCATGTGAGGAAACGAAAATCTTGCTTCTGCCACGTGCCAGCCGAGCTTCCTCCATGTTTTTAGCATATCCGTCATGGTAGAGGGCCACAAAACCGAAAAAAAGTTTTCCATCGACCACGGCCAAGCCGAGAATTCTGTCACGAAAGACACACCTTCTACGACGACCGTCGGGCCATGTCGTTGCGGAAGGAAAATTTTCTTGTAGTGATGCTTCTGAATCATATCACATGAGAGGGCCTAGAGAATATCTCTCCAGTCGAAGGGGAAAAATCCCATCTTAGTTATCCACATCACGCAGCTTGATTCTCAGCCGACTCGAACTCTGCCTTTATAACTATCACGTGACAAAACAACGTTTGACATAATCTAAGTTGGTTGCTCGACAACTCAGATTGTGCATCAACCTAAGGTCTAAGGATTACACTGATTGATACAAACAAATGACGACTTGCTCGTTGTATCTCAATATGGGTCAGCCCAACTCGCTAAGTTTGTGTAAGTTAGAATAGCATCACCATGCCCATGACAAGTGAAACCTAGTCATCAGCCGACTTTCACATTAGACTAAGTTATATGTCCAGCACAACCTCAACGACCAAGGACATCTAGTGTGAACAACATGAATATATAGTTCCACAAAGAAATCACATATTCAATGATACATATCAGATGTTCATACTAGGACAACTTAATTACTTTACGAATATATTGGAAATTACATCATACATGATTACCTCTAGTGCATATTTCCAACAACAGCGATGATCAATTGAAATTCGACACCATGACCAGGTCAAGGTGGGTCACCGCACTCCAAAACACACCAACTTCATAGTCGGCTATCTAGCACACACTATATATGGCTCGTTAGGGAGGAAGCTTGGCCGGGGCAGCCCGTGGTGGAGGTAGAGGAAGATATTAAGCCATTGATGTCATCACGGTGTTGGCGGAGGTCGATTGATGGGATGTGGGAGATAGATAAAGAGGAGGGAGCAGTGAAAATAGTGAGAGAGTGGTGTGTAGGGTGTTAAGGTGGTGTCTCTAGTGCTTCCCCACGCGTGCAATGAATGGCTTCTAGAGACAGTTTTGCGCTCTCCAGGGCCTGGCTCCACCAAAACTCTTGATTTGGCAGTTCCTTTAGAACCGGGCGGAGGTGATTTGAGGTTTGTGTGAGCCATAACTCGTAGTGATCTTAGGCAACCAATCAATCCGGTTTCTTCTCCATCGAGCATAACTAGACCTCATGTGACCTACTAAACATGCCCGTATATGGGACAATGATGGAGAAGCAATGTGTGGCTCAAATTCGAGTAGGTGCACTGCTCAGAGTCTAACGTGATGCAGAGGAACAACATCTGAGTCCAATTTCATTTTGGGATGCTGGTTGCTCGTACCCTTGGGCATCTGGGGAGATTTGTTCCATTGAGCCATAATTTACTGGGTCAATTCTAGAGTCATGTTCTGCAGCTTGTTTGATTACCCCCTTTTTCAGCACTCATTTGTGCACATTGTTTGGTTGGCAGCAAGGCTGATTACAGCTGGCAAGATTCAAAATCAGGTTGTTTGGTTACATACTAGTGTTGTGGTTACCTCTTCTCATAAGTGGTGACCTTACCACGCACTACTCTGAGTTAAGAGGCATCATATGAAACTAACCACATCATATCAAACTAACATGTAGCATACTAGATGTAGCAGGAAGTTTCATGGAAAAGGAGGGTCCGTGGATCTTGGGTCTTGATGAGCTTGATTCTCTCTGGGTAAGGAAAACAACGCTTCGCTCTCACGGCTCCCCTCACCCCCGCGCGGGCAAAGGATCCGCCACCCCGAGCTCTCCTACACACCCCCCTCTCCATATCCCTTCCATGCTATCACAGGCAATCGCCGCCGAGCTAGGCCCGCGCGGAGCCAGCAATGGAAGGCCTCTACTTCTCCCCTCCCACGGTGGCATGCGCGGGTCTCTCCGTCGGCGGGAGGTGTGGCTCTGGTGGTTGGGATTAGGCACGAATGGAGGCGTCATGGCGGTAGCACTGTCATTGCAGCGGTGGCGCAGCGCAGGAGGGCGGTGGGAGCCCCGTCCGCCCTAGATATAGGCCCTACATGCCCAATCTAGGTTGTTGCGGGTCGTCCTGCCTGTATCGATGGCGGTGCGTCCTGAGATGGAGACGACCGTGAGCTCAAAGAGGGGACAGTGGTGACTGTCGTGATCTGTTGCGGCATGGCGATTATGGGCTCGATTTAGGCCCGGACGGACCCTATTAGGACTAGTGTGCCTCCGTAGAGGATTTATGGGCCTGCTCGTCCCGGCTAGGCCCATCTGGGACTGGTGGGCTCTGCAGTCTTGTCCAGTCAGCTATCCCTTGGGGTAGAGGTTGTTCCCTCCCACCGGTTCGTGATACTACTAGCCCCAATTTGAATTACCTTCACCTCCACTGCGCAGGCCTCGTGATGTTTGCTTCGAGGAGACAACGTTGGTGACTTCGTGACCGTAGTGGCGCATGCTGGTAGGAACCGAGTTTGGTGGTGCCGAGGCTTCGACCTTGCAGGGCACCTGTGCATCGGATTGTCCAGGGGTTGTGGATGGGTTTTTTGGGGGAAAATCCTTGTCGACTCCACCGACACCGACGCGGTGCCGCCTTTGGGTGGGATCATTCCTTGTTGGGGGCGTCATGGCTACCCGTTGTCCACTTCCCCCTGTGTGCCAGGGGAAACCCTAGGATCTTTGGTCCGGGAAGCAGGCATTTCGCTTTCCTTCTTGAAGGTGTTGTTTGACACTTGACACTTTTATGATAGGAGGGTGGTGGAACATCTTCGGAGGACGCAATGGTTGCAGGTCATTGTCGCTTAGTTGATTCGTTTTAGTCCCCATTTTGTTTCTTCTTTTCTTTTGGGCATGTTGTTTGCTGAACACAACGACATCACCTCTGTCAGCGCCTGTCCGAGTGAAAACGGATGATTCGGACGATGTTCCTCTAGAGCCCATCCCTGGGCAGCTTTAAGATTTGTGCTGGCCTAGAATGTGGTGCCAGACCACAATTTCTTTTGGCCCATTGGAGGCGAGAAACCATGTGGCAAGCAACCAAACACCCTCTGTTGGTCCGGCTTACGGACCTGTGGGATTAATGTCTGAACTGGAGTTGCAAAACGACTCGATCCGTCCCGCTTTGTGATCAAAATCAGTTGGTGCTGGATGTAGTTTTTCAGCAAAATTTGTCTAGTTTGAATTAACCTTCTAGTTTCGCGGCCTTTTGCAGGCTGCCACTTGCAAACCCTAGTGTGAATACTCCCGTTCATGGGCTAGGCCGGACCAATAAAAAGGCCGGCTTTGATCTGCCAGGTCTAAATCCCAAAATCTCGGTTATTCAAGCATAGGGAAACAAAGTTTCCCTACAGAAGATAAGGAGATAAGACGGTCCGGCGGACCAGACGGACAATCCGCGGGAGTGCATGTACAAGGATACGAGCTGGTTTGAGCTGGTTTTGTATTAGTTGAGCTCCTGAAAATAATTAGGCGGACATATCTTAATGCTCTGGCGGACGTCCGCCTGCATCCCTACATGGAGATTGGCAGCTTGGTAGCTTATTTTGCAACACCCGACTCTTGGTCAATGCGAGAAAAACGACCGAGAACTAGATAAAACGGATAGGATTTAATCCCTGGCGACTGTGCGTAAGCTCCCCGTCCTGGATGCTCTAGAAAAGAAGAGGATGGTGTGGTTTAGGAAATGCAACAAAATCATTTCGTCGGTTTTGCAGGCATTAGTTACCGACTCTGTTTCTAAATATAAGATATTTTGGGAGTTCAAATTAAACTGTCAAAACATCTTATACTTATATAGGGAAAGATGGAGTACTTATCGAGAAACATCTTAGCAAGGTTAATTTACTTTTAATGGGCAATTTTTCTGCTAGAAAAAAGGATGTCGATAATGACATGGTGGTGTAATCCAGATGTACATGTTCAACATGTGAGCATGTGAGTGCGACTATGCGTGGAACCACCTGAACAAACAAGCCATTGGAAAAGAGCCAATGCATTTGGTGTTGTATTTTTTCCGCCCTTTGCAAGGAGAAATGATTCCATCCTAACATGTGTTCAGTGGCTGCTTATTTGTTTTTAGTGCAAGGCAGCTAGTGTGCACTGGTGTTGCATCGTCAGTGAAGCGAGAAAGTTGCAAACCTGTGGAGAAAAAGGATCTGACAGTGATCGATAAGTTATGTGCAAATGGAGTACGTATTCAGTAAAAAAGAATCTTTCCTCAGGAAGGAGAAGAGCGGGGCAGAGCACAGAAGATGTTAAATGGTGATGAATGCACTATTTTCTTTTCACAAAAAGGTTGCCCCAGATCCAGGACCGTCACAGTGGGTCAATTGTCTCGGTGACCAACTCCAAGGTGGTAAATTCAGTTGGCACCCAAATATAAGACCCACTGATTTCCATCAAGAACTGATAATGTACAGATGACAGCAAGTTCTATGGAGGAACACAAAATTGTTAGCAGAGAGTAGAGAAGAATCGAAATTACAAGACCAAGATGCGACTTGAATCGGTGAAATCCCGATCGGGATGATGAAGAATTTAATACAGCTAGGAAAATCGAATCCCAATTTCCTGAAACTGAATCAGTACACCCCAACCTGAATCTGCTCTGAGATGGAGTCATCAAGATAGTCAAGAACCGGCGACATGCATCATGACGCCGACGGGCTCGGCGCTCCCGGGGCCGGTGGCGGGGCAGACACCAACGCCGGCGGTGGAGGCACCGGAAGGACCGGAGGCGGCAGCGATGCAAATGCCGGCGGCGGCACCAGAGCAACCGGGGGCGGCTGTGACGCGAAATCCGGCGAGGGTGAGGCAATTGGCGCTGGCGGCGGCGGCACCAGCGCGTCTGGAGGTGGCGGTGACGCAAATGTGGGTGGCGAGGGCGAGGCAATTGGCGCTGGCGGCGGCTGCAGAGGGGGCGGTAGCGGCTGCGGCTGCTGCGGCGGCGGCAAGACCGTCTCCGGGGCAGGAAAGGTGGGATATTGCGGCGGCCGCGGAGTGGTGGCCGCGGTGGAGGGCATTGACGGCTGTCCGCCGACGGGCTCGGGCGGGACTGGCCGGCACCCGCCGGCGCCGGCGGCGCAGGCGTCACCGGAGTTGGAGCGGCGGGAGTTGGCGCGGTGGACGACGGTGGCGAAGGCGGCGACGAGGCCGACGACGGCGAGCGCGGCCACGACGGCAAAGAAGATCTTGGTCGCCTTCCCCACGTAGCAGCACCGCATGGCTGCTTCTCCTCTCTCTCTCCCTCTCTCGGTGGGCGGTGGCTGGCACTGTTGTGGAATGTACTGCTCCACTATAGCGTCTGGCGCAACTTGCGATGGCGCGTTGGGTACACAGCAACAGCAGCCGGGTACACAGAACGGCCCCAGATTTTTCTGAGAGCGAGTACAGCTGCCCAGCCAGATCGGTCGCGGTACACGTATGTTGGTTCCATTTACGGTTGCGGTGCATCTGACATCTGAATATCTGACCCTGACCGGATGATGGCGCCTTGACTATACCGTTGACCGTGGCAGACTCTAGGGCAGCGAGCAAACAGGGCGGGTGCCCCTCTCAAGGAGCCATCACATCCATCCATCTACTTTGGAAGAAGCACGGCAGTAAATGAGGGGAAGATCTTGGGTTCACGGCGGTAACATTTTTTTGCCAGTTTTTCAATGAAGTACTCGCTTAGGCATCTCCACGGTCACGATCCAACCTATCCGAACACGTCCGTGCGGGACGTGTGCAGCCTCTCCAGCGGCACGACTCATACACACCGATGCGTTCGGCTCGACTCATCGGCCCACCAAATTTGCATTGCCCCGGACGCGGGCGGATCGAGGGCGTGTCCTCCCGCACGTGTCACTGGCCCACCCGTCAGCGACCGCTTAGCGCGGCACCGATTCAGACGCGTAGAGGCACCGATTCAGACGCGCGGGCGGCAGCCTGATCGGCGACAGCCTTCGCCATCGATACCGACAGGACGACAGCCTGTGACTCACAGGTCGCCGCCTGAGTTCCCGCGCCAGGATTGATGGCGAAAGCGCGAGAAGCTGCGCGCGCAAGGCTACTTAAGCCAGCCCCTGCGCCCATCGGCGCCGCACTTCCCACCACTCACCATCGCCACATACACCCCTCCTAGCGTCGCCGTCGTCGTCACCGCCAACGATGAAGACGTCAGGCTGGTTGGAGAAGGCCAAAAATAACCACGAGGACTTCGCCCATCGCCCCGTCTTGTGCCAAGTGGAGGAGCCCCGCCGTGACCGCCGCTACTTCCGCCTGGCAGAGTGCGAGCGGCGATGGAGGGAGAGAGCATGCATCGCCCACCATGATGTCTACCTCCCCACGGGCTGACACCTCAACCAAGAGCGGGGCCCAGTGTTGCACGTGCCTAGGGAGTGCAAAGGGCTAGAGGAGGAGATCCGTCGCCTCATCCGCAAGCTCCCATCGGCCCTCCGGTGGGATCGCGGCTACCAGAGCCAGGACTTCTGGAAAGAATTCCTGGCTTGGGAACACAAGGCGCGGCGTGTGAGCACCTATAGCGGCGAGTTCTAGCCATGGGAGGTTTGCGACATCCCCGCCTTCAAACCCGATGATGATGGCGCCATCAACCACTCCGATGACAATCTCGGCATCGACAATGATGATGACATCGTCGTCAAGCAGGAGGAGGTGGACGTTGTCGCACCCGTCGCCGCGCACCTATACCTGGAGTACCAGGAGCTCCTGGCGCGAGGCTACGACGAGGACGCCTTCACCGAGCAGGACATTACGACCAGCGGGAAGGACGGGGACGCCTTGTGGGCAGCTTCCAAGAGGCTGTCCAGCTCACCGGCCTGGTGGCGCAAGCAAACGCAGAGATGCCTCCAACGCCACCGCTGCCAGGGTGGGCGCTACCAATCGCGTAGGAGGAGGGGATGGAGCTGGCATCGGGGTGGCCAGCATGGCCTGGGCAGGTGATCGACCAGCCCGCACCCGCGCCTGCTCCACCCTGCCACCGGCACACCTCTGGACGCCTCCGGAGTACATCGACCTCAACCCCTAGGGACGGTGCCGGCGGTGAAGATCGGTAGCTAGGGCTGGTTTAAATTTAGTATTTTATATTTTGAATGTAAATTACATATGAATATATATGAACTTTGCTAGTTTTAGCGCGTTATTGTCTCTATTTGAATTTAAAAAAATCGTCAGCGTCCTGTTGGCCAAGCACGGACAGAACGGTCGTGCCGGTGGACGTGATTGGCCGGACAGGCCGAACCACGATCAAATTCCCTCGTTGCCCAACCCATACGGATAGAAACGGACGTTTTGGGTCACCAGTTTGGGTCGGCCCAATGGAGATGCCCTTACCTTCCTATTTTTAGCAAATGGATTGCCACGGAGAATGACTGTATTTTCTTTTCTTTATTTGAGAAAAGGAGAATGACCTTTGCCAAAACATGGACACCACAAATTGTAATCAAACACAAGAATCGGCAGCTCATCTACCCTTCAAATGCCACTTAACAAACTAAAGACTTGGCTCGGCCTTCAAACATGGACACCACAAATTGGCATCAATACTGAACCGTCGAAGAATAGTGGAAAGAGGTGATCAACAAAAGAGGAATGCAAAAGAAAGCTTTGGCTCGATTGTGATGTTGGTCTATTAGAGCAACTCTAGCATATACTTTGAAAACGTTGGAATTATGAAATTTTGGCGAGTTTTGGGTCGATTTCGGACGACCTACGAAACACTATACTACCGTTCAGCCCATTAAATTGTTTGTAGTGGCCCGTTAACTCGCGCGTTCGAGCGGTACATATACAGACCAAAGCGGTGGTTGTAGGGGGAAACCCTCACTCACTCGGTCGCACAACCCTAGCTCCGCTCCGTAGCTGCTCCGAACATCACGTACTCCAGTGAGCGATTCTGAGAGCCTCCCGTGTATACCCTGCCATGTCTTCTTCGTGCGGATGGTTCGGGGTTGGGGGAGGTTGCACTGCAGGCGGCAGTTGCGGGGACCATCCTCGCGCAAATGCGACAACCTCTCCGAGAAGGATGGGAAATGCATCATCCGCTCTGAGGGCTCCAAGAAGAGGGCGGAGCTGTCATAGATCCTCTGTGAGGCCCCAGGATTAGCCATCCGAGAATCCCTTATGCATTCAACCATGATCCCATGATCAATGAGTCATGAAGCATAATCGACAAGTATCAAATAAAACATCCAATACATAAACGAATACAAGTCTTACATCAATGCCTTTATGGTTATTCCTTACATAAGCCTCTTCAGGCTAATACCATTCAGATGCAGTGGAACTTCATCAAGCATCGAGTCCAAGTCACTCCTATAGGCAACTGACTAGGAGAACGTCCTAGTTCGTATAGTCATGAACATCTCCTTCTTCTTCATCCTTATCGAAGTCTGACCAAGTAAATAGACAGGGACAATGTCAGTGAGTGCGTTTGAATATACTTGCAAACCACCAAAGAGGAACGTAATAAAAGGATATGCAATATGGTTGTGGAAGTAGGATGGATATATCTAAGTTTCTTTTCTAAAACCAGTTTATCTTGTAGATATAGCATCTCTCTACCTTTGTTGAAAAACATTTGAAGTTTAAAACCACTAGGATGGGGTCACCCACTTTTCCTTTCCCGGTCATCCCATGACCGAAACACTTACTTTCCTCTATGGTCGTCCAATGACCAATATTTTCTTCCTTTCCGGTCTTCCCATGACCAAAACATTTCTGAAGCCTTTACTTTCTCAAAACATTTTTGAAACCCAAAACCAACACCGCTATGCAGCGCCATTCCCAACCGGCCATGACCGTGGACACGGCTATTCGAATAGATTTACACTCTGTAAAGGTTGTACACTTTACCCACAAGATTCAATATACCCTACCCTGATCCCACCCAGATCATGGGTCGAGTAACTGATACATTGCAAATGTATCTGTAATTTTTGATGTTCCGTGCTTGGTTTTATCTACTTTCTTATGTTTTATCCACACTTTGGAGTACTTTTTATACACTTTCTTGGACTAAGCTATTAACAAGATGCCACAGTGCCAGTTGCCTGTTTTTTGCTGTTTTTGGTTCCAGGAAAGTCAGAAAATCAATATTCTCAGAATTGGACCGGACAAAAGCCAAAGTCGATATTTTACCGGAAGACTCACGGAGCCAGAAGGAGGGTCGGATAGGGGCCACAGGGTGGCCACACCACCCCTAGGCGCGGGTCCCCCTTGGCCGCGCTAGGGGATGGTGTGGGCCCCCTCGCCAGCCACCGACCTTGCCTTTTCGCCTATATAACTCCCCCGAGGCAAAAACCCTAAGTAGTCAATCAGAAATTCACAAAAAGTTCCGCAGCGCCACCGCCACCAAAGGGGAGATTTGGGGGACAGAAAGTCTCTGTTTCGGCACCCTGCCGGGGCGGGGAAGTGCCCCGGAGCCATCTCCATCGATCTCCACCGCCATCTCCATCACCATTGATGATTCCCATGATAAGGAGGGACTAGTTCTTCCTCAAGGCTAAGGGTTCTACCGGTAGCTATGTGTTCATCTCTCTCTCTATGTATGATCTTATTGAGATCATGAGCTTGTAATCTATAGATCTACCTTGCTACTCAAGTGATTTAATAGATCTCTGCTCTCCCCATGTGTGTGAAAGTGACAGCGTGCACACCATGGTGGCACTTAGGCTAGAGATTACAAATACTTGTTATGAGTTATATTTGGAGTTGGATGTCTTTATGAAATTGTGGTGTTTGTTGGAACCATCTAGTGCTCAAGGTGACAGTGTGGGGTTATCTAGATGGGAAAGGCTTACTTTGAGGTGTGATGTTATAGCCCTACCATCGATTAGAGTGTCCAACCGGAGAGTAGTTAAGAGTAGTATCATAAGAGAAGATATTTATATGAGAGTGTTCACTAGTGAAAGTACGATCCATAGGCCTTGTTTCTAAGCATTGATACACCGTTTGCAATTAGATCTATTACATGTTTGCTTGCTTCCATCTTTATTTTAGTTTGCCTTTAGTCTTTTTCCCACGTCAACCACACGCCAGAAGCTATTTTCTGGCACTGTTACCACTTATAATTAGCCATACCACTTGTATTTTACTATCTCTTCGCCAAACTAGTGCACCTATACACCTGACAAGTGTATTGGGTGTGTTGGGGACACAAGAGACTTCTTGTATCTTGATTGCAGGGTTGCTTGAGAGGGAATACCTTTGACCACTTCCTCCCTGAGTTCGATAAACCTTGGGTGATCCACTTAAGGGAAAACTTGCTGCTGTTCTACAAACCTCTGCACTTGGAGGCCCAACAACTGTCTACAAGAATAGAAGTGCGTAGACATCAGTAACCAAACAAAATCCTTAGGATTCCTACCCCGACATGGGCGCCTACCCTATGAGGTGTTCCTCTCAACACCGTGACGTCGGGTACCAAAAGACCATCTGGAGCCCATTTTCCACTTCATACAGTGTGCACTTTAAATGCGAGGCTCATAGTATCGTCCGGCTGCACCCAAAGGCAGTCGGACGATACTATGAGCCCAAGGGTCATTTGTTGGGAACAGTGATCAAAGCTCATAGTATCCCTCAAGTCCGGATGTTCCCAACAAATGACCCTTGTCGTTAGGGAGACCCGGATTTGAGGGATACGATCCCTTATAAGTAGTTGCGAGGAAGCCGGTACTAGAATAAATAAACTTCAAGTCAAGCCCCGTCCAACTCCAGGGTAATGTGGTTGCATGGTATAATTGTTGTAGTAGAACTACATAGAGTCAGGTGTGTTTTCGTAAACATTTTTCCTTCATTTCTTTCATCATCATTTTGAAACAAAACCTTTCCTCTTTCTAAACTTCCTCTTGGTAAGGAAACCTTCCCAAGGTTTTAGAATCAAAACCATTTGTAAACATTTTGTGGGATTCCTAACCTATAGTTTTGCTTTGGCTAAAAGGGGTCTCCAAGGGGGCATGGTGTTAATCATCATACTACTTTACAAGGGAAAGTATGGGTGTCAAAAGGGGTTGTACTTAACAGTACCATGTGCCATAGCCTGGAGGAGCCAAGCTACTACAAGATATAATAATAGTATGGTAAAACAATACAATTTGTATAAACTAGATAAGTAAAACATGCATAATTTAATAGACAAGCTTATGAACAAGTAGGTGACCTGCCTTGGTCAGGAATTTGTCCCTGGACTTCTTCTTGAAAGACCTAAAAACCTTCCTTTTCTCTCTTGATCTCACCACATTCGCATCTATCGTCGCCAACAATTAAATATGCAAAACACATAAACAATCATACATCAATCACCACGCCACATTTCAATACAACAAGTCTAGCTTATACTTGGGTAAAACGCATGAAGGCAAACATTACTGAAAAGGAACACTAGGGTTTGCTGAAATGCTCAGGAGGTGGTGGTCGCGGACTATGCGCATGACCCAGACGAGGAGGGCCCAGTGGTGGAGATGCTCATCCACGAGCCCGAGTGTGACCGTGAGCAGGAGATCCTCCACGAGAAGGAGGAGAGGAGTCATGGCGTCGCGCTCGTCGAGCTTTCCAGGGCGAGGGAGGAGGCACACATCACCGGCATCGTGAAGCTGGCCCCAACGAACCTCATCGACCTGAGCAGTTGATGAGTCCAAAATTGAAGCATATTTCCCTTTTGTTTTTGCATAAGTAGCTAGGGTTTTTGGTATTTTACTGCGTTTGTGCACACCTTTTTTCCTTGTTTCAACAGGATCCCGAACTACTAAGTCTCTTATGAATATATCAATTGGAACTATCATATTATGTTGTAATATGATATTTTAAGTGATAAAAGTCATTTAATTGATTTATCTTCGCACCTGGGAGATTTGCACACGCATTGAAGGAGACAGAGGTCTTAACGTCCACTGGTACGGGTGAAGCGCACCCGTACTGTCCACCCATATGATGTGGCAGCATGACCGCCTCGTCAAATACTTCCACCTCGCAAAGATGGAACACAGATCCAACATTCACAAAAACTTCTAGCCACGAAAAACCACACCAGAAAGGGATCTAGATTAGGAACTTGGAGAAGGAAAAATCCTTTCTGCTTCACGAATCATTGGAGGACATCACATCATCCCTTTCATCATCAACCACTGCATCACCATCACTACTACTATCCCCATCTTCCATTCATTAGATCTTGTTATAATTCTAGATTCAATTGTGGTTTGCATTAGATTTATCCTCGTAATTGTATCCATCCATTTGATTATGATGATGTTGTTGATTGCTTCCATGTGTGAGTAGTTTCCTTCGTTCTTGGGAGATGGAGAAACCCTAGCACTATTATGAAATGAAATAAAGATGATCTATTACTTGTGTCTATGATCTATTGATATATGATGTGTGTTTGATCTCTCTCTTTAGATGGTATGTGTAGTTAGACACATATCATTTGCCTTTAGGTCTAAGGAAAAGGGTGAAATCCTTTGGAAGTGTGTCGGGAGCTATTATGACTAGAAGCACCGCCTAGTAACCTGCACGGTCGAAGGAGGAATAAAGAGAGATTGACTAAGCTAATTATGATATCCACAGGGAGACCCTTAATTGCGGTGGTCTGTAGGGGTGACTGCTCTCAGACATCATGGTGGTTATTTAGAGATGACCTCATTCTTGGCTCAACAAAGTGACTACCTATGAGCCTTGTAGTAAACATCTTATTACAGAGATCTCTCCACATATATCATGACATAATAAATAGGTTATCCTAATTATGATTAATTACAACATGCTAGTGGTGTATCCTATATCCCTGTGAACTCTTTTAGCCTTATTGAGTTCAACCACCATTCCAAACGCTTTTGTTACTTGTTTTCTTTTACTTGTTTTAATTACTTTTCTGCATTCAACCTAAAACCTTCCAAACATCCTTTACTTGAAATCAAAGGTAGCTTACAAGTATACTTTGGTCGACAGTGATGAGGGGTATAAAGACCTTAACCAAATAGCTCTATGTGGGTTCGATACTCTTATTTCGAAACTAGCTACAATCGATCTGTGCACTTGCAGTCATCAAGCTATTTTATGGCGTCGTTGTCGAGGAGCTAAGTGCATTTGGTATTTGTTCTTAGTTGCTTATTCTACTAATTGTTTTTACTGAAGTTGTTTACTAGTTTCAGGTAAACACCATGGGTGAGTACCGACATATAATTCAGCTAGAGGTTGTAAAGAATTCACGTTCACCCATGTACGCTTATTTAAAATCCAACAACCCTAGAGGGTATGATATTAACCCCATGTTTTTGGATCTTTTGCATGCTAAAAAATTTGCAAGGGACAGTACAGAATATCCATATGAGCATGTAGGGTTTTTTGAAGATACATGTGGGACTTTTTGTATCAATATATTCACCAGGGATGAGGTTAAATCTGCTATTTTTGTTCAAACTCTTATTTATGAGGCCCATTCTTGGTATATTCAAAGTCCTAAAAAAATTTGACTCCTAGGAGAGGTTGGCCTCTTCATTATTAATTGATTTCTTTCCCAGGACAAGAACTCTTGGAGCTAGACGCATGATCACTAATTTTAAAGGGAGACCTGAAGAAAGCTTGCATGAAGGATACCCAAGGTTTAGGGGATCGCTCGACCGCTACCCCCACCACAATTTCCCACCTTGGTTGGTAATACACACTTTCTATGCAGGTTTGAGCACTAATAATAGAAATGAATTAGGCTCCTTACAAATGGGTCATTTTACTTAATTTAGTGTTGAAAGAGCCTAGAATTTGCTAGATACAATACATAGGATAGAAAAAGCTCATTGTGGAGCCACTCTTATCGAAGAAACTCCTATGATGCGCATTTGCAGATCCCAAAGGAGTGGGAATGCTACACACCGCCTTGCAAGGTAAAGACCCCTAGAGCTAGTCCCAAGGAAAAATACTCGCAAATGCAAAAGAAGATGCTAGTTGAGGTGGAAACTATCCTCACAAAAAGGATAGACAATGAGGGTGAAGGAAAGATAAGGATAGTAAGGTTAATTAGAAATCTGAGAATGACCAGAAAGAACATTGGCATAGTAAAAGAACTTCTAGAACCTGAGGTATTTAAGGATGAAGTAATAATGGTAAGTAGAGAATATTCTGTTATAATTAGAGGCAAGTCCAATGGTAAGAATAAATATCAATAGAAAAACCCTTTTAGTTTAGGGGAAGCTACTTATGTTGGATTTTGTGACTTAAACTCTTCCATGAACATTATGCCTTACACTATCTATGAAGAAAGACAGTGCCATCTTGATGATCTAGATCTTGAACTGTCCAAAGTTACCTTTGTGCTTTCTAACCGAACCTTGAAGTGAACTCATGGGATTCTTCGCAATGCCTGCATTTCTGTAGGAGCATTTGTGTACCTAGTTGATTTTTATGTTATCGATATGCCTTTGAACTCCTTTTGCCCTGTCATTTTTGGTAATCACGTTTACAACTCTATGAATGTTGATATTGATAATAAGAAGTTTTAGAGGTTAATTGCAGCCAATTTACAAAGTTGCCTTATGAGAATAAAATTGAGGTAAAAGAAGAAAGAACCATTGAAGAATTTGTGGCAATTTATTTTAGTACCCCACAATCCAAGTTGGATAGCAGTTTGACAGATAATGATTCACTCCCAAACAACTCTAAAAAAGAAGATTTGGATAAAATCCTCAACACTACACTAGAAATTGAGAATCTCCTTAGAGACAATTCAAAGAACTAGAAAAAAAGGAGATGAGGATCCACCGCCTCTCGTTTTGAATCCTCTGCCTCCAGGGCTCAGGTATGAATTCTTAAACAAATAAGGTAAGTGCCCCGTAACTATAGATGATAAACTCTCTCCTAAAGAAAATAAGAAATTTTTAGAAGTACTTGTGGAACTGTGTGCAGCTTTTGGATACACTCTTAGTGACATAAAAGGGATAGATCCTTCCATAGTTACTCATAAAATACCTATGGTTGAAGATGCTAAACCGTTTGTTGATCATAAAAAATGATTGAATCCTAGAATGAAAGGAGTAGTAAGAAAAGAGGTCAATGGTATTATATATCTGATTTCTAATAGCAAATGGGTAAGTCCAACTCATTATATACCCACGGAAGGATGCATAACTATAGCTGTTAATGATAAGGATGAATTAATACCTACTAGAATAATAGTAGGTTAGAAAACGTATATAGACTTTAGAAAATTAAACAAGGAAACCATAACGAATCACAATCAAATACCTCTCATGAATAGCATCCTAGAAAGGATGTCTAGCAACTCACATTTCTATTTTCTTGACGGTTATTCGGGTTATTCTCAAATGCTATTTATCTCGAAGATCAAGAAAAAACTACTTTCACTTTCCCTTATGGAACTTATGCTTACTGATTAATGCCATTTTGTTTATGCAACGTAGCTGCTACTTTTCAAGAGGGTATTTTGAAGATATTTGATAGTTTTGTAGAAAGCTCTATGGAAGTTCTCATGGAAATTTTTGTTGTGGACGGAACTGCTTTTGAGTAATGTCTTTATAATCTTAATAGATTTTTGCAGCGGTGTAGACAAACTAAGCTGGTTCTCAATTGGGAGCACTGCCGATTCATGGCAAGAGAAGGTATAACTTTTGCTCATAAGGTTTCTGAAAATGGAAGTGAGGTTGACGTTTCAAACCTTGCTACTTTAAAAAGGTTACCGATTCCACAAGACGTAAAAGGGGTTAAGAACTTTCTTGGGCACGCTGGTTTCTATAAGTGTTTTATTAAGGATCTTGCTAAAATGGCTTCCTTTTAACTTATCTTCTAGATAAGGATACCCCTTTCACTTTTGACAGAAATTGCATTGATTCCGTTGAGCAATTGAAAAAGGCGCTAGTTTCTGCACCCGTTACACCAAATTGGGATGAGCCTTTTGAAATTATGTGTGATGCTAGTGACTATGATATTAGGGATATTCTAGGACAAAGGGATGGGTTAAACCTAAATTTTATTCAATATGCTAGTCGAGTTTTCAATGAAGATCAAAGAAATTATGCAACAACTGAAAATGAGTTATTGGCTGTAGTTTTCACTTGTAACAAGTTTATACATTACATTATCAATTCAAAGGTAATTTCATACCGACCATCAGGCTTTAAGACGTCTCCTAGCTAAGAAAGATGTGAAACCTCGTCTAATTAAATAGGTCTTGTTACTATTGGAATATGACCTACAAATAGTGGATAGAAGAGGTAAAGATAATCCAGTTGTCGATCATCTCTCACGTGTGGAGGGTATTATAGAAGATCCCATTCCTATTAACGAATCTTTGCCATGTGAATATCTTGCTGCCGTAGAGTCACATGATCCTTGGTTTGCACATTATGCTAACTTTCTTGTAGGTAAGTTTTTACCAAAAGGAATGAGTTACAATCAAAGAAAGAAATTCTTTAATGATTTAAAGCATTACTTTTGGGTTGATCCTTATTTATACAAGCACGGTATTAGTGGGATAATTAGGAAATGTGTACCTAACCACGAGGTGAGAGTTATTCTTAAGGCCTGTCATGATAGTCCTTATGGGGGACATCACGCTGGTGACCGTACAACAGCCAAAGTCTTACAGTCAGGATTTTACTGGCCGGCTTTGGTTAAGGATGCTCATGATTATGTTAGTAGCTGCGATGCGTGTCAACGTATGAGTAACATTGCCAAAAGACAAGAAATTTCTATGAAATATAACCTCATAATAGAACCATTTGATGTTTGGGGAATATATTTCATGGGACCTTTTGTTCCCTCTAACAGTTATACTCATATACTTGTTGTTGACTACGTTACGAAGTGGGTAGAAGCTATACCCACTTCCCATGCAGATGTGGCCACTTCCATCAAGATGATTAAGGACATTATGTTCCCAGGTTTGGAGTACCTCGATTTTTGATTACTGGTGGTGGAACTCATTTTGTGAAGGGTACTTTCAGGAAGATACTTCAAAAATATGGAGTCGATCATCGAATAGTCTCACCTTATCACCCACAAACCAGTGGGCAAGTGGAACTGTCTACCGATAAATTAAAGTCATACTCTAGAAGACGATGAATAAATAAAGAAAGGATTGAGTTATGAAGCTTAATGACACATTATGGGAATATTCCACAACATTCAAGAATCTAATGGGAATGACACCATATAAGATGGTTTATGGTAAAACTTGTCATCTCCCATTAGAGTTAGAGCATAAGGTTCATTGGGTTATTAAAACTATGAATTTTGATTTTAAAACTGCAGGAGAAAACGACTCTTAGATATTCATGCTTTGGATGAACTCATAAATAAGGCCTATGAAAATGTAAGGATATTCAAGGAAAAGGTAAAGCAATAGCATGATAGAAAAATAGAGAATAAAGAATTTAAATCTGGAGATAAGGTTTTTCTCTACAACTCTAGGCTTAAGATTTTTGCAGAAAGCTAAAATCCAAGTAGGAATGGCCTTATGAAGTAGAGGAGGCATACCCCTCTAGAGCAGTAAAGTTAAAAAATACTACTCCTTCCTCTTCATCCTGGATTATTAATGGGCAGCATTTAAAACACTACAGAGTTGGGGAAGTCAACATGGCGAACCTAATTTCCTTAATCTCATCCGAGGAATATATTAAACAAAGTGAGGTAACAAGATCTTAGCTGTTTTATTTTTGCAATTCTGGAAACTTTTTGGATCGTCTTGATGTGTTCTTTGCTTCCCTCTTATTTTTCTGAGCTGTTTTCGACCTGGTATGGGCGGGATGTATGGGCGGATGCGCTCGTACCAGTCGTCGTTACACACTCGGCATTCCTCCCGCTTTTCCCTAGCTTTCTAGAACTCGATACGACCTGGAGGTATGGAGCGTATGACCGTATCAGTGGTCGTTAAACTGTCAGTACCCCATATTTGTTTTCTCGTATTTCGATATGACGCACCCGACCATATGGCAGGTCATTGCCAGCGTTGTATCTTCCTCGTTTATTTGTGTCTAAAAAAGAGGAGAAGGTCGGCAAGACGCCGGTACGGGCGCACGGTACGGACGAGGCCTGCCCGTACCATTACCCGTGACCGACTTCAACCCCCTTTTTTATATAGGTTTATTTTCCCCTTTTGATTTCACCTCTTCTCCTTTTTGTCTTTCGCCATCATCTTTTGGATCTAGGGTTTTCTTTCTTTGTATTCTACTATAACACCTCAAATCTCCCTTGATCGTTCAAGAACTATGCAGCCTTTTCATATCAAGTAGATCTGGGGCCAAGAAGGAAGATGTCAACACCCGGATTTTTAATCCTAGATGCCTGTTATGCCATACATCGCAATCCTAGGATTACCATTTTTGCGAGACATAACAGAATTGGTACCATGGTACATCATCCATTACAAACCATAATAAAGGTCTTACAAATAAAGGATCTCATGATCCAGTCTTAATACAATCAAAGCAGCGGAAAGTAAACGTAGTAGGGGCTCCATCTTCAGGGTCACATGCAATGCTGATGATGGGAGATGATCCTAGTTGTCGTAGACCTCCTGTTGTCCATCATCATGGTAGTTCTCCTCATAGTCTGGCCACGGGAATAGCCAGGGACAAAGCCATGAGTACTCTTTAAGTACTCACAAACTATCACTAACAAGTAAGTACTTCTAGTAGGAATCTTAAGCTCTAGGTTTATTTGCAAAAAGGCAGGTTTATCTAAAACTGAGTTTAGAAGTAAAGAAAACTAATTTAAGGTTCTAAAGAACTTAAGTGGGAACCTAGTTTTCATGTCCACAATCCTGTTGTGGTTAAATCAAAGTCATAGTTCAAGTCACAAGTCATTTTGAAAACATCTGACGATGGAATAGTATGGCCACTCCAACTGTCCATGACCGCGGACGCGGCTATTAGAATAGTTTGACACTCTGTAGAGGTGGTACACTTTCACCACAAAATTCGATACATCCGTCAGGGATAACCCTGAATCATCATACTTAGTATGCGGATAATCAATCATAACCTTTCACTTACACACTCTAGTATAGGCATCTTCCCTATGAGCTTGGCCTCCCAGTCATGGCCATCTGCCATCCTGGGCACTGCATAGGTGGACATTCATCACGAGGTAGCCTCATATCAAACCTCTTCCGCAAGGGAACCCATACTAAGGCATATAAACTTCTAGCTAAGCCCTACCCAATTCAGGTATTGTGGTTGTACGGTAAAATTGGAATGGTGTCGCATCCGAACCCAACCATCAGTTTTGTAAAGGGCTAAGGCTCATGCCTCAACATTTTCATCATCAAACCATTGTGTTTATAACACATGTTAAAACATTTCAATAGAATGAACCATCAATCCAAGGTTTTCATAATCATTGTCACCAAGTATTCCCGTCTAAAGTGTTCAACTTTTATGCTTAGCACTAGCCACTAAAGTTGAGGGTATTCACTACTAAGGGGTGCTAATCAAGTATAACTACCCAACTCTAGTGTTATGCCTTCTGATGACATCTAAGTATAACTAGCTAGGCCTAGTTTTATACTCTTTATGGTATCTATACTATTGTTCCAATACTAGCAAATCACTATTTAAAAGTAAAGAACTTTGGTAAAAGTAAAAGAATAAAGCTTGCAAGTAAAACTTGGGATTGGTATAATCAAAGTTGTATAACCAAGTATGCCTAATGCATCTTGCATAGGTTATCTTGCATAATTCTAGCTTGCAAGTGTTAGCTTGCATAGTTATGAAACTTGCAAGTCTTACTTGCCTTGAGTAGTGCAGTGGTTGAAGTTCTCTTTTTCTTCTTCGTAGTACTCCTCCTCCTCATAACCCGGGTCGGTACTAGCGTCTATAAATGAATACGAGGTACACAATCACCAAACAATACTTAACTACTTCTATTTAGCACACTAAGGCTCACACTTGATGATCTAGCATCATCACAAGAAATAAATACTTAGTCTTATTTATTTTCTTTTAGAAAAGTAATTTCTACTTATTGAAAATACTTAAGGTTTAATATTCTCCAATTAAAATATGGGATCATGTTGACACATGTCATCACCACATATTCTAATCCTTGGGAACATGATTTAAAGTGGTGGTCATATTTTATAAAGGTAAAGATTACTTTTTAATACAATTAAAGTGACTAGAAATGCACATATAGCATTCTTTTATTACTAGTCCAAGATCACTACATGTAAATCTAAATATTTTTACATATTCAGATAGATCTTGTCAAATGTGATTTTTGAGAGTTGGAATCAACGCAACGGAAAGTAAATGTAGTAGGGCCTCCATCTTCAGGGTCACAGGCAATGCTGACGATGGGAGATGATCCTAGTTGTCATAGACCTCCTGCTGTCCATCATCCTGGTAGTCCTCCTCATAGTCTGGCCATAGGAATAGCCAGGGACAAAGCCATGAGTCATCTTTAAGTACTCGCAAACTATCACTAACAAGTAAGTAGTTCTAGTAGGAATCTTAAGCTCTAGGTTTATTTGCAAAAAGCTAGGTTTATCTCAAACTGAATTTAGTCAAGAAAACTAATTTAAGGTTCTAAACCACTTAAGTGGGAACCTAGTTTTCATGTCCACAATCTCGTTGTGGTCAAATCAAAGTCATAGTTCAAGTCACAAGTCATTTTGAAAACATCTGACGACGGAACAGTATGGCCACTCCAACTATCCATGACCGCGGACGCGCCTATTCGAATAGTTTGACACTCTGTAGAGGTGGTACACTTTCACCACAAAATGCGATACATACGTCAGGGATAACCCTGAATCATCATACTTAGTATGCGGATAATCAATCATAACCTTTCACTTACACACTCTAGTATAGGCACCTGCCCTATGAGCTTGGCCTCCTAGTCATGGCCATCTGCCATCCTGGGCACTGCATAGGTGGACATTCATCACGAGGTAGCCTCATCTCAAACCTCTTCCGCCAGGGAACCCATACTAAGGCATATAAACTTCCAGCTAAGCCCTACCCAATTTAGGTATTGTGGTTGTACGGTAAAATTGGAATGGTGTTGCATTCGAACCCAACCATCAGTTTTTGTAAAGGGCTAAGGCTCATGCCTCAACATTTTCATCATCAAACCATTGTGTTTATAACACATGTTAAAACATTTCAATAGAATGAACCATCATTCCAAGGTTTTCATAATCATTTTCACCAAGTATTCCCCTCTAAAGTGTTCAACGTTTATGCTTAGCACTAGCCACTAAAGTTGAGGGTATTCACTACTAAGGGGTGCTAATCAAGTATAACTACCCAATTCTAGTGTTATGCCTTCTGATGAGATCTAAGTATAACTAGCTAGGCCTAGTTTTATACTCTTTATGGTATCTATACTATTGTTCCAATACTAGCAAATCACTATTTAAAAGTAAAGAACTTTGGTAAAAGTAAAAGAATAAAGCTTGGAAGTAAAACTTGGGATTGGTATAATCAAAGTTGTATAATCAAGTATGCCTGATGCATCTTGCATAGGTTATCTTGCACAAATCTAGCTTGCAAGTGTTAGCTTGCATAGTTATGAAACTTGCAAGTGTTAGCTTGCCTTGAGTAGTGTAGTGGTTGAAGTTCTCCTCTTCTTCTTCTTGGTAGTACTCCTCCTCCTCATATCCCAGGTCGGTACTAGCGTCTATAAATGAATACGAGGTACACAATCACCAAACAATACTTAACTACTTCTATTTAGCACACTAAGGCTCACACTTGATGATCTAGCATCATCACAAGAAATAAATACTTATTTTTATTTATTTTATTTTAGAAAGTAATTTATACTCATTGAAAATACTTAAGATTTAATATTCTCCAATTAAAATATGGGATCATGTTGACACATGTCATCACCACATATTCTAATCCTTGGGAACGTGATTTAAAGTGGTGGTCATATTTTATAAAGGTAAGGATTACTTTTTAATACAATTAAAGTGACTAGAAATGCACATATAGCATTCTTTTATAACTAGTCCAAGATCACTACATGTAAATCTAAATATTTTTACATATTCAGATAGATCTTGTAAAATGTGATTTTTGAGAGTGGGAACGTGCGGAAAGTAAACGTAGTAGGGGCTCCATCTTCAGGGTCACAGGCAATGCTGACGATGGGAGATGATCCTAGTTGTCATAGACCTCCTGCTGTCCATCATCCTGGTAGTCCTCCTCATAGCCTGGCCATAGGAATAGCCAGGGACAAATCCATGAGTACTCTTTAAGTACACGCAAACTATCACTAACAAGTAAGTAGTTCTAGTAGGAATCTTAAGCTCTAGGTTTATTTGCAAAAATCTAGGTTTATCTCAAACTGAATTTAGAAGTAAAGAAAACTAATTTAAGGTTCTAAAGCACTTAAGTGGGAACCTAATTTTCATGTCCACAATCCCGTTGTGGTCAAATCAAAGTCATAGTTCAAGTCACAAGTCATTTTGAAAACATCTGACGACGAAACAGTATGGCCACTCCAACTATCCATGATCGCGGGCACGCCTATTCGAATAGTTTGACACTCTATAGAGGTGGTACACTTTCACCACAAAATTCGATACATCCGTCAGGGATAACCCTGAATCATCATACTTAGTATGCGGATAATCAATCATAACCTTTCACTTACACACTCTAGTATAGGCACCTGCCCTATGAGCTTGGCCTCCTAGTCATGGCCATCTGCCATCGTGGGCACTGCATAGGTGGACATTCATCACGAGGTAGCCTCATCTCAAACATCTTCCGCGAGGGAACCCATACTAAGGCATATAAACTTCCAGCTAAGCCCTACCCAATTCAGGTATTGTGGTTGTACGGTAAAATTGGAATGGTGTCGCATCCGAACCCAACCATCAGTTTTCGTAAAGGGATAAGGCTCATGCCTCAACATTTTCATCATCAAACCATTGTGTTTATAACACATGTTAAAACATTTCAATAGAATGAACCATCATTCCAAGGTTTTCATAATCATTTTCACCAAGTATTCCCATCTAAAGTATTCAACGTTTATGCTTAGCACTAGCCACTAAAGTTGAGGGTATTCACTACTAAGGGGTGCTAATCAAGTATAACTACCCAACTCTAATGTTATGCCTTCTGATGACATCTAAGTATAACTATCTAGGCCTAGTTTTATACTCTTTATGGTATCTATACTATTGTTCCAATACTAGCAAATCACTATTTAAAAGTAAAGAACTTGGTAAAAGTAAAAGAATAAAGATTGCAAGTAAAACTTGGGATTGGTATAATCAAAGTTGTATAACCAAGTATGCCTAATGCATCTTGCATAGGTTATCTTGCACAATTCTAGCTTGCAAGTGTTAGCTTGCATAGTTATGAAACTTGCAAGTGTTAGCTTGCCTTGAGTAGTGTAGTGGTTGAAGTTCTCCTCTTCTTCTTCGTAGTACTCCTCCTCCTCATATCCCGGGTCGATACTAGCGTCTATAAATGAATACGAGGTACACAATCACCAAACAATACTTAACTACTTCTATTTATCACACTAAGGCTCACACTTGATGACCTAGCATCATCACAAGAAATAAATACTTAGTCTTATTTATTTTATTTTAGAAAAGTAATTTCTACTCATTGAAAATACTTAAGATTTAATATTCTCCAATTAAAATATGGATCATGTTGACACATATCATCACCACATATTCTAATCCTTGGGAATGTGATTTAAAGTGGTGGTCATATTTTATAAAGGTAAAGATAACTTTTTAATACAATTAAAGTGACTAGAAATGCACATATAGCATTCTTTTATTACTAGTCCAATATCATTACATGTAAATCTAAATATTTTCACATATTCAGATACATCTTGTCAAATGTGATTTTTGAGAGTTGGAATCAACTCAAAAGCATTTATGGTTGAATTCTGAAAAATGTTTGAAGGTGGAAAAGTCTCTGTCTTGTTATTTTTACTATAGGTGATCTATAATTTCAAATGTTTTGAATCCAATGGGCTTGGATAGATAATTTGAATACCTTTCTAACAAAATTGGAATCATGCAATTTGGTTTAGTGAATCTCTTTGAATTGACTTTTGAATCTACTAACAGAATCTAGTTTCAACTAAATTGGAAAAATCCTATTTGAATTGATAGGCCTGCGCGGGAAAGTAAATGGGCCGGCCCAGTAGCGCTGGTGCAGCGGGCTACTGACAGGGGGGTCCCACTAGTCAGTGGCTCATTTAACCTGAATCAGTACGTTTCAATCTAGGCCGTGCGATTAGACTAAGATCTAAAGTTGTGGTTCGTCGTCTCCGGCGAACAGCTCCGGCGAGACTGAACCCTAACAGCGACGGTGGGGGTACGTGGGGGCTCACCAGGGCTCCAACTAGGGTTGGCGATGGGGGCGAACGACATTGTCGATGACGGCGGTTCGAATGGTGGTTGCAGCGGCTCCTGGGGTGGCTCCAATCAACGGCTCCTCTTCTCCTCTATAGCGGCGGACTCCGGCCAAATTCTGGCGAGCTGGTGCTCGCCTTGCTCTGGGGAGAGGTGTGGGAGGTTCTGTCAGGAGTGGGGAGTGAGATGGTGTGGTGAATTGAGGCGGAGGGGGCCTCTATTTATACACCTACGAGAGGGGCATTGCGGCATGGGTTGGCTCCTCCGGCGACGGCGGTACAGCGAGCTATCAGCATGGTTGAGGGTAGGGGGCGATATGATGTTCCCTGGCGGTCATCTCAGGCTTAAAGGCTCAACACGGGGCGGTCAAGAATGGTTGGGCGCGGGCGGTGTTCTGCGCGGGAGTGGCAGCGTTCGAGACGGTGTACAGTGGCTACGGGTCGTGTGGCGGCGAACGGGCATGTCTGGGAGGTAGCTAGGGTCATGGCAAGCGTGTGCACGCGCGTAGAGGGTGAGGCGCGGCGTGTGCGCGTTGGTCGGCTGCGGCACTCTGGCGCGCTCTCGGCATGGCGCAGAGAACATGGGTGCGGCGGTCTTATGGTGGTCCATGGTTTGTCTGCGATTGAGGGTTGGAGAGGGGGTGGCGGTGGATAGTTGCCTGCCTCCTAGACATCATGGATGAGGGCGGCACGGTCTGTGGCGAGTTGTCCATGGTCGGCCGGCGTGGTGAGCGTCGGGCGATGCTGCACTGGCGCAACGGCAAAAGGGGGAGGTTGTCCACTATGTTGCTAGGTGCTGGGGCAGACAGGGGAGTGAAATGGGGGCAAATGGTCGAGTGATCACTGCTCCAAACAGTGGAGTTAGGTAGGGTTTAATCTGTGTCTGCCAGGTGTTCGACTAAATGGCCGCATGAACTTAAGTTTGAAATTTTGAATGAAATTTGGTGAGTGTTTTGATCTTATGCTTGAGTGTCTATGCTTGCTTGGAAAAGTCAAGTGGAATTGGTTTGAGTGGTCTTTGAAAAAGGTGATCTTAGTACATGCACTTGATTCAATTTTGAATTGTCCTTTAAATAGATTTAAAAATAGTTTCTGTGGGTTTGTAAAGTGGGCTTGGGTTCACTTTTACTTGGTCTAGCAAGGGGTGAAAATAATTGGAAATGTTTCTATTAGAAATTCTTTACTAGGAACACTCAAAGTGGTCTAGTGGTTAATTTTGGTCAAAATGACCATTTGATCATATGATTCATATTTGGATTTCTTTTCTTTTGATTTAGTTTGTAATTGGCCTAGATGATGTAGTATTCATCTTTAAACCATTCCTAATCATTTGTAGCAAACACACATGGCAATTTCACTCAATCATACACTAATGCAAATTACACATACCCTCATATTCAATTTAATAATAAAAGTTTTTGTTAACCCTAAACTTGGGTGATTAGAACTTAATAATCTTGCTTAATATTTTTGGGGTGTTACAGAAGATGTACTTGTAGTACGAGTCAAAAGAAGGGAATTCGAGAGGGATTCTTCGTCTTCCTCAACTCGAGAGTTTACTCAAGTGGTTCCACTCCCAAACTGGGAGGATATGTTTCCACACAAGTAGGAGATGCTCTGGCACATGGAACAAAGAAGAACAAAGAAGAACACCCACTCAACCCCTACATGTATAACCTTCGCGGATCCTCTCTCAAATCTCCTCCTGGATCCTCCTCTCAGAAATACGAAAAATGGGATGAGATTAGGGAAAAGATCGAGAACCTTGAAAATGTTTCCAAAGCTTGCGTTGAAACTATTGGAGAAGGAGCTTACTCTTACTAGAGGATGGACAAAGACCTCAAAAAGAAGGTCAACGACATCAATGGTATAGTCCAACTCCTAACCAAGATTATTACGAAGATGGACGACAACGGGAAGACGCTAAGGAAAATAATTAAAGAACAACATGTTAGCATCACATAATTTTCCACTTGATTTGCGTGTATTGCTCATGTCGGCAGCCTCAAGACAGAAGAGGAAGAAGATGGTGAATTTTTCACTCCCAAGAAGGAGTAGGTAATGACAAGGATTTTTGGGATCCTCCCCGCCTTGATTCCAAACTTGGTGGGATCTGTAAAGACCTTATAATCTGTCTTACAGTTTTAGCATGTTTACTTCATCCCATGCATGTCAGATTTTAATTCAAGAATTTGCATTAGTAGCATCATCTCCAAGCTCCCTTATGTTTAAGGAAAGAATTATATCCATTGAGTTTTGAGACTTTATGATATTTGAAGTAATCTTTTGATTTATGACTATTATATTAGATGATTGAATTAGGTTGAGTGTTATGATACTTGTATAGTTGTTATGATTTTAGGTTCTTCCGCACAAAAAAAAGTATTGATTAAATTATAGGAAGAAAAATCTTGGTAGCATATTATAGTCATAGGTTTGAGTTTAAAAAATCCATAAAAAGTAGTGAGCATGATCAAGTAGCCCTGTTATATAAAAAAGGAAGAGAGATAAAAATAAACTATCAAGAGAATTTCAAGGCAAAAGAAAAGTACAAGCTTGAAAGGAGAAAAAGAAAAAGAATGATCATGAATCTTCATTACTCAAATCAACTGCTCAACCATTTTAACCTTATGATTATATAATATGTTCAATCACTAAAAGCTTCTTCCAATTTCATTAATACAAAAATGTGTGGAAGCCTCTAAGTCATGTGATGTGTAAAGGTGTGATAAAACTCCCAATGTAACTCTATATCTGATATTGTACTCCTGTTTCAATTTTTGCCTCATTTATTATAAAGACTCTTGCCTCATGAACATGATGATCTTATCAATAAGCCACCATTTTGCTTGGGGATGAGCAAGAGTCTAGCTTGGGGGACTTGATGTGTCCAAAATTAAAGCATATTTACCTTTTGTTTTTGCATAGGTTTTTGGTATTTTACTGCGTTTGCACGCACGTTTTGTCCTAGTTTCAACAGGATCTCGAACTACTAAGTCTCTTATGAACATATCAATTGGAACTATCATATTATGTTGTAATATGATATTTTTAAGTGATAAAAGTCATTTAATTGATTTATCTTCACACATGGGAGATTTGCACACGCATTGGAGGAGATGGAAGTCTTAATGCCTGTACGATGTGGCAGCATGACCGCCTCGTCAAATACTTCCACCTCGCGAACACGGAACGCAGATCTGACATTCACAGAAACTTCCAGCCATGAAAAACCACACCAGAAAAGGATCTGGAGGAGGAACTTGTAGAAGGGAAAATCCTTGCTTCTTCACAGATCATTGGAGGACATCGCATCATCCCCTTCATCATCAACCGCTGCATCACCATCACCACTACTATCCCCATCTTCCATTCATTAGATCTTGTTGTAATTCCAAACTGAATTATGGTTTGCATTAGATTTATCCCTATACTTTTATCCATCCATTTGATTATGATGTTCTTGATTGCTTCCATGTGTGAGTAGTTTCCTTCATTCTTGGGGAGATGGAGAAACCCTAGCACTAATATGAAATGAAATAAAGATGATCTATTACTTGTGTCTATGATCTATTGATCTATGATGTGTGTTTGATCTCTCTCTTTAGATGGTATGTGTAGTCAAACACATATCATTTTCCTTCGGGTCTAAGGAAAAGGGTGAAATCCTTTGGACGTGTTTGCAAGTGTGTCCGGATCTATTGTAACTAGAAGCATCGGCTAGCAACATGCACGGTCGAAGGAGGAATAAAGAGAGATTGACTAAGCTAATTACGATATCTACGGGGAGACCCTTAATTGCGGTGGTTTGTATGGGTGACTGCTCTCAGACATCGCGGTGGTTATTTAGAGATAACCTCATTCTTGGCTCAACAAAGTGACTGTATACGAGCCTTGTAGTGAATATGTTATTATGGAGCTCTCTCCACACATGTCATAATATAAGAATTAGGTTATCCTAATTATGATTAATTACAACATGCTAGTGGTGTATCCTATATCCTGGGAACGCTTTTAGCCTTATTGAGTTCAACCACTATTCCAAACGCTTTGGTTATTTGTTTTCTTTTACTTGTTTTAATTACTTTTCTATATTCAATCTAAAACCTTTCAAACACTTTTTACTTGAAATCAAAGGCGACTTACAAGTATCCTTCTAAGACAGTGATGAGGGGCATAAAGACCTTAACTAAATAGCTCTATGTAGGTTCGATACTCTTATTTCAAAACTAGCTACAATTGATCTATGTACTTGCAGTTATCAGCAGTCCACCGCCGTGGTGCTACGTTGCCGCACCCAGAAGCTCACCACTGAGCTCGATTTTGACCCTAGGCGTCGTCGTAGCTAGCTTATTTGTGTAATTAAGTAGATCATGCCTCGAGCAGCTTTTGATCTGCTGCACTATGTACGTAAAGACTCTGATCAAAGTTGTCCGCATCATTTAATTTCCCCACGAGATGATCTACGTTTAAATTTTAAATTTCTCAATTTCATTTACGTTGTCTTATCTGTGTGACGGTGTTCGAAACTGAAAAAATTTAATCACAGTCGCCTCTACTCATGTTTTACAGTTTACAAATTGAGCATATCTGCTAGGGTTTATCTTGAGAAGTTTGGAAAGAGAGGAAGGTAAGGGTCTTCCGAAGCCAAGCCATTACCATAAACATGTTGGTGACAAAAATTAAGGACGAAGCCTCCCTATGGTGCATTGCTGGCGCTAAGGCCATTGGTAGTACTCCCTTAGTCCCAGTTTAAAGGGCATATATAGCAAATCTCTAGATCCTAGGCTTACTCTTACTGGGACTAATTTGGCTCTCACTAATCCTCTGATTAGCTTTTCCTCTAAAATAAAATTCTTATGTGCCTAGTTGGTGGGGGATTTTGGGATTGCATCATTTCCAATATGTCACCTTTTAACTAGGACGGGGAGAGTATTATGATCCGAGATTAGTTGTCTTAGAGCATTTCTAATAGCGGAATCATTTTGGAACATGCCCCGTAAAAACTATCAAATGGGCACTTCAGGGGAAAAAAAGCCTCCAACAATTGTCTCATCTAGTCTTTCTGTCCATTTTTTGGGCACACGTCCTCGTCGTGCTGGATATTTTAGGCACAGTCGTGGTTGCCCCAAAAACATTTTCCTCAAACCATCTCTAATGGCAGCCATATATTCTCTTGCTTCCCTAGAAACTATCATATAGGGCACAAAATGATCAAAACACATCTCAGTGGCAGCAGTAAGCAACAAGTTCCCTAAAAAAATTGGGCAAGCCCAAAAAAAACCTCCCACCACAAAACAGATCAACCGCATGTACGACTCTGCTGGAAAATACTTTGCATGGCCCGCTAGCCTCCCTCTGCCAGGGATCCGCAGCAGACTACTCTCCGCCGGCCACCGGAGGCCATGGACGACCTCCCTCTCCTGCCGATTCCTCCATGACGATAGCCAATTGTGACCAACCCCCGCTCTCGGCAGGTGCTGAAGCAGCTGTGGAAAACCCTATGCCACTGCCTCAATCCCGACCAAGTTTCGTGACACCGCAGCCGGTTGTCAGTGGCGGGAAAATGACTGCTGCTCTCGCATCTCCCATAGTCGCTGCCAAACCAGGCCCCAAGGCCAATAAGGAGGCCGGCGTGAAGCGACAGGCTGGCTATGCTGGCACCAGTGAAAGGACGAAGCCAGCAGCCGAGATGCTATGCGTGGTCAGGAACACGGCTCCTTCGTAGTAGCACCCACCGTCGGACCTCGAACAACAGCCACAGTCGGTCATCCCACATCCCGCATGCAACGTGTTTGACAGAATGTCCGCAAGGTGGTTTTTTGATCTTTTTCAATGTTTGTGCATTTTGTATCACCATGGATCATTTTGCATCACCAATTTGAATCATTTTGTCCCTAGTGAGAAATGAGGAGTTCTTGGACACAAGTGTATGCATTGGAAGAGAATAAACTTGATGGGGAATAAGAGGGTTTTGTGGAGTCATCTTTAGTGCAAGATTTACCCAAGGGGAGATCGGGTAACTATAGTGTGCAAGAAGATCTCTTACTTATCATGGCATGGAAGAGGATTGGACTAAACCTGGTTGTAGGCATAGACCAACCCAACGATACATATTGCACAGGAGTGAAGGACTTCTATGATCTTCACAAAGAGGAAGATGACAATGAAAGAACCATCGTCTCTCTTTGTCATCGTTGGCAGATAATCTCCACCGATTGTCAAAAGTGGTCGATGTGCCTTTCTAATGTGAAGATCATGAACCCAAGTGACACAAATGATGTTGATAGGGTAAGTGGTTAATTTGTGTAGTTTGTCAAGTTTGTGTACTTATTCTATTCTTTACTATGACATGTATGACTCGTGATCTTTGTTTATTCTTCCATGTATATGACTATGGCACAAAATATGTTCAAGGGAAAATTTAAGAAAGACAAGAAATGCAACAAGAAGAAGGGCAAAGGTTTTACTTCACATCATTGTTGGGAGCAACTTGAGAATGATGAGAAGTGGAATAACCATGAAAGTGAGCTACCTAATAAGAAAAGGAAAGATAAGAGCTCCATTGGAGATGCAATGGTTGTTTATAGTGATGGAGCATCTAGTGATGAAGGAAGTCTAACCCCTAACTTCATTTTCAAAACTAAGAGGCCCAATGGAAGTAAGTTTTCCAAGAAAATGATGAAGGGGAAGAAGAGTGGAGGTGATGACATCCAAAAGTCCTTGGATGTACTCGTGAATGCTCACAAAGAAATGGAAGAGAGAAGGGATGCAATGAAAGTAAAATACATGGAGGAGCTCAAGGAGGGCCTGCTTCGCAAGGCGGTGGCCATGGAGAAGCGGGTGGCCATAGAGGAGAGGCAGGTGGCAATCGAGGAGAGAAATAATTGCAATGGAGGAATCCGAGAAAGCAACTGAGAATGAGAATAAGCTCATGTTCATGGATACAAGTGGAATGAGTGACAATAAAGGCATTATGTGGAGCTCTATCGTGATGAGTTGTTGAATAAGAAGGAGCCAGCTATGGATAGCATGAGAGTCTTCATGGGTCCATTTGGAGGTTTCACGGGAGGCTATATACCTCAATATGGGATGGGCGTCATGGGTGGTTACATGGGAGGGATGGTATTTGGTGGTGGAGGTTCCACGGGAGGAGATGGTGGAGGTTCCATGGGAGGGGGTATTGGAGGCATGAGAGGCATAGAAGGAACCATGGGAGGAGGTGTCAGAGGCAATGGAATCCATGAGCGCATTGATACGTTGCTAACGTATCTATAATTTTTGATGTTCCATGCTTGGTTTTATCTACTTTCTTATGTTTTGTTTCAACTTTGGAGTACTTTTCATAGACTTTCTTGGACTAACCTATTAACAAGATGCCACAGTGCCAGTTGCCTGTTTTCTGTTGTTTTTGGTTCCAGGAAAGTTAGAAAATGAATATTCTCGGAATTGGACCGGAGAAAAGCCAAAGTCGATATTTTACTGGAAGACTCACGGAGCCAGAAGACGAAACGGAGAGGGTCCATAGGGAGGCCACACCATGTGGTGGCGCGGGTCAGCCCTGGCCACGCCACCAGGTGGTGTGGGCCTCCTGGCCGCCCATTGACCTTGCCTCTTCGCCTATAAGATGCCTCCCGATGCAAAAACCCTAGATCGTCAATCAGAAATCCATGAAAAGTTCCGCAGCGCCGCCGCCACCGAAGGGGAGATTTGGGGGACAAAAATTCTCTGTTCCGACACCCTGCCATGACGGGGAAGTGCCCCCGGAGCCATCTCCATCGATCTCCACCACCATCTCTATCACCATTGCTGATTCCCATGATGAGGACAGAGTAGTTCTCTCTCGAGGCTAAGGGTTCTACCGGTTGCTATGTGTTCATCTCTCTCTCTATGCATGATCATATTGTGATCATGAGCTTTGTAATCAAGTAGATCTACTTTGCTACTCAAGTGCTTTAAAAGATCTCTACTCTCCCCATGTGTGTGAAGTTGACAGTGTGCACACCATGGTGGCACTTAGGCTAGAGATTACAAATACTTGTTATGAGTTATATTTGGAGTTGGATGTCTTTATAAAATTGTGGTGTCTGTTGGAACCATCTAGGGCTCAAGGTGATAGTGTGGGGTTATCTAGATGCGGAAAGCAAACTTTGAGGAGTGCTGTTATAGCCCTACCAATGATTAGAGTGTCCAACCGGAGAGTAGTTAAGAGTAGTATCATAAAGAGAAGATATTTATATGAGAGTGTTCACTAGTGAAAGTATGATCCCTAGGCCTTGTTTCTAAGCATTGATACACCGTTTGCAATTAGATCTGTTACATGTTTGCTTGCTTCCATCTTTATTTCAGTTTTTCTTTAGTCTCTTCCACGCCATCAAAGTATTTTCTAGGACCATTGTCTTATATCCATACCACTTGTATTTCACTATCTCTTCGCTGAACTAGTGCACCTATACACCTGACAAGTGTATTGGGTGTGTTGGGGACACAAGAGACTTCTTGTATCTTGATTGCAGGGTTTCTTGAGAGGGGATACCTTTGACCACTTCCTCCCTGAGTTCGATAAACCTTGGGTGATCCACTTAAGGGAAAACTTGCTGCTGTTCTACAAACCTCTGCACTTGGAGGCCCAACAACTGTCTATAAGAATAGAAGTGCATAGACATCAAGCTATTTTCTGGCGCTGTTGCCGGGGAGGTAAGGTAAAAGATACTCACATCCTCCGGTGTGAGTGCTCGAAGTTATTTCCTTTAGATTCTGCAATTTTGTCTTTTTGTTTCTTGTTTTCACTAGTTAGGCTTAATGGAAAACAACAACAAAATTAGAGAGCTTAATAGTATTTATCTTGAGTTAGGACATGAAGTGTTTGAAGAGAAAATTAAAAAACCTGTGGAACTTTATTTGCATGCTAATAGCAATGTTGTTAGTATGAATTCTTTGGACACCATTATTGCTAATGCTATGGAAAAGTCTAAGCTTGGGGAAGCTGGTTTTGATGAGTATGATATTTTTAGTCCCCCGAGCACGGAGGAGAAAATTTACTTTGATGATACTATGCCTCCAATATATGATGATTACAATAATAAATATGATATTTTCAGTCCACCTACTATTGAGGAGAAAATTAATTATGATTACAATATGCCTCCTATATTTGATGATTATGGTGATGAGAATAATAATAATAGCTATTTTGTTGAATTTGCTCCCACTACAATTAATAAGAATGACTATGTTTATGTGGAGAGTAATAATTATTATATGCACATGGCTCATGATAAGAATGTTTTATGTGATTGTTATATTGTTAATTTTATTCATGATTCTACTGAAAGTTATTATGAGAGAGGGAAACATGGTTTTATGTATCTCAACAATATTAAGTTTCCCCTCTTTATGTTGAAAGTCTTGAAGTTGCACTTGTTTTACTTTACTATGCTTGTTGCTCTGTGCTTTCATGACTTGTTTTTTTACAAGATTCCTATGCATAGGAAGCGGGTTAGACTTAAATGTGTTTTGAATTTTCTTCTTGATACTTTCTTTTACTTCAATTCATATTTCCTATGTGAGCATCTTCTCAAACTATCATGCCTAACTTAAAGGCGTTAAAGAAAAGTACGTATTGGGAGATAACCCAAAAGTTATAGATGAGTCTTGAAAGTTATTACTTCTGTAATAACCGCTCCTTATCCTTTTTATTTGCTTTTTGTGCCAAGAGTAACCTCTAATGAGAGAGAAGTAATGATTGGGAAAGTTGCTGTCCCGAAACAGATTTCTATGCTTCACCGTAAAAATTCGTATAAAATCTCTGTACGTCCTTTTGAGGCATGAATTTTTGTGCTTCTGCCCCACGTTGTTATCTAACTTTCGTTAGTTCAACACTTTTCGATTTGAGCAACAGAAGGTCTTCGAAAAAAATGGTTTTTACCTGCTGGTCTGTTTTGATAGATTTCTGCCATTATTTGCATTTGCTTCTTGTTGATTCCTTTTTGGATTCTTTTTGAGGAATTGAGATTTTTGAGGGAAGTTCTACAGTAGCTTGTGTTTTAATGGAAGTTTTATTGGTGTTGGAACTGAACCCAAAGACTTATTATCTTGAGTGCACTAATGTTGCTAATAAAGATTGTGTGAAGTTTTGTATGAAGGAAAAATTTCAGGTGTATGGAAGGAATGAGTAATGAGATGAAGGATGGACTAAAGCTCAAGCTTGGGGATGCCACACGTGTCACCCCAAGAAATATCCAATAAGTACAAGTTTCAAAGCTTGGGGATGCCCAAGGCATTCCCTTCTTCATTAATAAAAATCCCAGGTTCCTTCCAAACGCTTCATTTTTATTGTTTCATGCACAGTTGTGTTGTTCATGGAGCGTCTTCCTTTTCGTTTTTGTTTTGGTTTTTCGTTTGCTTAGTTTTCTTAGTTTTCTGAATAAATTGGTTGTACCCTCTCTTTCATGCATTGGTTTTCAAATAGTTTGGTTTGGATTGGAAAAGAGTAGGAAAGCTCATGCTTAAGTGGTAGAAGGAGCTTGTTTTTGACTGTGGCCTATGCTTTGTCATGGCATGCTCGATATTGTTTTGGATTTATGCTTAGTATTCTTTGCTGTAGCATGACTTGTTATAAACAATTGAGATTGCTTAATGTGCCTTGAAAGAATCATGTGTTGTTTTAGCATATTAAAGCATAGTATTGTGGTATTCTCCTTTGATGCTTTATTTGGGTTGACTTGGCACATGCTCACACCATGTTATGACTATCCCAAGTCACCGTAGCCTTTATGATCCTTTAGTTTTCAACTTGTAGTATCACTTTATGCTTTGATTAATGATGTTTTGTCGCTCTGCATGATTATGGCCATTATTGCTCTCTTAGTCGGTCGCTCCCAGTCTTTTGCTAGCCTCCATAACCAAGTATGAGTTCCACTCATGCATCCAACTCCTAAAACCAAGTTATTCCAAAGAGTCCACCATACCTACTTATTAGCATTTGCTATTCCAAGTATATTCATGTTTTTATTTACCTTCCAAATTAAACTTGTTATGAGAAAACTAGTGATTAAAGCTCTCACGAACTTGATGGCACAGTTTACTTTTCTTGCCCTTGATAAACATGAACCATTGTGTCGTCTATGTTGTATATGCTTGCACTTATTTGTTGGGGATTAGCAAAACCATGCTGTCATGGGGAACACTTTCAACATTGCACTTGTACTTTGTACCTAGTTGATATCATGCTCTTTTGTCTATGGATGTCGTTGGTGTGAAATGAAAGGCGAGCTTGTAAGTCCATGGAGTTATGTATATGTGTTAGAGAAACACCTAGGCCGCTGGTCTAATCCATGTTGTCGTGGTGGAAACCTGCAATGTAACCATAATGAGATGTCTATGAAGCATTCTTCTTATAAAAAAAGAGTCAAATATTGAGAAAAAAATAGGGAGAAAAAATTATTAGAAAAGAGGAAAGAGAGAAAAAAGCACCATATTCCCATGGTAAATAAGAAGATTGCTGAGATGCTCGTTGTTTGCTTGCCTTGTCATTTTGATATGGGGGTTCTTCCATATCATCGGGCAAGGGGTACCCCGTTGGCAGTTCTCTATGATACACATGTACTTACAATGACAAGAACTTACCAGTAACTGAAATTGAGTAGCATGAGGAGTGGCCCTCGTATTCAAGGGAAATGAGATTTCCATCTTATACTTTGTCAAGCATATACTCCATAGTTTGTTCACTTTAACCTTAATCACCTTCAAGATGCTTATGATAGGGGCAATGAGAGCTGAAAGCTAATAAGTACCATAATTTTTGGAAGCTCTTCATGAAACTTGAATCCCTACTTCCTTCTATGAAGGCCTTTCTTTTACTTTTATGTTGAGTCTCCACCTTCTATCTTTATGCACCTACTTTGAGAGCATAGTGGCCATTCTTAGTTCTATGTGCATTGTCCCAAGACTTGTTAACTGATGCAGAGCTTTGATATTGCTTGTTTTAAACTATTTGTATCTAGTCACTCTTATGAACTTTGAAGGTGTCCTATGTATTTATGTTTGCTACTCTATGAGGGACAAGCTGAATGCCACTATGCTATGTTTTCTTTATGTGAAACAAACACATGTCTTTCAAAGCATTGTTATTCATGAAACTTTTGTTTGTGCCTTTTCATGTTACAACATAGTTGCTATGTCTTATTGTTAGAACTTTATCTTTCATGCTATGTTGAAGTACTATGATCCTAGCTATCCATGTTTTACAAATACTTTGATCAAGTTTATGATGGTGCATGTCACCTAAAAAATTATTCTTTCTTTTTATCACTTACCTACTTGAGGACGAGCAGGAGTTAAGCTTGGGGATGTTGATAACGTTGTTAACGTATCTATAACTTTTGATGTTCCATGCTTGGTTTTATCAACTTTCTTATGTTTTGTTTCAACTTTGGAGTACATTTCATAGACTTTCTTGGACTAACCTATTAACAAGATGCCATAGTGCCAGTTGCCTGTTTTCTGCTATTTTTGGTTCCAGGAAAGTCAGAAAATGAATATTCTCGAAATTGGACTGGACAAAAGCCAAAGTCGATATTTTACCGGAAGACTCGTGGAACCAAAAGACGAGACGGAGAGGGGCCACAGGGAGGCCACACCATGTGGTGGCGCGGGTCAGCCCTGGCCGCGCCACCAGGTGGTGTGGGCCCCCTAGCCGCCCCCCGACCTTGCCTCTTCGCCTATAAGATGCCCCCCGATGCAAAAACCCTAAATCATCAATTGGAAATCCACGAAAAGTTCCGCGGCGCCGCCGCCACCGAAGGAGAGATTCGGGGGACAGAAATTCTTTGTTCCGGCACCCTGCCGGGACGGGGAAGTGCCCCCAGAGCCATCTCCATCGATCTCCACCACCATCTCCATCACCATTGCTGATTCCCATGATGAGGAGGGAGTAGTTCTCTCTCGAGGCTAAGGGTTCTACCAGTAGCTATGTGTTCATCTCTCTCTCTCTATGCGAGATCATATTGTGATCATGAGATTTGTAATCAAGTAGATCTATTTTGCTACTCAAGTGCTTTAATAGATCTCTGCTCTCCCCATGTGTGTGAAGTTGACAGTGTGCCCACCATGGTGGCACTTAGGCTAGAGATTACAAATACTTGTTATGAGTTATATTTGGAGTTGGATGTCTTTATGAAATTGTGGTGTCTGTTGGAACCATCTAGTGTTCAAGGTGCAGTATGGGGTTATCTAGATGCGGAAAGCGAACTTTGAGGAGTGTTGTTATAGCCCTACCAATGATTAGAGTGTCCAACCGGAGAGTAGTTAAGAGTAGTATAATACAGAGAAGATATTTATATGAGAGTGTTCACTAATGAAAGTATGATCCCTAGGCCTTGTTTCTAAGCATTGATACACCGTTTGCAATTAGATCTATTACATGTTTGCTTGCTTCCATCTTTATTTCAGTTTGCCTTTAGTCTCTTCCACGCCATCAAAGTATTTTCTGGCACCA
Organism: Avena eriantha; assembly: GCA_910589775.1. Classification (NCBI taxonomy): domain Eukaryota; kingdom Viridiplantae; phylum Streptophyta; class Magnoliopsida; order Poales; family Poaceae; genus Avena; species Avena eriantha. The sequence continues at coordinate 385,632,190 of OU342741.1, forward strand.
TTGTCTTATATCCATACCACTTGTATTTCACTATCTCTTCGCCAAACTAGTGTACCTATATATCGGACAAGTGTATTGGGTGTGTTGGGGACACAAGAGACTTCTTGTATCTTGATTGCAGGGTTTCTTGAGAGAGGATACCTTTGACCACTTCCTCCCTGAGTTCGATAAACCTTGGGTGATCCACTTAATGATAAACTATTATAGGGCTGACAGGAAAGCCACACCTAATTTTGTTCCCTATAACCTTTTAGGGTAGCTATTTTGGACTTTTAGGGAACTACTACTATAGGGCTGCCATTAGAGATGCTCTCAGCACGCGCAGCCCAACCGCCGATCAGAAGAGTTAGCCGCCCTCTCTCCCATCCTTCCCTCCTTCCGTCACCCTCTCCCCTATGCGCCGCCACCCATCTCAGCATCGCCGCATCTTCCCTACTTGCTGCCACCCCTCTCCCCTACATGCCACCTCCCATCCCAGCGCCGCCGCTCCTCCTAGCTCAACTCCCCCGTGGGTCGTTGGGGCCATGTGTTTGGCTAGAGCGAGGGCAGCACATGCGGCGCATGTTCGTCATCGCAGGGGAGGGCTAGGGGCGCTGTGGGGCAGGAGCAGGATCGTCAATGCAGGTGTCACCATGGACGGAAGTCGTCGCACGAAGGCGGACTATGAGCGTGGGCTTGGGTTGTGCGGTGGAGAGCCATGATTCGCGTCGGTCCTGGATGGGGCAGCACCGAAGCTTCACTCCGATCGATGGAGCCTCCGGCCTACCTTCGCACCACCATGTCTTCCTCCCTCGCGTGCCCACCCGGTGGTCATGGAGCATAGTACGCACTTCAGTTCCCGCCCCTGACCGTTTCTGCCTCTACCCACCGGCCGTGAGAGCGCGCACGCACTCAGCTACTTTTCTACAGCTGTTGGTCCCCCTGCCTAGCATTCCTCCATGCTCGCACGCTCACTAGATAGGTATCAACCTGGAATTTAAACACGGAAGAGGACCGGATTGCTTTTCCCACAAAAAAATAGGGTATTTCTTGTAAATTTAAGATTATGTGTGTAATAGCTTCAGTTGTTTTGTATGTTTCTATGTGTTCGGGAGCAATTGGAGCAGTAATGCTGCAAAAAAGGGAAGTTGGTAAACTGGCAGCCATTTTGCTGCCCCAACCCACAAAAATTATGGCCCCATTTCCAAATTTTGCTGCCCCTGAATGGGGAGCTGCTAGAGATGCTCTTATGTTGTTGTTGGTTTTGCCAAGACATGGTTTGTAGGAGGGATAAAAAGAGTTCGTTGTCCCCCGCATCGCCCTTCTTTAGCGATACGAGGGAACCCTAGATGTTGCACCAGGCCCCCCCGCACCGCTGCCACTGGAGGAGGCGCCAGTGAAGCCGCACACATCTAGGGAAGGTGGTGGCGGGTATTCTTCCCACGGTGCTTGGGTCTAGGCAGCTCGTGTGAAGCGACGTGGCGGTGTTGCAGGATGCGTACGCACGACGAGCAAGATGTTGAGGCGACGGTGCCGGTGGCCAGAGATGGAACAGGTGGGTGTCATGGCGCATTGTTCTGCAGACAATGATATGGGCCCTTTTAGCCCCAGTCTGGATTGGGTGGGTCTTGTCCGGCCTGGTCCCCAAGCCCAGGTGGCACACCGGCGAGGTGGAGTGTGGGCCTTCCACCTCCTCCTCCTCTCTCTCTCCCCCTCTCCCGCCCACTCCCTGCAGGGTGACTAGAGTTGGCACGAGAGGCTAGCCTCCATGGGAGCGTGGGTTTGCAGGCCCAGGTCTAGGCCCTCAATCCTGATCTAATTGTCGTGTGAACCCTAGCTAGAGTCGAGATGGCGACACGCGCTGCGCTTAGTGGCCACCAGATGGCATGCGATGGCATGGCCGTGCACTGTCAGCGATGCATCTTTGAGGTGGCTACGTGTAATTTTGTCGACGAATCCTCCCATGGTGGCACTTGTGCCACTTGCGGCTCGGTGGTGTCCCTCTCAGGCGGCTTGTCCTTGTATGGACATGGTTGTCCCCGATCTGGCGTGCTCAACGTGCTGCCGGCGGGGAGCCCCAGCCATTCTAGAGCTTTGAGTGGGAATGGCCAGCGTGGGAGCTCCAATAGAGGAACCGATGATGCTCGGTTCCGGTGGTGTACCATGCTTCATGCAAAAGCCCTGCATTTCAGGGCCGGGGACGGCGACGCTTGAGGGCGCCATTTCCTCTGACGTGTCATCGAGGAGTTTCGGTACCTCTCTCGCCCAGAGTCTCATGCTCTCAGTGAAAACCTCAGATTTGGCTTGCCAGATCGGACAACGATAGCGTCTTTGACGACATACCCTCCATGGGGGCATCGTCTTTGGGGCTTGACTCTGGTTCGTGCAGTGGTTCTTCGTCATGGATCTCGGTGTTAGCCACATAGGAAGCATCTTGCGATGCAGATGACGCGTCGTCTCTCGAGTAGTATCGTGGTGGCTTGCACGACGAGGATCTTCCGCGGATGGCGCGAGCAAGCCTCCAGATGAGAAGTGGTGGGTTGACATTTGTGCATGATGGTGGGCTAGTGAAGACTGCAAGCTTGCACGTCTGTTGAGGTTGATAGGAGGTAATCGTTGTGCCGACGGCGTACACAGGATTTGGGTTGAGGCCGGAGCACCAATGCTCCCTGCTGAGCCACATTGGCTCACGACATTCAGGCGGAACATGTCTTAGCTGCGGCTGACAGTATGTTTGTGATATCGACGATGCACAAGCACTGCGACTTCATCAGCAAGGGTTTTATTTAGCGCAATACCTCACTCTGTGGCATCTTGCAGAAAGTACTCGACGGAGCTTTGCCGTTTAGTCGTAGTCTTGTTTTGAGTGTTGGGTATGTCGGTTTATTCTTAGGCTTGTAAACGTGGGTGTTCAGGCTTTTTTAAAGCTTTTGCGTTCTTTTCCAAAAAAGATGGTTTGTAGCACTTCTTAAAATAATCTTCTTCCTAATTAATGAAAATGGTAAATCTATTCCTTATTTAAAAAAATAAAGAATGGCTGTAGCTTTGGTGTTGTTTGCATGTCAGAGTAATTGGACACCGGCACAATTTGACATGGTCCCGTCGAGCGCACCCAAGATTTTTATTTTACATTTTGAGACCCAGCGCACCCAAGATATATCCATGAAAAATACAGAATATAATGCCAAAATAATTTCATTTCATAAGAAGAAAAACTAAATGATAATTCAGAACCTTTTCCCGTCCTTTTGTAACGCGCACCATTCGCCTTTCATCTGCCGCGCGCGCTATCCATTCCCACGGCACCCATGGCCACCACCTACCTCTCAAGCCTCCAAGCTGCTGCCACCATCACCAGCGGCGGCGGCGCGTCACCGAGGCCAAGGCCAAGAGTGGTGGCATGCCACGCCTCCGAGCCGTCAGGCAGGCGATCAGCCTGCCTCAGCCTCGGACTCGGCCTCGCCACCGCGGCCGTGCTCCACACCGCGCCCGCCCGCGCCGACGAGGACCCGGAGCCGGCCAACAACGGCTGGTGGCTCACCGAGTTCCCGCTGCCGGTGCCCAAGATCCGCAACAGTAACCCCCACTGTTCTTCCTTCCCATACTAGCAACTCATCGCCATCGTGCATATCATATCCCACTGTTGAACTCTGAACCGCGCTGATGGTTGTGGCGCAGAGGAGATCAACAACGGCGAGACAGGGACACGATCCTTCCTGAAGAATGGCATCTACATGGCGGACATCGGGCCTAGCTTCGCGGCACACGCGTACCGGCTGCGCAGCGCCGCCTTCGACCTGCTGGCGCTGGAGGATCTGCTCGGCAAGGAAGCCTCCAACTATGTCAACAAGTACCTGCGGCTCAAGGCCACCTTCATATACTACGACTTCGACAAGCTCATCACCGCTGCCAACTCGGACGCCAAGCCACAGCTCCTCGACCTAGCTAACCGCCTCTTCGACAGCTTCGAGAAGCTGCAAGCGGCCGTCACCACCAAGGATGACGCCGACATAGGATCCCGCTATGCTGACACCAAGCTCATCCTCCAGGAGGTCATGACGAGAATGGCCTAGCTAGGACAGACATTTCTGGAGACAACTGAAACTTCATCAAATATAGCCTCAGTTTTACCGTCATGCTTTATGTGTTTTAGTATTCCCTCCATCTCAAAATAGATGTGGAAAATTTGTCTAAATTTGGATGCATCTAGACACTATTTAGTACTAGATACATCAAAATTTAGAAAATTTTGAGACATCTATTTTTTGACAGAGGGAGTACATTTTGTTATCTTATGGCAATGGCTCTGACAAAAAAAAAACACAATACAAATAGTCATTGAACACAAGGTACAGATACCAAACAGGCAGGTCAATGGAATGCTCGTTCCCGTTAATAAATCACAGTTAGTACATGCCAAACCGTAACAGGAATCTCGATTACTTATACCACTCAACACTGTAGAGCATCAAAGCTGATGCGGATTAGATAGCTGAAATGGAAAGGCCAGCATGCCAAACCTGACCGTTAATACAATCAGCAAGGGAGAGAAAAAGGCACGCAACAAATGAGAATATACAGCCTCTAATTGCCCAAACAACAGGATTGCAAATGATGGATTGCATCCCTCAATCAACAAACAAACAGCAGACATACATTACTGATGGCCCATGTGTGAATGGGACTTCACAATGAATTGAAGGCATTGATTTATCCTTGTGACAGGCTGCGCATTTGGGTCTGACGGCGAGGGATGCCAATCTCACAAGAGTTTACCCTAGCAGCAAAACGAAGCGAGCAAATGGACTCGCTTGTGGAAGATGATTCCGGGGACAGATTCACAAACATTAGTGTCTTTGAGTCTCCACCCAAGCATGGCTGGCATACAAGGAACAAAACAAGTGAGGTTTCTAATGCACAGCAACGACACTAAACTTATAGCCAGAATGCACAAGTATTGTTTATGTACTAGAGATTTACCTGAAGTAGGTATGTTAATTTGGAGTTTCTAAATGGAATGTGTTCATCCTTCTTAGCAATGGAGAAGATAACATCAGCCAAGCACGACAAGCTCTTGTTAATAGCCTAAATAGTTGAAGTTGGTAACGATCACCTGTTATGCATCTTACAATGTACACCTTAAATAAACATAGAGAAGTAGAAGGAAATTACCTGAGTCTCCTTGAGTCTATCCCCAGTGACACCACTTTTATTAAGCCGTTCACTGCCAGCAAGATCAATTAGATTGAGAACTCCTTGCACTTGTTGGTCAGTTCCCTGGACAGAACATAGTCCAAACTGTGAAAAACAGGTCATGCATAAATTAGTTTTTATCAGTAGAAGATTATTGTACCTCATTTACACCAAATATTCTAAGTGTGAAGACACAGTGACTTCTGGATGATTCTTCATTCATCTGTGTTTTTCCAACAGATCTGCAACCAAGAGTGAACATTTCATGCATATGAAAGAAAGTTTGATCATAACCATCAAACACTATTGGAGAGTTCACAACTTCACATAAATTATTGAATAAAAAACTGTGTATTACCTAATGACATACTGCGCCTAGCATATCTAATAGTTGCATGCACAAAACAAATTTGCATGTGCTATCACAAATTATGATTGAACAACAAATAACTAAGTAGTTGTTTGATTGAATCTGAAAAGAACATCAAACGCAACCTGCTTTGGGCAGCCCGTTTGAGCAAAGAAGAAACTTCGTTGATACTCCGTACATCAACGACTGTGAGGTCAGACACCTGTGTATTACCATTGGCATCATGTTTGATATTATACTTCGAAACAACACCATCTTGAACAGATGTGCGATTTGTCGCTAACAAGTCGCGTATAGTCTCATTATAGATTTCCAACATGGAAGCCTACAAGTAAAAGTAGCATTAGGATGACAAACATAGAAAACTCGATGCGTTCATTGGTTCAAACAGATAAACAAAATAACACCGACGCACCTGCATCTTATATTTCCAACCTTGTGAAATAAGACATTGACTTGTTTGAAAAATTTGTTCGAGCGATCTAGGTATTAACCCTTTCAGATCATGGACCTCAGGATTACCCATCATTGTGTGTGTCTTTCCAGATCCTGTTTGGCCATAAGCAAATATACATACCTATATAATTTGTGAAACATTAGTGGTATATTGCAAAATGTATTCTCATCTGAGAATGCAAAAACAACAATGTTTTCAGATTTGTTCAAGCTTGCATTCCATACAAGGAAGCAAAACAACTAAACAAGGAAATATTTGGCCAAGACAATCAGAGAAATTGCACAGTAAATAACAGAACACATTTAGAGCAGTCCATCTTTCCTCGATCTTCTATGTGATTGGATTGTTCTTTTAGTTCTGAAACTACAAGAGTATATATAGCATCAATTAAAGTACCTTATAGCCATCAAGGGCACTTTGAACCAATTGAGAAATTTCAGTGAATACGTCTTCTTGGGATGCCGAATGATCAAATACTTTATCAAACGCAAATGAATACGCTTGTGCTAAAGAAGCAATATAAAGATATTATCAGAAATAATATTATGCCGCTAAGTAAGTTACAAATTATCATAGACAAGTGTTTATAAAGAAGCAGTAAACGTAACATACTGTTATGCATCAACTCGACACCGCGGCCTATATTTTCTCCACTCTTTGGATAAGAGACAGCTCCTGATTCATTTGACAATAAAGGTCGTACACGGCAGAAGACGCGAATATTTCCTTTAAGTTCCTGCAACACAGAGTATTAGAAACTGACATACTCAATGGGATCATGAGGGTTAAAGAGAACAAGTCATCACAAGTATAGTGTTATGCAGCTTTTTGCGCAACTTCTCTCCATCCACGTTTTTTTGCTCAGCTTCCGTAAGACGTAGTTGTAGGTCCTCCAAAATTCTCTTTTGGTTCTCATACTCAGTCATTGTCTCCAGTGTTGTCAAATCAGATCTCTGTATGGTGAAACAAAATGTAACAATTACACGTCTGCACATATTGTACACAGAAACAGCTTTAATACAGTTAAGAATAAAGATATGCATGTACATCTGCTTCAAATATTGCAATCAAGGAACAATAGTGATGATTAATGGATTAACCCTGTAAATGAAAAGCAAACTATTGGACAAGCTAATTCCTCCATGCAATAACAGGCACAGATACAGAACGAACTACAGCTTCCACCTTGTAGCATACATGCTTATTTAAGCTTAAGTCAATAGTTTTTGCACCCCAAAATAGCAAGGACACAGGAAATTCAACAAGCTGAAAAACAAACGTCTTCTCTAAAAGTACAGAACTACACACCTTCAGCTTTTCATTAGCCAACATAAGCTGAATTTCTAGTGTTTTTATCCTCTCAATTTGGGTTGAACAAGTTTCCTGTAGCATTAAAAGCAAATTAGCCAACTTAACTAAAATAGTCCACATTGAATCATTTAGTGTTTATAACTATACCTCGAGGGCTTCACATCTATTCAGGATATTCTCTATTTCCATTGAAGTCTTTCCTGATAGTTCCTTGTGTGCACTCAAGTCACTCAACAAAGAACATATTTCAGCTGACTTGTGATCACGGTCCTCCCTTACTTGCTGCAGTTCACATCTAAGTGTATCAACTTCCTTTAATAGATCATTCTTTTGCTTCAAAGCTTCACTCTGTGAAGACTGCAAAGAGTAACAAAATTAACTATCATCATGTGGCAGATGCATGCAACAAGAGGTGTTATGACGAAAAATGGTGTGAAAGAACAGAAGTATAATAGTACCTTTGCCAAATCCAGTTGCATTTTTACAGAGTTAGCATGATCCTTCAAACCATTCATCGTTTCAACCATAGTGTTCTTCTCTTTTTGCAGCTTTGCTGTTGTTTCAGCATTCTTCGTTGCATCTGCTTGGAGGTTGCAATTATATTGCTGCAAGCTAGTGTTGTACTCTTGAAGCCTCTTATTTGTATCTTGGAGCATCTTGATCTAGACGAAATAGAATACAGGTTAAAGCATACAGCCGTATAGAGAAATGGATAGGAGAAGATATTGAACAAGAATAATACCTGATCATTTAGACGTTTGTGATCCAACTTAAATCTGTTGAGTTCTTCTGAGAGCTCATTTCTTGATGATTCTGCAGCAATCCTAGCCTCTTTTTCATCTCCGTTAGAGCGAAGCAAGACCTGCACTTATCAGTTTGTGATTACAGACTGTTGCATGATGAACAGTAAGACGACAGGGATTAGCTAAATGCACAAGCCACCCACCCACCATTGTTTCAGCTTCAACCTTCTTAAGGTTCTCTTCTAGAGAGGCATATTGGTTCTGAAGCTCCTCTTTTCTGGCCACCGATTCATCGATTTTACTTTCCAGCTGAGCCACTGGACAGAACCATATACTGATTCAGTCAGTAGAATGAACAATTGCACGAGTTTGTACGGTGCCAGATGAACAAGTGTTACCTATTTCAGTATGATGTTTCTCTGCGGCATCACTTAGGCCAGTGAGTTTCCCGATTTCAGCGAGATTTGCATCCTCCCTGTCGAGTAACCATTTGATACAAGCTCGCAGCTTCTTGATGTATTCAATCATCTGCTCACTCTTTCCCTGAGGAAGCAATTGATGTTGTTTAGAACACTGTCCAAGACCTTGTAGCCGGAGAATACTAACTCATTAGCGAGGCAAAGGGGGCCAGAAACAACATGTATTTTACGAAATAGTGTGGGTTTATTTATTTATGTATTCATCACCGTCAAGACAAAAGCATGACATCTTAGGGGCGGAACAAACATCCCGGGGACTGACTACACAGGAGCGCAGGCTAGAGTTTGACAGGTTCTGAATTGTTACGTATTGGAAGCTAAAATCCACAACTCCATGTTTTGGCCCATCCAAAACGTTCAGATCGAGACGAAAGCCACGAAATGGCTACGAGAAAAACATTAACCAGGACGCAAGGTAATCCCAACCATAGCGCGAGAAATCTACTAGTACGAACTTTTTCCGTCAGGCTGAGACAAATCCATACCTTGTAGTCCATCTTGTTCTTTCCCTTCATCTTCTCGTTGAGGAGGGCATCGACGTCCTCCCTGCCGGAGAACTCGATAGGGTCCTCCACGGGGGGCGGCGCGGGGGCGTTCTGGGAGGCCGTGGAGAGCGGCGGGCGCGCGGCCGCGCCCCCCGCCGTGCGCTGGCGCTTTCCATACTGGGCGTCGTTCTCCTTGAGGCGGGGCGTCCCCAAGCGGGCGGCGCGGTCGCGCGTGGCCATGGCGGGGGCGGATCTAGGGTTCGGGCGCGGGGAGGAGGAGGAGGAGCGTGCGCGATGTGGAATGGGGACGGAAGGGGAAAGAAAGAGAAGCCTGTGCGATGTGAGCAGGAGGAGAGGGAGATTTTGAAATCTTTCGAATTTTCGATGCGATGCGAGCGAGACGCTCCCCCCTGTGGCGTGACTTTATGCGCTGGGCCGCCTTGTGCTCCTTCGTGCGCGAGTAGCTCTACACAGCCGGAAACCTCAACGGACTCCGTTTGGCAAGCACTTCCAGTGCCGAGTCTGCCGGCCCAGCCTGGTTTCTCTTGCACATGGGTCCACGATGTCATTTACCTCCTCTCTTCCCAATACTCCCTCGTTGTATCGCAAGTTTGTCTAAATTTGTAGGCATCTACATACTGTTTATATATTTAAATTTAGATAAACTAGTAGGGTGATCCTCGTAATTGTGAGGGCATCATCTTCAATATATTGAAAGTGACATCATAGAGTTCCATAGTCCATGTAAATATATATATATATATATATATATATATTTGTTTGAATTTCTTTATTCATTTGTGTTTATTCATTTGTGTATTCTGTAATATATTAATATTATCTCTTATAATTTGTAATCTATTGATCATGTCCACATTTCTAATGCGCTCCAAAATAGTGGAGATTTTAACTTTCTCTTTAGTGTGGTACAATCAATGTCTTTAGTTCATACAAGTAAGACGGGCACTGAGTCAACATTCCGCCATCTCTGCCAGATCATCTCACATTGATCATCCGCCAAGACGTCAGGAGGCAAAGTAAGCATAGATCAACATGTCACATGTAGTTTAGATATATTCATTATTAGGACCATGCATTGCTTGTCATGACAATTGAGATGTGAGATGTAGTCGTACCAATAACTTTGGCTCGATCATTATTCTGGTGTGACCATATAGTGGTTTGCTTCATGGATCCAGTTCCATATGGCACGTCCTTTAGCAAATTTAATTCTCTCATCGCATACTAAGGGATTAAGCACCTATTTGATTCTCTTCTCGCCTACTAAGTGTGTGATCAATGATATTATCTAGGGTAGTATACTATTCATCAACTTGTGATCCGCAAACGCTTCATGTACATCTATCATTCTATCATACTGTGGATCATATTCGATCTTTTCACCGATGCAGAGGCCGGGGCAACCCCCATTTTGAAAGAAAAAAATCGATCTTTTCTTTTCCCCACTTTTCATGTTAGACTTTGGGCAAAAATAGAAAATGCCATGTCATTTTATTGACATGTCACATATACACATTTAGCATGGTTAATCTAATGTATGTATCATACAATTGCAAATGTATTTTCTTTAAGATCATAATGCATATATCGTCCATTGTTTTTTCTCCCTGGCAAGATACTATATTGGTATTGTTATTACACGATTTGCGTGCTTCAAATAATCTACCAAAATATGCGGGGCGTACTATGATTCTCTGAGCGGTTAGTTCTTATTGTTCACTCTCCACCATATCCATTCTTCGCTAGCTCTCCCCCTTTCTATCTCTTAAGGCACATGCCACACAAACTCTCCCACTCTACACATACACACTTCATCGATGTTGTTCGACCCAACTACCCTATGTCGGTGAGTCGACACGTCTTGTGATGTGCCACTTGTCAATCCCTACCGATACATGGACGAATAACCTGTGCGGGGTGAGTTTCTTCCGCATGACCTCACTCCCAGTTTGAGATAGTGCAAGAGCATGAGTAGTTGCCATTTTTATGTGACCGATACATGGTTGAATAATCTATGCGAGGTGAGTTTCTTCCACATGACCTCACTCCCAGTTTGAGATAGTGCAAGAGGGGAAGTGAGTTGGACTCACTTGGTTAGGGAAGTGGATGTACAACCCAGCCACACAGGTTCAAGTCCTCACGGATGCAGATTTGGGTTCTTATTATTAAAAAAAACTCGCTGTAGGGGCTTCCTCTACCGCATTCCTTTCAAAAAAAGATAGTGCAAGAGCATGTTGCCATTTTTATGTGAAAAAGAAAGGATTTTATAAGACATGGTTAAATTATTTTTTAGTTTATTCATAATTTTTTGGAAATGTATACTTTTTTTAAAAAAATATTGATTTTTTTATGTAAAACTGTGGAAGCTATTATGTGCTTTTCCTATTATGTTCTATACTTAGCTTAAAGTTTTGTGAACCCAAGTCTAAGATACTGGCTTGATTCTTGTGGTCACAACACCGTGATATAACTATCATATGATGGATAGTGAGATACCTATGATTCCTAATACTTTAGGAAGATGGTTTGATTATTTTCTTATGGAAGCTTGTACTTGTGAATTTATATTGGAGAAATGTCTATTATGTTGGTTGCTATAGAGGTGCTACCAATAACTGGAATGTGCCCAGTAGCAACCCACTAGTGGATTTATTTTCTTCTAGTTGCCATATTAGTTGATACCAGATTAGGTCAACGATGCCCCAGGCTGAGACCTAATCTGAAGATTGGAAAAGATACTACTTGAACCCTTTGAAATATCCAGTGATGAGTGTATATCCCAGCTGGGTGCATCTCTGAGGATTCAAATTCACTAACAGATCATGCTCTTATAGTTGATAAGAATAGAGATGAAACATGATTTCTTTGTGACTCACCAACCTGATGATGTTGGTGTTGCGGTTGTGATATCTGATGTATTCTTCTTTCAGTGTTGATATTCCTGGAACAGATGTGTCCTTCTCCCCTGGATCCGCTCCTGGCTTTCCCTTGCTCAACACTAGATCCACCCCCTCAAGTGACCATCTTGGCTGATGATCTGGTGGGTTTCTATGGTGTTTTATGGACTGATCTAATGAATCTTAGTGCGAGAGCTCTCAGGTATACTTGTTGTTCTTTGCTAGCTTGGTTGTGGTGCTAGACGCTTCAGAGAGAGCTCTATATTTTTGTACAGCTGGGAACTTATCCCTTTCCCAGGGATCCTCTTGTGTCGACAGCACACAATCTACATGTGTGACTGTGTTGTGTGCTTGTGTGCTAGGCCTCTGGATCAGCTCAAGTGCAACGACCTAATCCTTTTACCCTTTTACTTCTATCTACTTTGGTGAAACTTTCCCCTGTGTGGTTTTATGATGTTGTACTGAAACCATTGAGATAAAAGAAGAGATGTTATTCGTTTGGTGAAACTTGCTCAATGATGGATTCAAACAGTGCACTTCACTATTCATAGCTGCAATATTTCTAACAATAACCATTCTTTTTATTTTGGTTTTCTTTTATGTTTGCTTGCAGGTATAAAGTACTACAGAGAAGATCAAGAAGATTAGATGTAGGATTTAGTTAGGAATTATGATAGGTTTTTTCTTCCTTTTATCACTTTTGTAATCTTTTTATTTTTCTTCTGTAAGAAACAATGTACTATATATTGATCGTTCAATAAAGTTTACTTTCTTCTCACTTTCAATTATTCATTAGTATGAGATTTTCTTACTCAATTGTATTCTTTTCATATTTGTAGTTATGGAATAAGAAAAGAATAAGAATTCCAATTATTTGTATATTTCTATCCTTTTATAATGTCTAGCTTTCCATTTACTTCTACACTTTTATGTGATATAATACCAATACTTCAAACTATAATATTTAAATGTTTCTTTAAAAACAAGAAACTCCTAAATGTTTTTAGTTTGAATTAATTCAAAAGTAGTTTCAAATTCAAATGTGAATTCCAATTATTGCCCCAAAATACTCAAAATACCTAAAGATCATGTCAAAATTTATAACAATTACCGGAATAGGCTAAACCCTATCTCAACTTAGTGAAAGAAGTTTTGATCTCCCGAGGGTTTTAGTTTGCGAAAAATTTACCCTAATTTTTTTTATGCATGAATGCAAATGCACAAACTCTCTTGTGCAGCCCTAAATGTTGAGGCATTACAAGGAAGGTTCCTGTGAATTTTTCTTACGGACAGACGTGGCAGGTTTAGCTTTCACGCGAGACATCTTTTAGCAACCATCGCCCCTATTTCATCCAATGACACGGTTCCATGTCAGTCCGTATGGTGCGTCCGTAAGAGTTCATCGGTAACTCTAGAATTATTGTTTTAAGGGAGTGTCTAGATCTCAGGCACCTGAGAACTTCTTAGGTCTAAATCGCTATGTCATCCTAATATTTGTACTAATTTTCAGTTCCAACCTAGTTGCAACTATCAGTTGCAACCTAGTTGTAACTCATAAAATTCTCAGTTACACTCTAGTTACAACTCATGTGTAACTTTCACTTTGCACGAATCACGAGGTAAATCGAACGGTGAAAGAGGCGACTGAGACCTAAGAAGTTCTGAGGCGTCTGAGAACTAGCAAACACATGTGGTGGCCAGTGGCCTAATCTGTAGGCAGTCCACGTGCATTGTTCCAAGCGTGCAAACTGCGAATGGTGACGAAATGACAACGTTCCCAATAAGTCCGGCCAGCGAAACAAAAAGCTGGGGGGACGATCCGATCAAATTACTTTCGTTCCAACGTGAAGATGCTATATCCTACTCCTACCTGACGAGTGACGACGTATATATATGCTCATCGACCGCGCTCTTGCTTTTTTTTTTCTTCTGCAGGCGGAGATTGTTTGCTGCAGCTGCCAGTACCGGCCGTATGGAGTAGAATCACTTTCTGCTTTGATTATACTCCTCTGCAATTCATGCATGCCAGGATGCGTGTGCCGTGGTTCCAACCTGACGCTGCATGCTGCTGATCTTGCTTTTATTTGTTCCGATGTGATCCATTTAATTGTCGGTTTTCCTGGGCGGCATTATAGCACTAAATCTTGATGCATACACTCGTTAAATCTTGATTGATGCATACACTCGTTCCGCGGCTTTGATTGTCGGTTTTCCTGGACCAGCGCATGCGAGTTTTCCTTTATTTGCAGGTGGATTAATTATCACACACACTTTCCCCTTTCCCCTTTTCTTTTGATTTCTTTTCTCTCCCAAGAAGGAAAGGATTTATTCCACGAACTATACGGCCAGCGATCCATCGTACCATTTGCATTCTAGTATCCTCTATTTTAAGAAGACTATGCATGGCGAGTCTTACTCTACTCTGTGGTCGGTGCATATGCATGCACACAACAGACACGATTTACGTGGGAGTAGCTAGCTAGCTAGCTCGAACGGCGGCAGCAGGCCGGCGGCGATGGGAGGGTTCACGCCTCCGATCCCGCAGGATGACAGCGACTGGGAGATCCGCGTGGCGGTGCTGCTCAGCCTCCTCCTCCAGATGATCCTCATCTTCGTCGGCCCCGTCCGCAAGCGCTCCTCCTCCCCGGTGCCCCGCTTCCTCGTCTGGTCCTGCTACCTCCTCGCCGACTGGGTCGCCGACCTCGCCCTCGGCCTCCTCCTCAACAACATGGGCAACATCGGCGGCAAGTCCAGCTCCTCCTCCACCACCTCCCAGCTCCACGCCGTCGGCCTCAAGCGCGGCCCCTCCGCCGCCGTCTCCAACGCCGACGGCAGCAGCAGCCCCATCATCTTCGCCTTCTGGACACCGTTCCTGCTGCTCCACCTGGGCGGCCCTGACACCATCACCGCCTACTCCCTCGAGGACAACGAGCTCTGGCTCCGCCACCTCATCGGCCTCCTCTTCGAGCTCTTCTCCGCCTCCGTCATCTTCTTCTGCTCCCTCAAGGGCAACCCCATGATCCCCGCCACCGTCCTCATGTTCGTCGTCGGCATCATCAAGTACGGCGAGCGCACCTACTCGCTCTACTCCGGCAGCGTCGACGGCTTCCGCGAGAACATCCTCGACCCACCTGACCCGGGGCCCAACTACGCCAAGCTCATGACCGAGTTCGACGCCAAGGAGAAGGCCGGGCTGGACGTCGCGATCGTCATCTCCGGCGCCGACAGCGAGGCCAAGAAAGCCCTGGCCGCCCTGGAGCAAGGCGAGGCCACACGCCTGCTGGAGAGGAGCACCACCCTGGAGGCGCAGGCGTACGACTTCTTCCTCATCTTCCGCCGCCTCTTCGTCAATCTCATCCTCAGCTACAAGGAGCGCAAGATCAGCCAGAGGTACTTCCTCGAGCGCGACGAGGTCACCAACTCGCCGGCCATGGCGTTCGAGGTCATCGAGGTGGAGCTCAACTTCATCTACGACATGGTCTACACCAAGGCGCCCGTCGCGCACAGCAGGATCGGATGCGTCCTCCGCTTCGTCGCCTCGGCCTGCCTCGTCTCCTCCTTGCTCATCTTCTTCTTCCACCGCGACAAGGGTGGCATCCTGCGGGTCGACGTCGCCATCACCTACGCGCTGCTCCTCGGCGGCCTGGCGCTCGACGCGGCCGCGCTCGGCATGCTCCTGTCCTCCCACCGGATGCTCGTCTTCCTCGAGAAGACGCGGCGGCTGGCGTGGATCGCGAGCGCTGTCAGGAGAGTGCGCCCGCGGCTGCGGCGCTGGTCGGAGAGGACCTCGCAGCTGAACCTCGTCAGCTACTGCCTAGGCAAGCCGGATCCTTTCAATGGAGGACTTCGCCGCCGCCTCGGCGGCCCACGGGCTGTCCGGGTGCTCGCGAAGGTCGCCGAAAAGCTGCGTGTCAGGGAGATCTTTGACGACTTCTTCTTCATCGGGCGCGAGCCCCTCCGCTGCAGACAGGGGCAGGGGGAGGACAAGGGCCTCCTCCTTAATTTTTTGTTTGATGGGCTCAAGAAGAGGGCCATGATATCCAAGAGCACGGTGGACTACAACGACATGAAGAAGGCGTGCGGGTGCCGTGGCGAGGGAGTCTTCGAGGAGCGTCGTGAGGACATCACCGAGAAGCTGGTGGAGGCGGCGAGACAGGCCGCAGCTGCAGGGGAGGAAGCAGAGAGCGAGGAGGTGCTCAGGAATCGTGCAAGGAAAAGGCTGGATACAGTACTCTTGGGCAGCGTGAAGAGGGAGTTCGACGAGTCCCTGCTGCTGTGGCACATCGCCACGGACCTGTGCCAGCAGAGGAGCAAGCAAACTGCGCTGACCAGGGACACGATGGAGAAGATGATGCCCATCGGCGAGACCTTGTCGGAGTACATGCTGTACCTGCTGATCAAGCAGCCGGAGATGCTGTCCGCGACAGCGGGCATCGGGCTGCTCCGCTACCGCGACACGTGCGCGGAGGCGAAGCGGTTCTTCGACTCGGCGGCGACGTGGGACCCCGACCACGACGACGCGCGGAGGATGCTGCTGAGCGTAAACACGACCAAGGAGCCGGCGGCGGTGAAGGGCGATCGGTGCAAGTCGGTGCTGTTCGACGGCGTGATCCTGGCCAAGGCGCTGAGGGATCTGGGAGAGGACCTCATGTGGGAGGTGGTGGCCAAGGTGTGGGGGGAGATGCTCACCTATGCGGCGGGCAAGTGCCGTGGGAGCACCCACGTCCGGCAGCTCAGCCGCGGCGGCGAGCTCATCACCATGGTCTGGTTCCTCATGGCGCACATGGGCCTCGGTGACATGTACCGGATCCACGAGGGAGACGCCAAGGCGAAGCTCATCGTCCGTGACCAGTAGCCATTGCTCTCTATATAATATGCATCCCTGTTTTTTTTTCCTTTCCCGATATTGAACTGTACCGCTTGAGTTTCTCTTCTTCGATCGTTGTGTGAACTAGAAATATTACTGTGTACGTACACTGCTGGTATCTTTTTATGTGATGATTGCATTATGAGTTTGTGGCTTTTGTAATTGCTTACTAGTCTTCAGTTTGCATGGTCATCTGAAGGCTCCGACAACAATATTAATGGGTGCCATATTTTAATCATATTTTATTCAGTTCTTATCTAATTATTATTGTTTATCTTTTATTTGTTAGCTAACATGGCAAATAAGTCTCGTCGGTACCGTGGTGGCATCGACTTGAAGAAGGAAAAAGTACCCAAGTGGGCGGCGGCCATCACCTATGTAGTGACAAGAAGCACCTTGGTGTGTGGAGGGATTAGAAGACGGTGGCACGTGCCTATGAATGGACGGCCATAGTGCACTACGGGACAAAGCGATGCTCAACTTCCCCAATATCGAGCCACTGCGTAGTAGCACGCGCCCAATGACACGCATATTGTCAGGATGGCCGAAGAGTTAGAGCACCACCATGCTGAACAACAGCTAGAGCTCATGCACTGCCAGGAGCAGGAGGGGGAGTTGTTGTTGAAAGGCTATACGTCGGGATAAGCAGTTGATGACGGACCAATACGCTTACTTCGAAGGCCAGTTGCACGATCAGGAGGCTGGTCCCTTTGCCGCGCCACAGGAGAACGACTGGTGGAGTAACATCTCAGGAGACAATGATGACTCTGGAGGCACATGATGGCGTTGACTGGAAGGCTCTAGCCGCAGAGCCGGATCTTTAGTGTCTTAGTTGGTGCTACTTGTCATGCTTCTTGTCGTGCTATTTATCGCGTTACTCAGTGTTTCCCCATGCTTTTCTTATTGCTACTTATCGTGCTAGACTCTATGTGTTATGTTTACCTAATATGCTACTTATCATGCTAAAGTTTTTTATGTATCCTATTTCATGTTTAATTAAGTTCACATGATCATATATAGGTAGCATGGACATCCTGTTTTCGCCATGCGCCAATTATGGTTACTCGAGGTGTATGAACAAGAAGTTTGTCGTAGTGCCCCTTGAGAAATGTGAAGTTAGAATGGTATATTCTCTAAACTATATGGTATATGAAATCTAATAACTTATTTAAATTTTATATGCGATGAAAATGAAAACTTTAATTGGTTTTTTGTTATGATTTGACTCAGAACATCCCTATAGAGCAAGACGTGACTTCATGGAGCATGTCCATAAATACAATCATCGGGAGGGATAATATGAGGTCATCTTGGACTGTCTGAAAAATCCCTCACCGCACTACATGGTTCAAGTTATGAATGAGGTGAACCGGACCTATTTCAATGGACCTAGGTGGACCGAGATGGTCAGTGACAACGCGGTGGATGTTGGGGAGAGGTGCATCTACTTTCTCGATAGTCATGGCATGACCTACTTCAACTACAAGGCCCCCGACAACTCAGACGACTCTGGTGAAGACTTAGACCATGATCCCCGAGATGAAGACATCCTACAGACGCCTTCCACATGGTGGTTGAGGACAACGATCATCTGCAGAACTACTAGTTAGTTCTATGCCGGTGAAAGTCGCTAGCTCTAGGTAGTACTATGTCGAGTGTTTTAATAAGCTAGATACCATGCATCTAGTTGATGAACTTCAATAATATATTCTACATAGAGTTTTAATAAGCTAGCTATCATGGGATAAGGCGTTTTGGCTCACGGGCTCATCTACTCCCGCGCGTTGATTGGGTGGGAGGAGGATCGGGAGGTGTGCCGATGTATTCCCCATGGCAAATACGAGGTGATAGAAAATGTTGGATACCTTATATCCTGTGAGAGATACCTAACAAGTTCAGAATTGCAGCATGTACCACGAGCCCGGTATAAATACACAACTCCACCGAGACACCTGTGACCGGCTGGTAATAAATTTCATATTATCATCTCTATCATCTTCTGTCTCCACCGAGAGTCCTAGCCTAGGAAGTGGGAACGACATCCTCGAAAGCGAGGAAAAGGCGCCGTGGATGAAAGAGGTGAAGGGAGTTGCAACAAAGAGGGTAACGATTGTATATCGACCAGTGCGCCTACCGGAGAGCAAGGATCGCCGCCTCCCTTGGTACCGTGACCAGAGTGCTTTGATCAGGTGACTCCCATGACACTGTTGGCTTGAGTTCTCGGATCCAGCTTCTCCGGCTCTGGCGGCCGGAACTCGTGGATATGGGGCCTCTATCACCTTCAGAGCATACACGGAGATGTGCCTCCCGCAGTCGAGCATGTGCACGGGAGCATTGTTGCCTTGATGCTGACCTAATAATAGATTTGCATTGACTGAAGTGCTCTCTAAGGGCATCTCTAACCGATCCCCTAAAATCGGTTAGAGGAGTAAAAATACGTAGTGGCGGCACCTAACCGAACTCCTAAATGGCAAGAGGAGTAAAATTATACTCATCGGAGGAGTAAAAGTGGCGGCCGACTCCTAAATTTACACCTTCGAGGCCACTTCCGAGAAAACCTCCCGCCTCCCGACCCACCGCACCCATTCCCGCCAGCATCGCCGCCGGCGACCCCCATACCCCGCCGTCCCCACCCCGGTCCCTCCGCCGCCCTCCGGCCTACCTCTCCCCTCGCTCACCGCCTCTCGCCATCGTCGGAATCAGCAGGGCAAGATCGTTTTTGCCGGTCGCCGCCCCGATTTGGAGCAAATCGGGCTCCGTCGCCATCGATTCGCGGCAACTTCGAGCCATCGGAGGCTGGGAAGGCTGCAGAAGGCAGGCAACATCACCCTCGAAGCCTCCTTTGCCCTACTCTACGACTACCCGACGACCTCCCGGCCAACCTCGTCACCTCCTCCGCCATGAGGTGTTCGACCGAATAGCAAGGTGAGGTTTTTTAGCCGAATCTGTTTGTTTTGGTTTTCAAATTTGACCGATGCCGTCGTCGTGTAGATGAACAGGTTGAGAGAGTACATCATGGATGAATCATCATCGGAGGAAGAGGAGGAGGATGACAATGACATCGAGATGGCCATGGCCATCATTTTGAACGATGAAGTTCGGAAACCGAGGCTAGGATCGTAGTTCGGTCGTGCATACATCAACCGGGATAGAGCCGAGGGCCATGCCAAGATCATGTGTGACTATTTCAACCCCAATGCCACCTATCCGGAGAGGTACTTTCGCCGAAGTTTCCGTATGCACAAGAGCCTCTTTCTCACAATTACCAAAGCGGTGGATAAGCATGATGATTGGTTTAAGCTTCGGAGGAGTGCATCCGGTGAGATTAGCGCAAGCCCGTTGATGAAGTGTGTTACAGCTGTTCGAGTGCTTGCATATGGGTGTTCTACAGATGCTTGACGACTATGTTCGTATTGGCGAAGATACCATCTTGGAGGCTGTCTGAAGGTTCACAATGGCTGTGATTGAGATCTTTGGAGATGAATATTTGAGGGCACCCAATGAGGATGACACTGAGAGGCTCTTGGATGAGAGCCAAGAAAGAGGATGGCTGGGGATGCTTGTCTCAATAGATTGCATGCATTGGACATGGAAGAATTGTCCAGCTGGATGGAAAGGTCAGTACAAGGGCCATTGCAATGATCCAACAATCATCCTAGAGGCGGTGGCATCGAAGGATCTATGGATTTGGCATGCCTTTTTGGATTGATGTGCTTTCTAGATCACCACTTTTCGCTAGGCTTGTTGCAGGCGATGCTCATCGTGTTAGCTATGAAGTCAATAACCGTGAGTACACCATGGGTTACTATCTTGCAAATGTCATATATCCTCCATGGGCCACCTTTGTGAAGACAATTCCAAGAACTCTCATCAACAATCCCAAGAAGGCTCACTTTGCAAAGGTTCAAGAGTCTGCGAGGAAGGATGTGGAGTGAGCTTTTGGTGTGCTTCAGAAGAGATTTGGCATAATCAAAGGCCCTGCTGAGTATTGGAAGCCGAAGTTGCTTTGGCAAATAATGAAGTACTGCATCATCTTGCATAACATGATCATTGAAGATGAGCGCGGCATGCCCGAGAACTTCCGATACATATCCAATGGTGATCAGGTAAAACCTGCACATGATGCCAACAAGATCTAAGCATTCCTTCAATCCCATGCGCGCATTGAGAACAAGAAGGTGCATGAACAGCTGCAGCAGGACCTTGTTGAGCATCACTGGGCTCTCCATGGTGCTAACTAGTTGAGTTTGAACTATTCTGATGATTTGTTGAATTTGAACCATGTCATGTGTTTGGATTCGAATTTATTTGGTTTGTAAACTTAATATTTATTCATTCGTAAACATTTTATTTGATTGTATGTGAACTATGCCGAATGTTTGGCTATTGATAGTTGATTTCTACACAAAAAATCTCTACTCCTCTAAAGTTTAGGGTTCGGTTTAGCGCTGACCTGTAGGGGTTCCGCATATGAAAACAATAAATTGTACCCTACGCCCCTGAACCCCTGATGCTGCCAGGACCTATCTATTAGTAATACAGTAACGGGAGGGGCTTTTCGCGAACTTACCCTTGAAGACCGAAAAGCGTTGTCAACACTCAGGAGAGCGTGGTTGATGTAGACGAGCCAAAGCCGACCTCAAGGTCGTGATGAAGTCCCCGCGCTCCTTTTGCTGAACGACTTGAGTGCCTCAAGTGTGACACCTCGCGGGGAGTTACACACGTCCGGTTCCTGACGATGACTCCCGCATCCCCGATCTAGCAGCAGTTGCGGAAGTAGAGCTCCTAGATCCGAATTCCGTAGCGTGACGGCGCTCCGCGGTGAAGATGTCTCTCGTTCGCGCAGTCCAGACTTGGGACCGTGGTCACGGGAGAGAGAGACAATATCAATTGGAGGTCTTCCCAAAAGTGAGAAGACCTTTATTGATTATTGTGTGTATTTATCTGGCCAAATACCCCCACTATATATAGGGGGAGGAGGGGGTACACCCTCCCTCAAAGTCCCGGGGTGGGACTAATTAAGGGGAGGCGTGGGGAGGCGTGCCGGATAGCCCCCACCCATGGGCCCCACGTGGGGCAGGCCCATTAGGGCCACCGGCCACCCCTTAGGCCTCTCCTAGGGGTGTGGTCCCCTCTTGGGCCCTTTCCCCTTCGGGAATTGGCCCATTAAGCCTTTTGACCTTTTAATTGATTTTCTCTTTTATTAAATAATTATGAGTAAATGATTAAATCAATAATTAATATTCATTCACATATTATTCAACCTTCGTGGCTATGGAACACCTTCCACCTCCACTCCAAACTTACCGAAACCCTTCCGGTTTTCTCTCAACTATTCTTTGGCGATTCCTCCGATCCTATAAACACTCTCTAAGCATCTTCAAGCCCTTAAGCGTGACACCCCATGGTTCGGGAACACTCCAGACATGGTCGGGACACTCCCGCACCAATGATCGACAGAGGGACCTAGATGGCCATGTGACCCCTGTGCGTTCCACGAAGATCTTTTGTCGTTTGAACCGGGACAGTCGTGTCTTATTCCCTTTGTCTCTCGATACTTGCATTGCCCGAGATCTGATCAATGACATCATCATGTCATGTTCAATCTCATTACCGAACAATGCTACTTAACTCATTCCGACAAGTGATATCCCTGTGATCAAATCACACGCTACGCAGCTATTGGATATAACTTCTCCGAGTGGGCCCTCGAGTATCTTCCCGTCACATGGACGGACAAATCCTGCTTTTGACATATATTGCCTCTACGGTTTCCTTCGAGTACCTAAAAACACCTTTATAACCATTGTATTACCAAGTGGCGCTTGATGCTATCTAAGCACTCTCGGGAGATAGTGATTGATATAGCCTCACAGTCTAAGGAATAGTCTATGAGGATCCATTTCTAATCATCATAACTTGAACTTCGTGACATGATCGGGTCACGATGTTTAGGTTGCGTATTGGTTCATCATCTCATTCTCAGAATGAGTTGACTCCATTTCCAACTGGCATAAATGCCACATGATCAGGAAACATGATCATCTGTTGACCAATGAACCAGTGACTAGAGTTTCACTGGGAACCCCTGGTTGTTTATATATCACACATGTATTGATGTTTCCACTCAATACAGTTATAGCATGATATAAAACTTAATCATAAACTATACGAAATATGATAATAGTCCTTATAACTATTTGTCTCTAGGGCATATTTCCAACAGTCTCCCACTTGCACTAGAGTACAAATACACTAGCCGCATTTGTTCTTAATCATTGGCACCATACCCGGTACCCTGAACATGCTTGCTCATGGAAGAGGTTGAGTCTTGGGTCTGTACTTTATAGTCCCAAATCGTTTGCAACTTACTAATGTCACCTTGATTGACATTAATACTTTATCATCACATGATAACATCTGTGTGTATGCATCGTCGCTATGGCAGCATAACGAGGCCTGATTCCCGAAGCCTATAGTGACTTTAGATCAACCTCGAGGGCTTTCTCATGGGCACTGTGCCCTGGGACACATCATTCTACGTTAAAAGCGAACTAGCCCCGCCATAACATTATACAACACTTTAGATGGTACCCTTATCTATTATTATAAATGTAATGATCGAAACACCAGTGCACTCTGTGCAACTTTCGATGTTTTTGTTCACGTCGCGTCCTACTTGACTCTAATCGGTATTACGGGAGTTTCCAACATATTCCCTTATAACATAACCCTTTATGCTTTAAGATATGTCATCCTTTATGGATTTGGAAAATATGTCTACAGTTCTCTATTAGAAACTGCCGATAAACTTAGCTCAACGTTCTGTGATTCGAACTTAATCACTTTTAAACGTTCCTTATTGGATCACATATTATGTTAAGTTATCATCATGGTTTTCTAAGATAGAACCTATGTCTCAACATAGTGGATGATGATCATCCTTTCTTTCTTTCAACCATTGATGTTAAACTTAATCCTATTCCTAATTTTGTTTATTAAGGACCAGTTCCTTAATTAACTTCTATTCTGAAACCTTTTTTAGAATCCCTTAAGAAATATAACATAATATCATAATACACCTATTATCAACTTCTACACCTTATAAATCATTATTTATAAGTACTTGCGTTTTTATTCTTAACACCCTTAAGAATCACTGTATAAGCTCCCACTCAAAAATATGTTACTAACATATTGTTTTAGGAAGACTTACATAGCTCCCACTCAATTTCATGCAAATTGCACATCCACTCACTATTTTGAACAACTTCAAATCCTTTGATCAAATATCAAACTTGGAGTTTTATTATGAGATACTAGTACCTTTGCTAGTTTTAAATCCACTAGACATTTAAGCACACATGAATCAAATTCATTTGAATTCGTCCAATACTTGACAAATTGTGCTTTTGTCATTTACCCCCTTTTTCCACTATGGCTTTGCAGTCATTTGGGAAAATTCAAGTAACCCCTTTTACTTGTGAGATTCAACAACGAATTGCTTTCTAATCTCAAGGGAATTTTGCTTCTAGGATTTCTCATAATTCTAGTTTACCATTATTTCCTTAGTGGTTTGTAGGTATGTCATATTCCTGTAATCATGAAAAATGATTCAAAAATGTCTCCATACTAGATATGAGCTACATTTTGAATCCTACTTCATGTAATGAAAACACTAGTGGGAAAACACAATGATCATTATCATTGATTCTTTCCTTATGTGAAGATAAACGTTCATAAACGTTTTCCGTTGCGCTTCTCAACACTCTGATGCAGGGTTTGAATCCTCATCGTGTCTTTCACTACTTCCATTTGCTTCATAATTGAGAAGTCTCACTGAATGTGAACTTCCTCAAGAATGCACCAAAATCCAAGCAATACAAGTTTTGCTTCTCTTTTGGTTTAGCTATGGATTTCATATTCAAAGTTTCCAATGAATACTCTACAAGGACTTATTCGCTATTGTTTTGGTTGTATTGAATTACCCCAAAACTTTCATGAATTCAAATGGTTCACTATATATTTTCTAATTTGAGTGCTAACTATTTCTAACTAATGGTCTCTACATCTACACTACAACGATTTATTTGGTGCCATCTATTTACACATTTTGATATCTAATATCACATTGTGATACTTTGCATTTTGACATTTCAAAACACTTTGCAGTTCACAATTTCTTCTATGCCATTCTTATAAAGTCGAATTTTCATTACTATTGATCAAATCATAGCAATTAGATTCTCTTTTATCTTTAATGCCCTTTGTTTGATGAAACACTTTGATCAAATGAAATAGTTTCATATTCATGTTAAACTTCTTTACACATTTAAACAATCATATAATGATAATTACCATTTTTGTTAAAACACAATACATCGAGTATGTATTTACTTTCAACAAATCACTTTGTATTCAAGTAATACACGGTGTTCAAGTTATTTTGCCGAACTTAGGCATGATTTATATGTGACAAGAAATCGAATGTCTTTCACATATTATCAACATAAATTTGAATTTAAGCAATGGTTTTTGTTCCGTAATGAAATATCATTTAAGTCGGGTATTTTAAGGAATTTCAATATTTTATAAATGTCCATGCATTATCAATTAGTTTCAAACAACAAGGATAATTTACAACTAATCAAACAAGATATGAACACAAATAGAAATCATTCATAATAGTAGAACAACTTGTTTGTTACAAACTGATATGAATAACCGTCTCACAAAGTGTGAGACACACGAAAGAGGTTCATGATCTATCGATTACAATAATCATCCTAAAACATAAACTAAGTGATAAATGTTGAGGGAGAGTGTCGTCGGCCATCATCATCATGCTCGCCATTGATGTCTACGCACTTATGTTCTTGTAGACAATTGTTAGGCCTCCAAGTGCAGAGGTTTGTAGAACAACAGCAAGTTTTCCCTTAAGTGGATCACCCAAGGTTTATCGAACTCAGGGAGGAAGTGGTCAAAGGTATCCCCTCTCAAGCAACCCTGCAATCAAGATACAAGAAGTCTCGTGTGTCCCCAACACACCCAATACACTTGTTAGGTGTATAGGTGCACTAGTTCGGTGAAGAGATAGTGAAATACAAGTGGTATGGATATAAGACAACGGTGCTAGAAAATAGCTTGATAGTGTGGAAAAGACTAAAGGCAAACTGAAATAAATATGGCAGCAAGCAAACATGTAACAGATCTAGTTGCAAACGGTGTTTCAATGCTAAGAAACAAGGCCTAGGGAACATACTTTCACTAGTGAACACTCTCATATAAATATCTTCTCTTTATGATACTACTCTTAACTACTCTCTGGTTGAACACTGTAATCGATGGTAGGGCTATAACAACACACCTCAAAGTTTGCTTTCCGCATCTAGATAACCCCACACTGTCACCTTGAGCACTAGATGGTTCCAACAAACACCACAATTTCATAAAGACATCCAACTCCAAATATAACTCATAACAAGTATTTGTAATCTCTAGCCTAAGTGCCACCATGGTGTGCATGCTGTCACTTTCACACACATGGGGAGAGCAGAGATCTATTAAAGCACTTGATTAGCAAACTAGATCTACTTGATTACAAAGCTCATGATCACAGTATGATCATGCATAGAGAGAGAGATGAACACATAGCTACCGGTAGAACCCTTAGCCTCGAGGAAGAACTACTCCCTCCTCATCATGGGAATCAGCAATGTCGATGGAGATGGCGGTGGAGATCGATGGAGATGGCTCCGGGGGCACTTCCCCGTCCAAGCAGGGTGCCGGAACAGAGACTTTCCGTCCCTCGAATCTCCCCTTCGGTGGCGGCACTGCTGCGGAACTTTTCATGGCTGGAGGCTTGATGATTTAGGGTTTTTGCATCGGGAGGCATCTTATAGGCAAAGAGGCAAGGTCGGTGGGCGGCCAGGGGGCCCACCCACCTGGTGGCGTGGCCATGGCTAACCCGCGCCACCACATGGTGTGGCCTCCCTGTGGCCCCTCTCCATCTCGTCTTCTGGCTCCGTGAGTCTTCTGGTAAAATATCGACTTTGGCTTTTGTCCGGTCCAATTCCGAGAATATTCATTTTCTAACTTTCTGGAACCAAAAACAACAGAAAATAGGCAACTGGCACTGTGGCTCTTGTTAATAGGTTAGTCCAAGAAATCATATGAAAAGTACTCCAAAGTGTGGACAAAACATAAGAAAGTAGATAAAACCAAGCATGGAACATCAAAAATTATGGATACGTTAGCAACGTATCAACATCCCCAAGCTTAACTCCTGCTCATCCTCGAGTAGGTAAGTGATAAAAAGAAAGAATAATTTTTGAGGTGACATGCACCATCATAAACTTGATCAAAGTATTTGTAAAACATCGAAGCTGGGATCATAGTACTTCAATCATAACATGAAAGACAAAGTTCTAACAATAAGATATATCAACTATGTTGCAAGATGAAAAGGCACAAACAAAAGATTCATGAATAACAATGCTTTGCAAGACGTTTGATTGTTTCACATAAAGAAAACATAGCATGGTGGCATTCAGCTTGTCCCTCATAGAGTAGCAAATATAAATGCATAGGACACCTTCAAAGTTCATAAGAGTGACTAGATACAAATAGTTTAAAACAAGCAATATCAAAGTTATGCATCAATCAACAAGTCTTGGGACAATGCACATAGAACTAAGAATGGCCACTATGCTCTCAAAGTAGGTGCATAAAGGTAGAAGGTGGAGACTCAACATAAAAGTAAAAGAAAGGCCTTCATGGAAGGAAGAAGGGATTCAAGTCTCATAAAGAGCTTCCGAAAATTATGGTACTAAATAGCTTTCATCTCTCATTGCCCCTATCATAAGCATATTGAAGTGATTAAGGTTAGAGTGACACAACTAAGAGGATATGCTTGACAAGTTATAAGCCGAAATCTCATGCCCCTTACTTGCGAAGACCGAACCTCATGCTACAAAACTTTAATCTTGTCATTGTAAGTACATATGTATCATAGAGAACCGCCAACGGGGTACCCCTTGCACATGATACAGGAGCTATCCCATAATCAAAATGACAAGGCAAGCAGACAATGAGCATCTCAACAATCTTTTTATTTGCTATTTGCATAGGTTTTTATTGAGGATGCTTCATAGAGTGCTCATTATGGTGATGCTGCAAGTTTCCACCATGATTAGGCATGGCTTAGGCTAGCGGCCCATGCGTTTCTCTAACACACATACAAACTCCATGATCTTACAAGTTACACTTTTATTTCACACCTTCGGGATCCGTAAGCAAAAGAACATAATATCAACGGGGTACAAAGTACAAGTGCAATATTGAAAGCATTCCCCATGATACATGGTTATGCTAACTTCAACTTATAAAGCGCAAGCATATAAGCAACAGAGATGGACGCAATGGTTCAAGTTTATTAAATGCAAGAAAGTAAAGTGTGCCATCAAGTTCGTGAGAGCTTTAGTCACTAGTTTTCTCATAACAAGTTTAATTTGGAAGATAAACAAAAGCATGAATATACTTGGAATAGCAAATGCTAATAGGTAGGTATGGTGGACTCTTTGGGATAACTTGGTTTTGTTTGGAGTTGGATGCATGAGTGGAACTCATACTTGGTTATGGAGGCTAGCAGAAGACTGGGAGCGACCAACTAAGAGAGCAATAATGGCCATAATCATGCAGAGCGATAAAACATCATTGATCAAAGCATAAAGTGGTACTACAAGTTGAAAACTAAGGATCATAAAGGCTATGGTGACTTGAGATAGTCATACATGGTGTGAGCATGTGCCAAGTCAACCCAAATAAAGCATCAAAGGAGAATACCACAATACTATGCTTTAATATGCTAAAACAACGCATGATCCTTCCAAGCCACATTAAGAAATCTCAATTGTTTATAACAAGTCATGCTACAGCAAAGAATAGTAAGCATAAAGCCATAACAATATCGAGCATGGCATGCCAAAGCATAGGCCACAGTCAAAAACAAGGTCTCTCTACCACTTAAGCATGAACTTTCCTACTCTTTTCCAATCCAAACCAAACTATTTGAAAGAGGGGGTCCAACCAATTTATTCAGAAAACTAAGCAAACCAAGCAAACGAAAAACCAAAACAAAAACGAAACAGATGACGCTCCAAGAACAACACAACTATGCATGAAACAACAAAAATGAAGCGTTTGGAAGAAACCTGGGATTTTTATTGATGAAGAAGGGGATGCCTTGGGCATTCCCAAGCTTTGATGCTTGTACTTCTTGGATATTTCTTGGGGTGACACGCGTGGCATCCCCAAGCTTGAGATTTAGTCTATTCTTCATCACATTACATCATTCTCTCCATACACCTGAAATTTTTTCCTTCATACAAAACTTCACACAATTTTTATTAGCAACATTAGTGTACTCAAGATAATAAGTCTTTGGGTTCAGTTTAAACACCAATAAAAATTCCATTAAAACAAAAGATACTTTAGCACTTCCCTAAAAAATCTCAATTCCCCAAAAGAACTAAAAAGGAACCAACAAGAAGCAAATGCAGAAAATGGCAGAAATCTGTCAAAACAGACCAGCAGGTAAAGACGAATTTTTTCGAAGACCTTCTGTTGCTCAAATCGAAAAGTGTTGAACTAACGAAAGTTATATAACAACCTGGGGCATAAGAATAAAAATTCACGCCTCAAAAGGACCTACAGAGATTTTACAACAATTTTTACGGTGAAGCACAGAAATCTGTTTCGGGTCAACAACTTTCCCAATCATTAGTTCTCTCTCA
This sequence comes from Avena eriantha, assembly GCA_910589775.1. Taxonomy (NCBI): domain Eukaryota; kingdom Viridiplantae; phylum Streptophyta; class Magnoliopsida; order Poales; family Poaceae; genus Avena; species Avena eriantha. The sequence goes on from OU342741.1 coordinate 385,661,786, forward strand.
TTAGAGGTTACTCTTGGCACAAAAATCACACAAAAATGATAAGGAGAGGTTATTATGGAGGTAATAACTTCCGAGACTCAACTAAAACTTTTTGGTTATCTCCCAATAAGTACTTTTCTTTAACGCCTTTAAGTTAGGCATGATAGTTTGAGAAGATGCTCACATAAGAAATATGAATTGAAGTTAAAGAGAGCATCAAGAAGCAATTTCAAAGCACATTTAAGTCTAACCCACTTCCTATGCATAGGAATCTTGTAAAGAAACAAGTCATGAAAGCACAAAGCAACAAGCATAGGAAAGCAAAACAAGTGCAACTTCAAAACTTTCAACATAAAGAGGGGAAACCTAATATTATTGAGATGCATAAAACCATGTTTCCCTCTCTCATAATAACTTTCAGTTGAATCATGAATAAAATTAACAATATAACTATCACATGAAACATTCTTATCATGAGCCACATGCATAAAAGAATTAATACTCCCCACATAAACATAGTCATTCTTATTAATTGTAGTAGGAGCAAATTCAACAAAATAGCTATCATTATTATTCTCATCACCATAATCATCAAATATAGGAGGCATATTTTAATCATAATTAATTTTCTCCACAATAGTCGGTGGACTGAAAATAGCATATTCTTCATTGTAATCATCATATATCGGAGGTATAGTATCATCAAAGTAAATTTTCTCCTCCGTGCTTGGGGGACTAAAAAGATCATTTTCATAAAAACTAGCTTCCCCAAGCTTAGACTTTTCCATAGCATTAGTAATAATGGTGTCCAAAGAATTCATACTAACAACATTGCTATTAGCATGCAAATAAAGTTCCATAGGTTTTTTAATTTTCTCTTCAAACACTTCATGTCCTAACTCAAGATAAATACTATAAAGCTCTCTAATTTTGTTGTTGTTTTCCATTAAGCCTAACTAGTGAAAACAAGAAACAAAAAGACAAAATTGCAGAATCTAAAGGAAATAACTTCGAGCACTCACACCGGAGGATGTGAGTACCTTTTACCTTACCTCCTCGGCAACGGCGCCAGAAAATAGCTTGATGTCTACGCACTTCTATTCTTGTAGACAGTTGTTAGGCCTCCAAGTGCAGAGGTTTGTAGAACAGCAGCAAGTTTTCCCTTAAGTGGATCACCCAAGGTTTATCGAACTCAGGGAGGAAGTGGTCAAAGGTATCCCCTCTCAAGCAACCCTGCAATCAAGATACAAGAAGTCTCTTGTGTCCCCAACACACCCAATACACTTGTCAGGTGTATAGGTGCACTAGTTCGGCGAAGAGATAGTGAAATACAAGTGGTATGGATATAAGACAACGGTGCTAGAAAATAGCTTGATAGTGTGGAAAATACTAAAGGCAAACTGAAATAAAGATGGCAGCAAGCAAACATGTAACATATCTAGTTGCAAACGGTGTTTCAATGCTAAGAAACAAGGCCTAGGGAACATACTTTCACTAGTGAACACTCTCATATAAATATCTTCTCTTTATGATACTACTCTCTGGTTGAACACTCTAATCGATGGTAGGGATATAACAACACACCTCAAAGTTTGCTTTCCGCATCTAGATAACCCCACACTGTCACCTTGAGCACTAGATGGTTCCAACAAACACCACAATTTCATAAAGACATCCAACTCCAAATATAACTCATAACAAGTATTTGTAATCTCTAGCCTAAGTGCCACCATGGTGTGCACGCTGTCACTTTCACACACATGGGGAGAGCAGAGATCTATTAAAGCACTTGAGTATAAAACTAGATCTACTTGATTACAAAGCTCATGATCACAATATGATCATGCATAGAGAGAGAGATGAACACATAGCTACCGGTAGAACCCTTAGCCTCGAGGAAGAACTACTCCCTCCTCATCATGGGAATCAGCAATGGCGATGGAGATGGTGGTGGAGATCGATGGAGATGGCTCCGGGGGCACTTCCCCATCCCGGCAGGGTGCCGGAACAGAGACTTTCTATCCCCCGAATCTCCCGTTCGGTGGCAGCGGTGCTGCGGAACTTTTCATGGCTGGAGGCTTGATGATTTAGGGTTTTGCATCAGGAGGCAGCTTATAGGCGAAGAGGCAAGGTCGGTGGGCGGCCACGGGGCCCACACCACCTGGTGGCGCGGCCAGGGCTAGTCCGCGCCACCACATGGTGTGGCCGCCCTGTGGCCCCTCTCCATCTCGTCTTCTAGCTCTGTGAGTCTTCCGGTAAAATATCGACTTTGGCTTTTGTCCGGTCCAATTCCGAGAATATTCATTTTCTGACTTTCTGGAACCAAAACAACAAAAAATAGGCAACTGGCACTGTGGCTCTTGTTAATAGGTTAGTCCAAGAAATCATATGAAAAGTACTCCAAGTGTGGACAAAATATAAGAAAGTAGATAAAACCAAGCATGGAACATCAAAAATTATGGATACGTTAGCAACGTATCATCCATCAACACGCAACGTCACCTCCTCTCCAGCAAGCACCTCTCATGCAGAATGGCATGTTTTCAGCAAAAATAGAACAAGTATCAAATATACTTAACACTGCAAATGTGTTTGCAAGATTATAACATTTATAAAATTGTATATCAAATATATACCTTTGTCATTGATGATCCCATTGACATCGGGTTCAACCACCACATCTCTGAAATGTGATATGAACTCGTGGAAATACAGTGTTTCCGCGTCGCCTCTCATGATGCAAATCCTGACTTGTGCTTGGAAGCTTGGTGGTAGCGACCGCAGCACAACTCCCATTGCAAAAGAGCTTGCGAACTAGTTGTCCAGGTAGTATGCCAGACTCATGTATGCATCGTATATGCTCAACAAGTGATCGTCCAGTGAGGAGCCCTCCTCCATCTTTATGGAGAGGAAATCCCCCATCAGCTCATACTCCCACATGCGCAGTTGTTCCACAAAATGCGATCTGAGATGTGCCATAACCGTTCGGGATTAAGACTTCCCACAATCGTCCACAGCCCATCTTCCATCCCGAGGCGCATCGTTACTGATATGAATGTGGCCGTCACACAACGATGGCAGCGGAGATCCCGCTACTCCTGGGTCTCATGAGAATAGGGTGGCTCCAAGTACATCTCGCATGTCATGTAGTCAGCTACTTTGTTCTCACCAAGGAGATCATAAAGGTGCATGACCCATGCAGAAAAGTTGGATCCATCTAACTTGAGCTTTTCTCCGTTTGACCAATTGTTAATAGGGAAGGTAATCTCGGGGAGAACCATTTTCTACATTTATAATTGTAAAAGGAATTTAGACTAAGTTTATAATTAAATGAGTTAATAATAACTCCACTTAGAAACACCTATCCCCATAAGGGTTCCTAGTGATAACACGACCCCTATCAGCCACATCTCCCCCGATTAACACGACCATCAATGTGGGTTCAAGGGTGGATGCTAAACATCGGTCACATCATTCATGCGACTCGTGCTCGATCTTTTGACCATCCGTGTTCCGAGGCCACGCTTCTATGGCATGCTAGGCTTGCCAATTCAACCTTAGTGTATTCGCTGTGCAACATGGCTTACACCCACTGTATGCGAACATAGATATGTCTAACACCCATGCCTATACCATGGATCACCTCATACCAAAGAACTTTCTTGGTGGTGCACACTAAGGGGGAACACAACCATTGGTAATTTTAACAGGGATCATCTTATTAGGCTACCGTCGAGTATCTAATACTAGCACACAATAAGATATACAAACAATAACACTGAATGTAAATGCGATGTGATATGGTCCTTCACGTCGTGATCTCCATCCGTCGTCACCGGATTCCGGCGCCAGAGTTCCGGCGCCGTAGACAGCAGGGTACCGGTGTCTTTCCGACGTGGTAGTCTGTCACCTCCGTGACTATCTACTACTACGTAACAAAAGGTAATCACTTTACCTTTGCCACAACCATATCACAAAACTATGCCCCCTGCAAAACAAAGTTAGACGCCTCTACTTTATCTTTGCATGTTTTACGTGGCTGAATGGGAGTTCGCACAAGAACCGTTCTTATCTATGAACTTTCAGCACAATGCTGATCAAGTAGTTGTCTCTACTACACCCCTTTTGGGGCCCTCCGTTGCAAATGGCATACCAACTAATGCGAGAGAGACAGACACCCCCCTAAGCTACTTTATACGGTACAAGCCGTATGTCAAGCATGGACCAGTCTCGCGAATGAACGCGTAAAGTCGGTTGGGCGCCACTTCATCAAGCATTACTGCGGTATACACAAGTACACGTGGGAGGGTAACAACTAAAAGATCAACGCCCACATGCTACATCTTGTGTGTTCTACCCGTACTAGTATTACTACACATAGATCTAGCTCTAATACCACTGTAGGGGTTCTGCGTATGAAAACAATAAATTTTACCCTACGCCCTTGAACCCCTGATGCTGCCAGGACCTATCTATTAGTAATACAGTAATGGGAGGGGCTTTTCGTGAACTTATCCTTGAAGACCGAAAAGCATTGTCAACGCTCAGGAGAGTGTGGTTGATGTAGACGAGCTGAAGTCGACCTCAAGGTCGTGATGAAGTCCTCGCGCTCCTTTGGCTCAACAACTTGAGTGCCTCAAGTGTGACACCTCGTAGGGAGTTACACACGTCCAGTGCCTGGCGATGACTCCCGCTTCCCTGATCCAGCAGCAGTTGCGGAAGTAGAGCTCCTGGATCCGAATCCCGCAGCGCGACGGTGCTCCGCGGTGAAGATGTCTCTCGTTCGCGCAGTCCAGACTTGGGACCGCGGTCACAGGAGAGAGAGATAGAATATCAATTGGAGGTGTTCCCAAAAGTGAGAAGACCTTTATTGAATATTGTGTGTATTTATCTGGCCAAATACCCCCACTATATATAGGGGGGAGGGGGTACACCCTCCCTCAAAGTCCCGGGGTGGGACTAATCAAGGGCAGGGGTGGGGAGGCGCGCCGACCTGCCCCCACCCATGGGCCTGATGACCCACAAGTATAGGGGGTGTATTGCAATATTTTTGATAAGTAAGAGTGTCGAACCCAACGAGGAGCAGAAGGTATTGGCTAGTGGTATGGATCAACAATTCTCTACAAATACTTAACAAACGGATTCTTAGGGTTTTTTGATAAAGCAAGTAAATAAAGTACGAGTAAATAAAAGATAGTAGGAATAAATGCAGCAAGTGTCCCAATCCTTTATGCCGCAAAGGACTAGCCGGTTGTATTACTTAAGATAACCAAACGTTCTTGAGGACACATGGTAAGACTGTCAAGTGCTTTTGCTTCATATAGTTGATTAATCTTCTTTAGCTTGCTAAGTGTTGCGTGGGTGAACCTGTGCTAATGTACCGACCTTCCTAGGACTAATACATACTTGTATTATACCCCTTGCAAACATCCGTAAGTACAAAAAAGTAATTAAGGTAGAAACCTAACCACAACTTTAAACTCTAAGACCTTACGTCCCTTGTGCAATGGTTTCCTAACGGGGGTTCAGGTTTCTGTCACTCCGGCAACCCCTATGATTAGTAGCCAAATACACAATGCATTCCCCTAGGACCATATAGGTGAAGTGTCATGTAGTCGACGTTCACATGACACCACTAGAAGAATTACACCACAACTTAAATATCAAACTATTGAATCTTTCTCAACACAACTCCACTACGAACAACATGACTTCTACCATGTCCTCAAGAACAAAACGAACTACTCACAAGACATCATATGGATCATGATCAGAGATGGAATAATGATATATAACAATCTGAACATAAACAATAATTCAGTGGTTCACTCAATAGCATCAACTACAAAGAGTAATCAACACCGGGAAAGTTTCCCCTAAGAACTATGCAAGATTCAACTCAATTGTTACAGCAATATGGAGATGTTGATGATGGTGATGATGGTGGTGGTGATGATGATGATCCCGATGAATTCTAGCTTGATGGTGGTGTTGATGGTGACGATCTCCCCTCTCCGGGAAGGAATTCCCCTGGCAGAAATCTGTCTGCCAGAGAGATCTTTCTCTCTCGGTGTTTTCCGCCCCGTAGAGGCGGCGGAATCTTTCTGTGGTCGCTCCCCGAGTATTAGGGTTTCAGGAGGATTATATACGCCAGAGAGGAGAGCCAGAGGTGGGCCCGGGCGGCCACACCACCTGGTGGCGCGACACAGGGTAACCCGCGCCAGGGGGTGGTGTGGGCCCCCTATGGCCCATCTCCACTCCTCCTTATGGCTTCCTTCGTCTTCTGGAAAAATAGGATTTTTCGTATATTTTTCTCGGATTTTCTGATCTTCGCAAATTTTGCCTCCAAACAACACCTTTTCCATCAGAATCCTGACTGCAGCGGTCCATGCTCCAAAAGTCATCAACCATGCAAAAACAGATGAAATTACATAAGTATCACCTCTTAATATGAAATATATCAATGAATAACAGTGAATTATGATATAGAATAGTGATGCAAAATGGACGTATCAACTCCCCCCAAGCTTAGACTTCCCTTATCCCCAAGCGAAACTGAGCTCAATAAACATGACCTCAGGTTTATGGAGTGAAGAGTCGATAAAAGAATACATACAAGAAGCATCACATTCATCAATACATAGATCATAATAGAAGAGAACTCACTATTACATAACTTAACTTGCAATAAGTAAAGGAAACACAATAAAGATACATAAAGTGAATCATAATTGGTAATGGAAAACTTAGCTCTTGCTCGAAGAATAGTTGATAATTTGCTGGAGTTCACAAATAACTGTTTTCAATGATAGTTTTCAAAGTAGTAAACATCAAGATAAGAGCAATGTGCAAAACAAGGAACATAAAAAACATGATTGAATAAATCATCATATGAATGAATGAAACACAACAACTCAAAATACTTGCTGAGATAGAAGGGAATAGGTTTACTGACTCAACTAAAAAGTAAAAGAAGGGCCCTTCGTAGAGGGAAGCAGGGATTTCAAGTTTCATAAAGAGCTCCCAAAAATTATGATACTTATTAGCTTTTAGCTCTCATTGCCCCTATCATAGGCATCTTTAGGTGATTAAGGTTAAAGTGATCAAATATGAGGATATGCTTGACAAGTTGTAAATTGAGAATCTCATGTCCCTTGAATACGAGGGTTGCTCCTCATGCTACTCAAGTTTAGTCACCGGTAAGTTCTTGTCATCGTAAGCACATGTGTATCATGGAGAACCGCCAACGGGGTACCCCTTGCCTGATGATACGAAAGAATCCCCATATCAAAATGACAAGGCAAGCAGACAACAAGCATCTCAGCAATCTTCTTATTTACCATGGGAATATGGTTCTTTTTTTCTCTCTTTCCTATTTTCATAATATCTTTTTTTTATCTTTTTCTCAATCTCTATCTCCTTTTTTATAAGAAGAATGCTTCATAGATGCTCATTATGGTTACGCTGCAGGTTTCCACCATGACAGCATGGATTAGACCGGCGGCCCAGGCGTTTGTCTAACACACATGCATAACTCCATGGACTTACAAGCTCCCCTTTCATTTCACACCGATGACATCCATAGACAAAAGAACATGATATCAACTAGGTACAAAGTACCAGTGCAATGTTGAAAGCGTTCCCCATGACAACATGGTTCTGCTAATTCACAACTTACAAAGCGCAAGCCTATACGCAGCATAGATGGGCACAATGGTTCAAGTTTATTAAATGCAAGAAAGTAAAGTGCGCCATCAAGTTCGTGAGAGCTTTAATCAGTAATTTTCACATAAAAAGTTTAATTTGGAAGGTAGATAAAAACATGAATTTACTTGGAATAGCAATAGTGCTAATAGGCAGGTATGGTGGACACAAATGGCATAGGTTTTTAGTTTTAAGGAGTGGATGCACGAGAAGAATTCCCTCTCAGTACAGGTTTTTGGCTAGCAAGGCTGGGTAGCAAGTATAAGAGTTGAAGGAAACAAACAAACATACAAGTGATAAAGACAAACATGCAATCTTCCTTGGAAGCACAAAAGATCTTAACTAGAGACTAAACTTGTGAGCAAATCAAGAAAGAAAGATGATGAAATATTTTTATTTAGAATACTTTTATCTTTTTCATTCAACTCTCAAAAATAGTGATGCTACTGATCGAGCTAGGTTTGCCAAAACCAACTAGATTAACTCAATGATCCCAAAGTGCTACCAATACTAACAATAATATCAATCATATAACCGCGAATTGAAAACTAATATAAGCTATGCAAAAGAGTAAATGATAGAACTTCTTATTACTATTCCATAACGGCAACTCACACCAAGGGATACATATCTAACGAGAGAGGGGACACTTCCATAATGCAAACCATCCTACATGATAATTTCTCTATTCATGATATGACTCTACTAAAAAGGTAAAAAGATAGAAGATAGTGATGTGATACCGCGACACTCCCCCAAGCTTGGAACAAACCAAGGGGATGCGAAACCTGATGACGAATTACTCCTTTGGTGGTGGTGGTATCCTCTTGATGAGCTCTTTGATCAATTTCCCCAAGTCCTCAATCTCGAAGGTGAGAGTACGAATCAACTCCGAGTTGTGCTTGATGCGGTGCATGATCATGTTAGATTGTGGATCCCAGCTCTTGTGATTCTTTTTCCACTCTTCCTTCTTGGAGTCTTCTTTCCCTGCATGGCGTGGAGCTAAATAGTGACGCAGAGTTTTCCCTCCAGTTGACATCCGTGCAGTCCTCCTGACCCTGACAGATCTTGCTAACACTCCAATGCTTGCAATGGTAGTTGATACGTCCATTTTGCATCACTATTCTATGTCATAATTCACTGTTATTCATTGATATATTTCGTATTGAGAGGTGATACTTATGTTATTTCATCTGTTTTTGCATGGTTGATGACTTTTGGAGCATGGACCGCTGCAGTCAGGATTCTGATGGAAAAGGTGTTGTTGGAGGCAAAATTCACGAAGATCAGAAAATCCGGGAAAATATATGGAAAATCCTATTTTTCCAGAAGATGAAGGAAGCCAGAGGGAGGCTGGAGATGGGCCATAGGGGGCCCACACCACCCCCTAGCGCGGGCCAGCCTAGGCCGCGCCACCAGGTGGTGTGGCCACCCTGGTCCACCCCTGGCACTCCCCTCTGGCGTATATATTCCTCCTAAAACCCTAAGACTCAGGGAGCAACCACAGAAAGATTCCGCTGCCTCTGCGGGGCGGAAAACACCGAGAGAGAAAGATCTCTCCGGCAGACAGATTTCTGCCGGGGGAATTCCTTCCCGGAGAGAGGAGATCGTCGCCATCAACACCACCATCAAGCTGGACTTCATCAGGATCATCATCATCACCACCACTATCATCACCATCAGCACCCTCATCACCATCTCCATATTGTTGTAACAATTGAGTTGAATCTTGCATTAGTTCATAGGGGAAACTTTCCTGGTGTTGATTACTCTTCGTAGTTGATGCTATTGAGTGAACCTTTAAATTAATGTTTATGTTCAGATTGTTATACATCATTATTCCATCTCCGATCATGATCCGTATGATGTCTTGCGAGTAGTTCGTTTTGTTCTTGAGGACATGGGAGAAGTCATGTTGTTAGTAGTGGAGTTGTGTTGAGAAAGATTCAATAGTTTGATATTTAAGTTGTGGTGTACTTCTTCTAGTGGTGTCATGTGAACGTCGACTACATGACACTTCACCTATATGGGCCTAGGGGAATGCATTGTGTATTTGGCTACTAATTGGAGGGGTTGCCGGAGTGACAGAAACCTGAACCCCCGTTAGGAAACCATTGCACAAGGGACGTAAGGGTCTTAGAGTTTAAAGCTGTGGTTAGGTTTCTACCTTAATTACTTTCTTGTACTTACGGATGTTTGCAAGGGGTATAATCACAAGTATGTATTAGTCCGAGGAAGGTCGGTACATTAGCACAGGTTCACCCACACAACACTTAGCAAGCTAAAGAAGATTAATCAACTATATGAAGCGAAAGCACTTCACAGTCTTCCCATGTGTCCTCGAGAACGTTTGGTCATCTTAAGTAATACAACAGGCTTGTCCTTTGATGCATAAAGGATTGGGCCACTTGCTGCATTTATTCCTACCGTCTTTTATTTACTCGTACTTTGTTTACTTGCTTTATCAAAAACCCCTAAAAATCCGTCTGCTAAGTATTTGTAGAGAATTCCTGATCCATACCACTAGCCAGCACCTTCTGCTCCTCGTTGGGTTCGACACTCTTACTTATCGAAAATACTGTGATACACCCCCTATACTTGTGGGTCATCAAGACTATTTTCTGGCGTCGTTGCCGGGGAGTGAAGCGCTATTGGAGAGTGGAACTGGTAAAGGAAACTTCTACTGTGAGTATTGTTTACTTCTGCTAGTTGCTTTATTTTTGTTATGGATAACTCGCTGAGTTTCTTATTTGGTAATGCTACTACCACTGCTAAGGTAGTAGATAAACCACCACCTGCTGAGAATGATGTTTTTAAAATACCTACAAGAATTATTGATCGTGTTATGGATAACTACTATGTTGGGGATGGAACTGTCCATCGCGGTGATCATTTACTCTTTATACACGAATTATGCGGGTTGTTCAAGTGTGCAGGTATTACTACAGATCAAGTTAAGAAGAAGTTATTCTCATTATCACTGAAAGGAAGAGTTGAGGAATGGTACAAGCTGCTAAAGAATGGTCAAGCTCTGGAATGGGAGGAAATAATGCCTCTCTTTTATTCAAAGTTTTATCCTCCTAGTGAGATTCATAAAGATCGGAATCAAATATACAACTTTTGGCCTCTTGATGGAGAGAGTACAACTCAAGCTTGGGGGAGATTGAAGTTACTAATGCTCAAATGTCCCATTCATGAGCTCCCCAACAATATTATTATCAATAACTTTTATGCAAGACTCCCTCTACATGACAAGGATTTATTGGACGCTTCTTGTGCTGGATCATTCACTCATATGGAAGACGAAGCTAAATGGGATCTTCTGGACCATATTCAAGACAATGCTGAAGCTTGGGAGAATGACAAAGGTAGAAAGTGAGGTATAAATTATGATTGTGATTGCATTGAATCTTTTATGGGAACTGATGACTTTCAAAATATTAAAAATGCTTATGGTCTAGATTCTCAAGCTATTGCTTCTTATTTTAAGGCTTTTGCTACCTATATTGAAGTGCCTAAAAAGAATTGGAATAAGTATCATGAACCTTATAAAGATATTGCTAAGAGTGCTCCTGCAAGAAATACGGAAGTTTATACTACTAATCATGTTTTACCTAAACCTTACATTGAGAAAATGCCTTTCCCAGTTAAGATAAAGGAACATTCTATGATGGCTAGTATGGTAGATGAAAGTATGAATAAAGCTGTTGAGCCTGATAAAAAATGGTTGATGAACCTATAATAGCAAATGTGAAAGACTTTGTTATTAAATATGAAGAAGAGGGATACACTATCCTTTGTAAGGATACCTCTAATATTGTTTCACAAAGTAGTATTATGAGAGCTAGAATTCCTGTGTTTTCTGTTAGAATAAGTGATCATTGTTATGATGGCCCTTGTGATGGCTATATTGTTAAGTTTATGCATGATACTAAAAGTTATTATGAGAGAGGGAAAAGTGTTCTTATTTATCTCAATAATATCAAGTCTCCCCGTTTTATGCTGAAAGTTTTTATGTTGCACTTCTTTTGCCTTCCTATGCTTGTAGCCTCTGGTTTCAACAACTTGTTCGTTTACAAAATTCCCTTGCATAGGAAGTGGGTTAGACTTAAATGTGTGTGTTTTTTTTTTGGTTCTTAATGCTCCCTTTCATTTCAATTCATATTCCTTTGTGAGCATCTTCAAAATTATCATGCCCATCTTAATGGCTATAAAGAAAAAGCTTTCTGGGAGACAACCCAATTTGTTTTTGCTTTCAGTTTGTTTTTATTTCTTTGAGTCTTGGAAGTTATTACTTTGGTAATAACCGCTCCTTATCTGTTTTGTTTGGTTTTTGTGTCAAGATCAACCTCTAATGAGAGATAAGTAATATTTGGGGAAGTTGCTGTCCTGAAACAGATTTTTGTTCTTCACCGTATAAATTCGTGAGAGATCTCTGTATGTCGGATTGAGCTGTATTTTTTTGTGCTTCTGTCCCAGATTGTTATTTAACTTTCGTTAGTTTTTGACTTTTTGATTTGAGCAACAGAAGATTTTCAAAAAAATTGATCTTTACCTACTGGTCTGTTTTGACAGATTTTGCCACTCTTGCATTTGCTTCTTTATTCGATTTCCTTTTTGAATTCTTTTTGGATTTTCGGAACGAGTTGCTACAGTAGCTTATGTTTTGATGGTTTTCAGTTAAAGTTGAACTCAAAAGGTTTTATCACTTCATATATACTAATGTTGCTAATGAGAACTGTCTGAAGTTTTGTGTGAAAGAAATTCCCTGGTAGTGGAGTTAATGGTGTAATAAGGAAGAGAAGGGTTTTATGACTCAAGTAATAAGTGTATGAATATGAAGATATTGATTATTCAAGTGGTGACTCCGGAAGAATCTACTAGATACCAAATTTAGAGACCTGCAGAGTCCGTTTTTAAAAAGGTAACCGTTCTGGTAAGAAAAGTTCCACGAAAATACAATCCAACTATATTTTTGCAGTTTTCAGTCAATAAGGGAAACTATGAAGTGAAAAAGGGACAGAAACAGAGCCTGGGTGGCTCACACCACCCTGTGGCGCGGGCTCTCCCCTGGCCGCGCCACCAGGTGGTGAGTCCACCCCGGACTCCACCTCCGACTCGTTTTCTCCCAGTACCTTCCTTTTGATATGAAACTTTATAATATATAACTCCCGAATCCCCCAAGGTTCGTATATCGTGTTCTCGTCATGTTTTTGTTTTGATCTATTCCTGCCAGGACATACTCTTTGAAGGTTTAGAAGCACAATGGTGTCCGCCAAGGATAAAGGGAAGGAGCCTATGGAGGAAGACCTCCAAGACCCCGGGAAGGAGAAGGAGATCAAGAGTGAAGGTGAAGAGGAGCAAGGCCAACATCCGCACACCGGCACTACCATTGCAAGCATTGGAGTGGTGACGAAACCTGCCAGGGTTAGAAGGACTACACTGATGCAGACTGGGGGAAAAGCTCCTCGTCATAGTTTGGCTCCACGGTCACTTCCTCCACACACCAAGAATCCCTTCCATACCTTTATCCATAACCATGCAGGAAAAGAAGACTCCAAGAGGGAAGAACTGAAAAAGAATCACAAGAGCAAGGATCCACAAACTGAAATGATTATGAGCCGTATTGAGCACAACTCGGAGTTGATTCGTAATCTCACCTTCAAGATTGAGGACTTGGGGAAACTAATCAAAGAGCTTGTCAAGAGGATACCACCACCGCCAAAGGAGTAATTCGTCATCAGGTTTGGCATCCCCTTGGTTTGTTACAAGCTTGGGGAGTGCCGTGGTATCACATCACTATCTTCTATCTTTTTTACCTTATTAGTAGAGTCATATCATGAATAGAGGAGTTATTATGTAGGATGGTTTGCATTATGGATGTGTCCCCTCTCTCGTTAGATATGTATCCCTTAGTGTGAGTTGCCGTTATGGATTATTAATGAGAAGTTCTATCATTTACTCTTTTGCATAGCTTATATTAGTTTTCAATTCGTGGTTATATGATTGATCTTGTTGTTAGTATTGGTATCACTTTGGGATCATTGAGTTAATTTAGTTAGTTTTGGAAAACCTGGCTCGGTTAGTAGCAACACCTTTTTGAGAGTTGAATGAAAAAGATAAAGTACTCTAAAGAAAAAATAATTTCATCATCTTTCTTTCTTGATTTGCTCATAAGTCTAGTATTCTCTAGTTAAGATCTTTTGTGCTTCCAGGGAAGATTGCATGTTCGTCTTTATCACTTTTATGTTTGTTTGTTTCCTTCAACTCTTATACTTGCTACCCAGCCTTGCTAGCCAAAAACCTGTACTGAGAGGGAATTCTTCTCGTGCATCCACTCCTTTAAACCAAAACCTTTGCCATTTGTGTCCACCATGCCTACCTAGTAGCATTAGTGCTATTCCAAGTAAATTCTTGTTTTATCTACCTCCCAAATTAAACTTGTTATGCGAAAATTAGTGATTAAAGCTCTCACGAACTTGATGGCACACTTTACTTTCTTGCACTTAATAAACTCAAACCATTGTGCTCACCTATGTTGCGTATATGCTTGCACTTTGTAAGTTGTGAATTAGCAGAACCATGCTGTCATGGGGAACACTTTCAACATTGCACTGGTACTTTGTACCAAGTTGATATCATGTTCTTTTGTCTATGGATGTCGTCGGTGTGAAATGAAAGGGGAGCTTGTAAGTCCATGGAGTTATGCATGTGTGTTAGAGAAACGCCTGGGCCACTGGTCTAATCCATGCTGACATGGTGGAAACCTGCAGCGTAACCATAACAAGTATCTTTGAAGCATTCTTCTTATAAAAAAGAGATAGAGATTGAGAAAAAGAGAAAAGAAAAAAAGAGATATTATGAAAAGAGGAAAGAGAGAAAAAACGCCATATTCCCATGGTAAATAAGAAGATTTCTGAGATACTTGTTGTCTACTTGCCTTATCATTTTGATATGGGGATTCTTCCGTATCATCGGGCAAGGGGTACCCCGTTGGCGGTTCTCTATGATACACATATGCTTACAATGACAAGACCTTACCGGTGACTAAACTTGAGTAGCATGAAGAGCGACCCTCGTATTCGAGGGACATGAGATTCTCAACTTACAACTTGTCAATGCATATCCTCATATTTGATCACTTTAACCATAATCACCTAAAGATGCCTATGATAGGGGCAATGAGAGCTGAAAGCTAGTAAGTATCATAATTTTTGGGAGCTCTTTATGAGACTTGAATCCCTGCTTCCCTCTGCGAAGGGCCCTTTCTTTTACTTTGTAGTTGAGTCAGTAAACCTATTCCCTTCTATCTCAGCAAGTATTTTGAGTTGTTGTGTTTCATTCATTCATATGATGATTTATTCAATCATGTTGCTTATGTTCCTTGTTTTGCACATTGCTCTTATCTTGGTGTTTACTACTTTGAAAGCTATCATTGAAAACCAGTTATTTGTGAACTCCAGCAAATTATCAACTATTCTTCGACCAAGAGCTAAGTTTGCCATTACCATTCATGATTCACTTTATGTATCTTTATTGTGTTTCCTTTGCTTATTGCAAGTTGAGTTATATAATAGTGAGTTGTCTTCTATTATGATCTATGTATTGATGAATGTGATGCTTCTTGTCCGTATTCTTTTATCGACTCTTCACTCCATAAACCTGAGGTCATGTTTATTGAGCCCAGTTTCGCTTGGGGACAAGCGAAGTCTAAGCTTGGGGGAAGTTGATACGTCCATTTTGCATCACTATTCTATGTCTTAATTCACTATTATTCATTGATATATTTCATATTGAGAGGTGATACTTATGTTATTTCATCTGTTTTTGCATGGTAGATGACTTTTGGAGCATGGACCGCTGCAGTCAGGATTTTAATGGAAAAGGTGTTGTTTGGAGGCAAAATTCGCGAAGATCAGAAAATCCGGGAAAATATACGGAAAATCCTATTTTTCCAGAAGAGTAAGGATGCCAGAAAACGGAGTGGAGATGGGCCACAGGGGGCCCACACCACCCCTGGCGCGGGCAGCCCTAGGCCGCGCCAGGAGGTGGTGTGGCCACCCTGGCCCGCTCCAGCCTCTCTCCTCTGGCGTATATCATCCCCCCGAAACCCTAACACTCGGGGAGCGACCACATAAAGATTCCGCCGCCTCTGCGGGGCGAAAAAACACCGAGAGAGAAAGATCTCTCCGGCAGACAGATTTCTGCCGAGGGAATTCCTTCCCAGAGAGGGGAGATCGTCGCCATCAACACCACCATCAAGCTGGACTTCATCGGGATCATCATCATCACCACCACCATCATCACCATCAGCACCCTCATCACCATCTCCATATTGTTGTAACAATTAAGTTGAATCTTGCATTAGTTCATAGGGGCAACTTTCCCGGTGTTGATTACTCTTCGTAGTTGATGCTATTGAGTGAACCGTTGAATTATTGTTTATGTTCAGATTGTTATACATCATTATTCCATCTCTGATCATGATCCATATGATGTCTTGTGAGTAGTTCGTTTTGTTCTTGAGGACATGGGAGAAGTCAATTTGTTAGTAGTGGAGTTGTGTTGAGAAAGATTCAATAGTTTGATATTTAAGTTGTGGTGTACTTCTTCTAGTGGTGTCATGTGAACGTCGACTACATGACACTTCACCTATATGGGCCTAGGGGAATGCATTGTGTATTTGGCTACTAATCGTAGGGGTTGCCGGAGTGACAGAAACCTGAACCCCCGTTAGGAAACCATTGCACAAGGGACGTAAGGGTCTTAGAGTTTAAAGCTGTGGTTAGGTTTCTACCTTAAATACTTTCTTGTACTCACGAATGTTTGCAAGGGGTATAATCACAAGTATGTATTAGTCCTAGGAAGGTCGGTACATTAGCACAGGTTCACACACACAACACTTAGCAAGCTAAAGAAGATTAATCAACTATATGAAGCGAAAGCACTTGACAGTCTTCCCATGTGTCCTCGAGAACGTTTGGTCATCTTAAGTAATACACCGGCTTGTCCTTTGCTGCATAAAGGATTGGGCCACTTGCTACATTTATTCCTACCGTCTTTTATTTACTCGTACTTTGTTTACTTGCTTTATCAAAACCCCCTAAAAATCCGTTTGCTAAGTATTTGCAGAGAATTCCTGATCCATACCACTAGCCAGCACCTTCTGCCCTCGTTGGTTTTGGCACTCTTACTTATCGAAAATACTGCGATACACCCCCTATACTTGTGGGTCATCAGAATTGCCAGTGTGCGGATGTTGGCCTTGCTTTATCTCCTCTTCACCTTCACTCTTGATCTCCTTCTCCCGCCCCGGGTCTTGGAGATCTTCCTCCATAGGCTCCTTTCCTTTATCCTTGGCAGACACCATTGTGCTTCAAAGCTTTCAAAGATAGTTCCTGGCAGAAACAGATCAAAATTAAAACATGACGAAAATACGATATATGAACCTCGAGGGATCCGGGGGATTATATATTACGAAGTTTCACATCAAAAGGAAGGTACTGGGAGAAAACGGGTTGGAGACGGAGTCCGGAGTGGCCACACCACCTGGTGGCGCGGCTAGGGGTGGGACCGTGCCACAGGGTGGTGTGAGCCACCCTGGCTCTGTTTCTATCCCTCTTTTGCTTCGTAGCTTTCTTTATTGGCTAAAAACTGCAAAAATATATTTGGATAGTATTCTCGCGGAACTTTTCTTACCAGAACTGTTACCTATTTGAATACGGACTCTGTAGGTCTCTGAATTAGTATTTAGTAGATTCTTCCGGAGTCACCACTTTAATAACATCAATATCTTCATCTTCATACACATATTGCTCGAGTCATGAAATCTTTCACTTCCTTATACACCATCATCTCCACTACCTAGAAATTTCTTTCACACAAAACTTCACACAGTTCTCATTAGCAACATTAGTATAAGTGAAGTGATAAAACCTTTTGAGTTCAACTTCAACTGAAAACCATCAAACATAAGCTAATGTAGCAACTCCTTCCGAAAACCCAAAAAGAATTCAAAAGGAAATCGATTAAAGAAGCAAATGCAAGAGTGGCAAAATCTGTCAAAACAGACCAGCAGGTAAAGATCAATTTTTTCGTAAATCTTCTGTTGCTCAAATCAAAAAGTGCAAAACTAACGAAAGTTAAATAACAACCTGGGGCAGAAGCACAAAAAATTACAGCTCAATCTGATAGACAGAGATCTCTCGCGAATTTTTACGGTGAAGCACAAAACTCTGTTTCGAGACAGCCACTTCCCCAAATCTTACTTCTCTCTCATTAGAGGTTGATCTTGACACAAAAACCAAACAAAAAGGATAAGGAGAGGTTATTACCAAAGTAATAACTTCCAAAACTAAAAGAAACAAAAACAAACTGAAAGCAAAATAAACTGGGCTGTCTCCCAAAAAGCTCTTTCTTTATAGCCATTAATATGGCCATGATAATTTTGAAGATGCTCACGAAGGAATATGAATTGAAGTGAAAGAGAGCATTAAGAAGCAAAAATACACATGTTTAAGTCTAACCCACTTCCTATGCAAGGGGATTTTGTAAACAAACAAGTTGTTGAAACCAGAGGCTACTAGCATAGGAAGGCAAAAGAAGTGCAACATAAAAACTTTCAGCATAAAACGGGGAGACTTGATATTATTGAGATAAATAAGAACACTTTTCCCTCTCTCATAATAACTTTTAGTATCATGCATAAACTTAACAATATAGCCATCACAAGGGCCATCATAACAATGATCACTTATTCTAACAGAAAACACAGGAATTCTAGCTCTCATAATACTACTTTGTGAAACAATATTAGAGGTATCCTTACAAAGGATAGTGTATCCCTCTTCTTCATATTTAATAACAAAGTCTTTCACATTTTCTATTATAGGTTCATCAACCATTTGTTTATCAGGCTCAACAGATTTATTTGTACTTTCATTAACCATACTAGCTATCATAGAATGTTCCTTTATCTTAACTGGGAAAGGCATTTTCTCAATGTAAGGTTCGGGTAAAGCATGATTAGCAGTATAAACTTCAGTATTTCTTGCAGGAACACTCTTAGCAACATCTTTATAAGGTTCATGATACTCATTCCACTTCTTTTTAGGCACTTCAATATAAGAAGCAAAAGCCTTAAAATAAGAAGCAATAGCTTGAGAGTCTAGACCATAAGCATTTTTAATATTTTGAAAGTCATCAGTTCCAATAAAAGATTCAATGCATTCATAATCATAATTTATACCTGACTTTCCTCCTTTGTCATTCTCCCAAGCTTCAGCATTGTCTTGAATACGGTCCAGAAGATCCCATTTAGCTTCGTCTTCCATGCAAGTGAATGATCCAGCACAAGAAGCATCCAATAAATCCTTATCATGAAGAGAAAGCCTTGCATAAAAGTTATTGATAATAATATTGTTGGGGAGCTTATGAATGGGACATTTGAGCATTAGTAACTTCAATCTCCCCCAATCTTGAGCTGTACTTTCTCCATCAAGAGGCTAACAACTGTATATTTGATTCCGATCTTTATGAATCTCACTAGGAGGATAAAACTTTGAATAAAAGAGAGGTACTATTTCCTCCCATTCAAGAGCTTGACCATTCTTCAGCAGCTTATACCATTCCTCGGCTCTTCCTTTCAGTGATAATGATAATAACTTTTTCTTAACTTGATCTGTAGTAATACCTGCACACTTGAATAATCGGCATAATTCGTGTATAAAGAGCAAATGATCACCGGGATGGACAGTTCCATTCCCAACATAGTAGTTATCCATAACACGATCAATAATTCTTGTAGGTATTTTAAAAGTATCATTCTCAGCAGGTGGTGGTTCATCTACTACCTTAGCAGTGGTAGTAGCATTACCAAATAAGAAACTCAGCGAATTATCCATATTGAAAATAAAGCAACTAACAGCAGTAAACGATACTCACAGTAGAAGTTTCCTTTACCAGTTCCACTCTCCAATAGCGCTTCACTCCCCGGCAACGACGCCAGAAAATAGTCTTGATGACCCACAAGTATAGGGGGTGTATCGCAGTATTTTCGATAAGTAAGAGTGTCGAACCCAACGAGGAGCAGAAGGTGCTGGCTAGTGGTATGGATCAGGAATTCTCTGCAAATACTTAGCAAACGGATTTTTAGGGTTTTTTGATAAAGCAAGTAAATAAAGTACGAGTAAATAAAAGACAGTAGGAATAAATGCAGCAAGTGGCCCAATCCTTTATGCGGCAAAGGACAAGCTGGTTGTATTACTTAAGATGACAAAACATTCTCGAGGACACATGGGAAGACTGTCAAGTGCTTTCGCTTCATATAGTTGATTAATCTTCTTTAGCTTGCTAAGTGTTGGGTGGGTGAACCTGTGCTAATGTACCGACCTTCCTAGGACTAATACATACTTGTGATTATACCCCTTGCAAACATCCATAAGTACAAGAAAGTAATTAAGGTAGAAACCTAACCGCAACTTTAAACTCTAAGACCCTTACGTCCCTTGTGCAATGGTTTCCTAACGGGGGTTCAGGTTTCTGTCACTCCGGCAACCCCTACGATTAGTAGCCAAATACACAATGCATTCCCCTAGGCCCATATAGGTGAAGTGTCATGTAGTCGACGTTCACATGACACCACTAGAAGAAGTACACCACAACTTAAATATCAAACTATTGAATCTTTCTCAACACAACTCCACTACTAACAACATGACTTCTCCCATGTCCTCAAGAACAAAACGAACTACTCACAAGACATCATATGGATCATGATCAGAGATGTAATAATGATATATAACAATCTGAACATAAACAATAATTCAATGGTTCACTCAATAGCATCAACTACAAAGAGTAATCAACACTGGGAAAGTTTCCCCTAAGAACTATGCAAGATTGAACTCAATTGTTACAGCAATATGTAGATAGTGATGATGGTGGTGATGATGATCATGATGATCCCGATGAAGTCCAGCTTGATGGTGGTGTTGATGGCGACGATATCCCCTCTCCGGGAAGGAATTCCCTCGATAGAAATCTGTCTGCCAGAGAGATCTTTCTCTCTCGGTGTTTTCCGCCCCGCAGAGGCGGCGGAATCTTTCTGTGGTCGCTCCCCGAGTATTAGGGTTTCGGGAGGATTATATACGCCAGAGGGGAGAGCCAGAGGTGGGTCAGGGCGGCCACACCACCTGGTGGCGCGGCACAGGGTAACCCACGCCAGGGGGTGGTGTGGGCCCCCTATGGCCCATCTCCACTCCTCCTTCTGGCTTCCTTCGTCTTCTGGAAAAATAGGATTTTCCGTATATTTTTCCCGGATTTTCTGATCTTCGCGAATTTTGCCTCCAAACAGCACCTTTTCCATCAGAATCCTGACTGCAGCGGTCCATGCTCCAAAAGTCATCAACCATGCAAAAACAAATGAAATTACATAAGTATCACCTCTTAATATGAAATATATCAATGAATAACAGTGAATTATGATATAGAATAGTGATGCAAAATGGACGTATCAGGGCCCCTCGTGGGGCAGGCCCATTAGGGCCACCGGCCACCCCCTAGGCCTCTCCTAGGGGTGTGGTCCCCTCTTGGGCCCTTTCCCATCCGGGAATTGGCCCATTACGCCTTTTGACCTTTTAATTGATTTTCTCTTTTATTAAATAATTATGAATAAATGATTAAATCAATATTTAATATTCATTCACATATTATTCAACCTTCGTGGCTATGGAACACCTTCCACCTCCACTCCGGACTTACCAAAACCCTTCCGGATTTCTCTACTATTCTTTGGCGATTCCTCTGATCCTATAAACACTCTCTAAGCATCATCAAGCCCTTAAGCGTGATACCTCACGGTTCGGGAACACTCCAGACATGGTCGGGACACTCCCGCACCAATGATCAACATAGGGACCTGGATGGCCATGTGACCCCTGTGCGTTCCACGAAGATCTTTCGTCGTTTGAACCGGGACAGTCGTGTCTTATTACCTTTGTCTCTCGATACTTGCATTGCCTGAGATCTGATCAATGACATCACCATGTCGTGTTCAATCTCGTTACCGAACAATGCTACTTAACTCGTTCCGACAAGTGATATCCCTCTGATCAAATCACACGCTGCGCAGCTATTGGATATAACTTCTCCGAGTGGGCCCTCGAGTATCTTCCCGTCACATGGACAAACAAATCCCACTCTTGACATATATTGCCTCTAAGGTTTCCTCCGAGTACCTGAACACACCTTTATAACAACTATATTACCAAGTGGCGCTTGATGCTATCTAAGCACTCTAGGAGACAGTGATTGCTATAGTCTCACGGTCTAAGGAATAGTCTACGAGGATCCATTTTTAATCATCTTAACTTGAACTTCGTGACATGATCAAGTCACGATTTTTAGGTTGGGTATTGGTTCATCATCTCATTCTCAAAATGAGTTGACTCCATTTCCAACTAGCATAAATGCCACATAATCAGGAAACATGATCATCTGTTGACCAATGAACCAGTGACTAGAGTTTCACTGGGAACCCCTGATTGTTTATATATCACACGTGTATTGATGTTTCCACTCAATACAGTTATAGCATGATATAAAACTTAATCATAAACTATACGAAATATGATAATAGTCCTTATAACTATTTGTCTCTAGGGCATATTTTCAACACGACCTCCTTTAGAGGACTATATTTATTTCTCTAAAGTTTACTCCTCTAACTGATTGGGGATCGGTTAGAGATGCCCTAACATCAGCTGCACAAACTGCAAATTCCGTCCCTTCAAGAAACTGTTTAGATATGTCCATGCGTGTTGTTGCGTGCACTAAGTATGTTTGTCGGTTTTTTCACAACGTCGTTGCTAACTATTGGAATTAGTTGGAGGACTTGTGCTCCTAATTATTCAGTTACTTTTCTTTCTAATCTTGCATTTGCTTTCTCGACGACAAAGGTTAATAATGGTAGACAGTAGGATGATTTTATTGTCTTTCTAAACTGTCCAGATGCAGAAGAATGCTATGTGATTGGGACATATTTGCATGCACTCTCCAAATCTAAAGCAATGAATGATGGATGAGACAAATATCTTTCTTTCAGTTTTCGCAGAACATTGCTAATCATGTTTAACGCTGAAGCTTTTGAAAGGTATTCCCAAATAAATAATGATGAACAATGAGAAATAGTTCATCACAACATGTTTGAGTTTGCTAATCGGACTATGCCCAAAGTGCTAGTCATAAATGTTAGATCGACCTTGATATGAAGATATATGCCTGAATGCATCACACCGAATCACCCTACTGAGAGCAGCGATTTTGGCGTGCATGCGATATCACGTGCACGGCCACACGCTCTCTCTCCTATGCTCTACGAAAGTTTGTGCCAGCCTAACATCTCTTCTTCCATATTGTTATGTAATTTAAAACATTCGTAGATTTTTAACCACAAGTCTAAATTAAGAATCGTTTGTATATCTGAGTTTCTAGTGAATAGAGCTTCAAAATAAGACTAATATTTTATATATTTTGACATTATTTGAAAATCAATATTTAAAACATGGTGAAACTTTGAAAACATTTATGAAACCTGGTGACATTTTTTGTTTCAAAAAACATGTATCACTGTGTTTCATACTTTATTCATCATAGTTAAAAAATAATTGGCAAATTTTTTAGAGTTCAAGCAATAAAAAATATATTAATGAAAATAAAAACATGTTTTCATAGAGTTTTATTGGGTTTCAATATCCATCATTATGTTTGAAAATTTACATTTTAAATTTTGCCCAAAAAGATTAATTTTGGGCTTATTTAATAGATATTGTCAAAATAAATACAAATGTTTAAACAGAATGTTAATCCGATATATTTACTTTAAAACATATTATCTTTTTTAATCTAACGCTACGTACCAAAAGGAAGTACTAGAAAGTGGCAGAAAAAGCAAAGATTCTTGCGTGCATCTGTCAGAGGTGGGAGGAGAGAGAGTGGACATGAAAATCTAAAAGAGAAATGAACGAGGCTCTCGCATGCACGCTAGCTCGCGTGCACGCCAGAGTTACGTAACCCTACTGCTCTGACGGTTGGGCCTCTAGCTTCCAAGTAGCAACATGTGTCAGTGAGAAAAACGTGTATCGGTTACGTCTCTAGCTGCCAACACAGTGTAATGTGTGTCACTGAGAAACTTTTAAACATGTACAAATTAGGATATCTCACATATACACTGAACTGATCTTGAAACATATCGAGGGTCCTGCTAAGAGGAGCAGATGAGCCCCAGATTAGTTTTGCATTTCCAGCTATCATGCATCTAGTCGATGAACTTCAATAATATATGCTACTATTATGAATCCATTACGCAGACAACATATTAAAAAAATTAATTTTCGAATATACTCATGGTGCATTGGGAGCTGGTGTGCCATGGGTAGTGTACGTACCCATGACGCACCTCAAGGTACGCCATGAGTAATTTTTACCAGTGGCGTGCTACCCGTGGCGCACCACACTGGTGCGCCACGGGTATCTTTTTCCTAGTATTGATAAGATTAATGTTTTTCTTCTCTGATGTAGCCCGGGGGTCTCGATGTTCGTGACTCAACCACGGGGATAAACATAAGGAAGTATGATGGGAAAACAACTCAAAGACATACCAGAGATAAATAGAAAAGCCCACAACAAAGGAGTGAATCTGGCAACAAACACCCAGAGATGAAGCCTCCGGATCTGAAAAGCCAAGTCGTCCATCTGTTCAATAGAATGCAATTGTAAAAATTGGCAAAGGTCTATTAGAATCCCTACATAAAAGACTAGCTACTTCTAAGAAGTCTTCATCTCTCCACAAGGTCTTGGATTTCACACATGGCGGAATTTGGGGGAGCAAAGTTCAACTCTCAAGTCTATTATTAGTTTAAACCTACATCTAAGCACGTAAAACCTTTATATATGCAAGGGGAGAAATGGTAGGTGAGGGGATAAGGACAAGGGCCACATCCTTTTTTATTTCGCATATGCAGGGTGCCAGAAAACTCGACCTTAAGGGAGATTCCATTCTCCATGTATTCTTGTAAGATAAAACAATTTAACAAGTAATAATTTATGTAAACGAGATTTAACTAAGAATTTGTTAGAAGCCAACTAATTTTACCAGGTTCTTCATACAAAACACCTTGCCTGTAATGTTCTAAAATATTATTCCACATATCCAAGGTCTTTCTGTAGACATCTTCTAAATCCCATACAATTTAAATTTTGAGCAATTATTGTGATTGCTAAACCATCTTCAAACATAAATATCAAATTATCTCAATATTACAGGATATGTAAACCACTAGCACTAAGATGATGCACTAAACCTTTAATTACCATGGTTTAATGCTCTCTTACTAAGGTTAGTTAGAACATCATGATCCATATTAAAAAGAAAAAGAGAAATAGGATCCCATTGTCTAATGTCCTTTTTAGTTTGAAAACATGGACTAGTTTTTGTCATTTAACATGATACACACTTTTCCTTTCTGATCCACTTGCTTTTTCTATGGAATAAGAGGAAATACAATACATGACCAAGGCAGGTTAAGCAAGTGGAGGCTATTCGATGACATCAAAGTATTAAGTACAGGGTTTGCTCACTCGAATCTATGACAATAGAAAGAGAGAATAATTCAGCAACTCACTTTCTAGTTGCTTTAGCTAGAAGTCAAAATGTTTTCTAGTTTGGGTTTGTCCCAATCAGTTTATAGGATCTAGTTTTTGTCCAGTATATGAACTCTTTTATCATCAATCAATAAAATATCTCCTTCATGCAAAAAAAAAGTACATAAACTACCAATTTATTTTCTCTTGTGATTTTTCAAAATTAGCTTTAAGAATCACACTAGCTGTCTTAGTTCTACCCAAGCGTTGATAGTTCATGGAGCATAATAACACTATCTAAAATAAAACAATTTTTAATGAAAAACATATTGAATTTTAGAAATTAACACATCATCTAAACCAACAACGTTCTTATTATGACCTTTGGTTAAAAATGATGAAAGTAATAGCTCAATGATTGTTGTGTGATTGTTAGTTTCTATGTTGACTTTGAAATGTGTCACTAGCTTCATGCTTTTCCAAAGGAATAAAAGAGTTCATTTTTTCTATAATACTATGACTCCGTAGCAATTTATATACTACTAATATTTTAGCAAAATTGATAAGCGCAAAAGCACATGGCTCAATTTTTGTGAGGTTTATTCACTTTTTGTTTAATTGTGTGTTAGTCACTTTTATGATATTTTTCAATCACATTTATATGATTTCCATCACTTCAGGATTTTAATATTTAATTTTATTGATATAATTTAGGTTGGTGTTTTGTTTCAATTTTGCGTTTGTTGCGATTGTACTTTTTGCGTAATCACACTTTTTTGTGCAATTTTTGAGTGTGCAAATTACACTTTAGCAAGGGTAGAGAAGGGATTGAACATGAAGGTTTGCGTATTTTAGTCATATAACTATGAGATGCCATGTTAAGTAATTGAAAATGACTATTTACATGTAGCTTGCAATCTACTTATCCCAGTCACACTTCTAAACATTTTGGATCAATGAACTGCCATAAGGAAAAAACTCAAATTATGATTTGCAGAATGCGCAACTTTTCTATTGTACCTTAGGCGTGCTTTTGCTAATTTGCCCCCCCGATATTTCTATTGACCATAGACAATTGAAATCAGCATCACTTGTAGTATTGAAAGTGTACAATTTATGTGACGTGTAAATGCAATTGGTTGTATGTACTAGCTTATATAAGTACTCCTCCTTCTAAAATATGAGTCATATTAGTTTTCTAGTGAGGTAGACACAAACATGGTTTGATGCTGGCCTAAAGACCAGAAAGAAGAAGAAGATGCCATGGCGGCTTGTGTTGCAAAATGTCGACACCATGCATACAGAACCACTTATCACTTCATTGAAACCCTTTTCTAAAATCACTCAGGGTGTAAACTGAACCAAAAGGTATTGTTTAGGGGATAAGTAAGAACTATAATAATCCCCACCAAAAATAGTGGGAACAATAATTTTAAAGAAAAGTGAGCCCAAAATTTGTTTATGGGAGAGAAATTACTTTATCTCATAACTAAAGTAAGAACTCCCATTTATTTGTTGAATACTTTATTTCTAAGGGTTGGGTTTTTCCCAATAGCATATGAAAACATTTTAATCTATGTATTAAGATTCAAGACAGTACAATAAGAAGTTCTTGACCGTAAGGCTATCCAAGCCGTGATCACCCTCATGTTTATAAGTTTCCTCAAATTTCTTACATCTCAAACATGTTTTCAGACTAAACCATCATCTTATTAATTCACTAAACATTACATTCTAGTACATTGCACACTTATGGTACTGTAGATTTAGAATTTTGTTTTCTAAATGTAGAGCTGGTCATTGGACAAAAAAGAGTGACAGAAAGTCCCTTGAGTTAATGAGCCTCTATCTCCGTTACATTGAGTATTAATTTCACGATGATATAAACATTGTTTTTTCTAGTATCTTCACTTGTAGATCTTCTATAACTACCAATTATGACCAACATCAAAATAAAAAAGTAGTTATATCTTAGCCGTGAGATCTTGGATCATAACCTTGAGAAAGCTTTCAATATGAAACTAGTTATTTGTATCTTTGAACACCTTTTTGGTTTGGAGATAAACTTTCATGAGAGTGAAGTTTTCTATATTGGGAAAATAAATGAAGTTGAAGATCAATATAAATATTTATGCCGTGAATACGGATATCTTTCTTTCAGATATTTGAGAGTATGTATTCACCTTCAAAATCTTAAGAATGGAGAATGGAAACATGTAGAAGTCCGTCTCAGAAAAAATCTAGCATGTTGGATGGGTAAATTATTATCTTATGGAGATCGATCAGTTCTAATAAATCATGTGGCTACTAGCTTGCCGATGTTCATGCAATCTTTCTTGAAAACACCTAACGGGGTACGGAAGAGATTATAAATATTTAGATCACATTTTTTGGCTGCGTGATGGCCACAAACAAAAATAAAGATTAACTAAGTGGAATGTCATATGCCAACCACAGGATTCCGGAGGTATAGGTGTAGAAGAATTATGCATAGAAAATAAATGTTTACTCGTCAAATGGTTGTTTAGTTTAATCTTTTAACGAGGAAGGTGCGTGACAAAAGTTACTACAAAACAAACACATTCACTCTAAAACATTATTGCAAGTGGAAGCAAAACCAACCTGACTCTTCCTTTGAAAAGACTTGGTGAGGAGTTAAGCATGAGTTCTTTTCTAGATGGTCCTTTGTAGTTATAAATTGTCATAATACGAGGTTTTGGGATGACACTTGGTTAGGGGTTCACCACACGTCAATATCCATCATTTTATGATATTGCACATTGAAAAGATGTTCGGTAGCCGGTGTTATGGCGCACACCCCTCTAACTATAGCTTTTAGAAGGGATTTAGCAAGGAATAAATGGCCGAGATGGCTTTATTTATTTTAACGGAAATTGATTTTTCTACTGATTAAATGTATGTACCGTTGACTTAATGATGGGCACACTAGGTTCCTCGTAAGTATACTTGGAGAACAAAAGTGCCACTTAAAATTAAGATATATGTGGCTTCTTCACAAAAAAGGCTTTTAACAAAAGATAATTTGGTAATAAGGAATTGGCAAGGCAATAAGAGCTGTTATTTTTGAGACAAAGAGGAAACAATTCAACATTTGTTTATATCTTGCCTTCTACAAAAAAAAAATGTATAGTTCACATGGATTGGAGGATTTATACAACCGTTTGAAACATTATTTATACCTTACCCTTTTACAAAATCAGACCCGTATGGGACACACGTGCAGACGGTTCGACGGAACCAGGCCTCCAAATTAGGAGGGCCCCTAATTTTGTATGTTAAATTACTATTTAATACTACTAATCATCTGTCTACTGGAGACTAATTAATTTCTCCCAAAAAGTTAGAGGCTAACAGATGCATGCAATAGGATAATATATGCCTGCCTAGGAGTCTGCAATCGACTTAACTCCAGTGCCCAACTCCTGAACGCCCCTCCTCTTTTCTCTTCCAGCGTAAGAGTCGTTCTGTTCATTTTCCAATCATATCTTATACCAAGACAATTTCAGTCTGATTTCCCCAATGAACAAGTACAAGATACTGTTCGTTGCAGGCTGCAACATCAATCTACCATCGATTTATTTGGTGTTTTCTTCTTAGTTTCTCATCTTTCTGCTCTTCTTCTGATCCTCTTGCTGCTTGTTGCCACCCATGCGATCCGGGCTCATCCACCCGTCATGAGTGCTTTTCGCCGAACAATTCATGGAGGAGAAACCGGACTACGGAGCCACACGCGCCGCATTTCGATAGCTTGCTTTCAAAATCAATCAAAAGTTGTTAAATCACATATTGCTTCCATGTTATGTTTTTATACATGTCACTTTGCGGAAGGTTTTTTATGAAAAATTAATTGAAAGGATTTTTGCGGTAGTACTTTTGAATTCTAGATAATCATTTTCTGATAAGATGCAATTCTTTCAAAATTTGTACCACCAACATGATAAATATATTACAAACAGTGTTTTCCAATGGTGATGTCGAGGCCCAAATTTTTGGTTTTGCATAGAGCCTCTGTTTTCTCGGGTACGGCCCTGTACAAAATATATATGACATACCCACCTGATCATACCTTTGACCATACATTAGATATGTGTATGGTCATTTCCCCATCAGGTGGAGCGCATGCTGGTAATACTTTGTGCAACCGTTTGCGCGGGATTTGTACAACTAGTGCTGGTGACGACTGGACAATATGATATCATTGATGCATATACGTCATATGATATTAGTTTTATTTAGACGATGGATACATGTCTCCGTCTTATATGATCTGTATATAAACTATACTATGGTGCGAACATATTTAATAGTGAAATAAATAGGCTAACATCGATGCCCGATGTAGTCTACCATTTTGTAAAAAAGAAAAAAGAAATAGGCATGAGATCAACACTTGTGATTGTTCTCATCGGCCATTCAGAAATAGATATTTCTCACCCATCATGTAAATAGCAAGACAATCTTCAAGGGAGGTTAGACCGTGAGAATATCTGGTTTAGAACCTAACCAAACTTTAATCCCTTTTCATCTAACACATTTAACATTTTTTGTACCATTTTTTTAATTCTACCACCTCTGGTGACGAAGAACCCCTCGAACCATTTATAGGCCATACTTCGAACATTTTTACTTCGGCATCCCCCCTTCCTTTTCAAACTTGGACAACAAAAACTCGATACCGTTTCGTTTCGAAGACCGTTGAACCCACCCGAAGCTCGTATGGTCCTCTTAAACGTATACTCACCGTACATGTATACTCACGTCCCCGCGGGAGACGGAAATCGGGAGGTATATAGCAGCAACAACAAAATTTCAAAACATGGCATGCAAAGATGTAGATTACGAGGAGTGGTATCAGCCGGTAAGAGCCTAGAATATGCCCAGCTCGACCCAGTACACCTATACGGAGGCATACATAGACTGGATATAGGTTTCAACCGATCAAAATAAAAATAGCCCATGCAAACTTAAATTTTAGAGGGGGACACCTAAGCTTCGAATTGTCCAACTCGTGTGCAATTTTTAGGTCACCGAGATCTATGGAAGTATGAAACAAGCCGGAATTAGCAAAACTTTTTTCTCGAAGTCGCTCAATAGAGTGTGTTACTCAAATGTTTGGTGGGTGAAATTTTCAAACTAGGAGAAGCCTCTGCATGGTGGGTCAAACAAACAAATATTACAACCCCTGGAAAAGAAATAAAATACTCCCTTCGATGTCAAAAAAGATGGTCACGGATTTGTTAAAATTGGGATGAATCTAGACACTATTTAGTATATAGATATACTCCCTCCGTCCCAAAATAAGTGACGTGAGTTTGTCTAGATTCGGATGTATCTAGTCTTGTTTTAGAGTAAAATTGAATCTAGACAAATGCAAGCCACTTATTTTGGGACGGAGGGAGTATACAAATTCTGACAAATTCTCGATATTTATTTTGGGACTGAGGGGGTAAATACAAACTCCATGGTGAAGCGGATTAACAGCAAAATAACAGACCTTTGTAGTGAATCAAGGACACGAGAAAAAACAAACTCGACAGTAAGAAACAAAAACCATAGCAAGAACCATGCAGAGTCACTTAATTAGCCGGCTGATTAGCCTCCGTCGCCTGAGTTACAGGTTCCGCCTTGCTCGGCACAGTCTCATCCGGCAGAGCTTTACCCTCCTCCGCCTTCGGTGGATCATCGGTCTTGTGCTCGAGCAAGGCGAAGCCTTTGGCCGCCTCGACTATGGCCACCGGCAGGCCGAGGCACTTGTCGACGATCTCCTCCTTCATCTGTTCCAGCTCATTGTAGAGCTTGTCCTCCTGTTTTTCCTTCTCCTTCTCGTCTTTGACTTTCTCCGCATTCTCCTTGCCCTTCTTCTTGGCTTCCTCGTACTCCCGCTGGAAGAGCTTCCATCCGTCATCGACGCCGAGCCTGGGTGGGCGGAACACGCGGCCGGTGCGCACCATGATTCTGGCATGGTCCTCACTGCGACAGGTGACGAGCACCGCGCTCTTCCTCGCCTTGGGCAGGCCGTAGGCGAGCCGCTCGTACCACTCGCCGTTCTTTGGTGGCTGCAGCGTCAGGTTGCTGTACCAGCCGTCGCCGCCACGGTACGCCCTGATGTCGTCGAACACGATGAGGTACCCCGTCTTGTACAGCGTCACGTACAGGATGAAGAGCAGCACGCCGATCTTGGATCTGTCCTTGTCCGCGGAGTCTGCCTTGACGACGACTTCGGCTTTGTCGACGATGTCCTCGACCTTGGCCGTGTCCAGGCCGAGGTTGTCGAGCATCCGGTAGAGGAGGTTGAACCTGTCCTCGTGGTCCGGCGGGCCGACGCAGACCCAGAGCCGGAGAGGGAAGGCGTCCTTGATCCTGTCGTGGACGAACACCTTCTGCGCCAGCGCCGTCTTGCCGCTGCCGTGGATACCCGCGATCCCCGCCGCCCTGAACAGCAACTGATCCTCTTTGCCCTCCTCCTCTTGGGGGCCGACGAGGGCGTCGACCACCTTGTCCGCCTCGTCCGCCCAGCCGTATATGCGGCTCTCGTCCACATAGCTCGTCGTCCATTCGTAGAGCACCGTGTCCTCGCCAGCCGCATCATGATTAGCAGCAGGATCAGAGGTAGAAGGAGCGTCGCCGAGGATGGTTATGGTATGCTGCAGCAAGGGCTCGACGGAGAATTCGGGCGATCGGGACTTGAAAGGGTTGCAGTCGCTCACCGACGGCAGCGTCATCTTCTTACTCTTGGCATTGTCTGACTGTTGCTGCTTGGAGCGTGCCTTGCATTGCTGCAGCGCTTCGTCGATCTTGCGCAGCAGCTCGGGCAGCTCCTCCTTCTTCTCCACGTCCGGTGGCTGCGAGGTGATCTTCTCCTTGTTCGCCCTGAGGATGCGGAAGATGTGGTCCAGCTCCGTCCTGTGAAGCAGGTCCCGGTCGTCCTCCTCGTCGAACGCCTGGAGCAGCTTCTCCAAGAGAGGCTTCAGATCATTGTTGCTTTCCTGCGCCATGATTACCTGGCTCAGTGTATCTACTTGGCAAAAACTTGAATAGCTTCGATGGCCTTTAGCAGATCGATGGAGCCTGTTTTATAGCTGAGTGTTGAGATGCTTACTCCCTTGATAAGCAAAGCGAGATGCCACAGATAAATGATTATGATCCCCGCGCTTTAGGGTTGGAGAAGCTAGCTACAGATTTGCAAACTTTGGACTTTCTATCGAATAACTTTGTGAAGATGTAAGAAATAGGTGCAGTGGCACCCAAGTAATGAATCATATTTGTTCGCACGACTTTTTTTTTTTTGCAAATTGTTGTTCCCACGACTCATATACTCTGTTTATGTCTATACATAAAATGGTGACATTTATACTCGGAATTCTACAGCAAAAATGTCCGGGTTGCATTATCTTTCGGTTAGAGAGCATACATTAGCAAACACGGAGACCCCTGTGTCTCTGAGAATGGCAATTCTCTAGGGAGGTAACATGCATACCCCCCTCTCTCTCCTCCCACTTTATTGCAGGTGTGTCAGTTTATTCTCTCTTCCTCCATATTTTACTAAGTAAATTTGTTAAACTTAAAACTTGTGTAGATTTTGAATCAAAATTCCGATTTGTTGCCGTTTTACTAAGAAATAGGTGCAGTGGCACCCAAGTAATGAATCATATTGTTCCCACGACTCTTTTTATGCAAATTGTTGTTCCCAGGACTCATATACTCTGTTTATGTCTACAGAAAATGGTGACATTTATACTCGGAATTCTACAGCAAAAAATGCCCGGGTTCCATTACCAAACACGGAGACCCATTTTTTTAGAATGGCAATTCTAGCATGCACGGAGGTAACATGCATGCCTCACTCTCTCTCCTCCCACTTTATTGCAAGTGTTTGTTTATTTTCTCTTCCTCCACATTTTACTAAGTAAAATTGTTAAACTTAAAACTTACGTAGATTTTGAACCAAAAGTCCGATTTGTTGCCGTTTTAATTTGAGTTCCTAATGAAGAGATCTTCACAATAAGACTAATATTAAATATATTTAAAATACGACTTTTGATACCCGATGAAACTTTGAAAAATTGTATGACACATGGTGAAATTTTGTTCTAAAAAACAATCTGTTTCACCGTGTTTCAAACTTTAATTATTTTTCTTTCACCATACTTTAAAATTGTGTCTGACGCGTTCGATAAATTTATCTGATAGTGAACCTTTTATGTTGTTTCATTGTGTTTCATCTTGACTCGCGATCTTTCAATGTGTTTCGGAATTCACGTTTATGAATTTTATTAATTTTTGGGCTTGATTAAAGCGTATCAACGAAATGAAAACACTGTTTCAAATTGATTATATTTTTGATAACTATTCCTACATACGCTTTCCTTTTAAATTTGGACTTGAAAATAACTAAATCCACTAATGTAGGGAAAAGAGAGTGTGAGTGTACTATATGCATGCAAAAGATTCTCTGTGAGTGTACGCTATCTATCATGCACGTTGGCTCGGGGTTTATGTGGGTGGCAAGATCACTTCTGCTATGTTCCTGGGGTTTATGTGGGTGGCAAGAGCACTATGAGGGCACAACCTTTACAAGTGAGGATTGGATAAGCTGGAAGACTGGTAGACCGAAGATGTTTAGGGTATTTCCAACTGCGTCCTGCATTTCTGACACATAGAGTGTCTGATTCGGTCCGTTTGCGGTCGGGAAGGACAAGCCGGAGGCCCTTTCCCATGTAGGCTAGACCAGTACACCCAACGACGCGCCCTCCCCCTCCCCTCATTTTGTCGGTCGGTGACCATTTTTTCTCAGTTTCGGCCATTTCACATATTTATACATATTCAAATAGTTCAAAACCCAAATTAAACATCATCGTTCACAACAAAATAATAAAGTCATGGTCCGGGCATAGTTTACACAATCAAATTATCAAAAGAGAGGGAGAGGACTAGTGGTTTTCTACAAATTCCCTGACATGCTCAATCAAATCATTTTGGAGTTGGTCGATCATGAATTTCATGATGCACCCACATAAAATGCTCGAACAACGACGGTGTACCAGACTCTCGTGCAACAATTCACCCTGATATTCCCACTCTTGGTCATATATGTTGTCATCACGCTCATCATCAACGATCTACATGATCACACAAGAATTCATCACCTTCCATATCTGTTCGGTGCTCCATGTTCAAGCAGGGTGCCACACAATAGCCCAACTAGATTGGAGCCCACAAAATGCCCGCTCCACATCCTTCCGTGCATTGTCTTGCTCTTTTGCAAACCTACGGTGTTTCTTCTTGAGGTTTGCAGACTGGCTTTAGAAATGTAGACCATGTAGGATATATATCAGATGCTAGATTGTATCCCTTGTTAATTGTATGGGTGGCCATTGACCACATAGTTTATCATCGGAGGATTGTCTTCTACAAGCCTATA
This sequence comes from Avena eriantha, assembly GCA_910589775.1. Lineage (NCBI taxonomy): Eukaryota > Viridiplantae > Streptophyta > Magnoliopsida > Poales > Poaceae > Avena > Avena eriantha. The sequence continues at coordinate 385,696,551 of OU342741.1, forward strand.
AAACACAGGAGACCGGACATTGATGTCATTGTGAGCGCCAACCATGCCAAAAAAATAAGTTCCACATCGAAAGATTATGTAATGCATCTGCCTCAAGTATGATTGTGCACCTCCAACATGTACTTTATATTGCCCCTACCAAGCAATCTTCTACTCTCAACACATGCAATATATGCTACCAAGCATACTAGAAAACCCTCTGGCCTCATTAAATGCCAACAACCAAGGATTGTTAGGAGCATTGGGTGGTCTCAATAAATCTCCACCAAACACTTGCACCACTGCTTTATGGAACCTATACATTGACAAAAGGCAGGTGGATTTTTTCATGCGTATGTACTCGTCAACAAGATCACCGGCAACGCCATAACAAGCAAGTGAATAGATGTGGTGCATCTCTGGTAATAATTGAAGCCTAGATTATCGGTGGCATCTTTATTCAGTTTGAAGCAGTCATCATGAGCACTTCCTCCGTGAAGAAGATGCGTAAACACCTTCCTTGACATCTGAAAGCGCCGCTAGAAAAGAGGTGTATCGCGCAATGTATTGGTACGATGAAAGTAGTCGTTGTAGAGTTAGACATGGCTGACTTCTTGCTTACGGCCGAATGCGGTGCTACATCCCTAAATTGAGCCCCTGGACATTGGCAACATGTTCTCATTGTGCTCATGGATGAGAACGGTTGCATCCATCAAAATTTCAATGTCATCCTCAGACGAGTTTGATAATGGTTCGATGAAATCGTTGAAGTAAAACTCATCCGAACTGTTTGCCATGGTCTACACAAATATTTGAAAACTATGACTAAACACACACTCATCTTCGAATGTATTCATGGTTGGATAAAAAAGGAATAAACATAAAGTAAATTCAAGGAAGAGCTTTACTTTTTTAAAGGGCCCTGGGGGAGTCGGGGTTGCTTTTCTTATCCTCTCATACATTGTGTATAGAAAGATAGAAAGAAGATTAAAAAGACGAGGCATTCCATCTCCTGCCATACCCAAACCTGGCCAACGGGCCGGCCCGGCACAGCACGTGGCGGCCCGTCAAGCTCATGGGCTGGGTCGTGCCGGCACGAGTGCCTCGCCCTGCGGCCTGGGGACGACACGAAGGCTAGACAGGCCGGCATGTGGCACATGAAGCACGTCGGCCTGTTAGTCATTTCCGTTGGCCCGTTAAATAATCCTTAACTAAGTGCCGAATCTGTAGTATATCACAAGCAATCAGTGAAGGGAATATGCCCCAAGAGGCAATAATAAAGTTGTTATTATATGTATTCCAAGTATATGATAGATGTTTATTCTACATGCTATAATTGTATTGATTTGGAAACGTTAATACATGTGTGTTTAATAAACAAATAGAAGATTCCTAGTTGTGCCTCTCTTATAAACTAGCTCTGATTAACAAGATGATCAAGGTTTCCTGATCATGGATATTCTTAATAACGAGGTCACAACATTTGTGAAATAATGTGATGAACATTCATCCGAAGTATAGCAATACGATCAAAGTCATTATGTTTAAATTGCTATAACATCTTACGAAGTAATTCTAGTCCTTAGACCATGAGATCATGTCAATCACTAACACTAGAAGAGTAACTTGATAACATCAAAGATCACACCGTAACAGGGTGACTATAAAGGTGGGTTCAGATACTCTGAAGGTATTATGTAGAGGCTCATGGATCAAGAGTGGAATTTGTACATCCCGATGACAGATAGATATACTCTGGGCCTCTCGATGATATCACATTAGTTAGCTTGCAAGCAAGTGATGTGATTACTAGAATGTTATATCACGGGAACGAGAAAAGAGTGCATGTCGGTAACGAGATCAAACTAGGTATGGAGATACCGATGATCGAATCTCAGACATGTAATATATCGCGAGACAAAGGGATTGAGTTACATGCGTAAGAGTTTCTCACGATCACAGAAGTCATCATTGAATAAGTGGGAGTCAGTATGGATCTCCAGGTCCCGCTACTGATTATTGATCAGAGAAGGGTCTCGATCATGTCTGAATTATTCACGAACCGTAGGGTGACACACTTAAAGGATACCGACACCATTTGGAGCAAATATGTTCCAGAGAAAAGAATTGCAAAGCGCTGGAGTTATTGCAATAGACACCGGAATTGTTTCGGGTGAAATTTTAGAAACTGGTTCTGCATATCATTTTGAAATGTTGTAGGGGGTTTTATGTGAATGTTTGTTAATTAAAGTAATTAACAAAATTCTGAATAAAATAAATAAAAGAGTTTTATTAAATGAGAGTTGTATTAAATTTATGCATTTTGAGTGGAGAAAATGGAGGGCCAAATTTATGTGAGTGGAGCTTCCACCACATGAATGAGGAAGAGGTGGGGGCACCCACCATGGCTGCCAGCCATGGGGAGGTGTTGCCCCCTCTCCCTCTTTCTCACTCACACCTCCTCATGAAGGATCTCTCTCCCCCTCTAGAAATATTTCCCCATGGTCTCGGATTAGCGAGATACATGTTCCTGGTGGCTTTTTGTCTAGAAGGAGTTGCTGCTTTCACTGCATCACTGGAGCGAGGAGGCGAAGGTTGTTCGGTGGACCGGACGTGTGTGCAAGCACGGATGCACTGCTGATTTGCAGCGCTAAGACTTCCTCTCGATCTTAAGATCGGCAAGCGAACGACTACATCATCCACGAGTCAAATGTCGTTACACTTTGACGGTCTTCAAGGGTATGATCTCTATGGATGTATATCCACTCGTTACTTGTATCTAGTAGATAGATCTTGGCGCGTGGTAGTTCACATCGTAGATTTTTTTGTTTTCTATGCTGGGAACCCAACAGTGGTATAAGAGCCTGATCTATACGTAGATGGTTTGAATGGGTAGAACACATAAGAGTATGTGGACGGTGATGATCATGTTATTACATCTTATATGTATTTTGGATATTGGTGTCATAGTGGGATGAAGCGGCCCAGACTAACTTTACATGTCCTCGCACATAAGACCTGTTCCACGATTGACATGCAACTAGTTTTGCATAAGTGGCTAGCAGGTGTCTATCTCTCATACTATAGTCAATATATGATTTACAACGAGTTGCTAATAATTTGGTTATCATTGTTGTGGTTCCATGTTCGTAGTTAAGAACGGTTCTATCTTCGAAATCCCTCAACTATGTAAAAACTTGCAATTGATAAATTAGAAGCGTCTAGTTTAGATCATTGCTGGGCTAGTGTCATGATATGGTAATGTTATAATTTGAAGTATAATTGATACTCGTGGAAATTATAGCATGCTCATCGTGTAAGTTCCATTGACCTTGTCCTTACACGCAAAGGAATGATAAAGATCATACCACGATAGACATGATAGTGATCAAGTGCAAGAACCATATCATTTCACTTTACACATATGATGTTTGCATCTTATATTGCTTATTTGGCGTTTTAGTAGCATTATAAGATGATCCCTCATTTAGATATCAAGATAAAAATGTGTTCTTCCTTAAGTATGCACCGTTTTATGTTTTGTCGCTTCAAGACATCACATAATGATCGGGTGGACTTGAATCCATATTCGTATAACGGGTGTAAGACAGTTTTACACGCGCGAGTACTAAGGTTCTTACTTGGCGAGCCTAGCATGTATAGACATGGCCTCGGAACATGGATCGAAAAGTTAAGAAGAGTCATATAGTTGATACGATGCCCATATAGATGCTCGCCTTTGAAGCTACACCGACTGACGTGATGATCGGACTTGGTGTAGTGGATTTGGTTCATGTAATCACTAAAAAGACGCGAGGGATGTTGTTTTTGAGTGGGAGTTCATTCGTAATTTGGATTATTTGAACTGGATCTATCATAAACTTAGTCTAAATAAACTTTACAAATTCTATTGTAGATGGCACACCTGCTTTTAATTTCAAAGTGTTCATGGATGAAGAGAAACTTGCGATGAATGGTAGCAACTTTACCAACTGGGCCATGAATTTGAGGATTCTCCTCACTGCTGCACAAAAGAAATATGTGCTAGAAGCGCCGCTAGGCCCTCCACCAGCTCCTGATGCCCCTGACGAGTAAAAGAACGTCTATTTGACTCGTTAGGAGGACCACAACTTAGTTCATTGCAGCATACTGTATGGGCTAGAGCTAGAACTTCGAAAGCATTTCAAAAATGGCAATGCCTTTGATACCATGGGTGAATTGAAAATGATTTTTGATACCCATGTTGTCGTAGAGAGTTATAATGCTTCTGAAAAGTTCTTTAGCTGCATGATGGAAGAGAACGACTCAGTTAGTGAGCACGTACTCAAAATGTCTAGGTACGCCGATAAGCTTGTGTCCTTGGGAATAACAATTCACATTAACTTAGGCATACATCGTGTTCTCCAATCTGTGCCACCTAGCTACAAGAGCTTCGTGACGAACTATAACATGCAGGGCATGAAGAAGTCTCTCCCTGAGCTTCTGTCAATGCTTAAGACTGCAGAAGTGGAGATCAGGAAAGTGCATCAAGTGTTGATGATCAATAAGACCACTAGTTTCAAGAAAGACAAGAAGGGTAAACAGAAGGGAAAGAAGGGCGGCAAATCTATTGCCGCGCCTGAAAAGAAATCTCGAGCTGGCCCTAAGTCTGATACCGAGTGCTATTATTGTAAGGGGACTGGCCATTGGAAGTGCAACTGCCCCAAGTATTTGGCGGACAAGAAGGCTGGCAAGGCAAACAAAGGTATATGTGATATAAATGTTATTGATGTGTACTTGACTAGTACTCGCAGTAGCACCTAGGTATTTGATACTGGATCGGTTGCTAATATATGTAACTCGAATGAGGGGCTGCGGAACAAGCGACCGCTAGCAAGGGGTGAGGTCAAGATGCGTGTCGGCAATGGATCAAGAGTTAATGTGATCGCACCATCGGAACGCTACCTCTCTACCTACCATCGAGATTATTGATAAATATAAATAATTGTTATTTGGTGCCTGCGCTGAGCATGAACATTGTATCCGGATGATGTTTGATGCGAAGTGGTTATTCATTTAAATCCAAAAAATGGTTATTCAATTTATATGAATAATATCTTCTATGTTTATGCACCTGTGATGAATGGTTTATTTCTGTTGGATCTCGATAATAGTGTTGCGCATATTCATAATGTTTATGCTAAAAGGATTAAACTTGATAATGATATATCTGTATATATGTGGCACTGTCGTCTAGGTCATATTGGCATAAAACGCATGAAGAAGCTCCATTCTGATGGACTCTTGGAATCACTTAATTTTGAATCATTTGATACATGTGAGGCATGCCTTATGGGCAAGATGACTAGAACCCTATTTTCTGGTACAATGTAGAGGGCGAAAAATTTATTAGAAATCATACATACTGATGTATGTGGTCCAATGAGTGTGTCGGCGCGAGGTGGATATCATTATTTTGTTACTTTCATAGATGATTTGAGTATATATGGGTGTATCTATTTGATGAAACACAAGTCCGAGACCTTTGAAAAGTTAAGGGAATTTCAGAGTGAAGTGGAAAATCATCGTAATAGAAAGATCAAATTTCTGCGATCTGATCATGGAGGAGAGTATCTATGTTACGAGTTTAGCGCACACATGAGAGAGTGTGGAATAGTTTTGCAACTCACGCCTATGGGAACACCACAACGTAATGGTGTGTTGGAATGTCGTAATCGTACTCTATGATGTCTCTGACTGACTTGCCACTGTCATTTTGGGGTTATGCACTAGAAACCGTTGCATTCACTTTAAATAGGGCACCGTCTAAATCTGTTGAAATGACACCGTATGAATTATGGTTTGGAAACAAATGTAAGCTGTCATTTCTTAAAGTTTGGGTATGTGATGTTTATGTGAAGAAACTTCAGCCGGATAAAGTCGAACCTAAAGCGGAAAAATGCATATTCATAGGATACCCTAGAGAAAAAATTGGTTATACCTTCTATCACAGATCCGAGGGCAAGGTTTTTATTGCCAAGAATGGATCCTTTCTTGAGAAGAAGTTTCTCGCGAAAGGTGTGAGTAGTCGGAAGGTAGAACTCGAAGAGCTTATTGAACCTTCTCTTCATGAAACAGCGAGTGGCGCAGCACTGGAAGTTGTTCCGGAGTTGACTTCACCTAATGAGGAGAGAGCTAATGATAATGATCATGCAACTCCGAAAGAGGACACTACCGAAACTCGCATGTCAGGCATGACACGTGCAGTTCCTGAACTATACGGAAATCCTGTTACGAATTTCATGGTAGATGGAATTGATGACCCTGTAAATTATGAAGAAGCAATGATGGTCCCGGATTCCAACAAATGGTATGAAAACCATGTTTGGACCTTGGTGGACTTACCTCATGACCGAAAGGCCGTTGAGAATAAGTGGATCTTCAAGAAGAAAACTGATGCTTATGGTAATGTAACCATCTATAAATCTCAACTTGTCGCAAAGGGGTTTCAACAAATTCAAGGAGTTGACTACGATGAGACATTCTCTCCCATAGCAATGCTAAAGTCGGTTAGGATTATGTTAGCAATTGCTGCATATTTCGATTATGAGATATGGTGGATGGATGTCAAAACTGCGTTCCTCAATGGTAATATTGAAGAAGAGTTGTATATGATACAACCAAAGGGTTTTGTCGATCCTAAGGATGCTGACAAGGTTTGAAAACTTCAGCGATCGATATATGGACTGAAGCAAGCATCCCGAAGTTGGAATCTCTGCTTTGATGAAGTGATCAAATAGTTTGGATTTGTCCAAACTTACGGAGAGGCTTCTATTTACAAGAAAGTGAGTGGGAGCAATGTGGCATTTCTAATACAATATGTGGATGCCATATTAATGATTGGAAATGATATAGATCTTTTAAACAGTGTTAAAAGTTATCTAAACAACAATTTTTTGATGAAGGACCTTGGTGAAGCATCTTATATATTAGGCATTAAGATCTATAGAGATAGATCAAGGCACCTTATAGGGCTATCACAAAGTACACACCTTGATAAGATTTTGAAGAAGTTTAAAATGGATGGAAGTAAGAAGGGGTTCTTACCTATGTTGCAAGGCAAGAAATTGAGTAAGACTCAAAGTCCGGCTACTGTAAAAGATAGAGAGGAAATGGATAAGATCCCCTATGCCTCGGCCATTGGCTCTATTATGTATGCCATGGTGTGTACAAGACCGGATGTGGCGCATGCTATTAGTTTGACTAGTAGGTACCAATCTGATCCAAGTGTGGAACACTGGATAGCGGCCAAGAATATCCTTAAGTACTTGAGAAGGACTAAGGAAATGTTTCTTGTGTACGGAGGTGAAGAAGAGCTGGTCGCTAAGTGTTATGTCGATACTAGCTTTGACACCAATCCAGATGACTCTAAGTCTCAACCCGGATACGTATTTCTCATGAACTGAGCAGCAGTTAGTTGGAGGAGCTCCAAACAACCTATGGTAGTGGGATCAACAACGGAGGCGGAATATGTTGCTGCTTCAGAAGCGGCGTAGGAAGCGGTTTGAATGAAGGAGTTCATAATGGAACTAGGTGTGGTTCCTAGTGCGTTGGACCCAATGGTGATCTATTGTGACAACAATGGAGCCATAGCCAATGCCAAGGAACCAAGGTCAAACAAGAATTCCAAGCATATTAAGCGCTGATTTCACTCCATCCACGAGCATGTCAAAGATGGAGATATAAAGATTTGTAAAGTACATATGGATCTGAATGTAGCAGATCCATTGACTAAATTCTCCCTAGGGCAAAACATGATCAACACCATAACTCCATGGGTATTAGATTTGTCACTATGTAACTAGATTATTGTCTCTAGTGCAAGTGGGAGACTGAAGGGAATATGTCTTGAGAGGCAATAATAAAGTTGTTATTATATGTATTCCAAGTATATGATAGATGTTTATTTTGCATGCTATAATTCACTACAAGAAATGTTTTCTTCTGCAACGACTTGGCCCGATGGTCGTCGTAGAAGGCGCGTCTTCCGCGATGAATTTCTTGGCTCGGCCGTGGCCGATGGAAAACTTTTTTTTTCTGGTTTCGCGGCCCTCTACTACGATGGAACCGCTAAAAACGTGGAGGAAGCTCGGCTGGCGCATGTCAGAAGCAAGATTTTTGTTTCCTCGCGTGATGTTGACTCGCCGAACTCTTTTGAGGCATGTGGGTCTCAGACAGTGTCTCTAGCGGACCATACTTTTCGGTCGTGCCTCCCTGATTTGAACTCGATAACATTGCTCGAGGCATCTGCCATTTAGTTAGGCTACTGGGTCCCACATGTCAACCTCTCATTAGAAGAATCATGTATATTATGGAATTTTTTTCCTTGCTCGCGCTACCCTTTTCCGAAGTTGCATTACTCGATGCATCTATCGTTTAATTAGGCTGCTGGGACCCACATGGCATCCTCTCATTAGAAGAATCGTGTGTATGATGGAATTTTCCCACTTCGCTCGCGCTACCCTATTCCAAAGTTGATAGCGTTGCTCGATGCATGTACCATTTAATCAACCTCCCGGGCCCCACATGTCATCCACTCATTAGAAGAAATGTGTGAATAATGGAGTTTTTGCCCTCGGTCGCGCCTTTGTGTTCGGATCTTGCTAGAATTGCTCGCTGCTTCAGCCGTTTATACAGGCTGGTGGGCCTCACATGTCATCCTCCTCTGTGCAGGAATCGAGTGCATGCTAGACTTTTTTACTTCTCTTGCGCCTCCCTATTTGGAACTTGGCAACGTTGCTTGATACATCACCTGTATAATGTGTCCTTGCTGGGTCCACATGTCTGTCTCCTCTGTAGAGGAAACGTCTGTATATTGGACACTTTTTTGGTCGCGTCCGTCGATTTGACCTTGGTAACGTTGTTCGATGCGGCAATCGTGTATGGTCTTGCTGCTGGGTCCCACGTGTTAGTCTCTCTGGACAAGAAACATGTCGATCTTGGTCTTCTTTTTTCCGGTCGTGACTGTTGTACAAGTACTTTTTAAACCCGCTTGTTAAACTTGATCTCTTGTATGGTAAGGTTGATGGACGCTAGCTATAGGCAGGTGGGCCGGCCATGTCAGCCTCTTAGTACAAAATTATTGCTACAAATAAACTACATTCCTTGCCACTACACAAGAAAATTGTTATGCTTTTATAAAATGTAAAAAATGTATACTAACATTGTATATAACTTATTTATTTTTCTTCTTAAAAATTGCTTATCCATCTACTACGCGTGATTGCTAGCAGCTCAACTAAAAAATGCTATAATGTAGTAGGTAGTACTTAAAAAACATGTATAGGTAGAGTTTTTTTAGGGGTGGGTGGACAATGCCCAAAAAAGGCCAAACTGAAGAAAAATGGGCCAAAAAAGGATTGATGGGCTATTATCCATGGGCTCACACCAATCTAACTGGGCTATTTGCGCAAGTGAATGACCCCAAACATGGCCGAATTAGAAGGTCTTGGGCTATAATGAGTCCGAATGGGCTAATTTCTTAGGCTTGATATTAAAATCGCAAGGTACGGGCTAGGGCTCGCCTGGATTCGAAACAAAGACGTCAACAAGGAAAAAAAGGTATAAAGTATGAGTGCCTAGATCCCAGGTGCCTGAGAACATGTTATGTTAAGGTGCTATCATCACCCTACTAATTGTGCTAATTCTCAGTTGTAACCTAGTAGTTGCAACTCATTAAATTCCCAGTTACAATCTAGTTGCAACAAATGTGTAACCCTCACGTTGCACGAATCGTGAGGTAAATCCAATGGCATGAGAGGTGACTCTTGAGAACTGCCAAATCTGATAAAATATTCACAGATATTTCTTTGAAAATTCTGGACAAACACCTTGCGTCCGCTAAAACTTTCCTCCGAGACCCCAAAATTTCCTAAGAGCACTCTCAATCGAGCGACCAACCCCTGTCTCTTCAAATTTTGTGCCATTCTTACGGGGGATGCACCAGATTAGGACCAGGCTGCAAAATTCTCCACGCCTTAAAAAAACTTCTTGATGCCTTTCTATCAAAAGTGCGTGCCTACCATAATTGGCCGCGCCATTCTTGACGAGACGCACCGAGCGGTGGTCAGCTGGGCGATCCCCACGTTTCGCCTGCTAGAATCAGGCACTAGACATTCTTCTTGGCTTTGGTTTGTTCTCCACCTCTCCTAGAGATAGTTAAAGCTTGTGATCATCTAGATTTACAAGGTGCTTGCAGATTTGGGTAGGTACATTCTTTAGGTAAATCTATAGTAAAGCTTTGGAAATAAGAGTGAGTGTGCGTAGACAGTTTGATAGGTGAGTGTTATGCAAAGATATCTTCACATATAATATAGATTGTAGAAAATTTAGATATATTCATATGTTTGACTTGGCTATGTTTTGTAGGTTCTTCGCAGAAATAAAAGTACCAGCAAATTTCGTTCCACCAATAAAAAGACCGGATGGACTAAGATCTAAGGATCATGTAAGACACTCAAATTGCACTGTGAATTGTCTAGATGGGATAACCTCTTGTCTATTTTGTAACGCTAGATTTCGGAGCTTGAATTTTTGGCCCTTATCTATGCTCCTGATAGGAGTATAACAATAACTTGAGCTTGCATTTCCAACGGTGTCTACCATAGCGCTGATGTACCTTCAATGGAGACTGACGCAGCTGGAGGTTGTCATGACAAACCTGCACTGGATTGCGTTTAGACTCGAAATCCTGCACTTGACATTGTCGTCCCAAGGAAACTAAGGTTGTGGATCTGGTAATACCGCCTTCTGTAGAACAAGATGCTGGAGGTGATGATTTCCTATGGCAATCGCTACCATTCTATGACTTGTACAAGTAGTTATCATAATGTAATTGAGTCCCTCTCTATCAATGAAAATGGCATATCTTTTGCCTTGTTTCAAAAATAAATAAATATTTGCATGTCTCCTTATGTTAGTCGGTGCAAAGAAGATAATGTTTTCTATTCAAGTCATGTGAACAAATATGTTTGTATGTAGAGACATAAATGCGGATTGGGTAACAAAATCAGCATAAAATTGGCAAATCAATAACACAAGCATAATGACATTACAAGAAAAGGAACAAAACCATCTTTTCATTGTGCTTGTGAAAAGGAGGTTAGCCAGGAACCACGCCTGCAAGTGGCAGAGGCCAATTCTCTTGAAGCTCATCTAGCATTGGTTTATCATCGATAATACTTAAGCATCCAAATATGATTACATACTAGGAGTAGTTCCAGTTCCACACTATAGTTCAACAAGCAAAAGTGTAAGGAATACGTAAGGTAGCTCCATAATACATGTTCCAAAAAAGCATACAAATCATAAGAAAGAAAGCTCCACATCACAGTTCACCAGCTTCAGGTGTAACAGTCTCTACATATTGTAAACCCAATTCACCACCTCCTTCAGGTGGCACGATGATTTCGGGAGCAGGATCAGCAGCACCAACATCAGCGCCATCACTAGTAGCATGAGTCTCCACAATAGGTGAACTATAGAGCACCACAATATCCTCTGAAGGCTCTTCACTACCAGCTCCAGCCGCACTAGTCTCCCCTGATGGTAAAACCAACCCACCACCTCCATCATCTGGCATGACGACGACAGGTGCAGGCTCATCAGTACTAGCTGCAGCTGCAGGTGCATCAGTCTCCACAGAAGGTAAATAAGGTGGCGTCTTAGGTGTAGCAATCTGACATCCATTTTCTACTCCGTCATCAAGAAATTGAGAGTCTTCTTCAACTTTGTGCTTCTGCATTTACAAGATAAACAGAGATTATAGCGAAAGCATCTGCGCGGGACGACAAGAACATACATCTATCTATTGATTGACCTTGTCATCTGGGATAGCAGAAGTCACATGATTGGAACCTATTTCATCAAGAATCCTCTTTTTTGCTCCTTCCCCCATCTCCTTCTGTAGTAAGTTGTAATATTGATTACATGATGTTGATTGTTAAATATATGCAAATGTTCAAAAGTTTGCACTTTCGAACTACCAACTTTGAACGGATCCCCACTATTCTTAGTTATGGGATCTAGCCCAAAAAATAAGCTTCTATGCAATCCTAGTCTACAAAAAAGGATGCATACCCGAGATAAGAACTACTCTACATATGACAATGCTACGCAATTGACAATAAAAATTAAACAGCATCATCAACTCTATCATGTAAGTTCGGAGTGAATCTAGATACACCCGTTTCACATAAGCTAAAACATCTTATATTATGAAACGAAGGTAATAGGTACGAGTGTTCTAGTATTTCACAAACCGCCATTGCTCCCGCGGGACAGGGATGACAGATGCGCCACCGCCCTATAGAAGGTTGCCGCGCTGATCTCACCACCACCTGTAGAGGATGTAGCCGAGGAGCTGGTCGGCAACAATATGGAGTGAGAGGCCAGGGGCGGTAGTGGATGGGAAGAGGCTGTGTGTGCGTGTGGAGAGATGGTGAGGGAGTTAAATCTAGCTTGTCTCGGAAGGAACGCGCTGCCACGTGCATTGGTGTGTGCAAAACTCCATCCCTCTCCCTTTTGCGGTAGCTACTGACAGTAGTACTCCAGCTAGCTTCATCGAGTTCTCTGATACACCTACTAGTAGACCTTTACTACTACTACTAGGTAGACTAGCTGTACTTGTTCAGAGGAAGAAGAAAACTAGACTAGCACACCGTCGTACAGTATTTCCTTGTCAAATCACTCGTGATGCCATGATGAGTGACATGTTTTTACTGGTAAACCTGGAAACATCGTGTTCCTTCCACCGCATGCAATTTCTAAGCGAAGTACCAACACGTCCAAGTTAGGCAGTAGCTTGTTACAGGACCCAAACTTCAGTGAAAAATAAACAAAACTACGGACCTGCAAGGAGTAATACTAATAGTACTACTAGTATACAACATCCTGGAAGAAATTATATAGTAGTAGTAGAGTACAACTATACTCCTAATAAGGTTCTTTTACGATCTTGGTGAAATATACATACTGGAGAAACTACCAAGTGTACAAAAGGGGTTTGGTCATACAGAGTATTTTACAAGCCAGACTAGGATTGAAACTAAATGCTGAATACTCATACATCAGCTAAAAACCAGCCAAAAGAAAGAGTTCAATAGAAGGCCGAGACCAATTGAGCTATCCTTGAACAGGCTCGTTCCATTCCAAGGCGTTTGAGAAGCTTGGGAGGAACTAAAACGGAGTCTCCGACCATATCCAGCGAGTGTTGGTGTGGAAACCAATAGTTGCATCACCATTCAGACTAAAGCCGCAAATTTCAGGATGCGGCCTGTACTCATAGCCAATTTCTTGGTGTGATGTGTAAACATTGTTCCTTCTCTGCAAATGTCCTGGTGGATCATTTGCATCGCCTACTACAATGTAAATCATATAGTTCACGCCAAGGAAAAGAGAATATGATCCAAGGTCAGTAACCCTTTTCCATTGGTTAGCTCCATTTAACTGGCTTGTGTCCATTGAGAACACCATGCACTCAAACCTAGAAGGATAGGTGCGAACGGCGCGACCATAGTGAACAGCACTACTATCATCAGCAATTGCATTGCTTGAGACACCATATGTATAGACCAGAAGAAGTCTTGAACCATGGGCAGATCTTGCTAACCACCACCTACCAGGATCATCCTCCTCATCGTCCTTAGCAAACCCATGTGTCAGGTAAAGAACATCGCGTGGTGACATGATAAGGAAAGGACCTTCAAAGGGAAAGGAAATGCAACATGGAAATAATACTGATATTGATCTAACATTGTAGAAGTTGATATACAGTACTATTTTCAAAAATCTTGATTATAGTTAAGATGTTTGATTGCGTAAAAAATGCCAACCCAGGGAGATGCTATGGAAATTCTCATTCTTTTCGAAATGGGGATATGTTATGGAAATTCTCCTACATACACAGTTTGATTCATAGGATCAAATGACATAGGAAATAATCCTATAGGATCTTGCAATGTAAAGTTCATAGGGAAAAAAGAAAGGTTTGATCCATAAGATTCTGGTGTGTTATATACTAAAGGAAAACCAACAAGGATTATTTCTAGGAGGTTTAATATCTTATCTTACCACTTTATAGTGTACGAATAACTTTGAATATTGACTGTTGGATCAGGACTTGCGAATCCCAACATTGCCAGCTGTTGGATCTTCTTTTCCATTCTAGCATCTACTTGAAGATTCTATTGATAGTCTTTAGCATAATGAACGCTATGCACAATCCTCAAAACACACTTCTCCATCATTCTAGAATCTTCTCCTTCATTTCTCAAGACCATGTTAACAAAATTTACAAGTACTAGTATCTAATAAATGTTGACTTCTACATGATACAAAATACAAGAACTAAATATGCACCCATACTTTATAGATGTCGATCAAATTTCTATTTTTTGAGCTTTACCTAGTATTATAATTCTATATAGTGTGATATGTCATATGTTTAGTATTTGAGGGGGCCGTTGGATTCATTGGATTCTCAGAACAGAGGAACAGGAAAACCGTAGGATTATAACGTCATGTCCAGTTGAATCCTGCAGGATTTGGAACCTGCATGAAGTTTTCTCAAGTAGCATTTGATTCACAGGAAAGACAAAGGAATTGTAACATGAGGTTTGAGTGGAGGAAAATTTTCCTTCAAAACATACTGCAATGCAATCCTATAGGAAAAATTCCTATGCATTCCTAAGGATTTCAATCCTACAAATCAAACGGTGCACAAAGGAAAAATTCCCAAGAACAAAAATCGTACAAAATTCCTATGTGATTCATTTGAATCAAACAAGCCCTGAGTCTCACGTAAGTACTACTAGTAGATACCATATTTTCTATGGATGTACTAGTACTAGGAGACAAGGAAACACTATCACCAGAACTCAATCCTATGAATCAAATTACTTATATGTAACAAAAATTAGTAAGGATTTCCTCTAAAATTCCTAGGGAATTCGTACAAATCAAAGAGGCTAAAATTCCTATAAAATTCCTACTAATCAACGAAAGTTCAGAAAAAATAGCTTATATCGATTCAGGAATAATATCTGAGTCTCACATAAGTACTACTAGTAGATACCATATTTTCCATGGGATGTACTAGGAGACGAAGCAATACTATTAGCAGAACTCAATCATATGAAACAAACTACTTATATGTAAGAAAACTTCCTAAAGATTGCATTCCTCTGAAATTCCTACGAAATTCCTTCGAATCAAAGAAACTAATTTTTTATGGAATTCCTACTAACCAATGAAAGTTCAGAAAAAATAGCTTGCATCTATTTAGGAATAAAGCTAATAAAATATGTAGGGAGGAGCATTTACCAAGTTCTAGAGACTTCCATGCATAAACACGACCGTTCTTGGTCACAGCGAACACACAATCGTGTTGGATAATAGCATCACAGTATCTGAAGTAGCCCTGGAACTCATTCACACAAACTGACCATCCATGACTATCCTTCCCATTAAGAACAACAATCTTGAATTCGAAAATGGTGACAAGAGAGAAATCTTTGTATCCCCCAGCAGCTGTCGGAACTTGGCAAATGACTATCTTCTACAGTTTAGTACGTCGATCTTCATTAGCATCATCCTGGAATGTAAGTGCAGAACCTTTGGTCAGTTCAAACCCCGACACTTGTGGAATAACAATCTTGCGGCAAGTGTACATGTTGACAAGGTCCCACCTGAAATTGGGCCCAACTGTGATGATCCAATCTCCATTGCCGCCTGCTCGCTGCTCATCAAACCCATTTGGCATCACATCATCGGAGTAGAACCTGTCCAGCAGCGTCAGCTTGCACAGGCTTCCCGCCACTTTGAAGCAGTCTTTGGATTCCCACGGTCTCACCATCGAGTGAGAATGAAGAACACATGGGAGGCCAAACAGATGAGAAGAAGACGTAGTTCCGCTCTCTTTTGCTGATTGAAGAATATGTTTAGATGAACTGACGAGGCTCGTGACGGCGGTGGCATCGCAATGGTTGATGAGTACTTGAAGGGGCCTCGGTGAACACCTTCTAAAACTGCTCAGGATCTTTACAGACCTTGCTCGATCTCACCATGGAAATAGGCTATTGATGGTGTTTTGGGGGCTCTCTTTGGGGTGGGGTAGGGGGTGGGGGAGGGAAGATCGTTGGTGGGAGCTGGCGGCTGGGGTGAGATGGAGAAGACAAAGGATGATGGTGCGTAGTAGTACTACTAGTACTGCAGAAGGTGGGCGAGTGGGGGGTGGGGCTCCAATTGAGGCTAGTTGCACAAACCTCCAACAATTAGAGATGTAGTTGCAAGGAGCTCCAACTATTGAGCCCCGGGTATGTAAGAAATAATGTTAAGAGGGCTAATCGAAAATTTTGTGCTATGTGTAGCATTTGTACCCAAAAGTAATTGTAGTAGTAGTTTGTTGCAACTATACTATCATGATTATCCGGAGTTCCCTACAATTTCGTATCCAATTGTTGGAGGTTTGTGCAATTTTCACCCTCCTCGTGTTTCTAGGAAGCTCTAACCCTATGTTCAAACAAAAAAAAGATCAAAGACAAAAAAGGAAGACCATCTCTTAGGGCTCGTTTGATTTGCAGGATTCTCAAAACATAGAAAGAGGAAACTATAGGAATTTGGATCAAGTATGTGTTTGAATCACAGGGAAAGAAAATCAATTATACCATGAGGTTGGAGTGGATGGAAATTTTCCTAAAAAAATAGAGGGTAAAGGAATACTTTGCAGGAATCTCAATTCCCGTGTTTTTCCTATTCCTGTATTTTTCCTATCATGTGTTCCAAACGGGACATAATTCTTATATATTGGAATCCTATGATTTAAAAAAACAACATAGGATTATTTCCTAAGGGACAAAATCCTTCACAAATCCTTTGAATTTTCTTTGAATCAAAGAAGGAATAAAAAAGGCTTCCTCTCTCAGAAAAAAGGAACTCCACCTCTTGGGAAAAAAGGAACTGCACCTCTTGGAGAAAGAAAAAAAAGGAACTCCACCTCTTGGACAATTCAGTGTGACGAGAGTAGCTACTAGAGTCTATGTCTAGTACTAGCTGTAGGGTCCAATCATAGCATGTTATTACTAGTACTAGTATATATCAGTCTTTGCAGGTGCCTCGAAGGAAACAAAATAAAGCTTTGCAGGTAATAAATGGCCATGGAAATTTCCAAGATACACAATCCTCTACTTGTTCATTTTGATCTGGGTGACAGTCGTACGATAGAGGATGTACTAGCTACTTCGTGTCTTGAGCCATCGAGCTAGAGTAGAAATTTGGATATCTAAAAACCTGAATTATCCTGTCAAACCAATGCTCGTTGCATGCAGCTTGACCAAACAGACTTACTGCACTACTTTACTGCGCGTCCGAAAAACTACGAAGTATAGTAGTAGTACTACTACCATGCACTACGTACTACAAGAAGTACTAGTATAGTAATGTTACGCAAAGAGTTCCACGTTCATCTTGTAGCGCCAAAAGCAGAAGTTGTGTCAATATAGTACTGTAGTAGTCACGTCCAGGTTGCCTTACAGGGGAAAAAATAGTACGATGAGCAACAAGATCGATCTATTTATGTACTCCTATTTGCGTATACTAGTAGTACTACACAGGAATGACACGAGCATGTGCTCCACTAGTGCGCCTCCACACGTAGGATAATCTAGTACTACTAGTATGGAGTAGATCGCCACCGCATGGTTGATACCTTCGATCCGGATTACAGATGTAGTGTAGCTTCTTTTTCCCTAGTACACCTAGGTTATCGAATCCCCGGGAAGAGAATGCGTAGTGAAGTTATTTTAACGGACCTTCGGGAGTTTTAGAATTCCTTTTGTGTTTTACCAGACCAATATCTTACGTCCTTTTGTTGTTGTCGATGATGGAGAGAGAGGGCCTAGGGCGATCGGTTTTACCTATAGCTGTGCAAAACATCTGATGGGAATAAAAGATAGAAGTAAAGTATGCATGTACTTGTTAGAGCAAGATAAATTATATGTGGGAAGTGCATCCATAATTGCTATTTCCTCCGTAACCGCTTATAGCAATAACCTACTAGTCTCATCCATAGAAGAAAGAAAACTAATGATATGCATAGTGATGCCACCGTTAATCCCAAGAAAATCCCTCACATACAGCCGTACTACTCCTTCCGTCACTGGGGTTCCCAACCTGCAGTTCAGTCATTACTCATACTCCCTATATGTGGCTCAACCCTCGGGGTCTTGGGTACCTGAAAAGTCCTTGGATTGAGGCAAGAGAGGATACAATAATCATCATGTCATAAAAACTAATACATGATCCCATCTATGATAAATAACATGCACAATTGCTACATGGCTAGGCCGAAGCCCTTAGCCCAAGGAGAATTACTCACACATAGAGATGAGATCAACAATCACAAACATTGCAATGAAAATCATAAGATTGATATCAATATATTCTTACAATGTTTCCAATCGGAGAAGAGATCTACTATTACAAGTGGTGGAATATGGCTATGGAGATGGAGAAGGGTTTTGGAGATCTGGAGGCGACTGGTGATCTGTGGCAGAGACTTTTTGGCGAGGTTTGGCTTGTTCTCTCATCGCCCGAGGCTTTTTTATATAGGGGTCCCTTCACGAAAGTTGTTCTGTTTGACCTAACGGTGGCGATGCCAACTATATGACTGGAGCTATACGCCCGGAATTTTTGCTTCGGTCGTATAGTTGGTCGTTAAAGCGTCTTCCTCCATCTTACGTATCCCGGTTTCTTCTGGTTGTTGGAAATCTCGTATCTTTAAATTTAATGTAGTGATTCCCTCCTTTAAACGACATTATCTGAACAGGAAAAATATAAAAGAACGGATTGCATATCCCTCTGAATATTAGCATTAGTGGCAGGGTTTAGAAAGATATTTCATCAAAAATTTGAGTAATGTCCAGTTTAAATGTGGTCGTAGATGGCTATATTTTAGACCCATCAACCTCCCCAAGCTTAAACTTGATCGTCCCTGAGCAATAAAACTAAAATAAAAAAGGAACTCGGCATTTAAACTGAAAATGAGATGGTGATCTTACTCATGATTAGTAGTCTCATGTTTCCTCCACTTCATAAATCTGAAAAACTTCAGCATAGATAGTGACATGGGTATACCCTACAGGTACTCGAGCTTGGTATATACGGCCTGAATACATAGAAGCCCACGATGTCGCCAAGGCCCAAATGAAGAACTCGAGTAACCTGTGGACTCTCGATTGCTTGAAGAACAAGAAGAAGCTAAAGGTAGAAAGTTCAAAGGGAAAAACCCTAACCTGTAACCGACTCGACCTGTTACCCGAGACCTAGCCTATCTATATAAAGGCTAGGAGGGGGTGGCGAGGAGGACACACACGCAACCCTCGTTTCCACAACCCTCACCAGATTGCATCTGCGCACCATTGTAATCTTCGATTCCCTTGATAATTCCACGAGCAGAAAAGCAGGAGTAGGGACCTCTACGAGGCCTGAACCTGGGTAAATCTTTGAGTCCCCTGTGTGCTTGTTTGCTAGCCGATAGATGTCTCTAGTGCTCCCTCCTTCTCCAAAACCCAAGTCCATAACAATGGGAATTGATGAGTTAAACCCTCGTCAATTGGCGCCGCCTGTGGGAATTGGGATTGCTGATGTTGCGGCTTCTTCGGCCCCATCAACCGCGATCTACAACTCCACAACAGCGGAGATTCCCCAGCTCTTCAGCGCGTTCGACTTGACCATCCACACGCTGGCCACTCGCCCGACTTTCGAGTCTGTGGGCGACGGGATCAGCCTGGCAATAGGGAGCTTCCGCTTCCAAGTTGGTCAGATGGGCACGCTCCGCATGCCTGACCAGCCGACGGTGCCGTCGATTGCCCCAGCATCATGGTTCCCCCATCAATTGGCACCCTCAGTGAGCTCAACGCCCCGACAACAGTCGAGAACACCGTCAGCGACAGCAGTCGCGACTCCGATCTGAGCGATTTGGCCACCGAGGATGGAGCCTACGGCTCCGGATCTAAGAGCTGTGGAAGCAGCAGCTTCCCCAATCACTTCATGTGCGCCGTCATCAACGCAGGCGATACCTCCACCAACCGTGATAACACTGGCAATCGCGGTAACGGAACCGACCCACCTCTTGGTGGCAATGGCGGCAACAGAGGTAACGGTGGTGATCGCACCAACGCCAACAATGGAGGAGCAATCGAACCTCCAACCATAACCAACGAGCAGACCGGCGAACGCGTCATGGTTAGGCTCAATGAGCTTGAATGGGCTCACTGCCGCGAGGCCCTATGGGGCAACCCTTTACCCCCCGGCTCCTCGCAGGAACTCCTGATGGGCTACCATTGGCTCCTGAAGGAAGAATTTAAGCGCCAAGCACAAACAATCATGCAACTCGAAGCACGCAAAAGGGCGGCAGATGAATCAAGTCTTCGACGTGCTGGGCTCTCCTCCCACGGAGGATCCTCCTCAAAGGGCAACGAGTACCTTGCAAACAAGAGGCGATCTCAGATGGCCCATCTCACTGAGCAAGAACACATAGAGGCTGCAAAGGTCCTCGACTTCAGCTCCATGACGGTCGACACACAGGGAAATGTGGTTCCAAATACGCCACAAGCCGCAGTTACAGCGGCCACCATGTACCTCCTCAATAACCAGCCGCCAGTTGGAGATCCCCGAGCCGCCATGCACCGATCTACGATCGCAGGCTTGGGATTAATCGAGGCCGCCCTCGACAAGGAGCCAAAACTGGAGCCAAAGAAAGGCAAAGCGCTACTCCTCGCCCTCATCCAGTGATGACAGTCATGACCTGTCTCGACGTCGCCGCTCATGGCGACACGACCACGACTATGACGCACGTGATGACATCAACACAGCGTAAGATCGACAAATCAAGGGCGCGACATGCTCGGTCGGCTGACTCGGAAGAGGAAGATGTGGAGCTCTGTGGCGCCAGATGCTTCAGCAGATCCATCAGGCAGAAGCGAATGCCCAAGGGGTTCGAACTCCTGTCAGAGAATCTGAAGTTTGACGGCTGATACGTCCAAAACGTATCTATTTTCCCGAACACTTTTGCTATTGTTTCTCCTCTATACTTGTGTGATTTGGATGCAACTAAAGCGAACTGACGTTGTTTTCAGCAGAATTGCCATGGTGTCTACTTTTTGTGCAGAAAATCAACTATCAGGAAAAATCTCGGAAAATATGCCAAAAATCCTATTTCACCCCAAGACTC
Organism: Avena eriantha; assembly: GCA_910589775.1. NCBI lineage: Eukaryota > Viridiplantae > Streptophyta > Magnoliopsida > Poales > Poaceae > Avena > Avena eriantha. The sequence continues at coordinate 385,717,798 of OU342741.1, forward strand.
CAGGAGCCAGAATACGAGATGGAGAAGAGCCTTGGGGTGGCCACACCACCTGGTGGCGCGGGCTAGGCGAGGCCGCGCCATGGGGTGGTGTGGCCCCCCCAGGCACACCCTCGGCCTCTCTCTTTGCCTATAAGGAGCCTCCTGACCTAAAAACTTCGGGGGGTTTCGACGTTTTTCCAGAAGGAGTTCCGCTCCGCCACCACCACCAAATTCCACGAAACAGCACCAGAAACTCCGTTCTGGCACCCTTCCGGGACGGGGAATTGGAGGAGATCATCAGCATCAGCATCATCATCACCATCGCTTCTCCATCGACCATCCATGTTTACCCCATCTATGAGTGAGTAATCCCCCGCTGTAGGCTATGGGGATGGTAGGGATTGGATGAGATCGTTCATGTAATGGCATCAGATTGTTAGGGCATAGTGCCTAGTATCTTTTATTAGTGCTTTATGACTTTGTTGCGACTTGTTGTGCTTAATGCTTGTCACTAGGGCCCGAGTGCCATGATTTCAGATCTGAACTTATTATTGATTCATTATGATAGTATTGTTTCTGGTCTTATCTACAAGTTGTATACACACGTCATTGTCCGGAACCTATGGTCCCGAAGTGATAGAAATCGGGATAGCCGGAAGGGAAAGGCTTTGATTTGAGGATCCCATGTGTTCACGGAGTGTTAATGCTTTGCTCCGGTGCTTTATTAAAAGGAGCACCTTAATTGCCAGTAGTTCCCTAGAGGCCCCGCTGCAAACGGGCTGGCAGGACAAAAGATGTTGTGCAAGTTCTCATTGCGAGCACGTATGACTATATATGGAACACATGCCTAGGATTGTCTAGTACTTGGGTGCTTTATCTTCTTTATCTGCAATTGCCCTATGTTCTGATTGCTATGTGAATTGTCTTGTCAATGCAATGCCCGTCCATCCATCCCTATGCCTACCGCACTCGAATCCCATTGTTTACTGCTTTTGTTACTACTGTCATTGCTTACTACTGTTGTTACTTTACTATTCCTACTACAAAACTGTTGCTACTGATAAACTGTTGTGAGCAAGATTTTTCCAGGTGCAGCTGAATTGACAACTCAGTTGTTAAGACTGATAAGTAATCTTTGCCTCCCCTTATGTCGAATCAATAAATTAGGTTTCACTTCCCTCGAAAATACTGCGATACACCCCCTATATTTGTGGGTCATCAACGGCCTACAGGACCCAAAGATCTGGCTGGAGGACCACATCTCCTCCGTCAGGCTCCACGGAGGCAGTCGAAGCACGGCCATGCAATGCTTACAGCTACAGCTACAAGGCGCCGCCCGAGCATGGCTCAACAACCTCCCATGCGGATCCATTCGCAGTTGGGATGAGCTGGTTTACAGCTTCGTGCACAACTTTAAGGGCACATACAAGCGGCCCGCATCAATCGAAGAGCTGAGATGCTGCCAGCAAAGATCGGGCGAATCGTTGTGCTCCTACATCCAAAGGTGGTCCATCATCAAGAACTCCATAGAGAACATCTCGGAGGATCACGCGATTGACGCATTCAACGGCGGCGTTCGCTGCATAGAGCTCAGAGAAGAGCTGGGCTGCTCAAAGCCCAAGACCATTGACCACTTGATGGAAATCGCGAATCGGTGGGCCGATGGAGAAGATTCAGTGAAAAATCGCGTCCACTCCGACGAGGAGGCAGAACTTGAGCGCACACGCGACCATCGAGGCAAACGTCGTATGCGCATCTACAATGACCGTGACGACGTTAACATGGTCGCAGCTGGCTACGCCGACAGACGCGACGATAACCGCAACAGCGGATACCGCAATGGTGGATACCGTGACTCCGGGAAAACCACGCAAGTGTGGCAACGCCGCAATCGTGATGAGGCACCCGCGACATCCATCGAAGAAAAACTGTCCGGGCCATGCACGGTGCATTTCTACATCGACAAGCATGATGGAAAGAAGAAGTCTAGCCACCTCCTCAAGGACGGCCGCGAGTTCCTCAAATTACATGAGGGATTGGTTCAGATGAATCGCAACGCAGTCGAAAGAGGTTACGGAGCAGCGCCAGGCGCCGTGGCACATGGCGCTCCGCCACCGCCACCAGGAATGCCCCCAAACACAGCTGCGCCGGACCAGGGAGGTGAACCCTACCCACGGGCCATGGGTACTATGATGATCCAGAAAGGACGCCCCTCCAATCGGGCGCAGAAGGCCATCACTTGCCAAGTCAATTTGGCCACACACTCGCCACCATCTACCGCTGAGTACCTCAGCGGAAGCAAGTCCTGCATCACCTTTGACAAACGAGACCATCCGCCTCAAGTACCTCGTCCAGGCCATTGTCCCCTCTTCCTCGAGGCACAAATTGGAGGCTTTGACATGAGCCGCATCTTCATGGACGGCGGAAGCAGCATCAACCTTATGTTCGTGAGTACTTTGCGAGCAATGATAATCCCTCTGACTTGCCTAGATGCCTCCGACACAACATTCCATGGCATCGTCCCAGGAAAAGGCGTATATCCCCTGGGCAAAATCAACCTCGCCGTTATCTTTGGCACGCCGAAAAACTTTCAGCGCGAGCGCATCGACTTTGAGGTCGTCGACTGGCCCTCATAGTACCACTGCATCCTCGGACATGTCGCGTTCACAAGGTTCATGCAGTGCCACACTACGCCTACCTGCAGATGAAAATGCCAGGTCCCAATGGCGTCATCACAATCAACGAAAGCTTCGAGAGGTCTGACAGTTGCGACAGGGAATTCAACAGAATTTCCCAGTCCTTCGGCATGTAGGAAGAACTCGCGAGACTAAAGGAGTCGACAGACAACAGTCTGCCTCCCCTAAGCCGGCCAAGCTCGCCTGATCTATCTTTTGACTCATCAGTGCATACAAAGAAAGTGCAGGTCCACCCATCGGATCCCACCAAAACGGCCCTCATCGCCAACAACTTGAGTCCCGCATAGGAATTCGCGCTCGTCGAATTCCTCCGTGAGCACTGGGAAATTTTCGCCTGGTGTCCCGCAGACATGCCAGGAGTCCCTAGGGAATTCGCCGAGCACGCACTCAACATCAACCCTAACACAAGGCCAGTCAAGCAAACAATCAGGCGATTATCTGAGCCATGGGCAAAGGCAGTTCGAATGGAGATCAACAGACTCCTCGACGCCAAATTCATACGTGAGATCAAGGAAAGCACTTGGCTCACCAACACGGTGCTGGTACCAAAAAAGGACATGGATATCCTGCGGATGTGCGTGGACTTCACCTCTCTGAATAAGCACTGCCCAAAGGATCACTTCCCGTTGCCGCGCTTCGACCAGATCATCGACTCCACCACGGGATGCGAGCGCCTCTTCTTCCTTGACACCTACTCAGGCTATAATCAGATTCGAATGAAGGAGGAAGATCAAGAGAAAACAACGTTTACAACGCCCTTTGGTGTGTTCTGCTACAACACAATGCCCTTCGGGCTAAAGAAAGCGAGAGCCACCTACCAGCGGTGCATGTAGGCTTGCCTCAAGGAACAACTTGGTCGCAACATTCAAGTCTATGTCGACGACTTAGTAATCAAGACCAAGGAGGAAGCCTCCCTAATTGACGATTTGCGCGAAACCTTCGCCAACCTCGACCGCTACCGAATCAAGCTCAGTCCGGACAAATGCGCCTTTATCGTGCCATCTAGGCAAATACTCGGGTACCTCATCTTCGCAAGAGGAATCGAGGCAAACCCGAAGAAAATAAAAGCCATACTGGCCATGGAGAAGCCTAAAAACATAAGGGGCGTTCAGCAGCTAGCTGGGCGAATCACGGCCCTCAATCGATGCATCAGTCGGATGGGTGAAAAGGCACTGCCCTTCTACCAACTCCTCCGCAAAGCTGAAAAGTTCGAGTGGACCAACGAAGCGCAGGAAGCATTCGAAGACCTCAAGCGCCTGCTATCCACCTCGCCAGTACTAGTGACCCCACGAGAAAGGGAACCACTGTTGCTATATATCTCCGCCACCAACCAGGTCAGCACAGTGCTCGTCGTCGAGCGAGCCGAGGAAAACAAGGTCTACAGGGTACAATGCCCAGTATACTACCTCAGCGAGATCCTCACGCCAACAAAACAGCGGTACCCGCACTACCAGAAGCTGGCGTACGACGTCTTCATGACTGGCCGGCGACTACACCATTACTTCTAGGAACACCCAATCGTGGTGGTCAACGATGCCCCGCTGGGGCATATCCTCAATAACCCCGACGCCATGGGACGAGTCGCGCTTTGGGGAATAGAATTGTCTCCACGAGACATTACATACGAAAAGCACGACGCAATCAAGTCGCAAGTTCTTCCTGACTTCCTCGTGCACTGGATGGAAAACCAGCTCCCTGACAAGCTAGATATGTCCTATCTCTAGACAATGCACTTTGATGGATCCAAGCGGAAGGACGGAGCAGGTGCAGGTTTCATACTGACATCACCTCAAGGGACAAGCTAAAGTACATCCTGCGAATGCAGTTCACCGCCTCCAACAACGAAGCTGAATACGAGGCCCTGCTGCACAGGATGAGGATGGAAAAAGCCTGCGGCGCTAAGAGGCTCATTATTTACGGCGACTCCAAATTGGTCGTCAACCAAACAATGCATGAGTACGACGCACTGAACGACAACATGATCGTCTACCGCGACCTCTACGACACACTCGAAGGGGACTTCGACGGTGCGAGCTGCAACACATAGGCCGCGAAAGCAATGAAGAGGCGGACGCACTCGCCAACACAGGCTCTACCTGTGCCCCATACCACCTGGGGTATTTCTCGAGCGCATCTGCGAACGCTCCATCAAGCCAAAGGCAGCAGAGAAGAAAACAAGTGCAGCAACGGACTCGGGGGATACGCCACCCAATGAGCCAATGGCACTCAAAGACCTGGAGCTGGACACGGGACTCGAAGGATCAATGAGCATCAGGATGATCGAATCATCCTGGACTCAGTCGTACATCACGTACCTCCTCAGCAAAAGGCTACCGGACGACCCGACTGATGCACGGCACATCAAGCGGCGATCCAAGGCATTCATTGTTATCAACGGCAAACTATACAAGCACAACATCACAGGAGTACTCCAGCGATGTGTCTCCACGGCTGATGGAAGAGCTGTCCTCCTCGACATCCACGAGGGAACCTATGGACACCACGCTGGAAGTCACGCCCTCGTGGCCAAAGCTCTGTGAGCTGGGTTCTACTGGCCTACGGCCATGCGCGACACCAAGGACATCATCCAGAAATGCAACGTGTGTCAACGATTCGCGGACAAACCGCACACACCTAGCGCAGAGCTCCGACCAATCCCATTGGCCTGGCCCTTCACACAATGGGGACTCGACATGGTCGGCAAACTCCCCAAATCATCACGCGGAGGTTACGTCTACCTCCTGGTGGAAGTCGACAAGTTCACCAAGTGGATGGAGGCCATGCCAGTGACCAATCAATCAGGGCACAGTGCAGTCAGGTTCTTCGAGTCCATCGTCTTCCGCTTTGGAGTGCCACATAGCATCATCATAGACAATGGAACAAACTTCACATCCAAGTAGTTCCAAGAATTCTGTGAGAATCTGGGAATCAACATCAGCTACGCCTCGGTAGCACATCACCAGACCAAAGGTCAGGTTGAAAAGGCGAACGGGCTCGTCTGCGGCGGCATCAAGAAGCGACTCCTCCGGCCACTCGAACAAGCCGCGGGTTGCTGGCCAGATGAACTGCAATCAGTACTCTAGAGCCTACGCACAACTCCAAACAGTGCTACGGGCTACACCCCGTTCTTTATGGTGCACGGGGCCAAAGCGGTGCTACCCGCCGAGGTACGGTACAAGGCGCCGCGCGTGGTCGCTTACAGCGAACAGGAGTCATCCCTCACACTCGAAGATTCTGTTGACCTCCTTGACGAGGCAAGGGAAATCGCCGTAGAAAGATCAACGATTTACCAGCAGAACCTGCGAAACTACCACAGTAGAAGGCTACGCCCCAGATCCTTCGTCGAAGGCGACCTGGTCCTACGACTGAAGCAGCAAGGACATCTCAAGCTCGAGTCCCCCTGGGAGGGACCATACGTGATTACAGAAGTAATCCCAGGTGGCGCCTATCGCCTTCAAGATTTAGAGACAGGAGTCGCATACTGCAACCCCTAGAACGTCGCGCAGCTGCGACGCTTCTACCCTTAGTCGTTTTTACTCTTAGATCACAAATAAGGCACTCAGCCAAGGCTACTTAGCCACACATTGTACTTCGTACTGTCCCACGAATAAATAAAGCTAAGTGCCCCAAAACTCTATGTTCTCCTTTATTTTTCCGCAACTTATCCACTCGGGGGCTGCGCCACCCTATAGAAACCTGTTCTACGAACTACAACGCGATATCCTGAGTAGCTGGCACATCAATCGAAACCCTTGACACAACATCAACCCAGCTGCAACGCACCTGACAGGTTGACAAGGGACTGAGATAAGAGCATGGCTAGGCTAACGAAAAGGAATTGCATAGTGCAACGCACTTACACGCTAACAAGCTCTTTATACATAATCGACAATCAATTATACACAACGTATATACAAACTTTACAACATTGGTACACTTATGTGCAGGACATAAATTAAGCTACTGCTGCAACAAAAGAACGTTAGTCTGCTCCTCGAAGAAATCGACGATCTCCTCTGCTGGGCGATCCACTGCCTGGTAGTGCGGCACCATATTCCAAGCAGAACCTGCTGGTGGCGCAGGTGGCCCAGCCGCAATGGCCGCAACATCTACGTCAGGCCTATGCAGTCGCACCGGCGATAGAGCGGCCTTGGCACCAGCCACCAATTGTTTCCTTACGCACTCGCGAACCACAGCCGAGTCTTGGAACTTGGCAAGAAGGGCCAGAAGGCTTGAGGGAGAAACATCCAGCGGAAACATCGTTCGATAAATGTTCTTCAAGCATGACTGCGACTTCTTCAGAAAGTGCAGCACTCACGACGCACGATCCTGCAGGGTCGCCAGCGCAATCGCACGATCATGATCCACCCAGAAGTATCCACTCTCCTGAAGTTGCTCTTGGGTCAGATCATGCATGCGAATAGCAATCCTATCCTTCTCATCCCGTGGATGGCGCGCGCTGACAACTATTCAAAGCAAGAACGGAGGCATAAGGACAACACATCACTGCGAGTGACTACAAGGAAAAGATAAGAGTAAGCAAACTAACACTTAAATTGGTCGCCAAGCTGCGTCATCTCTCCCAGCAGATACTGCTCTCGGGCGGCGGCTTTCTCCGCCTTTGACTTCCATACATCCGTGTTACCGCGGAGCACGGGCAATTCACGCTCCAACTGCTTCACGCAGTCACGCAGTTGCGAAAGCAGCGACAGCTCATCCACCCAGGAGCGCGATGGCGCCAAAGTATCATCAAGGGGCGGCGAGTCCTGAGGTTCCCTCAAAGGAATACTTGATGTACCCTACCACAAGCCAAGCAAGAAGCGAATAAGAAAATCAAATCGACACACAGACAAAAGATTCGAGTGCATTCAAGATTGGAAAAAGTATCAGCAGATACACCCGCCAAAAGGCATGTTCTAGACAAAAGGCATCAACTAATCAACTATTACAAAGCTACTGAGGAGAGATTGGCTTCTTCGACTTTGACGGCTTCGGGGGCTTCATCGAGTCCGTGGTAGTGTCAGATGCCACTGACTTTCCGCCAACCCCTGATGCTGCAGGCTTCGCCGCCTTCTTGGCTTGCTGCAGCTCCTCTGAGTACTTCGCAACCGTGTTAATCAGCTGCGGCCCATATTTGCCACAGGCAGTCGCGAATGGAGCAAAGACTACCTGCTGGCCGTCCACGCTAACGGGCATCGCCTTCGAAACCGCTGCAGGATCAACCTGGACTCCGTGGGCCTGCACCATGGCAAGTGACATGGACGCGCTAGCCGCACGGAGTGAGTTCTTGAAGTTTGAAGGAACACCCCCGGCGAGAGACTCCACCAGCTCGTCCATGTTCTCGATTAGCTCAGCCTTGGGCATCAACTCCTCCCGGAGGCGACTAAGCATGCCCTTGGCCTTGGAAAGCATATCCTGAACGGCGGCGCTACGGTCCTCGACTGCTGAAAGTGCACCCGCCAAGGCGTCGTCACGGCGAAGGGCCTGAGGGTTGAAACTCAAATCACCAGCATCTGTACATAAACCCACACGTGGACACAAACATCAGCGCCAATGGCAAAAATCGAACAGAGAAAGATAATGATACCCAAACATAGTACCTGAGAGGGCTTTGGCAATCGAGAAAAGTTGTTCTTCGAACAACTTCTCCCTAGCCGTGATGGAGGCTTGCAAATCCTCTTCACGCCTCTGTGCCTCGTCACGTGCCGCGATTGCCTCATCGCGACCCTTCACAGCCGTGGCAAGTGTTTTCTCCATGGTGGCAGCGTTGCGCAGGAGGGCGTTATGTTCAGCTACAAAACAAAAGGGATTGAATATTAGTCAACTATATAAAAAGGAGAAGAAGAGGAAGTGAAGAACACTTACTTTCGACCACGCATGACGCGTCTCCAGCATTGCATGCTGACGGCCCATCGCAAGCACTTGCTCCGCCAAGTGTGCTGCTTCCTTCACAAGGAGCTATCGCACAACAAAGGATCAACAAAAGCCATCGACTTGAACATCAAAAAGAAGAAATCCTACACTTACATGATCCTCCAATGACTCCGAAGTCGTTTGGTGTGCAGTCATCCGGGCAACCATTCGATGCTCCCCTTCATGCGGAGAGCTGGAAGAGTTGTGCCTGGAGTGGGCCACCAATGGAGGGGAAGGAGCACGCTCGACCTCTTTCTTGGCCCTTGAGGTTGCGACTCCTGATTCTTTCAAAAATTGGACGTCGCCAGAAGATGAAAACGCCTCTTGACTGCAAAGACAAACCCAACATCAAGGACAAGGCAAAGCCAATGAAGAATCAGAAAGGACAAACCAAATACTTACCAATCAAATTTATCAAAGTCAAAGGTTGGTTCCCCCGACTCTGACGAGGACTCCTTTGGCAGTCACATCTTCTTGCAAGAAGATGGTGCCACGGTGCTCATAGGAATAGCAGGGATTGGCGATTCCGCACCAACGCCTGCGCCTTCAGGAGTCGAAGGAGACGACGCATCGGAATCCTCGCTGCGCGAACACTTGCGAGTATCCGGACTACCCGACTCGGGGGCTTCCTCCTCCACATCGGATAGGACGGTCGATTCCGACCCATCCTCTTCCAAGGCTTCGCGAGGGATAACCCCCTCAGAAAGAGGGGGCATACAGGGCGACACCGCCCAATCCTGCATACAAACAACAATTTCAGCACAAAGCAAAGAAACAACAAAGAAGCAATCAACAAACTAAGCTATTACGTAGCACAATTGTACCTCAGGAGGAGGGTTAGAAGCGTCGAAAGGAGGAACGACTGGTTCACTAGGGAGCACATCCTTGACGGTGTACATGGTCACTAGTCGAACCCTTTTATCGATCTCACTTGTGGACATGCCATCGGCAGACACGCGAGTGGCATCGTCAACACCAGCCCACTGAAACATGGGGTGGACTCTGGCCTGCAGGGGCTGGACGCGACGGCGCAGCCACGTGCGAATGAGTGCGCAGTCTCCTTCCTCTTTGCCTATGCGACTCTCGAGGTCGCAGACGCGCTCGTACAACACATCTGTCTCCGCGGACTCGCCGGGCATAACCACATTCTTCCAGGAGCGCCTGCTCTTGCATGGCGTTGAAGGGTCGAAAGGCGCGAGTCCGAAGTGGTCTCCGTCGGCCTTCTGGTCACGAACGTAGAACCACTTGTCCCTCCACCCTTGGACGGATTTCATCAGCTTGATGTTGAAGTAGGTGGCGGATGGATCGACATGGATTCCGCAGCCGCCTACATTGTAGACTATGGAACCAGATGTCGATTGGCGCTTCAATTTGAAGAGGCGCTTGAAGAGACCGAAATGCGGCTCGATCCCGAGCCATCACTCGCAGAGGGTGATGTAGCAAGCTACGTGGAGAATGGAATTGGTGGACAACTGATGGAGCTAGAGCCCATAAAAACAAAGAAGGCCCCTAAAGAAAGGATGCAGGGGCAAAGAGAGGCCGCGAATAATGAATGCTAGGAACATCACTCGAAAACCGGTAGGAGGAGAGGGGATTACCTCGCCGCCGGGGACGCGCGTGTCGGCGACTGCGGTGGGCAGCACTCCGTCTTGGCGAAAAAGACGAAGATCAGAGGGCTTGATGATGGATGGACGCCACGCTCCATTCGTGACGCGGGTGCCCGTGTCCTTCTTCTTCCCGCTGGCGGCGGTGCTGGTGCCCGCAGCGGCGGAGCCACCTTTCTTCTTCGAGGCAGCAGCGGTAGCCGCAGCACCTCCTTTCTTCTTCCCCATTGCGTGGTGGTGATGCGACCGAAGGAAGTAGCTGGGAAACGTGCGGAGCTGGTCCAGCGCCGTGGAAGAAAAAGAGCGCAGAGAAAGCCGAGGAGCAGCGGCAATGGCGATGGAGGCAAAGGATGAATGAAAGCAGATGAGAAATTACCGTCGGAGCGTCACTACTTAACCCCTGGAAGATGCAATCCAACGGCTCGGAAAAACCCTACTGGACGCGTGGCGTTCATCGTGCTTGACACGTGGAGCAGCTGAAACGCGAACTGTCCCCCCACTACTCCCATTATGCGTGGAAATCGAGGAGGCGTGGTTAAAATAAAGATTACGCACGCCTAGTCAAATCAGAGTCAGGCAGTGGGACCCATCACTTGTCACGTCCCGTCAAACTCGCTCACGCGGGCAACTAAGGTCATGAGATCGTCAGCACTGACATCATCGACAACTACGCAGCAGAAGACTTCGATTACTTTAGTCCTTGCTCGAGTCTTCGACTCCACCAATCACTCGGGGGCTACTCCCATAGGGAGCGCTGGTCGCGCACCCTACGTTTTTTTCTTTTACAGGAACATGAACAATCAAAGCAAAACCCAATCACTCGAAGCATGGTTCGATTATGGACATGGGTTACTCCCATAGGGAGCGCCGGAAGCAAATTCGACTGAAACAAGCAAATAAAAGACGACAGCAGTCGCAAAAGTTCTTTAGTCCCTGCCTGAGTCTTTGACTCAACCAGGCACTCGGGGGCTACTCCCATAGGGAGCACTGGTCGCGCACCCTATGATTATTTGTACAAAGTACTGTGTGTTGATAACATCCACACTCGAAGTTTATGGCGACACCGCCTCATAATTTTTCCATACAAAGAGACCGCATCTCCTGGGTCACCCGAATCATCTCCGCGATGATAAAATTCGGATGCCGCGCTTGCAGCGTGAAGGTAAGACCTGAATAAGGCCTGGCAACGTATTAAGCTACGCACTACCAGAAATATATCTGTGCCTGCAGGTATGATGAATATGCCTTGACGGACGTGTTGAGTGCTCACACCGATATACTGGAATTCGACTCTTGTAAGACCTCCGCGGCTTGAGTCAAATTACACCAGCACTTTTCCGGATTCGAGTCCAGGGACTCGAGTTCGAGTAGATGGCGTTGTTTTACCCTAAGGTAGTTAACTGATACCGATGCATCGATTAAAATCGGGCATGCACATCAACAATCCCTATGACATAAACAGAGCAGTCGAAAAACATACTCAGTCATGCACTCGAAAAACTTCATAAAGTCTCCAGTCGAATCTGCAATTCCACTGGATACTTGGGGGCTACTGACATGGGTATACCCTATAGGTACTCGAGCTTGGTATATACGGCCCGAATACATAGAAGCCCACTATGTCTCCAAGGCCCAAATGAAGAACTCGAGTAACACGCAGACTCTCGATTGCTTGAAGAACAAGAAGAAGCTAAAGATAGAAAGTTCAAAGGGAAAAACCATAACCTGTAACCGACTCGACCTGTTACCCGAGACCTAGCCTATCTATATAAAGGCTAGGAGGGGGCGGCGAGGAGGACACACACGCAACCCTAGTTTCCACAACCCTCGCTAGATTGCATCTGCGCACCATTGTTAGCTTCGATTCCCTTGATAATTCCACGAGCAGACAAGCAGGAGTAGGGACCTCTACGAGGCCTGAACCTGGGTAAATCTTCGAGTCCCCTATGTGCTTGTTTGCTAGCCGATAGATGTCTCCAGCGCTCCCTCCTTATCCAAAACCCAAGTCCATAACAATGGGCATTAATGAGTTAAACCCTCGTCAGATAGAGTAATGGCAAGCATATCATACGGGTTTCATGCATCCTTATAGTGCAGCAAAATTGTTGTAAACATGGATGATTCAAATGAGTAAACTTTATTCCATGTCAAGTAATCAACTCATAGGTTTGCCTTTGAACAATAAAGTATATTCATGTAAATTAAGAGTGTGAGAGTTGTCATGAAAAGCATATACACTAGAGTATCTCAGTTCTCCCACGTCAATAAATCAAGACTTTTCAAGCACTACTTTTCTATTCATTGTCCTTCAAGAATTTTAGTTTTTAAGTAATTGAGAGCATGCCAAAAAAATTTATTAGTTTATTGAGCTGTGATGGACACTCGTGGCTTAACTAAGGTTTTGTTCCTTTTGCATAATAATTTCTCATAACAGCCAGAGGAGTGATTCCATCATGATTACAGCTACCCGGGAGTGCCAATAATCTTACCCACTATAGCATTTCTGCTACAAGTGTTTAATCAACTCATAGCCGAAATCTAGGAGTTTCCTCCATGAAGATCGTTCGTAGGCTAGCAGAGTTGTTGGCATCCCATGAAGTTTGACACACGTAAAGCTATATCATTCTTATGATTAACAAGTTAAACTTTGGCATGCTCACAAAAACCTCTAAACATTAATTCAATTGAAGAAATCCTTTCAAAGAGAGATATTAAGTCAATCAACATTTTCAGTGGTGTTGAGTGTCTCTAGAAATAAACCTTCAAGACTAAGCACTACAACACCCAAGCCTTCAATTGTGAGACTTTTTCTTATTACAATTGTTTAGCAATTTTTAGGCAAAACTTGGTTAATTATGAGAGCTAGAACAAAATGTACCCAATTAAATACCCTTGCAAACGAAAATCTTACTACAAATACAAAGACTCACTCCACCAATATAATACCTCAACATTTACTACTAACTAGCATGGGTTTCTCAAATTTCAAAAGCGGGGAGTCATAAGTCATACCTCTCATGTTTGGTTCAACTTATCTGTTCCTTTTTTATCTGTTTCTTGGAAACTCGAAGTCAATCACTCTCTTGCAAATACATGAAGACCTCGAGGTGGAAATAAAAGAAAGAGGGAAAAAGGAAAAAATGGAGAAATCTTTTTGTGGTTTTTGAGAGAGAGACTTTAAAGAATAAAAAATTGGTGGCAAAGCTCGGCTAGAAAATTTCGAAAGCAAATAGAAAGAACTAAAAAAATAATGTGTTGGGGAAACCAACATGAGTGCTTATAAACTCAAATAAAAACACAACCTTGAAATAAATAAAAGCAAATGAACGCCAAATAAAGATACATGAGGAAACTGCCCCAAGCTTAGGTTTTTGCAAGCCCTTCAAATCATTGTGGTGGCAGGAAAAAGTCGTTACTCCAGTTCGCAAATTGAGTTGAGAGGTTACTAGTTGATTCTCGGAGGTTCAAAGAGAGGCTATGCATCCCCTCCACAGTCCCTCCAAGTCCTTGGAAATCTTGGTATATGGCAAACCGGGTTTGTGGCTGCTCCTCTTGATAAGGAACTTCTTGCTCCTCCTCTTGGTCCTCATCCTCTTCCGGAATCTCCTCCTTGGGTTGGTGTTGCTCAACCCGCGAATCATATAGCAAACATCCTTCCTCGATAGAGAAAATACCATTAGGCATAGGAGCAGGGTAGAGACGCCCAACTCCAGCAATATGCAGGTAATAAACACCACCTCTCCTAGTAAGCATTCCACGGGCTCTCAAAGTGGAGAAACCAACACGTGTCTCACCTAGTACGGGTTGAAAATCACCTAGATTGATGTCTAGGGCAGTGGCAAGCTCGGTGATGACGCCTCCACCTGTGATTGGTCCTTGGCTTTGGGAGGCTTGGTGCTCCAAGTAGCACACAAGGATGGCGCCCAAGTTGAGTGACAAGCCGCAGTTGATGTAAGAAGCCTTTGCAAGGACTCAAATTTCCTCCTCGTTGAGTCTCGTGAACTCATTATGTTCCTGCAAGGTGTTAGCAATAACATAGAATAAATAGCGAATTGCAGGATGTTGAATATTGTTCCCCTTGTTCACTCTACTAGTGAAACTCATTCCATTATAGTATTGTTCAGGGGTAGGTTCTAAGCCAATAAAGGATGCGCATAAGGCATGAATATCATTGTTTGGCAAATTAAAACATGCGCACCATTCATATAATGTTAAAGTGTAGTCGTTGTTCATCAAACGGAAAGAAATAGTGTCCTCTCCTTGCCATTGTTTAACGGTGCTTTGCAACAAACTTAAAAATTCAATGGTTAAGCAGCGATAAGTAGGTACATCATTGTACACAAAGTTTTGAAAGCCAGATCTATTGCAAAGTAAATTAAAGTCATCAGAAATACCGAGTTGGTTCAATATAATGGGGCAAGCCCACTTGGTGGCCTTCACTTTGTGGTTCTTGATCCTGTTGAAGCAATCAAGATGGGCCTCATCCCTGAACCGTATCCCCATGCGTTCCTGAGCGATAACCCGAGAAGTGCTAGCGGTGGTACAAGCATAGGTCTGGCTCCTTGTGTTCATCATCTAAAACATTGAAGAAAGGAAAAAATAAAACTTTTTGATCCAACAATAGTAAGTATAATAGCTTCCTCATCAAAACACACTAGAGAATCTCCTCTAGATAATAATCTAGGCAAGAAAATCATGCCAATTGGTTCATAGTAGGTCTCACCCTAGATTTATAATGACAATAGATCAAAGATGAATTTGCAAAAAGTAATTGGGGGATCGGAGGAGAAACATACCTTAGATCACTCGTGTGCGAGGAAATCGAACGAACTTGAGCAGAGATGACAATCTCTTGAGGTTTTGAGAGAGTTTGGAGGTAGAAGAAAAAAGGATTGAAGTTTTGGAGTTGGAAGTACCTTCCCATGCGTTTTTGTGGTCGGACACAACTATACGGGCGCAACTATACGGCCGGAACAATGTGTTCCCGCCATATAGTGGGCCTTTTGTCAAAATTTTAGGGTTTCCTCCCGTCGGTGCAGCTATAGGACACAACTATACGGCCGGAACAAAATGTTACCGTCATATAGTTGGTCATTAAACTGTCTGTCCCTGCGTGAAGAAATATACAAAGGCATCGATATCTATACGACTAGAACTATACGGCCGGAATTTTTGTTCCTGCCGTATAGTTGGTCGTTAAACTCTCAGAACATTAGAAAATAAATTGTACGGAGGCACTGATATCTATACGACTAGAGCTATACGGCCAGAATTTTCATTCTTGCCGTATAGTTGGTCGTTAAACTCTCAGTACATATTACAGAAAGATTTTCGATGGAAAAGATATCTATAGGGTCAGAATTTTTATTCCCACCATATAGTTGGTCGCTAAACTGTCAGTACATATGAAAAGAAAATTGTCGAGGGCAAAGATATCTATACGACCAGAACTATACAGCCGGAATTTTTATCCCCACCATATAGTTGGTCATTAAACTCTCTGTGTGCATCAAAAAAATTCTGTTTCTTCGAAAACTATTTCTTTTCCTGTAACTTAGTGATATACCTTGTTTTTGATAGAAAATTGACAGTAAATATTGTCGACCAACAATAGCATGAATAAAGCATAATTTTAAGTACTACTGAAGTTCTTCTCCTCAACTAGAGTTTTCTAGCACTTTTTATTAAACATAAACTTAAACTAAAACTTAAAAACTTTACTTAAACCTTTATTTCTCATGGGTTGCCTCCCATGAAGCGCTCTTTTATGGTCAATAGCTTGACCTTAATGATACTCACTTGGGCCAGATGAGTGGAACACCCACTCCAAAGTAATTGGCCTTCAAAGCGATGGCCTCCTTTTCATCATGCTTGGCTTTCTTATTCCTGAGAAAATGAATAACAAAAGGATCCCGTGAAGGTAATTGTGGCTTCACGTTCCCTTCATGCAGATTAATCAAAGCCTTAATAGTTCGTAAGAAAGGACGGCCTAAAATAATTGGAGTAGTAGCATCTTCAAGCATGTCCACAATAATAAAATCAATGAGAGTAGGACAACCTTTAATATATACTAAAGTGTTCTCCTTAATTCCTACAGCTTGTTTGTAGGTAGAATCTGCTAGATACAATTTTAACTCAGTAATTTCAAAGGATCCAAGATTTAACTTGTTAAAAAGACTCTTTAGAATTGTTGAGACGCTTGCACCTAGATCACAAAGTGCAGCTATCTCATTGGTTCCAATTTTAATCTTAATAGTAGGCTCAAATATGTCATCTAGTTTAACAGGTAATTTTTCAGCAATTTTCTTGTATTCTTCCTCAAGCTCACGTACCTTTATTGCTACTTGATTGACAAAGTGTTGGTACATAGCTTCCTCACTACCTTCACTCACCGGAATCTTGACGTTGATCCTTTTTACAAGATCTTCTACGGTGTAGCTTGGTGACGGAGCATTACTATAGTCAAGTTCTTTAGGCTCCTCCCTTTGGATCCTCATCATTTTGAGTTCTTCAACAGGACTGGGCTCACCTTTACTTGCAAATTTAGCTAGAATGAGAGTTTGACTCTCGGTTATTGATACGTCCAAAACGTATCTACTTTCCCGAACACTTTTGCTATTGTTTCTCCTCTATACTTGTGTGATTTGGATGCAACTAATGCGAACTGACGCTGTTTTCATCAGAATTGCCTTCGTGTCTACTTTTTGTGTAGAAAATCAACTATCAGGAAAAATCCCGGAAAATATGCCAAAAATCTTATTTCACCCGAAGACTCCAGGAGCCAGAATACGAGATGGAGAAGAGCCCTGGGGTGGACACACCACCTGGTGGCGCGGGCCAGGCCAGGCCGCGCCAGGGGGTGGTGTGGGCCCCCCAGGCACCCCCTCGGCCTCTCTCTTCGCCTATAAGGAGCCTTCTGACCTAAAAACTACGGGGGGTTCGACGTTTTTCCAGAAGGAGTTTCGCTCCACCGCCACCACCAGATTCCACAAAACAACACCAGAAACTCCGTTCTGGCACCCTGCCGGGACGGGGAATTGGAGGAGATCATCGCCATCATCATCACCATCGCTTCTCCATCGACCATCCATGTTTCCCCCATCTATGAGTGAGTAATCCCCCGCTGTAGGTTATGGGGATGGTAGGGATTGGATGAGATCGTTCATGTAATGGCATCAGATTGTTAGGGCATAGTGCCTAGTATCTCTATTAGTGCTTTATGACTTTGTTGCAACTTTGTTGTGCTTAATGCTTGTCACTAGGGCCCGAGTGCCATGATTTCATATCTGAACTTATTATTTATTCATCATGATAGTATTGTTTTGGGTCTTATCTACAAGTTGTATACACACGTCGTTGTCCGGAACCTATGGTCCCGAAGTGACAGAAATCATCATAGGTTCCGGACAACAACGTGTGTATACAACTTGTAGATAAGACAAAAAACAATACTATCATAATGAATCAATAACATGTTCAGATCTAAAATCATGGCACTCGGGCCCTAGTGACAAGCATTAAGCACAACAAGTCACAACAAAGTCGTAAAGCACTAATAAAAGATACTAGGCACCATGCCCTAACAATGTGATGCCATTACATGAATGATCTCATCCAATCCCTACCATCCCCATAGCCTACAGCGGGGGATTACTCACTCATAGATGGGGGAAACATGGATGGTCGATGGAGAAGCGATGGTGATGATGATGGCGATGATCTCCTCTAATTCCTCGTCCCGGCAGGGTGCCAGAACGGATTTTCTGGTGCTGTTTCGTGAAATCTGGTGGTGGCGGCGGAGCGGAACTCCTTCTGGAAAAACGTTGAACCCCCCGAAGTTTTTAGGTCAGAAGGCTTCTTATAGGCGAAGAGGGAGACCGAGGGGGTGCCTGGGGCCACCACACCATGCCCTGGCGCGGCCAGGCCCAGCCCACGCCTGGGGGTGGTGTGGCCAGCCCCTGTCCCTCCTCCGTCTCGATTCTGGCTCCTGGAGTCTTCTGGAAAAATAGGCACTTTGGCTTTTGTCCCGTCCAATTCTGAGAATATTCATTTTCTGACTTTCATGGAACCAAAAACAGCAGAAAATAGGCAGCTGACACTGTGGCTCTTATTAATAGGTTAGTCCAAGAAATCATATGAAAAGTACTCCATAGTGTGGACAAAACACAAGAAAGTGGATAAAACCAAGCATGGAGAATAAAAAATTATAGATACATTTGCAATGTATCAGCAGGGTTTAGAGAGATATTTCATCAAAAGTATGAGTAATATCTAGTTTAAATGTGGATGTAGATTGCTATATTTCAGAGCCATCAATGGTCACGTGATTATTATGCATTGGTCCATGCCCTAGTCGTGGGCATGTGCCACAACAGTAAAAAAATTGTGAAAATCGAATACTCATAAATAATTACTCTCTCCATGCTAAAATAGTAGTAACTGACTTGGCTTTGCCTAGATACGCGTGTATTTCAACGCATTTTAGTACTTAGATGGTCCTTCATTTCCAAATTAGAAAGCATACTAGGTTTTGTCAAAGTCAATATTTATAAAGTTTGACCAACTATATGTACAAACATACTAACTCACATAATGTCAAACACATATAATATGAAAACATGGTTCATGATGATTCTGATAACATTGAGTAGATGTCCATATTATTTTCTAGATATTTAGTCAAAGTTAATTATGTTTGACTTTGACAAAAGCTAATGTGCGTCCTAATTTGGGAAGGAGAGAGTACATGTGAAGTCAGTTAATTTGGGATGGACGGAGTACTACTCCGTACTAGTAGTAGTCGAAGTAACATAGTATGGAGTAGTAAGCAGTAAAACTCATTTTATAGCCAAATACAACCTTCCTATTCCAAAGAGACCTTGGCTCCAACTACTAGTAATTAATACATCATTTGATTCACGTTAGAACCATTAGATGAGAAGATTAATATCAATTCTTCTTGTCAATGAAAACAAATAAGAGTTTTACTCTCGTGTCCTCCTGTTCTCCCGAACTTAGAAAATTGAAAACATAAGAACGACTAGATTGACCGATAACCCTTCATGTCCCCCAAGCCAAAGAGACATTGGTTAATCCTGGTCCTCCTTGTGTTTTCAATTTCTTAAATTTGAGAAAATGGGGAGGAACCGAAGCATGTCTCAACACTGAAAACACCTCTTCGTCATCTCGGACGTTCTAACAGCAGTGGTATTGTACCGCAGGCACCATGAGGAACGTGAGATCTCAAAGCATGACCCTACCCTAGGATGCGTAGCTCATAGGCTCGATTAGCGCATATGGGTGTTCATCAAGAAGTCAGTCGGCGTACCGCAATACGCAGAATACCAATTTGCTTTAAAGGACAAAAACTATGACCAAAATCATCAATGTATTTATGGCACGTACTCACGAATGGCATGGGCTTGTGCTTGGCGATCACATGAAATGCACAATATTCTGCACCATGATGTATCCTCACGTAGCTCGCAACCATGCATGGTCGTTTGTTTATGCATGGTCCATGGAGTTAAGAACACAAACAATCCTTGTACTTGTGTGTGGGGCTTGATTTAGCCCTCCAACTCGTGATTTGCTAAAGTTTACGCACAAGCTTGTCAACATGACTAAATTTAGTTGTAAGCAAGGTTTGCAGTCAAAATTGTGTTAGCCTGGATGACATGTGGATGTTGGTCATGCATGCAGGAGAGCATCTTCCCTATAACATCGCACCTAGTGCCTGTCATATAATAGCCAGTTAGGGTGAGCTAATCTCCTGCAGGATTGATTTTGTGAAACTAACATGTTAGATAATTAAAAGATATGTTCTATTCCAAATATCTCACATACCTAACCGTAGTTCAATTGTTTTTCCCTTGGCGTGTGCCCTGATCTTCCCGTGTGAGTGCATCTCGTGGTTGGAGCTCGAGTATGGCGAGTGACAGCTCTAGTGGTTCGAGCTCGAGTCCGAAGGAGTATCGTGTGCCCAACACAGAGCTGCTCATCGTTAAGTGTGACCAATGCAAGCATCATTTCAAGTACACCGCCCAGACCAATGTCCACGGGAATCCGGACGGTATTTCTTCAAGTGTGTCCTTGTCATAGGGTTAGTGAGGTGGGCTGCTTTGGATTTGCCTCTAGTTTTCTCACGTGTTTGAGCTGAATTTCCTTCTTAATATGGATGCTGAGCTAATTTTGTTTTTTGGTAATGTAACCCAATGGGTGTAATATGTTCAATTGGTCTAAGCATCACTTTGTTTCCTTCTCTCGAACAAAACAAAAATAAAGTGGCATGGAGGTGAAAACGACGTGGTGTTGCTTACCCGGAAGGATATGTGGGGAGGGGAAAGTGGTAGTTGATATGCAAATATTGGGCTTGTTGTTTATTGTTCGAGATGCAGGATGTGCTACGTGCAAAATTCCAGGGTAGCCTATCCTACATGCTGGACCCATGTCGATGTGTCATGCACACCATCAAAATTTCAACGACAATCTTGGTTCAAGATTTAAATCAAATCGAATTGACAAGTTTGGGCATAAAATTTCGTAATCACTAAGTTAGATGGCTAAATCGAAGCACCGTAAGAACGGTTAGTGTATTATCTCTGGTCCATGCCATAGAAGTGAATAATTATGTAAAATTCGTAATAAACCCCTAAATACTCCGTAATAACATTAGCAACAAACTTAGTTTACATCCAAAATATATCCTTCCTAGTGCCAAAAGAGAACCTACATGCGACTACTACTAGTAAATCGGAGTAGTAAAATAGTACTAATAGTAGTACTATTTATCTGCTAATACACCATTACAGTCTTGATCATTAGCCATAGTTTAAGATCATTTTTCCATGTCGATGCAAATCTAGAAAGATACATGGGTGGACAGTCCAACCTTCACCAGGAACCGCGGTGGCACCCCGAGGTATGTCCTGAGCTTGTCGGACGGGAAGTTGGTCGGCGACGAGCTGCTCATCAGCTCGATTACCGCATTAAGGCTCTCGACCATCAAGAAGTATGCCGACCCCGGCGGGCCAGGCGCACATGATTTCACCATGTACCACGGCCACAAGTGTAGGGGTTCCGCGTACCCTACGCCCCTGAACCCCTGATGCTGCCAGGACCTATCTATTAGTAATACAGTAATGGGAGGGGCTTTTCACGAACTTACCCTTGAAGACTGAAAAGCGTTGTCAACGCTCATGAGAGCGTGGTTGATGTAGACGAGCCGAAGCCGACCTCAAGGTCGTGATGAAGTCCTTGTGCTCCTTTGGCTCCAACAACTTGAGTGCCTCAAGTGCGACACCTCGCGGAGAGTTACACACGTCCGGTGCCTGACGATGACTCCCGCTTCCCTGATCCAGCAGCAATTGCGGAAGTAGAGCTCCTGGATCCGAATCCCCCAACGCGACGGCGCTCCGCGGTGAATATGTCTCTCATTCGCGCAGTCCGAACTTGGGACCACGGTCACGAGAGAGAGAGAGAGAGAGAAATAGAAAATATCAATTGGTGGTCCTCCCAAAAGTGAGAAGACCTTTATTGATTATTATGTGTATTTCTCTGGCCAAATACCCCCACTATATATAGCGGGAGGGGAGGTACTACCTCCCTCAAAGTCCCGGGGTGGGACTAAAGGAGGAAGAGGTGGGGGGAGGCGCCGCCGGCCAACCCCCATCAAGGGGCCCCATGTGAAGAAGGCCCATTAGGGCCGCTGGCCAACCCCCTTGGCCCCTCCTAGGGGTGTGGCCCCATCTTGGGCCCTTTCCCCTCCGGGAATTGGCCCATTAAGCCCTTTGACCATTTAATTGATTTTCTCTTTCATTAAATAATTATGCATAAATGATTAAATCAATATTTAACATTCATTCATGTATTATTCAACCTCCGTGGCTATGTAACACCTTCCACCTCCACTCCGGACATCCTCTGGACTTACCGAAACCCTTCCGGTTTTCTCTCTTCAATTCTTCAGCAATTCTATCGATCCTATAAAGACTCTCTAAGCATCATCAAGCCCCCTTAAGCGTGATACCCCACGGTTCGGGAACACTCCAGACATGGTCGGGACACTCCCGCACCAATGATCAATAGAGGGACCTGCATGGCCATGTGACCCCTGTGCGTTCCACGAAGATCTTTCGTCGTTTGAACCAGGACAGTCGTGTCTTATTCCCTTTGTCTCTTGATACTTGCATTGCCTGAGATCTGATCAATGACATCACCATGTTGTGTTCAATCTCGTTACCGAACAATGCTACTTGACTCGTTCCGACAAGTCATATCCCTGTGATCAAATCACACGTTGCGCAACTATTGGATATAACCTCTCCGAGTGGGTCCTAGAGTATCTTCCCATCACATGGACGGACAAATCCCGCTCTTGACATATGTTGCCTCTACGGTTTCCTCCTAGTACCTGAACACACCTTTATAACCACTATATTACCAAGTGGCACTTGATGTTATCTAAGCACTCTCGAGAGACAGTGATTGATATAGCATCACGGTCTAAGGAATAGTCTACGAGGATCCATTTCTAATCATCATAACTTGAACTTCGTGACATGATCGGGTCACGATGTGTAGGTTAGTTATTGGTTCATCATGTCATTCTCAGAATGAGTTAACTCCATTTCCAACTAGCATAAACGCCACATGATTAGGAAACTTGATCATCTGTTGACCAATGTACCAGTGACTAGAGTTTCACTAGGAACCCCTGGTTGTTTGTATATCACACGTGTATTGATGTTTCCACTCAATATAGTTATAGCAGGATATAAAACTTAATCATAAACTATATGAAATATGATAATAGTCCTTATTACTATTTGTCTCTAGGGCATATTTCCAACAGTCTCCCACTTGCACTAGAGTACAAATACACTAACTGCATTTGTTCTTTAATCATTGGCACCATATATCCGGTACCCTTAACATGCTTGCTCATGGAAGAGGTTGAGTCTTAGGTATGTACTTTACAGTCCCAAATCCTTTGCAACTTACTAATGTCACCATGATTGACATTAATACTTTATCATCACATGATAACATCTATGTTTATGCATCGTCGCTATGGTAGCAGAACGAGGTTTGATTCCAGGAGCCTACAGTGACTTTAGATCAACCTCGAGGGCTTTCTCATGGGCACTGTGCCCTGGGACACATCATTCTACATTAAAAGAGAACTAGGCCCGCCATAACATTACACATCACTTTAGATGGTACCCTTATCTATTATTATAAATGCAATCATCGAAACACTAGTGCACTCCGTGCAACTTTCGATGTTTTGTTCACCTCGCTTCCTACTTGACTCTAATCGGTATTACAGGAGTTTCCAACATATTCCCTTATAACATAACCCTTTATGTTTTAAGATATGTCATCCTTCATGGATTTGGAAAATATGTCTATAGTTCTCTATTAGACACTGCGGACAAACTTAGCTCAACGTTCCGTGATTCGAACTTAATCACTTTTCAAACGTTCCTTATTGGATCATATATTATGTTAAGTTATCATCATGGTTTTCTAAGATAGAACCTATGTCTCATAATAGTGGATGATGATCATCCTTTTTCTTTCTTTCAGCCGTTGATGTTAAACTTAATACTATTCCTAAATTGAGTTATTAAGGACCATTTCCTTAATTAACTTCGATTCTGAAAATCTTTTCAGAATCCCTTAAGGAATACTACATAATATCATAATACACTTATCATCAACTTATACCCCTTATAAATCATTATTTATCGGTACTTGCGCTTTCATTCTTAACACACTTAAGAATCACTCCTATAAGCTCCCACTCAAAATATGTTCCTACCATATTTGGGTAAGAGTCAGTACTCTTACTCAAACTATGTTCCTACATATTTGAATTTGAGACTTATATTGCTCCCACTCAAAAATATGTCATTCACATATTGTTTTTAGGAAGACTTTCATAGCTCCCACTCAATTTCATGCAAATTGCATATCCACTCACTATTTTGAACAATTTCAAAATCCTTTGATATCAAAGTGAGAAATTTACTATGAGACACTAGTACTTTTACTAATCTTAAATCCACTAGACATTCAACACACTTGAATCAAATTCATTTGAATTCATCCAATACTTGACAAATTGTGCTTTTGTCATTCACCCCCTTTTTCCACTATGGCTTTGCAGTCATTTGGGAAAATTCAAGTATCGCCTTTTACTTGTGAGATTCAGCAACGAATTTCTTTCTAATCTCAAGTGAATTTTGCTTTTAGGATTTCTCATAATTCTAGTTTACCATTATTTCCTTAGTAGTTCGTAGGTATGTCATATTCCAAGAATCATGACAAATGATTCATAAATGTCTCCATACAAGATATGGGTTACATTTTGAATCCTACTTTATGTAGTGAAAACACTAGTGGGGAAAACACAATGATCATTATCATTGATTCTTTCCTTCTGTGAAGAGAATCGTTTGGGAACATTTTCCATTGCGCTTCTCAACACTCTGATGCAGGGATTTTAATCCTCATCGTGTTTTTCACTATCTTCCATTTGCTTCATAATTGGGAAATATCATTAAAAGTGAGCTTTCTCAAGAATGCACCAAAATCCAAGCAATACAAGTTTTGCTTCTCTTTTAGTTTAGATATGGATTTCGTATTCAAAAATTCCAATGAATATTCTACAAGGACTTATTCGCTATTGTTTCTGTTATATCGAATAACCCCAAAACTTTTACGACGATCCATACTAGATATGGAGCTGCTTTCACGAATCCAGATGGTTCACTATATATTCTAATTGAGTGCTAACTATTTCTAACTAATGGTCTCTACATCTATAACACAACGATTTATTTGGTGCCATCTATTTACCCATTTTGATATCTAATATCATATTGTGATTCTTTGCATTTTGACATTTCAAAACACTTTGCATTCCACAATTTCTTTATGCCAATCTTATTAAGTTGAATTTCATTACTATTGATCAAATCGTAGTAATTAGATTCTCTTTTATATTTATACCCTTTTATTGATGAAACACTTTGATCAAATCAAATCGTTTCATATTCATGTTTCCTTTGGTAAACTAGTTTACACATTTAAACAATCATATAATGATAATTACCATTTTCGTTAAAACACAATACATCGAATATGTATTTACTTTCAACAATGCATCAAACACTTTGTATTCAAGTAATACACGGTGTTCGAGTTATTTTGCCGAACTTAGGCATGATTTATATGTGCTAAGAAATCGAATGAATTTCACATATTATCATTATAACTTAGAATTTAAACAATGGTTTTATTCATTAATGAATATATCATTAAGTTGGGTATTTTAAGGCATTTCGATATTATACAAATGTTCATGCATTATCAATTAGTTTCAAACAAGGATAATTCACATATAATCAAACAAGATATGAATACGAATATAAATCATTCATAAAAGTATAACAACTATTTGTTACAAACTCATATGAATAACCGTCTCATAAAGTGTGAGACACACTAAAGAAGTTCAAAATCTTTTGATTACAATAACTATCCAAAAACATAAACTAAGTGATAAATGTCGAGGGAGAGCGTCGCTGTCCATCATCATCATGCTCGCCATCAGCACGCAACATCACCTCCTCTCCAGCAAGCACCTCTCATGCAGAAGGACCTGTTTTCAGCAAAACAGAACAAGTATCAAATATACTTAACACTGCAAATGTGTTTGCAGATCATGTAGTTAGCCACTTTGTTCTCACCAAGTGTAGCATCCCAATTGTCTAACAATTGTAATGCTACTTGTCGTAGTAAGATATTGGCTACTTCATATATATTTTGTTGCATCATAATTATATCATGAGATCAACTATCCTACACATGACCTCGAACTCGCAGCAGTTGTCTTTGCTTTGAAAGTATGGAGGCATTACTTGCTTGGCAACCGTTGTGAGATCTTTTCTGATCACAAGAGTCTGAAGTATATCTTCACACAGCCTGATCTCAACCTTCGTCAGAGGAGGTGGATTGAAACAATCAATGATTTCGATTTGACCATCAACTACACCCCGGGCAAAGCCAATGTCATGGCAGATGCTCTCAGCCGAAAAGCTTATGTCAACAACCTGATGGTGGAAGAACAACAACCTCTCTTGTGCGAGGAATTCCGCAAGCTCAACCTTGAAATTGTGGATCAAGGTTATCTTCTGAACCTCCTAGCAACACCTCTCTTGGAAGAAAAGGTCCGTTCCATTCAGCTTGGGGATCCTTACACTAAAAAGATCATCTCTAGCATTCAGCTCCCGAAGTATGAGTCTTTCCACGTAGATGACCAAGGCACTCTTTTCTTTGAACACCGGATGTTTGTTCCGAACTACCCGGGTTTAAGAGAGCAAGTTCTCAAGGAGGCGCATGATTCTGTTCTTTCTATCCACCCTGGAAGCACTAAGATGTACATGGACTTGAAAACACAATATTGGTGGCCTGGTTTGAAACGATATTGTGCCAAGTATGTCTCAGAGTGTGATGTTTGTCGCAGAGTTAAAGCTGTCCATCAGAAACCTTCCGGTCTTCTACAGCCATTGAAGCCTCCGGAATGGAAATGGGAGAAAGTAGAGATGGACTTCATCACTGGTTTTCCAAGGTCGCAGAAGGGCAACAATGTAATCTTTGTTGTCATTGACAGGCTTTCCAAAGTAGCTCACTTCTTTCCAGTAAAGGAAACAATTTCTGCAATTCAGTTGACTGAGCTCTATATCAACAGAATTGTCTCTCTGTATGGAGTTCCTCTTGAGATCAGTTCAGACCGTGGAAGCATCTTCACTTCCAAGTTCTGGGGAAGTTTCCAAAATGCTTTGGGAACAAAACTAAACTTCAGCACAACTTACCACCCTCAGTCGCAAGGACAAGTTGAAAGGATCAATCAGATTCTGGAAGATATGCTCCCTGCTTGCGTTATCTCTTTCGGCATGAAGTGGGAAGAATGTCTTCCTTATGCTGAATTCTCTTACAACAACAGCTTCCAGAAAAGTCTAAAGATGGCACCATTTGAGGCTCTCTATGGTCGCAAGTGCCGAACTCCGATTGGTTGGTCGAGCGCAGGGGAAAGATTATTGTTTGGCCCCGACATTGTAACTCAAGCAGAGGAGAAAGTTCACATCATTCTTGAAAACCTGAAGATTGCTCAAAGTCATCAGAAGAGCAATTATGATAGGAAGCACACGGCGTATGTCCCGGGTGATCTCGTTTACCTTCGTGTCACTCCCATGAGAGGCACGCACCGCTTTGGTATCAAAGGAAAGCTGGCTCCTAGATACATCGGTCCTTTCAAAATTCGTGGAAAAAGAGGAGAAGTTGCTTATGCTCTTGAGCTCCCTGAACAACTCAAAGTCCATGATGTTTTTCACATCTCTCAACTCAAGAAGTGCTTCAAGGATCCTGGCAGGACCGTGGACCATGAACTCATTAATCTCCAAGAAGATCTGTCTTATCAAGAACACCCCACAAAAATCCTTGAAGTCGCAGAAAGAAGGACACGCAACAAGTCCATCAAGTTCTGCAAGGTGCAGTGGTCGCACCATTCCGTTGATGAAGCCACCTGGGAACGTGAAGATGAGCTCCGTGCCAAGTATCCTACCCTCTTTGAGTCTTCTTCTTCCTAGAATCTCGGGGCGAGATTCCTGTTTAGTGGGGGAGAGTTGTAGCATCCCAATTGTCTAACAATTGTAATGCTACTTGTCCTAGTAAGATATTGGCTACTTCATATATATTTTGTTGCATCATAATTATATCATGCTCATGTCATCATGCCACCTTGCATTTGAGCATCATATAAACCCTTCTTATTTTGGTTCTTCTCTCATATGCATTATTAATTGCATTTGCCTCTTGATATTGTATTTGGCTATTGATGTATTGTCTAAATGCCCAAGTTGAGTTAGGGGCATATCTTTTATTTCAATTCCACCACCTTTCCCTTCCTCCACTTTATAATTCCACCATCCTACTAGACCATGAGCTTGTTTGTCTTTATTTTGGATTTCTCTAGCTCATGGGCAATAGGGTGGATCTAGTCCTTAATTTTCCTTTGCTTGGCTCTATTCCACTTATGGGAAATGCATAAGAACAATGCCATCATATTAATATTGTTTTCACAAAATAAATCATGGCATTATTATTTTTGCATGGGCCATGCAACATTCCTCCCCATCTTTATCTCTTTTGTTTTCCTTTTGTTTTACTGGATCTTTTCCTTGTGGACCATCCCCTTACATTCCACCATTCCCATACTATCATCAGCACCTTGTTCTTTATTTTTCCATTGTGATTTATATGAAGGATTCCTCCCATACTCCTTTCTTTCTCTTTTCATGATTATTTTTCCTCCACCTCATCTTAGCCTAATCCAAGCCTTTTCTCTCACTCCCTAGCTAGTCCTGTTCCATTTTTTTAAATATGCAAAAACTCCCAAAAAGATAAATTCTTGGGCTGGCTTAAATCTGAAACAAATCAAAAATACAAATCAAATCAGATGATAAAAAAAAGAAAGAAAAAAAGGAGAGAACCTTACCTGCAGCGCAGCCAGCAGCCCACCAGTGGCCTCGCCCATCGCGGACCATCTCGCGGCCCACCTCCCCAGCCCGTACCGATTCGGCGTCGACGCCGCCCTATTCCTCTTCTCCGCCGTCTAACGCCGTCGCCCCCTCTCTCTCAGCAGCAAACGGTAGCAGCGGCGGGGAGCAGGTGGCCGTCCCCCCCTCCGTCTGTCGCGTCAGCTACGCCTCCCGCACGACAGCCTCCGCCTTATCTTCGCGCCGAGTCGCTTTTCCCCCGAACCCTAGCTACCTGTCGTTCCTCTTTTCTCTCCTCCGCGTGCCGCCACCAGTCTGAGGGCCGCGCCGCCGATTCCGTCCTCGCTGGTGACCGGGAACACGCCGGGGAGCGCCGCCGCTGTCCGTGTCGACGATCCCGCCCGCTAGAAGACCCCAGGATCGCCCGCATCCGCCCATGACCGAGCGCCGCCTGCAGCACCGCCGCGTCCTCGCCGTCCCCTCCGCTCCGACCACCTCCTGCCTCGAGTCCTGTGGGGATCGATCGAGGTGAGCTTCCCCTCGTTCCCTCCTGCTTTCCCCCTCTCCTCGTGCCTTGCGCTGCAAGTATTTGGCCTCCGCCGGCGAGGTGCCCCGCCGTAGGGTAGACTGAGGTAGCATTTTCCGCCTCTGTTCACCGACGAGCCCCGTCCAGCACAGCCGCCACCGCCGACCCTCCCTAAACGAAATCAGTAGCCGGAGCCGCCCTCTACAACTTCCGTTTTGGCGGCCAGGGCTATCTCGCCGCGGATGCAACGCCACCTTCGCCGGAAGTCTGCGCCGTCGTCAGGCGTCGTCGAGGTTCAGAGAAGACAGCGTCAGTTTCAGACAGCGCTCGCGTGGACGTTTTGCAAAAAGGACCGCGCGCTATTGGCGATCACGCCCAGGTCCCCAGCAACCCTAGTGTCCCCACCTGTCAGTCGCCTGGCAGCTTGTAGAAAACCCCCTAGTAGATCCGGCTATCAACCCGCGCTCCGTCCCCGCTGCGCGACGGGCTACACCCACGCCCCTCGCTGACTCGTGGGGTCAGCTTCGCCGTCGGGCCCGCTTGTCAGTTCCTGGGCTAGCCTCTGCCCGGTGCAAAACGTTTTCTCGCGCGCGCGTGGCCCTAGTCCGCTTTGACCCCACCCGTCAGCGTCTAGGCTAGAGTTACCTGCGGTGTAGAATGTTTTCCGTTTGTCTGTTTTTAACTAAATCTTTTTCAAATTGATTTAAATTCAAATTCTTTTCAGATTCAAATAATTTTTAAAATACAAATCCAAATAATACAAGTAATACATGTTTTGGAATCAGAAAAAAATGTGAGGAATTCAAATATGCCCTTCAAAGTAATGTTTGAACACTTTAAAATTTCGAGATGATTAAAATTACAATAAAATGCCCTTTTCCTTATTTAATTAATAACTTTTGTTTTATAACTCCAAATTTGACAAATAATATGTCTAAATCGATCAGCGTGACGAGCCCGTTCTATCTATGCAGTCCTTGTTCTGAGTTGAAGCATGCATCATGTTGTTATTTAAAATCTGAACTGTTTATGACAATAAAACTTGGTTAATTAAATAACAAAAAGCTTTATATCTTGTATCCACACCTCACCTTTGCCATGCTACTTTAATGCCATGCAAATTCTGCATCATTAATCATGGCATGCTTGATTGCTTGTCGCATTTTAATTCATATGCTTGTGCACTTCATTTATGTTGGCCTTGTTTGTTTGGTTCTTCTTCGAATAG
Source organism: Avena eriantha (assembly GCA_910589775.1). Taxonomy (NCBI): domain Eukaryota; kingdom Viridiplantae; phylum Streptophyta; class Magnoliopsida; order Poales; family Poaceae; genus Avena; species Avena eriantha. Next base: position 385,748,310 of record OU342741.1, read on the forward strand.
ACGCCCAGCAGGAGAATTACCAGGATTCACAGGAGTATTACTCAGATCCATCTCTCGATTCAACTGAGCTACCAGGCAAGCACTACCACATGCTTGCATACATACAGTACCTATTTCCTCTATCTTATTCTTGCATCATTGAGTTGCGATTGCATTAAATTGAATCCCAAGTACTGCATGGCCTTTACTTTTAAACCACACCAAGCTTGTTCCGGTCTCATGAGCCATTACTACAGGAGTTGTTTGAGCCATGCGAGTCGTAGAAAAGCATGAGTAGGGTATGTGAGTGTCTGATGGATAATGAGGTACCTAAACAATATAACCTGAGTAGTAATGGGATAACTAATAAAAGCGGCACCGGTGAGCAATATCTGCTATTTGGTTTTTCCTGCTCACTTGTGTCCCGTAGGACCCCGAGTACTTGATTCCTGTTCCTTGACTATTCGCACTATCCACATCCGGGAGGCCTTATGGACCCCCCTGAGCTAGAGCTTGATTCATTCTTATTTCTTGGGTCCATAATTTGTTTGGGGCTTTATTACTATCCTGTACTTATGCCATGTTACTGCTTTATTTAAGATTGTGCGAGGAGCACCTGTACTGTTTTGGATCGTGACACGTTTTCGCTGTATCGACAAGCCCAGTCACATTTTCAGGTTCCTAGTCGTTTACCGCCGTCCACACAAACCTTGGGTCCGTCTCGGAGCCGGCCAACTTCGTTGCGGGTAGCTTAATGGGGTGCCCCCCTGAAATATTTCTGAATCCTGTGATTGCTTTGTCGTGAATGCCTCGTTGGGTTTTGAGTTGGTTTTTCCGAGGTTGATCGAGTGTTTGTTGCTATTCGTGCACCCCTGCAGGGTAAATCTTTCTGAAAGCCGTGTCCGCGGTTATGGACGACTTGGAGCACAGTTTCTCGATCATAGACAAGTATAACTAAAGTACCGCTTTTAAATTGACTAAGTATTTGACTAGTAAATAGTGCAATACTCATGGAATGGTTAATAAAACTGCCAACGGGTGATGGGGGTTGTTCGTCCGCTTCCTCGTTGGTAAGCGAGGAGGAGGATGGATTTGTTAATTATACTGTTATAACTGTTGTTCTTAATTCACGGACTTTCGTCTATCATTGGTTAGGCGGAAGGTTAGCGAGTATCTGTAGAATTGTTAGGTATTATCTTTTGCTGCAATTGCGTCACCCCAGGTTGTGTCCCCTTTAGTGCCATAAAGACTTGCTGAGTACCCCTAGGGTCTCACACGATAAATTGTTTGATTCAGATGAACAGGTGTACCCGCAAGATGGATACTGGGTGGAAGAGACAGATGATGTTGGCAACGATCATTCGGTGTAGAGATTCCGGGACCGGGGATCCGTGTGATCTGTGGGCGAGATGTGTTTATTTATGGGGCATCTTATGCCGATTTGCTTCTTATCCGTACTCGGATCTTGTTTTCCGCTTCCGCCTGATACTCTGATGTGTGATGTATGAGGAGCTATCCTAAATTATTATATCTATCTAGGACATTTGGATCTTGCCGTATGGTGTTGCAATATTTCTATTTCTTTTAGATGGAATGGCTCTGAGGACTGTTGTATGTGGCTTGCATACATACTCATTTGTGTATGTAGTTGATCCCTTCGCCTGCCGATTACGCCGCTCGTTCTTGTCCCGTTGTCTGGAAGTGGTTAGGACGGCCGAAAGGTCTACCGTGAGTGGCCCTGGGCCCCACCGTACTATTTTAACCACTTTCGTTCATCCAGGCATTAACTAAGAGCGTAATTCACCGAGGTAGTTACACCAAGGAGATCAAAAAGGCGCATGACCCATGTAGAAAAGTTCGATCCATCTAACTTGAGTTTTTCTCCTTTTAACCAATCGTCAATAGGGAAGGTAATCTCGGGGAGAACCATTTTCTACATTTATAATTGCAAAGAGGAATTTAGACTAAGTTTATAATTAAATGAGTTAATAATAACTCCACTCAAAAACACCTATCCCCATAAGGGTTCCTAGTGATAACACGACCCCTATCAACCACATATCCCTCGATCGTCACGACCATCAATGTGGGTTCAAGGGTGGACGCTAAACGTCGGTCACATCATTCATGCGACTCATGCTCGATCTTTCGACCATCCGTGTTCCGAGGCCCCGCTTCTATGGCGTGCTAGGCTCGCCAACTCAACCTTAGTGTATTCGCTGTGCAACATGGCTTACACCCACTGTATGCGAACGTAGATATGTCTGACACCCATGCCTGTACCATGGATCGCCTCATACCGAAGAACTTTCTTGGTGGTGCACACAAAGGGGGAACAAAATCGTTGGTAATTTTAACAGGGTTCATATTATTAGGCTACCGTCGAGTATCTAATACTAGCACATAACAAGATATTAAAACAATAACATTGAATGTAAATGCGATGTGATATGGTCCTTCACGTCGTGATCTCCATCCGTCGTCATCGGATTTCGGCGCTAGGGTTCCAGCGTCGCAGACACCAGGGTACCGTTGTCTTTCCGGCGTGGTAGTCCATCACCTCCATGACTATCTATTACTACATAAAATAAGGTAATCACTTTACCTTTGCCACTACCATATCACAAAGCAACGCCCCCTTGCAAAACAAAGTTAGACGCCTCTACTTTATCTTTGCATGTTTTACATGGCTGAATGGGCTTTCGCACAAGAACCGTTCTTACCTATGAACTTTCAGCATAACGTTGATCAAGTAGTTGTCTCTACTACACACCTTTCGGGGCCCTCCGTTGCAAATGGCATACCAACTAATGCGAGAGAGAGACACCCCCTAATCTACTTTATACGTTACAAGCCGTATGTCAAGTGTGGACCAGTCTCGCGAATGAACGCGTAAAGTCGGTTGGTGCCGCTTCATCAAGCATTACTGCGGTATACACAAGTACACGTGGGAGGGTAACAACTAAGAGATCAACGCCCACATGCTACATCTCGTGTGTTCTACCCGTACAAGCAGTACTATGCATAGATCTAGCTTTGATACCACTGCAGGGGTTCCGCGTATGAAAACAATAAATTTTTACCCTACGCCCCTGAACCCCTGATACTGCCAGGACCTATCTATTAGTAATACAGTAACGGGAGGGGCTTTTTGCGAACTTACCCTTGAAGACCTAAAAGCGTTGTCAATGCTCAGGAGAGCGTGGTTGATGTACACGAGCCGAAGCCGACCTCAAGATTGTGATGAAGTCCTTGCGCTCCTTTGGCTCCAACGACTTGAGTGCATCAAGTGCGACACCTCACATGGAGTTACACACGTCCGGTGCCTGACGATGACTCCTGCTTCCCCGATCCAACAGGGGTTGTGGAAGTAGAGCTCTTGGATCCGAATCCCGTAGTGCGACGGTGTTCCGTGGTGAAGATGTCTCTCGTTCACGCAGTCTAAACTTGGGACCACGGTCACGAGAGAAAGAGAGAGAGAGAGAGATAAAATATCAATTGGTGGTCCTCCCAAAAGTGAGAAGACCTTTATTGATTATTGTGTGTATTTTTCTGGCCAAATACCCCCACTATATATAGGGGAAGGGGAGGTACTACCTCCCTCAAAGTTTCGGGGTGGGACTAAAGGAGGAGGAGGTGGGGGGAGGCACCGCCGGCCAGCCCCCATCATGGGCCCCACAAGGGGAAGGCCCATTAGGGCCACCGGCCAACGCCCTTGGCCCCTCCTAGGGGTGCGGCCCCCTCTTGGGCCCTTTCCCCTCCAGGAATTGGCCCACTAAGCCCTTTGACCATTTAACTGATCTTCTCTTTTATTAAATAATTATGAATAAATGATTAAATAAATATTTAACATTCATTCATATATTATTCAACCTCCGTGGATATGGAACACCTTCCACCTCCACTCCGGGCATCCTCCGGACTTACCGAAACCCTTCCGGTTTTCTCTCTACAATTCTTCGGCGATTCTATCGATCCTATAAACACTCTCTAAGCATCATCAAGCCCTTAGCGTGATACCCCATGGTTCGGGACCACTCTAGACATGGTCGGGACACTCCCGCACTAATGATCAATAGAGGGACCTGGATGGCCATGTGACCCCTGTGTGTTCCACGAAGATCTTTTGTCATTTGAACCGGGACAGTCGTGTCTTATTCCCTTTGTCTCTTGATACTTGGATTGCCCGAGATCTGATCAATGACATCACCATGTCGTGACAATGCTACTTGACTCGTTCCGACAAGTGATATCCCTGTGATCAAATCACACGCTGCGCAGCTATTGGATATAACCTCTCCGAGTGGGCCCTTGAGTATCTTCCTGTCACATGGACGGACAAATCCCGCTCTTGACTTATATTGCCTCTACGGTTTCCTCCGAGTACCTGAACACACCTTTATAACCACTATATTACCAAGTGGCGCTTGATGCTATCTAAGCACTCTCGGGAGACATTGATTGATATAGCCTCACGGTCTAAGGAATAGTCTATGAGGATCCATTTATAATCATCGTAACTTGAACTTCGTGACATGATCGGGTCACGATGTTTAGGTTGGATATTGGTTCATCATCTCATTCTCAGAATGAGTTGACTCCATTTCCAACTGGCATAAATGCCACACAATCAGGAAACTTGATCATCTGTTGTTTGTATATCACACGTGTATTGATGTTTCCACTCAATACAGTTATAGCATGATATAAAAATTAATCATAAACTATATGAAATATGATAATAGTCCTTATTACTATTTGTCTCTAGGGCATATTTCCAACAACAAGCACTTGTCCTGCCTGATATACACCAAGGACATGACGGCGGACGGGCCGAGCGCGCTGATGGTCAAGCCGAACATGGCACCGTCATCCCCGTTGAGGAAGCGCGTGAATCCCCTCGTGCTTTTTGGTGGCGAAATCGGGATGAGGCAAAAGTAGGCGCTACCGTTGTACATGCAGCGGCTGAGGCTCTAAACTTGGCCACTTTTTTCTTAAACAGTGTTCACCCGTTGTACATGCTTCGTCAAAACAAAAAAGCTGCAGAAAGTTGATAGGTGAGTAAAGCAGGTGTCATGTTGTACTGCACCAGATAGTATAGTACAGGAAGAGGGAGAGACCGAGGTAGGAAGATCCACGTGAGAGGCAAGAAGATCTACTCCTGGAGAAAGACGGAAAAGCCTGTGGCCTGGTGCAGGGTGTACAGTGCTGCAGGGGAGACACCGAGGACTGCATGCATGTCTTCGACACCAACGTTTAACTTTTTTGGAATTATCAAATTTAAATGGCCTTAATAATCCCAAACAAAGGGAGTACTGGTAGTAGTACATCTTAGAAAAAATCAGACAAACTAGTACTGCATTTATTAGTGGTACTTTTTTTTGAGAAATTATTAGTAGTAGTAGTACTTAGATATGTGAACAACCAATCTAAGTTACTACTCCAATAGTAAAGCTATTGGTGCATGCATAGTAGATTAATGAGAGAGAGTTATGGAGTGTCTTGGTCTTAGCAACTTGGCCTTTAGGAGTAATAATCCCAAACAAAGGTAGTACGTACTAGTAGTAAAAGCTAGAATGCAGATTATTTTAGAACTAATTTTGGCTCTACAATATCTACTATTATAATAGAATAGTTTTGAATTGGATCCATAGCACCAATCCTGGCCATTGGGTTGTGAGATCCAATGGTTCAGAGTAGTTGGATTCGTTTTGAATAGTACCTAGAGCAAACTCCACCATGTTCTAGAACCATCATGTCACCACCCCCAAAATTTCATAGCATAGTAGGTTGTATTCTCTCTACTACTATAATGGAGCAGTTTTGAATTCGATCGATAGCACCAATTTTGACCATTGGGCTATTAGATCCAATGGTTCAAAGCAGCTAGATTCGTGTTGAATAGTACCTAGAGCAAACTCCACCATGTTCTAGAACCATCATGTCACCACCCCCAAATTTATATAGCACAATAGACTGTATTCTAAAAATTGTGTAGATAGTTATTATTAATAGACTTAATGTATGCATTTTTCTCTAACAAAACTATTAGTTAATAACAACTTAATATTTGTTAAATCCCATTTCATATAGTATATACGTGTGTAGCACATGCCTTTTACTAGTATCTAGAATACGCGCAAACCTCAGAAGACACTTCATTGCTTAGTTTCAGGGATCTTGTGCTAAGTGCATGGAATTAGATGTAATTTTCATTTTTATGAGGTCCTTGATGTAACTTGTACTTCCACCGACCACGTGTATAAAAGCACCTCGCTCCAACGGGACCTACCATAATTATAAGAAAATTACACTGCCCCGATTATCAGACAAAGTGGTACATGGTTTCTTATAATTCCAAAGTTTTTAGAAATAGGATGTTTCAAGCTTCCCAGATAACTTCGCACACTTTAGTAACTTTTTGCCGATTTAACGAAATTAGGTCAAACTTTTGCTACACAACTAAGGGCAATTGATTGCTCTTGAATTAAATGTATTTTTAGAGGTAGATGGGTGATGACCAAAAAATATAGGGGGTGTATCGTAGTACTTTCGATAAATAAGAGTGTCGAACCCAACGAGGAGCAGAAGGTGTTGACAAGTGGTTTGGATCAGGAATTCTCTATAAATACTTAGCAAACGGATTTTTAGGGTTTTTTTGATAATGCAGATAAATAAAGTGCGAGTAAATAAAATACAATAATAATAATTGCAGCAAGTCGCCCAATCCTTTAGCAAAGGACAAGCCAGTTGTATTTCTTAAGATGACCAAACGTTTTCGAGAACACATGGGAATATTGTCAAGTGCTTTCGCTTCATATAGTTGATTAATCTTCTCCGGTTAGATAAATGTTGTGTGGGTGCACCTATGCTAATCTACTGACCTTACTAGGACTAATACATACTTGTGATTATACCCCTTGCAAGCATCCCCAGCTACAACAAAGTAATTAAGATAAAAGCCTAACCACAACCTTAAACTCTGAGATCCTACACTCCCTTATGCAAAGGTTTCCTAACGGGGGTTTAGATTTCTATCACTTTGGCAACCCCACGATTAGTAGCCAAATACACAATGCATTCCCCTAGGCCCAAAAAGGTGAAGTATCATGTAGTCAACGTTCACATGACAACACTAGAAGAATAGCACCACAACTTAAATATCAAACCATTTAATCTTTCTCAACACAATTCCACTACTAACAACATGACTTCTCGCATGTCCTCAAGAACTAAACGAACTACTCACGAGACATCATATGGATCAAGATCAGAGATGAAATAATGATAAGTAACAATCTGAACATGAACAATAATTCAATGGTTCCACTCAATAGCATCAACTACAACAAGTGATCAACACCGAGAAAGTTTTCCCTAAGAACTATGCAAGATTGAACCCAATTGTTACAGCGGTATGCAGTGGTGCTGATGGTGCTGGTGGAGATGATGGTGGAGATGATGATGATGATCCCGATGAAGTCTATCTTGATGACGGTGTTGATGGCGACGATCTCCCCTCTCCGGGAAGGAATTTCCCCGGCAGATTTCTACCGGCCGGAGAGCTCTTTCTCTCTCTATAGTTTCCACCCCGTAGAGGCGGCGGAAACTTTGTGTGGTCGCTCCCTGAACTTTAGGTTTCCGAGGGGAATATATACATGGAAGGGCGATGCCGGAGGTGGGCCAGGGTGGCCACACCACCTGGTGGCGTGGCCCAGGGGTCCCGCGCCAGGGGGTGGTGTGGGCCCCCCGTGGCCCATCTCCACCTCCCCTTCTAGCATTCTTCATCTTCTGGAAAAATAGGAATTTCTGTATATTTTCTGGGATTTTCTGATCTTCGCGAATATTGCATCTGGACAACGCTTTTTCCATCAGAATGCTGACTCCGGTGGTTCATCCTCCAAAAGTCATCAATCATGCAAAAATAGATGAAATAACAAAAGTATCATCTCTTAATATGAAATATATCAATGAATAACAATAAATTATGATATAAAATAGTTATGCAAAATGGACGTATCAACTCCCCCAAGCTTAGACCTCGCTTGTCCGCAAGCAAAAACTAAGTTCAATAAATGTGACCACAGGTTTATGGAGTGAAGTGTCGATAAATAGAATACAGACAAGAAGCATCACATTCATCAATACACAAATCATAATAGAAAACAACTCACTATTATATAACTTAACTTGCAATAAGTAAGGGAAACACAATAAAGATACACAAAGTAAATCATAATTGGTAATGGCAAACTTTGTTCTTGGTCAGATAACGGTTAACAAATTGCAGGAGTCAAACATAATGGGGTTTTCAATGATAGATTTCGAAGTAATATTCACTCATATAAGAGTAGTGTGCAAAACAAGGAACATAAGAAACATGATTGACTAAATCATCATATGGATGATTGAATCACAACAACTCAAATGCTTCCTTGAGATAGAAAGGAATAGGTTTACTGACTCAACTAAAAAGTAAAAGATAAGCCCTTCATAGAGGGAAGCAGGGATTTCAAGTTTCATAAAGAGCTTCCAAAAATTATGGTACTTACTAGCTTTGATCCCTCATTTCCCCTATCACAACGTGCCAGCAGCAACGTGGAGACCTGCCCAACACAACCACATAACTCTGTCCCCAACTTACGATGAGGTTGTCAATCTCACCGGTTTTGCTGAAAACAAAGGATTAAACGTATCGAGTGGAAGAAAGTAATAGTTTGCAGAAAGTAAACACAAATCAGTAAACAATTGATTGTAGATTTATAGTAAAAGAAAGGACCAGGGTCCATAGTTCACTAGAGGTGGCTCTCCTTAAGATAGATAACATGTTGGGTGAACAAATTACAGCGGGGCAATTGACAAACATCAAGAAAGCATACAAGCATATACTACTCATCTTGACTCCTTTGAGATTCGATTGGGCATTACAACATTATACATAGACCGTAATCCAACTGCATCTATGACTAATAATCCACCTTCAGGTTATCATCCGAACCCCCTCTAGTATTAAGTTGCAAGCAACGGATAATTGCATTATGAATTGCGTGTAAAGTAAACAATACGATTCTTCTATGAACAAAGGATTGTTGTTTTCTCCCTAGTAGCAATAGCACATCTAGTACCTTAGAGATTTCTGTCACTTCCCCAGATTACCAGGGGCATGAACCCACTATCGAGCATAAATACTAACTCTTGGAGTTGCTAGCATCTACTTGGCCAAGATAGCTACTAACAACGGAAAGCATGCAAGATCACAAATAACAAAGACATGATAGAATCAATAATCAATCTGAAATAGCATCTCAATATCCATCGGATCCCCGCAAACACAACATGCAGAATTACAAATAGATGATCTTGATCATGAACGGAGCTCACAAGATCTAAACATGATAGCACAAAGGAGGAGAACTAGCCATCTAGCTACTACATGGACCCGTAGTCCAGAGATGAACTACTCACGCATCACACCGGATGCTTGCATGATGATGAAGAAGGTCTCCAGGGTGAATTCCCCTCTCCGGGAGGGTGCCGGAAAGAGCTTCAGATCCCTCCCGATCTAGGGATGGAGATGACGGCAGCTGCAGACTCTTTCATGGAATTTTGATCGGGGACTTAGGGTTTCCGTATTAGAGGAAATATATAGGCGGAAGGAGAGGCCGAGGGGGTTCCTGGGGCGGCCAGACCACCCCCTGGCACGGGCCCGGCCTGGTCGCGCGGACAGGTGGTGTGGCCGGGCCCCAGCCCCTCTCCGTCTCGTATTCTGGCTCCAGGTGCCCCTCCGTGAAAAACGAACTTTGGCTTTTGTCCTGTCCAATTCCGAGAATATTCATTTTCTGTATTTCGTGGAACCAAAAATAGCAGAAAATAGGCAGCTGGCACTGTGGCTCTTGTTAATAGGTTAGTCCAAGAGATCATATGAAAAGTACTCCAAAGTGTGGACAAAACATAAGAAAATAGATAAAACCAAGCATGGAACATGAAAAATTATAGATACATTTGCAATGTATCAACATCCCCAAGCTTAACTCCTGCTCGTCCTCGAGTAGGTAAGTGATAGAAAGAAAGAATAATTTTTGAGGTGACATGCACCATCATAAACTTGATCAAAGTATTTTTAAAACATTGAGAGCTAGGATCATAGTACTTCAATCAAAACATGAAAGACAAAGTTCTAGCAATAAGGCAAACAAACTATGTTGCAACATGAAAAGGCACAAACAAAAGATTAATGAATCACAATTCTTTGCAAGGCGATTGTTTGTTTCACATAAAGAGAACATAGCATAGTAGTATTCATCTTGTCCCTCATAGAGTAACAAACATAAATGCATAGGACACCTTCAAAGTTCATAAGAGTGACTAGATACAAATAGTTTAAAATAAGCAATATCAAAGCTATGCATCAATCAATAAATCTTGGGACAATGCACATAGAACTAAGAATGGCCACTATGCTCTCAAAGTAGGTGCATAAAGATAGAAGGTGGAGACTCAACATAAAAGTAAAAGAAAGGCCTTCATAGAAGGAAGTAGGGATTCAAGTCTCATAAAGAGCTTCCAAAAATTATGGTACTTAATAGCTTTCAGCTCTCATTGCCCCTATCGTAAGCATCTTGAAGGTGATTAAGGTTAAAGTGACACAACTAAGAGGATATGCTTGACAAGTAATAAGCCAAAATCTCATACCCCTTACTTACAAAGACCGAACCTCATGCTACTCAACTTTAGTCACAAGTAAGCTCTTGTCATTGTAAGTACATATGTATCATAAAGAACCGCCAACGGGGTACCCCTTTCACATGATACAGGAGCTATCCCATAATCAAAATGACAAGGAAAGCATACAATGAGCATCTCAGTGATCTTTTTATTTGCTATTTGCATAGGTTTTTATTGAGGATGCTTCATAGAGTGCTCATTATGGTGATGCTGCAAGTTTCTACCATGATTAGGCATGGCTTAGGCTAGCGGCCCAGGCGTTTCTCTAACACACATACAAACTCCATGATCTTACAAGTTCCACTTTTATTTCACACCGTCGGGATCCATAAGCAAAAGAACATGATATCAACGGGGTACAAAGTACAAGTGCAATGTTGAAATCGTTCCCCATGATACATGGTTCTGCGAACTTCAACTTATAAAGCGCAAGCATATACGCAACAAAGATGGACGCAATGGTTCAAGTTTATTAAAAGCAAAAAAGTAAAGTGTGCCATCAAGTTCATGAGAGCTTTAATCACTAGTTTTCTGATAACAAGTTTAATTCGGAAGGTAGACAAAAACATGAATATACTTGGGATAGCATATGCTAGTAGGTAGATATGGGGGACTCTTTGGAATAACTTGGTTTATGAGTTGGATGCATGAGTGGAACTCATACTTGGTTATGGAGGCTAGCAAAAGACTGGGAGCAACAAACTAAGAGAGCAATAATGGCCATAATCATGCAGAGCGATAAAACATCATTGATCAAAGCATAAAGTGATACTACAAGTTGAAAACTAAAGGATCATAAAGGCTATGGTGACTTTGTATAGTCATAACATGGTGTGAGCATGAGCCAAGTCAACCCAAATAAAATGTCAAAGGAGAATACCCTGATACTATGCTTTAATATGCCAAAACAATGCATGATCCTTCCAAGGCACATTAAGCAATCTCAATTGTTTATAATAATTCATTCTACAGCAAATAATACTAAGCATAACGCCAAAACAATATCGAGCATGGCATGACAAAGCATAGGCCACAGTCAAAAAGAAGCTCTCTTTACCACTTAAGCATGAACTTTCCTACTCTTTTCCAATCCAAACCAAACTATTTGAAAACCAATGTATGAAAGAGGGGGTCCAACTAATTTATTCAGCAAACTAAGAAAACCAAGCAAAACGAAAAACCAAAACAAAAACAAAAAGAAGACGCTCCAAGAACAACACAACTGTGCATGAAACAATAAAAATGAAGCGTCTGGAAGAAACCTGGAATTTTTATTGATGAAGAGGGGGATGCCTTGGGCATCCCCAATCTTTGATTCTTGTACTACCTGGATTTTTCATGGGGTGACACCCGTGGCATCCCCAAGCTTGAGCTTTAGTCCATTCTTCATCTCATTACTCATTCCTTCCATACATCTGAAATTTTTCCTTCATACAAAACTTCACACAATCTTTATTAGCAACATTAGTGCACTTAAGATAATAGGTCTTTAGGTTCAGTTCTAAGACCAATAAAACTTCCATTAAAACACTAGCCAATGTAGCACTTCCCTCAAAAATCTCAATTCCCCAAAAGAACTCAAAAAGGAACCAACAAGAAGCAAATGCAAAAAATGGCAGAAATCTGTCAAAACAGACCAGCAGGTAAAGACGAATTTTTTCGAAGACCTTATGTTCCTCAAATCAAAAAGTGTTGAACTAACGAAAGTTAGATAACAACCTGGGTCAGAAGCACAAAAATTCACGCCTCAAAAGGACGTACATAGATTTTACACGAATGTTTACGGTGAAGCACATAAATCTGTTTCGGGACAACAACTTTCCCAATCATTACTTCTCTCTCATTAGAGGTTACTCTTGGCACAAAAAGCAAATAAAAAGGATAAGGAGCGGTTATTACTGAAGTAATAACTTCCAAGACTCATCTAAAACTTTTGGGTTATCTCCCAATAAGTACCTTTTTAACGCCTTTAAGTTAGGCATAAGAAGCAAGAAAAAGAATCAAGTGTTCTCAAATGAAGAAGCATTAAGAGCAAATTTTGTTTTCATAGGAGAGGCAAAAGAAATCTTCTCTCTCTTCTTAGGGAAGTGTTCTATACCTTTATTGAGTGGGAGTTGATATTTAATGGTGCCTTTTTTCATATCAATGATGGCACCAACAGTTCTAAGAAAAGGTCTTCCCAAAGTAATAGGACAAGAAGCATTGCATTCAACATCCAAACATAGAAATCAACGGGGACATAGGCATTGTTAACCATAATAAGAACATCATTAATACTGCCCATGAGTTTCTTTTTAGCATTATCATCAAATGGGACATTCAAATAACAATCTTCAAGTGGTGGCAAATCAAGCATATCATAAATCCTTCTAGGCATAATAGAAACACTACTATCAAGATCACATAAATCTTTGAAATCAAAATCATTCACTTTCATATTAATGATGGGTTCCCAACCATCTTCTTGTTTTATAGGAATATAAGCTTTATGTTTCATATTTTCTTCTTTAATTTTTATGAGAGCATCAGTAATGTGTTTTGTAAAGTCCATATTCATAGCACTAGCATTAGGATTTTTAGCAAGCTTTTGTAGGAACTTAATAACTTCAGAGATATTGCAACCATCAATATCAAAATCATCATTATCATCTAAAGTAGTAGAGCTATTACTAGCCTCAACACTAGTGGTAGTGATAGTAGAAACACTAATGTTTCTAGCAATTTCATCTTCTCTTTCCCACTTAGCATGCAATTCAGCTAATAGTCTAACATTTTCATCAATTCTTACTTGTATGGTATTAGTGGTAGCAAAGGGATTCTCATTAGTTTCAGGTTTAGCAGCCATTTTATTAATCAAAGAAGATTGTGCTTCAGACAAGGATGATATATTTCTTTCAGCATTAGAAAGTTTCAATTGTAAACTACGAATTTCCCTATTTACATTCTCAAGTTGATGACTAATATTCTTCAAAATGGTAGATTGTTCCTCCATAGTTTTAGTAAATATTTTATTTTGCTCATATTGCATCTACATGAAGTTTTTAGTGGCTCTTTCAACTTCTAAAATTCTTCCTTCACTGGGTAATCCAGGTTTGCCATTATAACCATAAGTATTATTAGGAGGGTAAGGCCTATAATTGTTATTACCATAAGCATTCTTGCCAAAATTATTATTTCTTATAAAGTTTACATCAACTTGCTCTTCTTGAGAAACCAAAGAGGCTAAGGGAACATTATTTGGATCAATATGGGCTTTCCCATTAACAAGCATAGACATAATAATATCAATCTTATCACTCAAGGAGGAGGTTTCTTCAACAGAATTTACCTTCTTACCTTGTGGAGCTCTTTCAGTATGCCATTCAGAGTAGTTAACCATCATATTATCTAGAAGCTTTTTTGCAGTACCCAAAGTAATGGTCATAAAGGTACCTCCAGCAGCAGAATCCAATAGATTTCTTGAAGAATAGTTCAATCCTGCATAAAAAGTTTGGATAATCATCCAAGCAGTCAGTCCATGAGTAGGACAATTCTTACCAAAGATTTCATTCTTTCCCAAGCTTGAGCAACATGTTCATTATCAGATTGTTTAAACTTCATTATTTCACTTCTCATAGATATAATCTTAGCAGGAGGATAATACTTTGCAATAAAAGCATCTTTACATTTAGTCCAAGAATCAATACTATTCCTAGTTAGGGAATTTAACCATTCTTTAGCTTTTCCTCTCAAAGAGAAAGGAAACAATTTAAGCTTAATAATATATCCATCTATATGCCTATGCTTTTGCATCTCACAAAGTTCAACAAAGTTATTTAGATGGGTAGCAGCATCTTCATTACCAATACCAGAAAATTGTTCTCTGACAACAAGATTGAGTAAAGCAGGTTTTATTTCAAAGAAAGTAGCTTCAGGAACAGGTGGAGCAATAGGTGTGCTCATAAAATCATTGTTGTTGGTGCTAGTGAAGTCACACAACTTAGTATTTTCAAGAGTAGTCATTTTTTTGTGTTTTCAATAAAGAAAGCAAACTTGTAGAACTGATTTTTTGTGTGTTTTTGATAAAGAAACAAGCAAACAAAACAAAAGAAACTAAGCAAAACAAAAATAACAAAGTAAAGAGATTGGTTACGAGGGACTCCCCTTGTGAAGATGTCCTTGACTCCCCGGCAATGGCGCCAGAAAAAGTACTTGCTGACTCGTGTATTAACGAGCTCGTTGGGGAACCCCAAAGGACGGTATGATGAGCACATCAGTAAGTTTTCCCTCAGTTAGGAAACCAAGGTTATCAATCCAGTAGGAGCAAGGAAACACCCAAAGGTGTAGCTAGCTGGACTTTGGCAGGGCGCACTACCGGGGCCAGCAGCAACGTGGAGACCTACACACCACAACCACGGAACTCGGTCCCCAACTTGCGATGAGGTTGTCAATCTCACCGGTTTTGCTGAAAACAAAGGATTAAACGTATCGAGTGGAAGAAAGTAATAGTTTGCAGAAAGTAAACACAAAGCAGTAAACAATTGATTGTAGATTGATAGTAAATGAAAGGACCGGGGTCCATAGTTCACTAGAGGTGGCCCTCCTTAAGATAGATAACATGTTGGGTGAACAAATTACAGCGAGGAAATTGACAAACATCGAGAAAGCATACAAGCATATACTACTCATCTTGACTCCTTTGAGATTCGATTTGGCATTACAACATTATACATAGACCGTAATCCAACTACATCTATGACTAATAATCCACCTTCAGGTTATCATCCGAACCCCCTCTAGTATTAAGTTGCAAGCAACGGATAATTGCATTACGAATTGCGTGTAAAGTAAACAGTACGATTCTTCTATGAACAAAGGATTGTTGTTTTCTCCCTAGTAGCAATAGCACATCTAGTACCTTAGAGATTTCTGTCACTTCCCCAGATTACCAGAGGCATGAACCCACTATCGAGCATAAATACTAACTCTTGGAGTTGCTAGCATCTACTTGGCCAAGATAGCTACTAACAACGGAAAGCATGCAAGATCACAAATAACAAAGACATGATAGAATCAATAATCAATCTGAAATAGCATCTCAATATCCATCGGATCCCCGCAAACACAACATGCAGAATTACAAATAGATGATCTTGATCATGAACGGAGCTCACAAGATCTAAACATGATAGCACAAAGGAGGAGAACCAGCCATCTAGCTAGTACATGGACCCGTAGTCCAGAGATGAACTACTCACGCATCACACCGGAGGCTTGCATGATGATGAAGAAGGCCTCCAGGGTGAATTCCCCTCTCCGGCAGGGTGTCGGGAAGAGCTTCAGATCTCTCCCGATCTAGCGATGGAGATGACGGCGACTACAGACTCTTTCGTGGAATTTTGATTGGGTACTTAGGGTTTCCGTATCAGAGGAAATATATAGGCGGAAGGAGAGGCCGAGGGGGTGCTTGGGGCAGCCAGACTACCCCTGGCGCGGGCCAGGCCTGGCCGCGCGGCCAGGTGGTGTGGCCGGGCCCTAGCCCCTCTCCGTCTCATATTCTGGCTCCAGGAGCCCCTCGGTGAAAAACTGACTTTGGCTTTTGTCCCATCCAATTCCGAGAATATTCATTTTCTGACTTTCCTAGAACGAAAAACAGCAGAAAATAGGCAGCTGGCACTGTGGCTCTTGTTAATAGGTTAGTCCAAGAAATCATATGAAAAGTACTCCAAAGTGTGGACAAAACATAAGAAAGTAGATAAAACCAAGCATGGAACATCGAAAGTTATAGATACATTTGCAATGTATCAAGCATCTTGAAGTGATTAAGGTTAATGTGAGGGAAAATGTGAGTTATATGCTTGACAAATTATAAGTTGAAAATCTCATGCCCCTTGAGTACGAGTACCAGACCTCATGCTACTCAACTTTGGTCACCGGTAAGTTCTTGTCATTGTAAGTGTATGTGTATCATAGAGAACCACCAACGGGGTACCCCTTTCCCCATGACACAGGAGCTATCCCATATCAAAATGACAAGGCAACATACAGTGAGCATCTCAATGATCTTTTAATTTGCTATTTGCATAGGTTTTTATTGAGGATGCTTCATAGAATGCCACTATGATTATGCTGCAACTTTCCACCATGATTAGGCATGTCTTAGGCTAGCCGCCCAGGCGTTACTCTAACACATATACAAACTCCATGAGATTACAAGCTCCCCTTTTATTTCACACCGCCGACATCCATCAACCAAAGAACATGATATCAACTAAATAATAAGTGCAATGTCGAAAGCGGACCCCATGATAACATGGTTTTGCTAACTCCCAACTTATAATTTGCAAGCATACAAGCTTCATAAGATAGTCACAATGGTTCAAATTTATTAAGTACAAGAAAATAAAGTGTGCCATCAAGTTTGTGAGAGCTTTAATCACTAATTTTTACATAACAAGTTTAATTTGGAAGATAGATAAAACTCGAGAATTTACTTGAAATAGCAATAATGCTAATAGGTAGAAATGCTGGACATAAATGGCATAGGTTTTAGTTCAAGGATTGGATGCACGAGAAGCATTCCCTCTCAGTACATGTTTTTGGCTAGCAAGGCTGGGTAGCAAGCATAAGAGTTAAAGGAAACAAACAAACATACAAGTAATAGAATCAATCATGCAATCTTCCTTGGAAACACAAAAGATCTTAACTAGAGAATACTAAGCTTATGAGCCAATCAAGAAAGAAAGATAATGAAATTATATTTCCAGAAGTACTTTTCTCTTTTCCATTCAATCCTCAAATAGTGTTGCTACTGGCCAGAGCTAGGTTTGCCAAAACCAACTAAATTTACTTAATGGTCCCAAAGTGATACCAATACTAACAACAAGATCAATCATATAACAGAAACTGCAAACTAAAATAAGATGTGCAAAAATTAAATGATAGAACTTCTCATTAATATTCCATAACGACAACTCACACCAAGGGATACATAGATAACTAACTAGAGGAGAGATACTTCCACAATGCAAACCACCCTATATGATAACTTCTCTATTCATGATATGACTCTACTAAAAAGGTAAAAAGATGAAAGATAATGATGTGGTACCGCGACACTCCCCCAAGCTTGGAACAAACCAAGGGGATGCCAAAACCTGATGACGAATTACTCCTTTGGTGGTAGTGGTGTTCTCTCATCATAATCAGACTTCCAAGGTAAAGGCTCCCCATCAAAAAAGGACGTCTTGGTTTCTAATATCCTAAAACTAGTAGCAGAACTTATGTGTTTAAACCTAGCCTCATACTCATAGTTTTGATTTTTCATGTCGTATAGCTGTGCTTGTAGTTGGTTGGTTGTTCGATGGAGTGATAGAATATCATCCCTAAGCTCAGCAGTCTCCTTCTTGTGCTCGGCGATGAGTTCTGAACTTATCTTATGGATGATATCCACTTTGCGTTCTGCCATCTTCTTGTACCTAAAGACTTCTTGCTCCAGTGCTTCCATCATGTCCTCCAAACTACCTTCTCCTTTAGGGCCCTAAACCTCTTTTATATGTACCTTCCCATCTTTGAGCAACAACTCCTTGGGGTGAATCTTCAACTCATACATGTACGGGTTGATGATGTCCGCGGAGGAATCCTCCTTGGGTGATCCAGGGGAAGACACTGTGGCTCCAAAACTGAGAATCTGCCTGTCAGAAACAGATCGAAATGAAAACATGACGAGAACATGATATGCGGACCTCGGGGGATCCAAGGGATTATATATCACGAAGTTTAACAACTAAAGGAAGGTACTGGGAGAAAACGGGTCGGACACGGGCTCCGGGGTGGCCACACCCCCTGGTGGCACGGCCATGTGGGCCTGCGCCACGAGGTGGTGTGAGCCTCCCGGGCTCCATTTCTGTCCCTTTTTCGACTCATTATCTTCCATGTTAGATAAAAACTGCAAAAATATAAATTGAAAAGTTTTTCGCGGACCTTTTCTTACCAAAACTGTTACCTATTTGAAAACAGACTCTGCAGGTTTCTGAATTTGGTCTTTAATAAATTAACCACTTGAATAATATCAATATCTTCATTGTAAGAATCTTCAAAAATATAATTTTTGAGTCTTTTGACCATTCTTCATCTCATTACATCACTCTCTCCTAACACTTGAAAATTTCTTTCATACAAAACTTCACATAATCTTCATTAGCAACATTAGTGCATGCAAGATAATAAACCTTTGGGTTCAATTTCAACTGAAGTCCATCAAAACATAAGATACTGTAGCAACTCCTTTCAAAAGCCCAACGGAATTCAGAAAGGAAATCGATTTAAGAGGCAAATGCAAAAATGGCAAAAATCCGTCAAAACATACCAGCAGGTGAAGATCATTTTTTTTGAAAATCTTCTATTCCTCAAATCAAAAAGTGCAAAACTAACAAAAGTTAAATAATAACCTAGGGCATGCACACAAACAATTATATATTAGTACGATGTTCTGGGATTTTTCACGATTTTTTATAGTGAAGCACAAAAATCTGTTTCGGGACAGCAACTTCCCCAAATCTTACTTCTCTCTCATTCGAGGCTAATCTTGACAAAAAAAACAAACAAAAAGGATAAGGAGAGGTTATTACAGAAGCAATAGCTTCCAAGACTCAAATAAACAAAAATAAACTGAAAGCAAAAATATAATGGGCTTTCTCCCAAAAAGCTCTTTCTTTATAGCCATTAAGATAGGCATGATAATTTCAATGATGCTCACATAAAAATATGAATTGAAGTAAAAGAGAGCATCAAGAAGCAAATATACACATATTTAAGTCTAACAAATTTCCTATGCAAGGGAATTTTGTAAGAAAATAAATTATTGAAATAAGAGGCTACTAGCATAGGAAGGCAAGTCAAGTGCAACATAAAGACTTTCAGCATAAAGCGAGGAAAATTAATCTTATTGAGATGTATAAAAACATTTTCCCCCCTCTCATAATAACTTTCAGGATCTTGAATAAATTTAACGATATAATTATCACATGAACCATAGTAGCAATGTTCACTTATTCTGACAGAAAACACAGGGACACTAGCTTTCCTAGTTCTACTAGGATGTGAAACAATATTAGAAGTATCCTTACAAAGGATAATGTGACCATCTTCTACATTTTTAGTGACAAGGTCTTTCACATTTGCTACTGCAGGTTCAACATCTATTTGTTCATCAGGTTCTATAGCTTTCTTTGTACTTTTGTTAACCATACTAGCTATCATAGAATGTCCCTTTACCTTAATAGGGAAAGGTATTTTCTCGATGTAAGGTTCAGGTAAAGTACGATCAGTAGTATAAACTTCAGTATTTCTAGCAGGAACACAATTAACAATATCTTTATATGGCTCATGATACTTGTTCCATTTCTTTTTAGGAATTTCAATATAAGAGGCAAAGACCTTAAAACGATTTGCAATACTTTGAGAATCAAGACCATAAGCAACACTAATATTATGAAATTCATCGGTTCCCATTAAAGATTTAATGCATTCATAATCATAATTTATACCTGACTTTGTTCCTTTATCATTCTCCCATGTTTCAGCATTGTCTTGAATACGGTCTAGAAGATCCCATTTAGCTTCTTCTTTCATACGTGTAAATGCTCTAGCACAAGAAGCATCCAATAAATCCTTATCATGAAGAGAAAGACTTGCATAAAAGTTATTGATAATAATATTATTGGGGAGCTCATGAATAGGACATTTGAGCATTAGTAATTTCAATCTCCCCTAATCTTGGGCGGTACTCTCTCTATCACGAGGCCAAAAGCTATATATTTGATTCCGATCTTTATGAATCTCACTAGGAGGATAAAGTTTGGAATAAAAGAGAGGTACAATTTCCTCCCATTCAAGAGATTGGCCATTCTTTAGCAGCTTATACCATTCCTCAGCTCTGCCTTTCAATGATACAAACAATAACTTTTTCTTAACTTGATCTGTTATAATACCTGCACACTTGAAAAATCCGCATGATTCATGTATAAAAAGCAAATGATCACCGGGATGGACAGTTCCATCTCCAAAATAGTAGTTATCCATAACACGATCAATATTTTTTTTGGGTATTTTAAAAGGATCAATTTCAGCATGTAGTGGTTCATCTACTACCTTAGTAGTGGTAGCAGCATTCCAAAATAAGAAAATAAGTGAATTATCCATATTGAAATAAAGTAACAAATAGAAATAAACAATACTCACAGTAGAAGTTTCCTTTACCAGTTCCACTTTTCAACAGTGCTTTACTCCCCGACAACGATGCCAGAAAATAGTCTTGATGACCCACAAGTATCGGGGGTGTATCGTAGTACTTTCGATAAATAATAGTGTCGAATCCAACGAGGAGCAGAAGGTGTTGACAAGTGGTTTGGATCAGGAATTCTCTGTAAATACTTAGCAAATAGATTTTTAGGTTTTTTTATAATGCAGATAACTAAAGTGCGAGTAAATAAAAGACAATAATAATAATTGCAGCAATTGGCCCAATCCTTTCTTTAGCAAAGGACAAGTCGGTTGTATTACTTAGGATGACCAAACGTTCTCGAGGACACATGGTTGTCAAGTGCTTTCGCTTCATATAGTTGATTAATCTTCTCTGGTTGGATAAGTGTTGTGTGGGTGAACCTATGCTAATGTAGACCTTACTAGGACTAATACATACTTGTGATTATACCCCTTGCAAGCATCCGCAACTACAAGAAAGTAATTAAGATAAAAACCTAACCACAGCCTTAAACTCTGAGATCCTACACTCCCTTATGCAAAGGTTTCCTAATGGGGGTTTAGGTTTCTTTCACTCTGACAACCCTAGGATTAGTAGCCAAATACACAATGCATTCCCCTAGGCCCATAAAGGTGAAGTATCATGTAGTCGACATTCACATCACACCACTAGAAGAATAACACCACAACTTAAATATCAAACCATTAAATCTTTCTCAACACAATTCCACTACTAACAACATGACTTCTCCCATATCCTCAAGAACTAAACGAACTACTCACGAGACATCATATGGATCAAGATCAGAGATGAAATAATGATAAGTAACAATCTGAACATGAACAATAATTCAATGGTCCCAGTCAATAGCATCAACTACAATAAGTAATCAACACCGAGAAAGTTTCCCCTAAGAACTATGCAATATTCAACCCAATTGTTACAACGGTACGGATTGGTGGTGATGGTGCTGGTGGAGATGATGGTGGAGATGATGATGATGATGATCTCGATGAAGTTTAGCTTGATGAAGGTGTTGATGGCGACGATCTCCCCTCTCCGAGAAGGAATTTCCTTGGCAGATTTCTGCCTGGCGGAGAGCTCTTTCTCTCTCTATGGTTTCCGCCCTACAGAGGTGGCGGAAACTTTTTGTGGTCGCTCCCTAAACATTAGGTTTCCGAGGGGAATATATACATGGAAGGGCGATGCTGGAGGTGGGCCAGGGTGGCCACACCACCTGGTGGCGCGGCCTAGGGGGCCCACGCCAGGGGGTGGTGTGGGCTCCCTATGGCCCATGTCCACCTCCCCTTCTCGCATTCTTCATCTTCTGGAAAAATAGGAATTTCCGTATATTTTCTGGTATTTTCTGATCTTCACGAATATTGCATCTGGACAGTGCTTTTTTCCATCAGAATCTTGACTCCGATGGTTCATCCTCGAAAAGTCATCAATCATGCAAAAATAGATGAAATAACATAAGTATCATCTCTTAATATGAAATATATCAATGAAAAAGAGTAAATTATGATATAAAATAGTGATGCAAAATGGACATATCAATGGGTGCATTTTCATGTAGTAAACAATGTCGTCGGTGTGAGTTTCCAACTATCATGAAAGAACATTTAATTCTCAATTTTTCGAGTGATAACGAGATTGTTCTTTTACGTAAAGAAACTCTGAACAATATGGATCTGAATACCAAAAGACAAGTTTTCAGACATAAATAGTGGACTAATATGTTGTACTGAAAATACCCATATTTATGAGCTTTCGAACTTCCAAGCTAACTCTGCCAACTTGAATGACTTTATGCCAATTTATCGAAATTAGGTCAAATTTGAACTATAAGTAAATTGTAGGTTATTTGAAAGTTTTATGAAAAATCTTATGGAGGTACCTATTCGGGGGTCAATTAATATATATCATAAACCACCGAGAGTTTTGACGACACGTTTAACTTCTTGCTAAGATTTTGCATCTTGATAGATTAACAAAATTAGGTCAAACTTGATCTACAAGTAAGCGCGAAATATCGATCTTGAATTAAATGTTTGTCGATATTTGAATGACTTCCTAGCTAACTCTGCCCATTTGAATGACTTTATGTCCATTTATCGAATATAGGTCAAATTTGAAACTAAAAGTAAATTGTAGGTTGCTTTGAAAGTTCTAAGAAAAAGCTTTTGGGGGTACCCATCGAGGGGTGACAATCAATATATCATAAACCATCGAGAGTCTTAACGATAGTTTCAACTTCTTTCTAAGATTTTGCATCCTGACAATTTAACAAAATTAGGTTAAACTTGAGCTACAAGCACGTAAGTGCGATAGATTTCACTTGAATTAAGTGTCTTTTTGGAGGTAGATGGGTGCATCTTTTTGTAGTAAACAATGCTATCTGTGTGAGTTTCCAATTATCAGGAAATAACATTCTCAATTTTCCGAGTGATGTCGAGATTATTCTCTCGTATAAAGGAAGTCTGAAGAATATGGATCTAAATGCCACAAGCCAAGTTTTCACACATATATGTGGACCAGCATATTGTACTTACGATTTCCTGTGTTTTATGAGTTCTCAAACTTCCTAGATTATAGCTCTACCCACTTGAATGGCTTTATGTCAATTAGTCAAAATTAGGTCAAATTTGAACTATATACTACAAGTATATTGTGGGTTGCTCTAAAAGTTTTACGAAAAAGCTTTTGGAGGTACCCATCGAGGGGGTCAGAATCAATATATGAGAAACAACCGAGAGTTTTGACAACATGTTTGACTTTTTTCTAAGATTTAAATCAAGACACTATGTAACAAAACTGTGTCAAACTTGAGCTACAAGTAAGCGCGATAGATTGCTCTTGAAATATATGACATTTCAGAGGTAGATGGGTGCATTTTCTTGTAGTAAATAGTGTTGTTGGTGTGATTTTCCAACTATCAGGAAAGAACATTCAATTCTCAATTTTCCGAGTGATGACGAGCGAGGTTGTTCTCTTCCGTAAAAAATGTTCGAAGAATATTGGATATCAATGCCAGAAGCCAAGTTTACTGACATGTATAGTGGACCGACATGTTGTACCAACGATTCCCATGTTTTATGAGTTTTCAAACTTCCTAGCTAACTCTTCCCACTTGACCGAATATTTTCTTATGTCGATTTATCGAACTTAGGTCAAATTTGAAACTATAAGTAAATTGTAGGTTGCTTTGAAATTTTTACGAAAAATATTTTGGAGGCACCCATCGAGGGGACACAATTAATATATCAGAAAACGCCGAGAGTTTTGATGATAGGTTCAACTTCTTGCTAAGATTTTGCATCTTGACAATATAACAAAATTAGGTCAAACTTGAGCTACAAGTAAGCGTGATAGATTGCTATTGAATTAAATGTATTTTCAGAGGTACATCAATGCATCTTCATGTAGTAAAAAATGTCGTCAGTGTGAGTTTCCAACTATCAGGAAAGATCATTCAATTATACACATTTTCTGAGTGAAGACGAGCGAGGTTGTTCTTTTCCGTAAATAAAAGTATGAAGAATATTGGATGTGAATGCCACAAGCCAAGTTTACAGGCATATGTAGTGGACCAACATGTTGTGCCAAAGATTCCCATGCTTTATGAGCTTTCAAACTTCCTAGCTAACTCTGCCCATTTTAATAACTTTATGTCGATTTCTTGGAATAAGGTCAAATTTGAAACTACAAGTAAATTGTAGGATTTTCTTTGAAAGTTTTACGAAAAAGATTTTAATTTGGAGGTTCCCATCGAGGGGTCACAATTAATATATCAGAAAACAATGAGAGTTTTGACGATAGGTTCAACTTCTTGCTAAGATTTTGCATCTTGACAATTTAACAAAATTAGGTCAAACTTGAGCAACAAAATAAGCGTGATAGATTGCTCTTGCATTAAATGTCATTTCAGAGGTAGATGGGTGCATTTTGTGGTAGTAAGCAGTGACATGGGTGTGAGTGTCCAACTACCAAGAAAGAACATTCAATTCTACATTTTACGAGTGAAGACGAGCGAGGTTAGTTGTTCTTTTTCGTAAAGAGAAGTCCAAAGAATATTGGATGTGGATGCCAGAAGCCAAGTTGACAGACATATATAGTGGATCGACAATATGTTGTACTTGCGATTGCCATGTTTTATGAGTTTTCAAGCTTCCTAGCTGACCCCGCGCATTTGAATGACTTTATGTTGATATCTCGAAATTAGGTAATATTTTAAACTACAAGTAAATTGTAGGTTTTGCTTTGATAGTTTTACGAAAAAGCTTTTGGAGGTATCCATCGAGGGGTCGAACTTAATATATTAGAAACCAGCGAGAGTTTCGACGATAGGTTCAACTTCTTTCTAAGACTTTGCATCAACTTGAGCTACAAGTAAGGGCGGTAGATTAGTCTTGTATTAAATGTATTTTTGGAGGTAGATAGGTGCATCTTCTTGTAGTAAAAAATGTCGATAGTGTGCGTTTCCAACAATTTTCCTAGTGATGACGAGATTGTTCTTTCAGGTAAAGAAAGTCTGAAGAATATGGATCTGAATGTCACAAGCGAAGTTTTCAAACATATATAGTGGACCAATATGCCGTACTTATGGTTTCCCATGTTTTATGAGTTCTCAAATTTCCTAGTTAACTTCGCCACTTGAATGACTTTATGTAGATTTATTGAAATTGGGTAAATTTGAACTACTACAAGTAAAATTTGTTGGTTGCTTTGAAAGTTCTACAAAAAAGCTCTTAGAGGTACCCATCGGAGGGGGTGGGTCAATTAATATATCAGAAACCACAGAGAGTTTTGACGACAGGTTCATCTTCTTGCTAAGATTTTGCATCTTGACAGTTTAATGAAATTAGTTCAAACTTAAGCTACAAGTAAGCGCGATAGATTGCTCTTGAATTTAATGAAATTAGATCAAACTTGAACTACAAGTAATAAATTGTAGGTTTCTTTGAAAGTTTTATGAAAAAAGCTTTTGGAGGTACCTATCGAGCGGTTAATTAATATATCAGAAACCACAGAGAGTTTTGACGACTGGTTTGACTTCTAGCTAAGATTTTGCATCATGAAAATTTTGCACCTTTTGAAAATGATCACATGAAATAGGGAGAGAGGAGAAATGATTTTTCTATTCTCTATGGGCAACCCACAATCTTGAGGTGAACCTTAGGCTTAAAGATATGTAACTTTGTTTTCTCCACAATGTATATGGTGAACCTTAGCGGATGCCACATACTAGACCTTAAGGTGTGCTTTTGTACACATTCTTAATGCCCTTACTCCCTCTGTCCCAAATTACTCTCCTTTCTAGGTTTGGTCAAAGTCAAACATATTAAAACTTGTCTAACCATATTCTACAAATTACAAATATTTATAAAATCAATTGCATACAATATAAAAGTATGTTTTATGGTGAGTCTAATTATACTATCATATATTTTAGATGTTGATATTTTTTATGATATACACAATCAAAGTTTATAAAGTTTAACTTTGACTAAAACTAAAACGCAGAGTAAATTGAGACGGAGGGAGTATTAGGGAAAAAGCAAATACTATAGTACACTAGTAGTAGTACTCATTTCTTTGCTTAGACATATGCTCACCTCTGTCCACGCGCTATACATGCTGAGAGAATAAAACATAGGCAGGGTAAGAGGGCAGCATCGAAGAGGAGTTGAGGGCAGTTCGATGTCAGAGGAAAGTATGATGGGTTCCTGACACGAGGTACTCCTGCAGCCACTCTACTAGTAGTAAATTTCAGGACCTATGCATGCAAAAAAAAAATTGTGTGTTTTCTCTCTCCTTTGCTGCCTCTCACCATCCATCCATCCTCCCTCTCTCCTCACCTTTCCCCTAGCGCACCGGCCCGACTGATCTCTCCCTCGTCCACAGCGTGGTGCTACACACGTCTGCCTTGGTACGGCAGCTCTATGTCTCTAGCATGTTCGGTAGTTGTGTTGGTGTGGAGTAGGGATGAGGAGTACATAGGAAGGAAACCACTTTGGTCCTTGGAGGCAAAAAATTCAAACTTTTCTGGTTTTCGAAATTTTTAGTTGCTTCCCAAACATCGGGAGGTAAGGTTACTCAAAAGATCGGCCATTCACAATACTTCTTATCTTATATTTATCTTGTCTTATCTCGTACAAATACCATAACATACCACTGTATAGTGTACGGATAACTTCAAACATTGGCCGTTGGATCAAGACTGGCAAATCCAAACATTGCTAACCGTTGGATCTTCTTTTCCATTCTTAGCATCTACAAAGATTCTACTGATAGTCTTTAGCACGATGAATGCTAGTATGTGCAAACCTCAAAACACACACTTCATTGCTCAGTTTTAGGGTCCTTGTGCTAATTGCATGGACTTGGGTGCAATTTTCATTTTTATGAGGCCCTTGATCTAACTTGTACTTCCACCGACCATGTTAACTCTCCAGCACCTCGCTCCTACGAGACCTACCACAGTTAAAAGAAAACGCAACCGCCCCAATTATCACACAAACTGGACCACGGTTTCTTATACGTAATACCAAAGTGTTTAGTACTAGGATTTTTCAAGATTCCTAGCTAACTTTGCACACTTCAGTGACTTCTTGTAGATTAACGAAATTAGGTCAAACTTGAGCTACAAGTAAGCGCAATAGATTGCTCTTGAATTAAATGTATTTTCGGGGGTAGATGGGTGCATATTTTTGTAGTAAACAATGTCGTCGGTGTGAGTTTCCAACTATGAGGAAAGAAAATTCACAGTTTTCCGAGTGATGATGAGATGGTTCTTTTCCATAAAGAAAGTTCAAAGAATATGGATCTCAATGCCATAAGCCAAGCTTCTAGACATATTAAGTGGACCAGCATGTTTTACTTACGATTCTCATATGTTTTTTGAGTTTTCAAACTCACTAGCTAATTAACTCTGCCCACTTGAATGACTACATGCCGATTTATCAAAATTAGGTCCAACTTGAACTATAACAAATTATAGGTTGCTCTGAAAGTTTTACGAAAAAGCTTTTGGAGGTACCGTACCCATCGGGGGGGGGGGTCACAATCAATATATGAGAAACAACCAAGAGTTTTGACAACAGGTTTAACTTCTTGCTAAGATTTTGCGCCATGACACTATTTAACGAAATTGGGTCAAACTTGAGCTACAAGTAAGCGCGATAGATTGCTCTTGAAATATATGAATTTTTAGAGGTAGATGGGTGCATTTTCTTGTAGTAAACAGTGTCGTCGGTGCAATTGTCCAAATATGAGGAAAGAACATTCAATTCTCATTTTTTGAGTGATGACGACCGAGGTTGTTCTTTTCCATAAAGAAATGTTCAAAGAATATTGGATCTGAATGCCAAAAGCCAAGTTTACCGACATATATAGTGGAATAACATGTTGTACCAACAATTCCCATGTTTTATGAGTTTCCAAACTTCCTAGCTAACTCTACCCATTTGACCGAATGACTTTATGTCGATTTATCGAAATTAGGTCAAATTTGAAACTACAAATAAATTGTAGGTTGCTTTGAAAGTTTTACGAACAATGTTTTGGAGGTACCCATCGAGGGGTCACAATTAATATATCAGAAAACACTGAGAGTTTTGATGATAGGTTCAACTTCTTGCTAAGATTTTGCATCTTGACAATTTAACGAAATTAGGTCAAACTTGAGCTACAAGTAAGCGCAATAGATTGCTCTTGAATTAAATGTATTTTCAGAGATAGATCGGTGCATATTCTTGCAGTAAACAATGCCGTCAGTGTGAGTATCCAACTATCAGGAAAGAACATTCAATTCTACACATTTCCCAAGTGAAGGCGAGCGGGGTTTTTCTTTTCTGTAAATAAAAGTCTAAAGAATATTGGATGTGAATGCCACAAGCCAAGTTTACACACATATATAGTGGAACAACATGTTATAACAATGATTTCCATATTTTATGATCTTTCAAACTTCCTAGCTAACTCTTCCCATTTTAATGACTTTAGGTCGATTTATCGAAATTAGGTCATATTTGAAACTACAAGTAAATTGTAGGTTTTGCTTTGAAAGTTTTATGAAAAAGCTTTTAATTTGGAGGCACCCATCGAGGGGTCACAATTAATATATCAGAAAACAATGAGAGTTTGATGATAGGTTCAACTTCTTGCTAAGATTTTGCATCTTGACAGTTTAACGAAATTATGTCAAACTTGAGCAAAAAAATAAGTGTGATAGATTGCTCTTGCATTAAATGTAAATTCAGAGGTAGATGGGTGCATCTTGTGGTAGTAAGTAGTGACGTGGCTGTGCGTGTCCAACTACTAGGAAAGAACATTCAATTCTATATTTTTTGAGTGAAGACGAGCGAGGCTAGTTGTTCTTTTCCGTAAAGAGAAGTCCAAAGAATATTAGATGCGGATGCCACAATCCAAGTTGACAGACATATATAGTGGATCGACAACATGTTGTACTTGCGATTCCCATGTTTTATGAGTTTTCAAGCTTCCTAGCTAACCCCGCCCATTTGAATGACTTTATGTCGCTATCTCGAAATTAGGTCAAATTTGAAACTACAAGTTAATTGTAGGTTTTTCTTTGATAGTTTTACCAAAAAGCTTTTGGAAGTACGCATCGAGGGGTCAAACTTATTATATCAGAAACCAGCGAGAGATTCGACAATAGGTTCAAATTCTTGCTAAGACTTTGCATCTTGACAATTTAACGAAATAAGGTCAAACTTGAGCTACAAGTAAACGCCATAGATTGCTCTTGAATTAAATGTCTTTTTAGAGGTAGACTGGTGCATCTTCTTGTAGTAAACAGTGTTATCAGTGTGAGTATCCAACTATCAAGAAAGAACATTCAATTCTACATTTTCCATGTGAATTGAAGACGAGCGAGGTTGTTCTTTTTCCTAAAGAAAAGTCCGAAGAATATTGGAGATGAATGCCACAAGCCAAGTTCACAGACATATATAGTGGACCAACATGTTGTACCAATGATTCCCATGTTTTATGAGTTTTCAAACTTCGTAGCTAACTCTACCCATTAGAATGACTTAATGTCAATTTATCGAAATTAGGTCAAATTTGAAACTATAAGTACAAGTAAATTGCACATGCCCTGTATGTGAGACTCAGATAATAGACGTCTGACATATCATCACTATATAAAATTATAATAGGTAAATAAGAAAAATATAAATTTGATCAACATCTATAAAGTATGGGTGTATATATTTGGTTCTTGTACTTTGTATATCATGTCGCTATCTAAAACTTGAAAAATTTGGTAACATAGTCTAGAGAAACGAGGGAGAAGATTCTAGAATGGTGGAGAAGTGTGTTTTGAGTTTTGTGCATATCATTCATTATGATGAAAGCTATCAATAGAATCTTCTAGATGCTAGAATGGTAAAGAAGATCCAATGGCTGGAAATGTTGGGATTCGCCAGTCTTGATCCAATGGTCAATTTTCAAAGTTATTCGTGCACTATATAGTGGTAACAAATTGTAGGTTGCTTTGAAAGTTCTACGAAAAACCTTTTGGGGGTACCCATCGGGGGTCACAATTAGTATATCAGAAACCACCGAGAGTTTTGACGATAGTTTCAACTTCTTACTAAGATTTTGCATCTTCACAATTTAACAAAATTAGGTCAAACTTGAGCTACAAGAAAGCAAGTAAGCGCGATCGATTTATATTGAATTAAATGTCTTTTTGGAGGTAGATGGGTGCATCTTCTTCTAGTAAACAATGTTATCGGTGTGAGTTTCCAACTATCAGGAAAGAACATTCTCGATTTTCTGAGTGATGGCGAGATTATTCCCTCCCGTAAAGGAAGTCCTAAGAATATGGATCTGAATGACACAAGCCAAGTTTTCAAACATATATAGTGGACCAACATATTGTAGTTATGATTTCCCATGTTTTATGAGTTCTCAAACTTCCTAGCTAATAACTCTGCCCACTTGAGTGATTTTCCTTCGATTAGTCGAAATTATGTCATATTTGAACTACTACAAGTAAATTGTATGTTGCTCTGAAAGTTTTACAAAAAATCTTTTGGAGGTACCCATCGAGGGGTCACAGTCAATATATGAGAAACAACCAAGAATTTTGAAGACAAGTTCAACTTCTTGCTAAGATTTTGCATCTTGATAGTTTAACAAAATTAGGTCAAACTTGAGGTACAAGTAAGCGCGGTAGATTTCTCTTGAATTAAATGTCTTTTCGGAGGTAGATAGGTGCACATTCTTGAAGTAAAAAAGGTCATCGGTGTGAGTTTCCAACTATCTCAGGAAAGAACATTCTCAATTTTCCTAGTGATGACAAGATTATTCTTTCAAGTAAAGAAAGTCTGAAGAATATGGATCCGAATGCCACAAGCCAAGATTTCAAACATATATAGTGGACCAATATGTCGTACTTACGATTTCCCATGTTTTATGAGTTATCAAATTTCCTAGCTAAAGTCGCCCACTTGAATGACTTTATGCAGATTTATTGAAATTAGGTAAAATTTGAACAACTACAAGTAAACTGTGTAGGTTGCTTTGAAAGTTCTACGAAAAAGCTCTTAGAGGTACCCATCGGAGGGGGGGTGGGTCAATTATTATATCATAAACCATAGAGAGTTTTGACGACAGGTTCATCTTATTGCTAAGATTTTGAATCTTGATAGTTTAATGAAATTAGGTCAAACCTGAGCTACAAGTACACGCGATAGATTCCTCTTGAATTCAATGAAATTAGGTCAAACTTGAACTACAAGTAATAAATTGTAGGTCGCTTTGAAAGTTTTATGAAAAAGCTTTTGGAGGTACCTATCGAGCGGTTAATTAATATATCAGAAACTACAGGGAGTTTTGACGATTGGTTTGACTTCTAGCTAAGATTTTGCATCGTGAAAATTTGAACACCTTTTGAAAACGATCGCATGAAATAGGGAGAGAGGGGAAATGATTTTTGTATTCTCTATGGGCAACCCACAAGCTTGAGGTGCACCTTAGGCTTAAAGATACGTAAGTTTATTTTCTCCACAATGTATATGGTGAACCTTAGCGGTTGCCACATACTAGGCCTTAAGGTGTGCTTTTATACACATTGTTGATGCCCTTATTAGGGGAAAACCGAATACTATAGTACACTAGTAGTAGTACTCATTTCTTTGCTTAGACATATGCTCACCTCTGTCCACGCGCTGTACATGCCGAGTGAATAAAACATAGGCAGGGTAGGAGGGTGATGGCTCTAAAATATAGCCATCTATGTCCAAATTTAAACTAGATATTATTCATATTTTTGATGAAATGTCTCCCGAAACTATGCCACTAATGCCTAATGATCAAAGGGGTATGCAATACTTTCTTTGTATTTTTCCCTGCACAGATAATGACGTTTGATGATGGGAATCACTACATTAAAGTCAAAGATACGAGATTTCCAACGACTAGAAGAAACCAAGAGTTGTGAGTCGGAGGCAGAAGCTTTAATGACCAACTATATGACCGGAACAAAATTTTGGCCGTATATTTCCGGTTGTATAGTTACCATCAACACCACTAGATCAAACAGAACAACTTTCGTGAAGGGATCCCTATATAAAGAGGCCTCGGGCAACAACAAAAGGGCCTCTCGAGTCCTTGTCCCCAGATCATCAGCCGCCTCTAGATCTCCATCCACCACACCAAAGAGCCACCGAGGGAATAGACTTAGATCTAATCTCCAGACCCTTCTCCACCATCATAGCCATATTCCACCACTTGTAATAGTAGATGTTATCTTCGATTGGCGACATTTTATACTATTTGCTATCAATCTCATGATTTCCATTACAATGTTTGTGATTGTTGATCTCATCTCTATGTGTGAGTAATTCTCCTTAGGCTAAGGGCTTCAGCCTAGCCATGTAGATTTTGTGCATGTTATTTATTATAGATGGGATCATGTATTAGTTTGTATGACATGATGATTATTGTATCCTCTCTTGCCTCAATCTAAGGACTTGTCAGGTACCCAAGACCCTAAGGATTGAGCCAGGTATAGGGAGTATGAGTAATGACTAATCTGCAGGTTGGGAACTCTAGTGACAGAAGGGTTAGTACGGATATATGTGAGGGATTTACTTGGGGTTAACGGTGACGTAACTATGCATATCATTAGTTCTCTTTCTTCTATGGATGAGACTAGTAGGTTATTGCTATAAGCGGTTGTGGAGGCAATAGCCATTATGGATGCACTGCCCACATATAATTTATCTTTCTCTAACAATTACATGCATACTTTATTATTATCTTTTATTCCTATCACATGTTTTGCATAGTTACAAGTGAAACCGAACGCCCTAAGCCCTCTCTCTCCATCATCATCAACAACAAAATATGCAAACTCTTGGTTCGGTAAAAACACAAAAGGAATTCTAAAACTCCCAAAGGTCCGTTAAAGTTACTTCACTACACATATGCTTCCCGAGGATTCGATCATACAAGGTATACTAGGGAAAAAGAGCTATACTACATCCATTATCCGGATCAAAGGTATCAACCCTTTTTTGGCGTCGTTGCCGGGGAAGCAATAGCTACCCAGGTGAGGTTAGTAGGAAACTTGCTAGTCTTAATTCTTATTTTTAATTTTTAGTTTGCTTTCAGTATTTATTTGAAAAACCAAAAAAATTAGTTAGCCTTTTAATTCTTGCTTTTACTATCATAAGTCTCTGTTTAATAAAACCCAAAAACATAGGAAATATGGATGAAAATAAGCTTGGGAAGTTTGCTACTCCCAACAATGATTATTTGCGTACCCCTATTACTCAGCCAACAATTGTTGCTGATGGTTATGAAATTAATCCCCATTATTTAAGTTTGGTTCAACATAATCAATTTGGAGGCTCTGTTGTTGAGGACACAGGTATGCACTTGAATACTTTCACTAAAATATGTGATATGATGCGCATAAAAGATGTTTACCCCGATGCGGTCAAATTGTGTTTATTTCCTTTCTCTCTTAGAGGAAGAGCAAAAGAATGCTTGCTATCTTTGCCTAGAAATACTATCACATCATGGGTGGAATGCACTTCTTTATTTATGACTAAAATTTTCCCACCTGCAAAGACTATGCAACTTAGATCTAATATTACTGGTTTTAGACAGGAAGAGTGTGATCCACTTGTGCTTGCATGGGAGAGGATGAAAGAATGCATGAGAAATTATCCTAGTCATGGGATGGAAGACTAGTTAATTCTCCATTTATTTTATAATGCTCTTAATCATGTGTCTAAGTCTATGCTTGATACTGCAGCTGGAGGAACATTTATGGGTAAACATATTACCGAAGCAAAGCGGCTGCTAGACAATATGCAAGGCAACCATGCCCAATGTCATGTGGATAGATCAAACACAAAGAAGGTGAATTTCATCTCACCACTAGAAAATGAAGAACTTAATGCTAAGTTGGATGAGCTCATATTAGCGTAAAAGGTAAGGAAACCCAGGTAAGAGCTATCCCGGAAACAAATATTGAAGAAATATACTTCATAGCTCGTAATGATTATAACCCTGCTTGGAAGAAGAATTATAATCCTAATTTTCAGAAACATTATTCTAATCCTGCAGGTAACTCTAATAATAATATGGGAACGAGTAATGGTAGTCTCCAAGAAACACTTAAGTCTTTTATAGACTCACAAAATGAACAAAACAATATTCTTGTTAAAATAACGGAGAACCATGATGCTATGCTTGGTAAATTATCTAACCAAGCTGTAAGTTTGAGGAATGATTTTTAGGCCCTCCAAGAAAGAATGAGGATTGTTGAGGCATAGCTAGGTAAGATTACCGAGAGTTGAACTCTCATTCTAGCTCAATTTGCAGGTAAAGCTGAGCCCAATCCTATTGAAGACCTCAAGATGATGAGAATCCAAAGGGAGGAGCCTGAAGAACTTTATTATAGTAATGCTCCTTCACCAATTTACACCATTGAAGATCTTGTAAAGAGGATCTACATTAAAATTCTGGTAAGTGAAGGAAATGAGGAAGCTATGTACCAACACTTTGTTAATTAGGTAGAAATAAAGGTACGTGAGCTTGAGGAAGAATATAAGCAAATAGCTAGAAAATTACCTATGAATCTTGATGATATATTTGAGCATACTATTAAGACTAAGATTGGGACCAATGAGATAGCTGCACTTTGTGATCTAGGTGCAAGCGTCTCAACGATTCCATAAAGTATTTTTAATAAGTTAAATCTTGGCTCTTTTGAGATCACCGAGTTAAAATTGCATCTAGCAGATTCTACCTACAAACAAGCTGTAGGAATTAAGGAGAATACTTTAGTATACATTAAAGGTTGTCCCGCTCTTATTGATTTTGTTATTGTTGACATGCCTGAAGATACTACTGCTCCTATTATATTAGGCCATCCTTTCTTAAAAACTATTAAGGCTTTGATTAATCTACATGAACGGAACGACGTGAAGCTTCAATTGTCTTCGCGGGATCCTTTTGTTATTCATTTCCCCAGGAAGAAGAAAGCCAAGCATGATGAAAAGGAGGCCATCACTTTGAAGGTCAACTGTTTTGGAGTGGGTGTTCCACACATCTAGCCTAAGTGAGCAACATCAAGGTCAAGCTATTGACCATAAAAGAGCGCTACATGGGAGGCAACCCATGTGAAATAAAGGTTTAAGTAAAGTTTTTAAGTTTTAGTTTTATTTTATGTTTAATAAAGAGTGCTAGAAAGCTCGAATTGAGGAGAAGAAGTTCAGTAGTACTAAAAATCATGTTTTATACATGTTATTATTGGTCGACAATATTTATTGTCATTTTTCTGTCAAGAACAAGGTATTTCGCTAAGTTACAGGATAAGAAATAATTGTCGAAGAAACGGAATTTTTTTGATGCATATAGAAGGTTTAACGACCAACTATACGGTGGTAATAAAAATTTCGGCCGTATAGTTCCGGTCGTATAGATATTTCTGCCATCGACAATTTTTCTTTCATATGTACTGATGGTTTAACGACCAACTATACGGCAGGAATAAAAAATACGGCCATATAGTTTCGCTCATATAGATATCGATGCCTTCGTAAAATTTATTTTCTAGGTACAGAGGGTTTGACGACCAACTATACGGCGGAACACATTGTTCCGGCCATATAGTTCTAGCCCTATAGCTGCGCTGCCAGGTGGAAACCCTAAA
This sequence comes from Avena eriantha, assembly GCA_910589775.1. NCBI lineage: Eukaryota > Viridiplantae > Streptophyta > Magnoliopsida > Poales > Poaceae > Avena > Avena eriantha. Next base: position 385,784,462 of record OU342741.1, read on the forward strand.
ATATTGACAGCAAGCCAACTATACGGTGGGAACACATTGTTCCAGCCGTATAGTTCCACTCGTATAGTTGCGTCCGACCACAAAAATTCCACGGAGGATACCTCCAACCCCAAAACTTCAATCCTTTTTCTCTCTTCTACCTCCAAACTCTCTCAAAACTTCAAGAGATCTTCATCTCTATTCAATTTTGTTCGATTTCCATGCACACAAGTGATCTATGGTATGTTTCTCCTCCGATCCTCCAATTACTTTTTGTAAATTTATCTCCGATCTATTGTCATTATGAATCTAGGGTGAGACCTACTATGAACTAATTTCCATGATTCTCTTTCCTAGATTATTATTTTGAGGGGATTCTTTAGTGTGCTATGATGAGTAATATGTTATACTTATTATTGTTGGATAAAAAAGTTTTATTCTTGTCTTTCTTTATTATTTTAGATGATGAACACAAGGAGCCAAACTCGTCCTCGTGCCACCGCTAGCGCTTCTCGGGCTGTCACTCAAGAACGCATGGGGATACGGTTCAGGAATGAGCCCCAACATGATCGCTTAGATAGGATCAAGAACCGAGAAGCAAGTGGGCTTACCCCATTATATTGAACCAACTCGGTATTTCTAATGACTTCAATTTACTTTTCAATAGAGCTGGCCAGCAAAACTTTGTGTACAATGATGTGCCTACTTATCGCAGGTTAATTATTGAATTTCTAAGTTTTTGCAAAGCACCATTAAACTATGGCAAGGAGAGGACACGATTTCTTTTCGACTTATGAACAACTACTACACTTTAGCACTAGATGAATGGTGCACATGTTTTAATTTCTCAAACAATGATGTTAATGCCTTATGTGCATCCTTTACTGGCTTATACCCTTCCCCTGCACAATATTATAATGGAATGAGTTTCACTACTAGACTAAGCAAGAGGAAGAATATTCAACATCTTGCAATTCACTATTTGTTCTATGTTATTGCTAACACCTTGCAGGCAAGAAATGAGTTCACAAGACTCAATGAGGAGGACATCTAAGTCCTCACAAAAGCTGCTTATACCAACTGTGACTTGTCACTCAACTTGGGCGCAATCCTTGTGTGCTACCTGGAGCACCAATCCTCCCAAATCCAAGGACCAATCACAGGTGGAGGCGTCATCACCGTGCTTTGCATTGCCCTAGGCATCGACCTAGGTGAGTTGCAACCTGTGCTAGGTGAGCGAAGTGTTTGTTTCTATACTTTAAAGTCTTGTGGAATGCTCACTAGGAGAGGTGGTATTTATTTCCTGCATATTGCTGGAGCTGGGTGTCTCTACCCCGTTCCTATGCCTCATGGTCTTTTCTCTATCGAGGAAGGACGTTTGCTATATGATTTGCAGGTTGAGCAACATCAACCTGAAGAGGAGATTCCGAATGAGGATGAGGACCAAGAAGAGGAGCAAGAAGTTCCTTATCAAGAGGAGCAGCCACATACCCGGTTCACCACATACCAAGACTTCCAAGAACTCGGAGGGACTGTGGAGAGGATGCATACCTGATGACCCACAAGTATAGGGGGTGTATCGCAGTATTTTCGATAAGTAAGAGTGTCGAACCCAACGAGGAGCAGAAGGTGCTGGCTAGTGGTATGGATCAGGAATTCTCTGCAAATACTTAGTAAACGGATTTTTAGGGGTTTTCGATAAAGCAAGTAAACAAAGTACGAGTAAATAAAAGATAGTAGGAATAAATGCAGCAAGTGGCCCAATCCTTTATGCAGCAAAGGACAAGCCGTTTGTATTACTTAAGATGACCAAACGTTCTCGAGGACACATGGGAAGACTTTCAAGTGCTTTCGCTTCATATAGTTGATTAATCTTCTCTAGCTTGCTAAGTGTTGTGTGGGTGAACCTGTGCTAATGTACAACCCCATCCAAGACTAATACATACTTGTGATTATACCCCTTGCAAACATCCGTAAGTACAAGAAAGTAATTAAGGTAGAAACCTAACCACAATTTTAAACTCTAAGACCCTTACTTCCCTTGTGCAATGGTTTCCTAACGGGGGTTCAGGTTTCTGTCATTCCGGCAACCCCTACGATTAGTAGCCAAATACACAATGCATTCCCCTAGGCCCATATAGGTGAAGTGTCATGTAGTCGACGTTCACATGACACCACTAGAAGAAGTACACCACAACTTAAATAACAATATATTGAATCTCTCTCAACACAACTCCACTACTAACAACATGACTTCTCCCATGTCCTCAAGAACAAATCGAACTACTCACAAGACATCATATGGATCATGATCAGAGATGGAATAATGATGTGTAACAATCTGAACATAAACAATAATTCAATGGTTCACTCAATAGCATCAACTACAAAGAGTAATCAACACCGGGAAAGTTTCCCCTATGAACTAATGCAAGATTCAACTCAATTGTTACAGCAATATGGAGATGGTGATGAGGGTGCTGATGGTGATGATGGTGGTGATGATGATGATGATCCTGATGAAGTCCAGCTTGATGGTGGTGTTGATGGCGACGATCTCCCCTATCCGAGAAGGAATTCCCCCGACAGAAATCTGTCTGCCGGGGAGATCTTTCTCTCTCGGTGTATTCCGCCCCGCAGAGGAGCCAAAATCTTTCTGTGGTCGCTCCCGAGCCGTAGGGTTTCGAGGGGATGATATACGCCAGAGGAGAGAGGCTGGAGTGGGCCAGGGTGGCCACACCACCTCCTGGCGCGGCCTAGGGCTGCCCGTGCCAGGGGGTGGTGTGGGCCCCCTGTGGCCCATCTCCACTCCGTCTTCTGGCATCCTTAGTCTTCTGGAAAAATAGGATTTTCCGTATATTTCCCGGATTTTCTGATCTTCGTGAATTTTGCCTCCAAACAGCACCTTTTCCATCAGAATCCTGACTATAGCGGTCCATGCTCCAAAAGTCATCTACCATGCAAAAACAGATGAAATAACATAAGTATCACCTCTCAATACGAAATATATCAATGAATAATAGTGAATTAAGACATAGAATAGTGATGCAAAATGGACGTATCAACTCCCCCCAAGCTTAGACTTCGCTTGTCCCCAAGCGAAACTGAGCTCAATAAACATGGCCTTAGGTTTATGGAGTGAAGAGTCGATAAAAGAATACGGACAAGGAGCATCACATTCATCAAATACATAGATCATAATAGAAGACAACTCACTATTATATAACTCAACTTGTCATGAGTAAAGGAAACACAATAAAGATACATAAAGTGAATCATAATTGGTAATGGGAAACTTAGCTCTTGGTCAAAGAATAGTTGATAATTTGCTGGAGTTCACAAATAACTGGTTTTCAATGATAGAAGTAGTAAACATCAAGATAAGAGCAATGTGCAAAGCAAGGAACATAAGAAAGATGATTTGAATAAATCATCATATTAATGAATGAAACACATCAACTCAAAATACTTGCTGAGATAGAAGGGAATAGGTTTACTAACTCAACTATAAGGTAAAAGAAAGGCCCTTCACAGAGGGAAGCAGGGATTGCAAGTCTGATAAAAAGCTCCCAAAAATTATGATACTTACTAGCTTTCAGCTCCCATTGCCCCTATCATAGGCATCTTTAGGTGATTAAGGTTAAAGTGATCAAATATGAGGATATGCATTGACTAGTTGTAAGTTGAGAATCTCATGTCCCTTGAATACGAGGGCCGCTCCTCATGCTACTCAAGTTTAGTCACCGGTAAGTTCTTGTCATCGTAACCATATGTGTATCATAGTGAACCGCCAACGGGGTACCCCTTGCCCGATGATACGGAAGAATCCCCATATCAAAATGACAAGGCAAGCAGACAACAAGCATCTCAGCAATCTTCTTATTTACCATGGGAATATGGTGCTTTTTTCTCTCTTTCCTCTTTTAATAATCTCTTTTTTTCTCTTTTTCTCAATTTCTATCTCTTTTTTATAAGAAGAATGCTTCATAGATACTCGTTATGGTTACGCTGCAGGTTTCCACCATGTCAGCATGGATTAGACTAGCGGCCCAGCCGTTTCTCTAACACATATGCATAACTCCATGGACTTACAAGCTCCCCTTTCATTTCACACCGATGACATCCATAGACAAAAGAACATGATATCAACTAGGTACAAGGTACCAGTGCAATGTTGAAAGCGTTCCCCATGACAACATGGTTCTGCTAACTCACAACTTACAAAGCGCAAGCATATACGCAACAGAGGTGAGCACAATGGTTCAAGTTTATTAAGTGCAAGAAAGTAAAGTGTGACATCAAGTTTGTGAGAGCTTTAATCACTAATTTTCACATAAGAAGTTTAATTTGGGAGGTATATAAAACAAGAATTTACTTGGCTTATGACTCCCTAGTTTTGAAGTTTGAGAAACCCATGCTAGTTAGTAGTAAATGTTGAGATGTTATGTTGATAAAACAAGATCAATCATATAACCACAGATTGAAAACTAATATAAGCTATGCAAAAGAGTAAATGATAGAACTTCTCATTAATATTTCATAACGGCAACTCACACCAAGGGATACATATCTAACAAGAGAGGGGACACTTCCATAATGCAAACCATACTACATAATAACTCCTCTATTCATGATATGACTCTACTAATAAGGTAAAAAGATAGAAGATAGTGATGTGATACCGCGACACTCCCCCAAGCTTGAAACAAACCAAGGGGATGCCAAACCTGATGACGAATTACTCCTTCGATGGTGGTGGTATCATGCTCTTAGTTGACGTGAGGAAATCTTCCAGCATCTTACGAAGCCTATCATTCTCCCATTGAAACATGTCCACCTTCCTCTTCAAGTCTCGGTACTTATCACAGAATTCTTTAGTGACTCGTAGGGCTTCCATTGATGCAGGGCAAGTGACTGAAGGTACCAGCCCTTGCTTGGGGTCTCGGAGGTCTTCCTCCATAGGTCCTTTCCTTTATCCTTGGCGGACCCATTGTGCTTCTACGCTTTCAAGAATAGTTCCTAGCAGAAACAGATCGAAACAAAAACACGACGAGAACACGATATACGAACCTCGGAAGATCCGGGGGGTTATATATTATGAAGTTTCATATCAAAAGGAAAGTACTGGGAGAAAACGGGTCGGAGGCGGAATTCGGGGTGGACTCACCACCTGGTGGCGCGGCCAGGGGAGGGCCCGTGCCACAGGGTGTTGTGAGCCACCCTGGCTCCGGTTCCGTCTCTTTTTCGCTTCGTAGCTTTCCTTATTGACTGAAAACTGCAAAAATATAGTTGGATTGCATTTTCGCGGAACTTTTCTCACCAGAACTGTTACCTATTTGGAAACGGACTTTGCAGGTCTCTGAATTTGGTATCTAGTAGATTCTTCCAGAGTCATCACTTGAATAGCATCAATATCTTTATCTTCATACACTTATTACTTGATTCATAAAAGCCTTCTCTTGCTTATTACACCATTGTCTCCACTTCCTGGAAATTTCTTCCACACAAAACTTCACAAAGTTCTCATTAGCAACATTAGTACAAGTGAAGTGATAAAACCTTTTGAGTCCAACTTCAACTAAAAACCATCAAAACATAAGCTACTGTAGAAACTCCTTCTGAAGACCCAAAAAGAATTCAAAAAGGAAATCGAATAAAGAAGCAAATGCAAGAGTGGCAAAATCTGTTAAAACAGACCAGCAGGTAAAGATCAATTTTTTCAAAAATCTTCTGTTGCTCAAATCAAAAAGTGCAAAACTAACGAAAGTTAAATAATAACCTGGGGCAGAAGCACAAAAAAATTACAGCTCAATCCGACATACAGATATCTCTCACGAATTTTTACGGTGAAGCACAAAAATCTGTTTCGGGACAGCAACTTCCAAAAATCTTACTTCTCTCTCATTAGAGTTTGATCTTGACACAAAAACCAAACAAAACCGATAAGGAGCGGTTATTACCAAAGTAATAACTTCCACGACTCAAAGAAACAAAAACAAACTGAAAGCAAAAACAAATTGGGTTGTCTCCCAAAAAGCTCTTTCTTTAAAGCCATTAAGATGGTGAATATCATTTTGCGGCCCGAAAGTTTGGGTGGACAGGCAACGCGGTACCCAAGTTGATTTTTATCACCGCTTCGAAAAGTTGGGGCGCCAATTGCTGAGAGGGGTCTTTCGAGTGAATGATGGCCAAACCAAATATTTTCAAATCGCGCCCATTAAGTCAGGATATTCCGTTACACTAGTTCTTGCTGTGCCCCTCCTTCGCCGGTCACTCTTCTTAGCCATCCTGCACGTGTTGTAGGGGAAAATCCATTACTGTACTTTCCTAACTCTCGACACTGAATCTTGCTGCGGCGGCGGCTGTCCCTTTTCTTCCCTTCCCCGACCCTAAATCTGCCGGCGGCGGAGGACCTTTTTTCTCCCTCCCCCGACACTGAATCCGGCAGCGGCGGCCCAGCATGTCTTGCAAGGCGAAGGTTGTAGCTATGTCGCCGACTAAAAAGGGTCCGTCGGGGCCCAAGTCTGGGGCTCAACGCGTAGCTGCGGCGAGGTCTTCAGCCCCGGTTAGCGAGGAGGCCAGCAAGGATTCTGCTCCCAAGGTACCTACGAGCAGCGGGTTGAAGAGAAAAGCAAGGCCGGTGGCTGATTGTTCGGCTCCGGTGGGCGGAAGCAGCACTCAGATCTCGAAGAAAAAAAACCCGGGAGAAGAGCGAGAGGTGAAATTTTCTTATCTGTGCCTTATCTTGCAAGTAGATTAGTTACGGCATAATAGAATCGAATGAACTGAAATGTTCCCCCTTTTAATCAAATTAGGCACAGTTTTGATACAAGTGACCTATATGATTTCACAGTTCATGTTCGGCAGTACACTGCAAAGCTTGATTTTGGTTGCGAGAGGGTTATGTTTGGGCAAGATGTGCATCTGCTTGTGAATTGCAAAGAGGTTGTGTCTGTTTCGCAGCTGGTAGATATGCTTGCCGCTAGAATTCCCTGGGGTTCTAGACAGAGGACAAAATTGGTGTGGCGCAACATGAATGATACCTATCAGCAAATTGAGCACTCCCATGAGCTTCAGATGGTTTGGGAGTGTTGTGCAGCTGATCATAAGGTGAAAGTTGAAGCGATGATTGATGATATGTATGCAGATGCTAGAGATCTTGCTGTCAGAGCTTCTGCTCCTAGAGAATACGGACCAATAGATGCTGATCTAGATAAGTTCAGTATACGCATAGAGGTGGATTCATACATGGCAAAACTTGATGAGGGAGTTAATAAGCCAGTTTCGTCATGTACTGTGGAGATTTCTGTCGATTCCAAAAACAAAACTCTTGATGAAATGAGAGAGATGATCCGTAAGGAAATGAGTATTGGCCCTACGCAGATGGCAAAAATCCGGTGGTGGCATCATAAGAAGCAGCAATTCATAGATGTTTTGGATACTAAAGATCTTATGCAGATTATGCGGTGAAAGAAGCAAACCAGGAAGGTGTTCTTCCTTGGTACCATTTCTGATGTTGTTGAACATGTTATAGTGGATGTAGATGCCCCTTTAGTGGCTGAACAGAATGAGGTGGTTGACGTTGATGAGATCTAATGAGAGCTTCTACCCTGGGCTTGTGATATGGACCGCGGGGTTCCCCTACCTGTATTTGTAATATTGACTGTTGCATTTAGAGCGTGCTTCTGTGATTATGTTTGTTGAGAGATTGCGATATAATGTTGTGCGAGCTGTTGAGATTTTCGGACATGTCACTCACTGAAACCATCGTTGTTGTAATAAGACATAAGTACATTGTAGTTGACATGATTATGTTTCTTAAGATGACGTACCGTACTTATTTCAGTTATTATGTTTGTTGGGACATTGTAATGTAATATTTTGTGAAACCATGACTGGACTAGTGATGCATAAATACATTGTAGTTGACTTGATTATGTTTCTTGAGATGATGTACTGTACTTGTTTCTGATATTTTGTTTGTTGAGAGACTGTAATGTAATGTTTTGCGAAACCATGACAGGACAAGTGATGTGTAAGTACCTTGTAGTCGACATGATTTTGTTTCTTGAGTTGATGTAATATACTTGTTTCTGTGATTACGTTTGTTGAGAGATTGTAATGTGATGTTTTGTGAAACCATGTTGTGGTTATGTTTGTTGGGAGATTATAATGTAATGTTTTGTGAAACCATGACTGAAGAAGTGATGCATAAGTACCTTGTAGTTGACATGATTTTGTTTCTTTGGATGATGTAATATACTGGTATGTTTTCGTTAGGCAATGAAATTGGGATGGAGGGAGTGTAGGTTTAATATTTGAAATGAGAATGTGTGAAGAGAATCCATATCAGGCAGGAGATAGTAATCCAGGGAAAGGGCATGGTATCCATTAAACTATTGTAACATGCCAATTTAGTCATCATTGCAGCGGTAGAAGGGCTGCTCTCTCTCTCCTTCTCTCTCTCTCTCTCTCTCTCTCTCTCTCTCTCTCTCTCTCTCTCGCCGACGCCGTCGCATTCGCCATGCTGTCCTTGAACGGCGAGGACGACCAGTCGAGCAGCGATAGCCTTCTCTCCGACATCGAGTATTCCTTCCATGATGTGAGTTCCTCTGTTTTCTCGGGCTAGGGTTAGGCAATGGTAAATCACTCGATCTGAGCCTGACCAGATGTGCATGCAATCGTGTTCGATTTCAGCTTTGCGTTTACCTATAGGTACCAAGGACGATCTACGACTCCGAATGGGAGGGCCTAGATCTCGATGGAGAAGTGCCATGTGACCATGGGCTAAAACTGAGGAGATATGTTGCATTCGAAGGCAGTAACACTGGGAGAAGGTTTTTGGGCTGTACAAATCAGGTTTGTTTACATTATGTGCAACTGTGACATGAAGTAAAATGTATCGTGCATGTTCATAACACTATAGTGTGTGTTTTTAGGTTGGCCCGGTGTGTAAAGCAGTAGAGTGGGTGGATCTTGAGTGGCCAGATGCACTTAAGAAATGTTTGGCACAGTTATGGGAGATGTATGAGTTGGAAAGGTCGGGGAGATTTACTGATGTAAGTGATGCAGCTGAAAAAAATTATAAGCTGTCGGTACGAAATAAGGAGCTGGAACAAGAAATCGAGAATTTGCAGTCAAAGCTAACTGACGGAATCGATGGGAGCTTGGTTGTTGGAACTGCAAAGAAGCTTCAGGATAGTCACAGGTTGCTGATTCATAATGCAGAAAAGGAGAGGGATCAGCTCAGGGAAGACAAGAAGCTAGAGTGCTGCATTGCGGATCTGTTGAAGGAACTAAAGAAGGCGCGCGAGGGTGAACAAGGACATACTATAGAGGATAAAGGAAATTCGAGATGAATAATTTATGTTGTACCAATGCCTAAAACTAGTTAATTGTAAGACTTGCAGTTGTGCTTTCCAAACTAAGCCAAACTCAATCCTCGAGCAAACTAATTTCAAACGAACACGCATATCGTGCATAGAGTTAAGTTCATGCTTACAAAATCAACACTGCATAGGTAAACCAGGCAGTTCAGTACTAAATAGACATATGTTGTGTTCAAGCGAGCCTAGCCCGGAGCTGCATGTTTTCCTCCCTAAGATTGGCCAGCTCCTTCAGTACTATGTCGTGCTTCAACTGTAGGTTCCAGCGCTCCGTCACGGATTGGAGAATTTTGTCCATAGCCATACGATTTTCCTTCAAGATCCCTTTCATGATCTCCGTCTACTTCCTAGCCGAGGCGCGACCTTCACTGTGTAGCTTCGCCCAGTCGGCTTTTAACTCCTTCAGTTTCTGGCACTTGTCAGAAAGGACCGCAAATTCAGCGCGCAGTTGGTCAAAGGCTAGTTTCTGGGAATTCCGCTTCTCCCTTTGGATTGCTATCTTGTCATTTAGCCAGGTCGCCGGGTCCTGGTCGATCTTTCACCTCTTTCCCTGCATAAAAATTCATGGTATGGTTTGTTCAGTTCACCAGGACAAGCTGGTTAGTTTCCATAATTAACTGAATCGACTAGTGGCACTGTCATATTTTCAAGGAAGAAGCAATCTAGGACTAATCAACATTTTATGAATCGACTAGTGGCACTGTCATAATTTCAATTTCGAAGACAAATAAGATTTATCAGCAGTTTAGTGTGCTGTGGGTTTTTCCCAATATCACCAAATAGTAGTGGGAGAGTGGCAAACTCATAATGCAGAAACCCATGTCTAGATACATATGGAAAGAGAACATGTTGTCCATTCATGAATATGAACACCAACACATGTCCGGATAGATAAGGAGTTTCCCTAGGATTATTATTGCATCCTATAATGGGAAGTAGACATGGGCATTGCTCCCTGAACCCTAAACATTACAAAAGGAGAGGAGGACGAACTGGTATTCGTGTCCCCGCTAACGGGAATCAGACTTGGGCATTGCTCCGGTACGCCTCCAGACATGCCCTTAGCTCCTCGTTCTCTTTCCGAACACCCTCGAGTACGGTGATCCCTCTGCTCATGTACGCCTTCATCTCCTTGACTGCATCCAGGCAACGGTTCCTGTCATGGTAGGCTCAGATGGTAGCCTTGGTTTCCTCGACGCGTCCTCTGAGTGCCTCGCTGACTTCGTCCTGCAGGAGAATGCACCTTTCCACGAGATTCTTCTTCTCCTCTGTGAGCTCGTTGATTATCTTGATGGCCTATTCTTGCCTGATCAAGTTATGGTCGAGCACTTTCTGCAGCCTAACGACATCACGTGCAAAATCTAGCGAGATCTCCTTCTGCACAGATAATTGCTTGTGTAGGCTCTCGTTAGCTTGGGTGAGGGAGCGTGCAAGCTCATGTTGGTTGGCAATCTTGGAACTGATCGCGGCCACCTTCTCACGGTACTCGGCCTTCGATCGCTGCATCGTTCATGTTAATTGAAATAGGAATTCTACAATTACACTCTAGGTCCCAGGTGAATACTAATACAGATCAAAAGAAATCCCCGTTGAATCTATTGGCCGCAGTGTTAAAAAATGGACCTGGAGATATATTCATGACCACGATAAACTAATCCTAATCACAAAAAATCCATAGTGAATCTATGAACAGCGGTATTAAGGAAACACCAAGAGATCCAGTCATATTCATGAAAACAAATACAACTCGCAAAAGAAGAAGAAAAACCAATGCGGGGCGGACAACATCTAAGAAATCCACATCATAACTCGGAGAAATAACAGCGTGGAGATCTGCTACCTCGCTGAGACATGGAACGGGGTCGAACGGGTCCTACAACGCCTCTGTCATGGTGGATTCGGGCTCCACAGCCGACTTGTAATACGTAGAAGAGGAAGAGCCAGAAGTAGAAAAACAAGAAGAAGCTAATTAAGATCATGATGGAGAGGGAGATGGAGAAGAAGTAGAATAAGGAGACCGTACCGAGAGGAGCCCTCGCTTGCTAGAACATTGGGCGCCATTGTCAGGGGAGATTGGGCCTCGATGAGAGGGTAGGCTTGAGCGGCTGGTAGAGTAAGAAGTGCCTTGCGGCGATTTCTCTCCCTTTTCTCCGCGATTATCGTCGACCGGCCTCTCCCCCTCCTCAGTGGAGCCATGGCTTGCAGGGTGAGTGTGGCGGAGGCAGGAGGAAGGAGATAGTGATTATTAGTGTGGGAGAAGAGTAACGAGTACAGGCCGTGGTCCAGTAGTACTAGTACTATTATACAAGACCACCGTGTACGGTCTACCTTCTCAAAGAAGCCAGGGAGGCAGGGGTAGAGAATCGATGGGACTTGTCTTTATTGCGATGGACACTTCAATGGTCTTCGGCGCCGCCCAAAATCTAGTATATAATAAGGGGAGTGCGAGCCGGGTGGTCGTCACGGGAATCGGCGCGCACATCCCGCGTGCGTGTGTCACGTGTTGATGGGGCAATGACGCGCGCAACTGCTGCACGATCACGTCGGCACGGGATATTTACGAGTCTAGAATACGCTGTGCCACTTTAGTTGTGATCAAATTATGTTCAGTACACGATATATTACTTTTTTTTGATAATTGACAAATGCACGTGTGGACACGACGCACGAAACCGCTGCTCGTCCTTGATCAGATCGGCAGCCTACTCTGTGTACCCGCCATCGACCATTCGGAGCAACTACCTCGAGTACGATGCCCCTCGCCATGGCAATGGCAGGTCCAAGCCGTCCACTAACCGTCATGCGTCCCCGGCTCTTCGCTGCATCGTCCGCGCTCGTGAGTCGCCTGCTGAGGCAGCACGTCGTGTCCGACCGCGCCAGGATCCATCGACATCGGCACTCGAGGACACCGCGATGTCAAAGCTCGTACCGGCCGCGCAGGAGGAGCGTGGGGTACTTGCAGCGTCAGACGAGCGCAAAGTAGCAGCCAGGACGGGGGCGCGTGTTGCAACAGTGAGTACGTACAAGAAGAGGAACGAGAAGAAGACCAAGAAGAAGAGAGGAGATAGCTATTTGGACGAATCCGACTTGGCCAACAAGGAGGCGTTCATCGATCAGTTGGAGGCAGAAGCGGGGGAGAGTGACATGGACCCGTGGGACTACGAAGAGGAGGAGGAGGAGGACTCCGAAGAGGAGATAGCGCGCTTATTCAAGGAAGGGGGCGGTGTCGAGTCGTCAGAGGAGGGCACCGACAGTGGCGATGGCAGGGACCATGGCGTTGACAAAGACGAGAACGAACCGGAAGACGAAGACGATGGCTTCTTCGAAATATGATCATTTATTTTAGTTAGATAGATGGATTTTCAGTTGTTTATGGGGGTTTAGTATCGGTCGCACAGATAGAGAGGTGGCACATATTGACCATGCATAAAAAAGTAAAAGGGAGGGGTTATCCTGCCCGTTGGATCACATGGGATCAACGGTTGGTGGAGATGATCCGTGTGACATCTCTGTCAGCCAATCAGGGCATAGCACCTAGAGTGAGCACATGTTTGGGATCTCCACACGTTTGGGCTTTTGTGAGATTTGTGACACAGAGAGAGAGAGAGGGAAAATCTCTTTTCACAATCCGCCTATGGATCCACCCGTGCCATTCAAATGTCATTGTATTTGTGCTTTTTTCACAATCCACCTATGGATCCACCAGTGTCATTGCATGTGTGTTCTTTTTACTAACAACAACCAGAGTCATTCCCTGTGTGTTCTTTTCACAAACCACATATGGATCCAACAATGTCATTGCATGTGTGTTCTTTTCAAAATCCACCCATGGATCCACTAGTGTCATTGCATGTGTGTTCTTTTTAGTAACAACAACCAGAGTCATTTTGCAAGTGTGTTCTCTTCACATACCACCTATGGATCCACCAGTGTCATTGCATGTCTGTTCTTTTTAGTAACAACAACTAGAGTCATTTTGCATGTGTGTTCTTTTCACATACCACCTATGGATCCACCAGTGTCATTGCATGTGTGTTCTTTTCACAATCCACCCATGGATCCACCAGTGTCATTGCATGTGTGTTCTTTTTAGTAACAACAATCATAGTCATTTTGCATGTGTGTTCTTCTCACATACCACCTATGGATCCACCAGTGTCATCGCATGTGTGTTCTTTTCACTAACAACAACCAGAGTCATTGCATGTGTGTTCTTTTCACACACCACATATGGATCCGCCAGTGTGATTGAAATGTGTGTTCTCTACAGAGACCACACTTGGATCCACCAGTGTTATTGCATGTGTGTTCTTTTTAGTAACAACCAGAGTCATTTTGCATGTGTGTTATTTTCACATACCACCTATGGATCCACCAGTGTCATTGCATGTGTGTTCTTTTCACAATCCACCCATGGATCCACCAGTGTCATTGCATGTGTGTTCTTTTTAGTAACAACAACCAGAGTTTGCATGTGTGTTCTCTTCACATACCACCTATGGATCCACCAGTGTCATTCCATGTGTGTTCTTTTTAGTAACAACAACCAGAGTCATTTTGCATGTGTGTTCTTTTCACATACCACCTATGGATCCACCAGTGTCATTCCATGTGCGTTCTTTTCGCAATCCATCCATGGATCCACCAGTGTCTTTGCATGTGTGTTCTTTTTAGTAACAACCAGAGTCATTTTGCATGTGTGTTCTTTTCACATACCACATATGGATCCACCAGTGTCATTGAAATGTGTGTTCTCTACAGAGACCACACATGGATCCACTAGTGTCATTGCATGTGTGTTCTTTTTAGTAACAACAACCAGTCATTTTGCATGTGTGTTCGTTTCACATACCACATATGGATCCACCAGTGTCATTGAAATGCGTGTTCTCTACATAGACCACACATGGATCCACCAGTGTCATTGCATGTGTGTTCTTTTTAGTAACAACAACCAGTCATTTTGCATATGTGTTCTTTTCACATACCACCTATGGATCACCAGTGTCATTGCATGTGTGTTCTCTTCACAATACACACATGGATCCACCAGTGTCATTGCATGTGTGTTCTTTTTAGTAACAACAACCAGTGTCATTGCATGTGTGCTCTCTTTAGAGACCACACATGGATCCACTAGTGTCATTGCATGTGTGTTCTTTTTACTAACAGTAACAAGAGTCATTGAAATGTGTGCTCTCTTTAGAGACCACACATGGATCCACCAGTGTCAGTGCATGTGTGTTCTTTTCACTAACAACAACCAGAGTCATTGCATGTGTGTTCTTTTCACATACCATATATGGATCACCAGTGTGATTGCATGTGTGCTCTTTTCACAATCCATCCATGGATCCACAAGTGTCATTGCATGTGTGTTCTCTTTAGTAACAACAACCATAATCATTTTGCATGTGTGTTCTTTTCACATACCACCTATGGATCCATCAGAGTCATTTTGCATGTGTGATCTCTTCACATACCACCTATAGATCCACCAGTGTCATTGCATGTGTGTTCTTTTTAGTAACAACAACCAGAGTCATTGAAATGTGTGTTCTTCTCACATACCACCTATGGATCCACTAGTGTCATTGGATGTCTGTTCATTTCATAATCCACCTATGGATCCACCAGTGTCATTGCATGTGTGTTCATTTCACTAACAACAACCAGAGTCATTGCATGTGTGTTCTTTTCACATACCACCTATGGATCCACCAGTGTCATTGCATGTGTGTTCTTTTCACAATCCACCCATGGATCTACCAGTGTCATTGCATGTGTGTTCTTTTTAGTAACAACAACCAGAGTCATTTTGCATGTGTGTTCTCTTCACATACCACCTATGGATCCACTAGTGTCATTGCATCTGTGTTCTTTTTAGTAACAACAACGAGAGTTATTTTGCATTTGTGTTATTTTCACATACCACCTATGGATCCACTAGTGTCGTTGCATGTGTATTCTTTTCGCAATCCATCCATGGATCCACCAGAGTCATTGCATGTGTGTTCCTTTTAGTAACAACAACCAGAGTCATTTTGCATGTGTGTTCTTTTCACATACCACATATGGATCCACCAGTGTCATTGAAATGTGTGATCTCTAGAGAGACCACACATGGATCCACCAGTGTCATTGCATGTGTGTTCTTTTTAGTAACAATAACCCGTCATTTTGCATGTGTGTTCTTTTCACATACCACATACAGATCCACAAGTGTCATTGAAATGTGTGGTCTCTACAGAGACCACACATGGATCCACCAGTGTCATTGCATGTGTGTTCTTTTTAGTAACAACAACCACTCATTTTGCATGTGTGTTCTTTTCACATACCACCTATGGATCCACCAGTGTCATTGCATGTGTGTTCTCTTCACAATCCACACATGGATCCACCAGTGTCATTGCATGTGTGTTCTTTTTAGTCAGCACAACCAGAGTCATTTTGCATGTGTGTTCTTTTCACATACCACCTATGGATCCACCAGTGTCATTGCATGTGTGTTCTTTTTAATAACAACAACAAAAGTCATTGAAATGTCTGCTCTCTTCATAGACAACAAATGGATCCACTAGTGTCATTCCATGTGTGTTCTTTTCACTAACAACAGCCATAGTCATTGAATGTGTGTTCTTTTCACATACTACATATGGATCCACCAGTGTCATTGAAATGTGTGTTCTCTACAAAAACCACACATGGATCCACCAGTGTCATTGCATGTGTGTTCTTTTTAGTAACAACAACCAGAGTCATTCCCTGTGTGTTCTTTTCACAAACCACATATGGATCCAACAATGTCATTGCATGTGTGTTCTTTTCAAAATCCACCCATGGATCCACTAGTGTCATTACATGTGTGTTCTTTTTAGTAACAACAACCAGAATCATTTTGCATGTGTGTTCTTTTCACATACCACCTATGGATCCACCAGAGTCATTTTGCATGTGTGATCTCTTCACATACCATCTATGGATCCACCAGTGTCATTGCATGTGTGTTCTTTTTAGTAATAACAACTAGAGTCATTTTGCATGTGTGATCTCTTCAAAGACCACACATGGATCCACCAGTTTCATTGCATGTGTGTTCTTCTACTGACAACAACCAGAGTCATTGAAAGGTGTGTTCTCTTCAAAGACCACACATGGATCCACCAGTGACATTGCATGTGTGTTCTTTTTAGTAACAACAACCAGAGTTATTGAAATGTGTGTTCTTCTAACATACCACCTATGGATCCACTAGTGTCATTGCATGTGTGTTCATTTCATAATCCACCTATGGATCCACCAGTGTCATTGCATGTGTGTTCTTTTTATTAACAACAACCAGAGTCATTTTGCATGTGTGTTCTTCTCACATACCACCTATGGATCCACTAGTGTCATTGCATGTGTGTTCTTTTTAGTAACAACAACCAGTCATTTTGCATGTGTGTTCTTTTCACATACCACATATGGATCCACCAGTGTCATTAGATCTAGGTTTTGTTCGTTCTTGCGGTAGAAATTTTTTGTTTTCCATGCTACGAACCCATAAGTGGTATCAGAGCCGTATCTATGCGTAGATCTGTTGCACGAGTAGAACACAATGATGTTGTGGGCGTTGATGCTTTTGTTGTCGGTGTCTTAGCGTGTACTTTGCATCTTGCGGCATGGTGGGATGAAGCGGCTCGGGCTAACATTACATGTCATCGCACATGAGACTTGCTCCACGCTTGACGTGCAACTTGCTTTGCACAAGTGGCTTTGCGGGTGTCTATCTCTCCCACCATAGTTAAGATTCAATTTACAATGAGCATCTTGACAACACTTGTATCAACGTTGTGGTCCTTGTTCGTAGGTAAGATCGGTCTTATGCGAAAGCCCCAAACCACGTAAAACATGCAAAGAAAATTAGAGGCGTCTAACTTGTTTTTGCAGGGGTTTTGTGATGTGATATGGCCATCATGTGATTATGATTATATTTGATGTATGCAATGATCCTTGTTGTAATATGGCAACCGGCAGGAGCCTAATGGTTGTCCTTTAATTCTGTTAAGACCTGCGTGTCTATTCATCTTGTAATAGCTTTATTCCAAGTAGTTGTAATAGTTGCTAGTGATGATGGACAATCATGAAGCGGCGCCACGGACCTTGACGCCACGCCAGTGATGATGGAAATCTTGTCCATGCTTTGGAGATGGAGATCAAAGGCACAAGAAGAAAGGCCATATCATATCACATATTATGAATTGCCTGTGATGTTAATCCTTTATGCATCTTGTATTGCTTAGATCGCGACGGTAGCATTATAAGATGATCCCTCTCACTAAATATCAAGTAATAAAGTGTTCGTCCTTAGTTGGCACCGTTGCTAAGACTCGTCGTTTCGAAGCATCTCGTGATGATCGGGTGTGATAGACTCTACGTGTGCATACAACGGGTGCAAGCCAGATTTGCACATGCAGAAACTAAGGTTAACCTTGACGAGCCTAGCATGTACAGACATGGTCTCGGAACACGGAATACCGAAAGGTAAAGCATGAGTCATATGGATGATATGATGAACATGTTGATTGTTCGCCTTTAAAGCTACATCATCTCACGTGATGATCGGACTTGGTGTAGTGGATTTGGTTCGTGTAATCACTAAAACAACTCGAGGGATGTTGTTTTTGAGTGGGAGTTCATTTGTAATTTGGATTAGTAGAACTCAATTTATCATAAACACAATCAAAGTGAATTTGCATAGTTTGTTGTAGTCATTGGCATCCGTTCACCACCTTACGCTTAGTTATAGTTGAGATAGTGGAACTATAGAAATTCTGGATATTTGCTTTACGAACTGGTATCGTATTGTTTTGAGTGTCAATTTAAAGTTTAAAAGTCCTATTGCAAACTTTCAGCAAACTCCGTTTACTCTGTGAAGTTTAATAAATAGTATTAAATCAAGAGTAACAATTCCAGTGTTAGTATCTAATGCATCATGTTTGCCTCCATGATTCTTGATACTCAAAAGATTGTTTTTAATATCAAGTTTATCTAAGAGCTGAAAGCAATGTTTCAGAAACCATCATATGTGAAAGGTATTGCGATATCTAAAACAATGTGTTGGTTACAACATGATAGAGTATACGTCCTCATATTTGATGAGAATTGGTGAAGGTTGGAGACGCTGGTCGTCCTGATCCTCCAAAAGGTTTTGAAAAAGAAACATTATACTCGCAATTCACCTTTATAAGCTATAGCAGCTTGATCATGAAAGTTGTCATGATAAGGATGAATAGAAGATGTAAGTAAAATGTTTACTACGCTAAAAGATTACTAAAGAATTGATTTTTGAAAGAACACCAAACATTTGATGATGGTGATCCACCTCAAAGTACAAGTCCAAAGGTATTAGTAGTTGACTATATACGCTTTGTACCATGTGTCATGTTAATGACACTGCTATTGATGTTGATAGATTCTATTAAAAGAAAAGAAATTGCTGAAAGAGAATCTATAAAATATTTGGCAGAAAGAAAAGATTGGAGATGTCCAACTTAGGCATATAGAAGATATACATGTTATGGTTGTATTCCTTGCTTGTTAAACAATGTGGTTCTCCGGTATTGGATACCGAATTGGTTGGTATGCTATGTCATACAGGACAACATAATTCATGAACTACAATGGCCTAAGTAACTAGCAAGAGAATAAGTGATGATGTTCATTGAAAACAAATAAAGTGTTATTGTGTTTTTCGTTGACATCAAACCTAGCCTTCAAGATTTGTTATTTTGTTCTGGTATTACGAGAACAATGGTTGTTCAAATAATTACCGTATTCCATAAAGGATGGATGAACTTTTACAAGTCTGGTGGGAGAAATCACATCCATAAACACTATTGCTAAAATGTCACAAGACAAATGATTGAAAGATCACTTGCGAAGTGACATCGCCGTTTAAATTATATTGAAAGGATATATGAAGAAACTCTATATTGATGGATTTTTGGAGTCTTTGATCTGGATCAAATGACGCTTATGATACTTTCCAGGAGATAATTAAAACTCCGTTCGTAGGCCAAAAGAGCAACGGACGACTAACTGATTGGAATTTGTACATATTGATGTATATAGTCCATTATGTGTAGTCATGGGCGATGGATTTCAACTTCATATGCTTTCTCCGAAGATTTGAGTGAGTATATCTATATACTTACTCAATAAGGAAGAAGTATGAAACATTTGAAAAATGTTCAAAGATTTTCAAGATGAAGTGGAAAATCATTGTAACAAGAAAATAAAAGAGTTTATGATTGGATCATAAAGAAAGATATTTGAGTTACAAGTTTAGCAAAACACCTAAGATTTGAGGAATCGTTCCATGGATTTGCATTTCCCAAAACACCATAGGAGTATGGAGTGTTCAAGATATGTAATGAAACCTTGGTTGACATGGTAAGATCAAAGGTGTCATTTATAAAACTGCCATTATATTTTAAAGATTAAAACTTTAGTGACTACCGCTTTTACACTGAAAAGAGCTCCATCGTGATCCGTTGAAATGACACCATATAAGTCATGGTTTGGGATAAAACCCGAATTGTCTTTTCTTAAAATTTTGGTATGTTATGCATAAGTAAAATGTTTAGAACCAAAGTCGGATAAGCACGTCTTTGTAGGTTATCCCAAAGAATTTGTTGGGAATTTCTCCATAACACTGAGGACAAAAGAGTTTGTTACTTGGAACGTCAAGTTTCTTGAGAAGGAATTTTTCATGAAAAGTTAAGTGGGAGGACAATAGAACTTTGATAAGGTTGTTGAACCTTAGCTATATGTGCTAAGTAGCGCAGTGCGGGAAAGTGTCCCGGTGACGGCCACAATGCTCATGGCTCTCGTGATTACAAAAGGTGTGATCTCGGAGATTAGAGTTCCTATAGAACCGTGTGGGTCGGTAATAATCAAATAGTAAGATTTGATAAGCAAGTCGTCATTGTTTTGACAATGATGAACCGACTACATGCAAAGAAGCGATGATGGGCCCTGACTCCATAAAATGACTAGAAGTCATGGAATCCGTGATAGCATCCATATACGAGAAATCAAGTTTCTGAACTTTGAAGACCCTCCGGAAAGGCGTGAAGCCTATCGGTCGTGTTTGGATCTATAAAGAAATAGACATGGATATTTCAAATCTATGAAATGGTCGACATGTACGACAATGTTCAAGGGATTGACTATGATAAGATTTGATCTTTCATAGCGATATTTAGTTTGGACGGATTAATGTAGCAACCACTACATATATTTTGGTATATGGTAGTTGAACAAACAAAACAAGTTCTTCTAATAGAATAGTTACCTAGGACGTGTACATGACACGATCCAAAGGGTTTTGTTGATTCAAAGGATGCTAAAAGAGTATGCAAAACTTCAATGGTTGAAGTAAGCATAGCGGAGTTGGAATCTTCACCATGATGAAACTGTTAAAAGAGTTTAAATTCATCGGAGATGATGAAGATGCTTGCATTTGCAAGAAATTAAGTGGGAGCGCTGAGACATATTTCTAATACATTATGTAGAGGACATATTGTTGATTGGAAATAATGTATCTTGTATTGACACAGGTTAAGAATTTCATTTCGATGAAAGACTTAGGTATAACCCAAGAATTAGGCATCAATGTCTATATGAATAGATTGAGGCGCTAATATGGTTTTGCCAAATGTACATAGATAACATGTTGAATGAGTTCAATATGGAAACAACAAGAAAGGTTCTTGATGCACGGAAGGACTGAATCAAGATTCGAGTGTGTTGACATGAGATTCAAGTGTTTTGACACTTGGTGAAATTACAAGAATATCTTGATCAATCATTCTTTGAGATGTACACATCCAGATATGTCCTATGCTCTAAATGTTATGAGCTTATACCAGAATGATTCATAAGATGATCATTGGAAAATAGTAAAGATATTCTTATGAGCTTTGGAAGAACTAAGAATATATCATGTATAAGTGACAAATAGTTAAAGGTAGTTCATTGTAAAGTGTTACATTGATACTAGTTTTGTCACAGGATACAAATTAAGTCTATCTCAATTTAAGCTATGGGTGGCACAATGTAATGAAAGGAAGTTCCATAACGGATTTGGTTGAGTACCAAAGTTAAAACATTGTGACAGATACTACAACAAAAGGCTAAGTATATAAACTGCTATAGTAGCAGCAAAGGAGGGCATTTGTGTTAAGTAGTTTGTTATCAAACTAGGTGTGGTTCATAGCGGGATAATACTATGAAGATACATTGTATGACAATTGTATCAACATGATTTAATCCCGAGGAACTAAAGGTCTCACCAAAGGACCAAATTTATACAATGCCATCTCATTGGAGAATGAGTAATGCGCAGAGACGCAAGGACATGCAAATACACACGGACCTGGAAGTGTCAGATCCGAAGATTATGTTTACCACTAGCAATAGTGTCTATACAACACCAGAAAGCCATAGGTGTTGAATGCACAAGTTTTTAACTAGATTATTGACTCTAGTGCAAGTGGGAGACTGTTGGAGATATGCCCAAGAGGCAATAATAAAGTGGTTATTATTATATCTTTATGTTTATGATAAATGTTTACATCCCATGCTATAATTGTATTATTAGGAAACACTAATACATGTGTGTTTTGTAAACATAAAAGAGTCCCTAGTAAGCCTCTTGTTAAACTAGCTTGTTGATTAATGGATGATCATGGTTTCCTGATCATGGATATTGGATGTCGTTAATAACAAGGTTATATCATTAGGAGAATGATGTGATGGACACACACACCCATAGTAAGCGTAGCATAAGATCAAGTCATTAAGTTCGTATTGCTGTAAGCTTTTAAATGCATAGTAACCTAATCCTTCGACCATGAGGTTATGTTAATCACCATCACCGGATGGATACTTTGATGACATCAAACGCCGCTTCGTAACTGGGTGGTTATAAAAGTGTCATTGGGTATTCTGAAAGTATGTGTTGAAGCGCATGAACCAAGATTGGGATTTGTCCATCCATATGATGGATAGATATGCTCTGGGCCCTCTCGGTGGAATGTCATCTAGTTAGCTTGCAAGCATGTGACTAGGTCACAAGGGATGACATATCACGGAACGAGTAAAGAGTACTTATCAGTAACGAGGTAGAACTAGGTATGGAGATACCAACGATCAAACCTCGGATAAGTATAGTATCGCGAGACAAAGGGAATTGGTTTCATATGTAAATGGTTCAATCGATCGCGAAGTCATCGTGGAGTATGTGGGAGCCATTATGGATCTCCAGGTCCCGTTGATGGTTATTGATAGGAGATGTGTCTCTATCATGTCTACATATTCACGAACCGTAGGGTGACACACTTAAGTTTCGAAGTTGTTTCAAGTAGATATGGAATGTGCGTTGGATACCGAATGTTGTTCGGAGTCTCAGATTGGATTCGGGACATCACGAGGAGATCCGGAATGGTCCGGAGAATAAGATTCATATATAGGAGATCATTTTATGAGTTAGGAAATGTTCCGGAGTGTTTGTATGAGGATTCTAGAAGGTTTCGGAATGTTCCGGAAGGTTCTAGAAGATATCTTGGAGTTTGCTTGAAAATCAAGATAGGGATCAAGGAGTCCTGGTGGGTCAAGACACGGATTCGTGGGGGAGGAGGACTCCTCCCCCCTCCCCAAATTCGTTGGCCATAGAGGAGGGGAGTCCTACAAGGACTCCCCCTCCCCAGGCGCGCCTCCTCCCCTTAAATAGAAGGGCAGGGGCGCCCCCTCCAGGCACGCTCTCATAACGTCTAATCTCTGCCGCCTCTCTCCTCCACCATATTCTGCACAGGCATAGGCGAAGCCCTGCAGAATTCTCTACTCCACCACCACCACCACGCCGTCGTGCTGCTGGGATTCCGTGGAGAAGATCTACTACCTCCGCTGCTCGCTGGAACGGGGAGAGGAAGGTCTGCTTCGACTCCGCACGTGTGACCGACTGCGGAAGCGCTGCCGAATCATGGCGCCGGAAGGATCGTCTACTTGACCAAGGGCGGAAGCGCTGCTGGAACGCGACGCCGGAAGGATCGTCTACTTGACCGAGGGCGGGAAGCGCTGCTGGATCGCGACGCCGGAAGGATTGTCCACACGATCTTGAGATCGGCAAGTGATTGACTACATCAACCACGAGATCTAATCTCGTTAACGCTTTCGGATCTACGAGGGTTAGTTCCTATCTATCTCGTTGCTCATGTCTCATAGATTAGATCTTGGCTTTTATCTAGATTAGATCTAGGTTTTGTTCGTTCTTGCGGTAGAAATTTTTTGTTTTCCATGCTACGAACCCATCAGTGGTATCAGAGCCGTATCTATGCGTAGATCTGTTGCACGAGTAGAACACAATGATGTTGTGGGCGTTGATGCTTTTGTTGTCGGTGTCTTAGCGTGTACTTTGCATCTTGCGGCATGGTGGGATGAAGCGGCTCGGGCTAACATTACATGTCATCGCACATGAGACTTGCTCCACGCTTGACGTGCAACTTGCTTTGCACAAGTGGCTTTGCGGGTGTCTATCTCTCCCACCATAGTTAAGATTCAATTTACAATGAGCATCTTGACAACACTTGTATCAACGTTGTGGTCCTTGTTCGTAGGTAAGATCGGTCTTATGCGAAAGCCCCAAACCACGTAAAACATGCAAAGAAAATTAGAGGCGTCTAACTTGTTTTTGCAGGGGTTTTGTGATGTGATATGGCCATCATGTGATTATGATTATATTTGATGTATGCAATGATCCTTGTTGTAATATGGCAACCGGCAGGAGCCTAATGGTTGTCCTTTAATTCTGTTAAGACCTGCGTGTCTATTCATCTTGTAATAGCTTTATTCCAAGTAGTTGTAATAGTTGCTAGTGATGATGGACAATCATGAAGCGGCGCCACGGACCTTGACGCCACGCCAGTGATGATGGAAATCTTGTCCATGCTTTGGAGATGGAGATCAAAGGCACAAGAAGAAAGGCCATATCATATCACATATTATGAATTGCCTGTGATGTTAATCCTTTATGCATCTTGTATTGCTTAGATCGCGACGGTAGCATTATAAGATGATCCCTCTCACTAAATATCAAGTAATAAAGTGTTCGTCCTTAGTTGGCACCGTTGCTAAGACTCGTCGTTTCGAAGCATCTCGTGATGATCGGGTGTGATAGACTCTACGTGTGCATACAACGGGTGCAAGCCAGATTTGCACATGCAGAAACTAAGGTTAACCTTGACGAGCCTAGCATGTACAGACATGGTCTCGGAACACGGAATACCGAAAGGTAAAGCATGAGTCATATGGATGATATGATGAACATGTTGATTGTTCGCCTTTAAAGCTACATCATCTCACGTGATGATCGGACTTGGTGTAGTGGATTTGGTTCGTGTAATCACTAAAACAACTCGAGGGATGTTGTTTTTGAGTGGGAGTTCATTGTAATTTGGATTAGTAGAACTCAATTATCATAAACACAATCAAAGTGAATTTGCATAGTTTGTTGTA